>OY804597.1:951276-1582309 GCA_963680895.1 Fragum sueziense | reverse complement strand
TGGGCTGAGAGGTGAGAAGGAGTTACTGCTAAGGAATGTGGCTGGGTTTGTGAAGTTGAAGTATGAGCTTGAGAAGTTTGGTAGTCCACATTTGAGGCAATGCCATGAGATGTTGCTACTGTCCATTACTGAGTACATGGTATCTGGCATCTCTCCCTGGCAATCTAGGTGGAACCAGGTTTTGCATGAGTCACACTCTAGAGCTTTAGACTTCCATGTGACTGCTTTTCCACAGGAACCACAAGGCCATCTTGGGGTTCTGGGTCCCGGGTTCAATTCTACATTGACCAGGAGGAGTCTGATAAAAAGATGGTAATTTCTGTTGGACGCTGGCAAGATGTGTTTCCTATGAAAGAATGGTTTGCTGCTGTAGGAAAGCCAATGATAGATGCCCGTGTGTGCATTTTCATGGGGCAGTTCAGAAAATGGCTTGCTGAATTGAAAATGGGAATCAGTTGGTGAGATGTTGTGATTGTTTTTTCTTTTGGGTTCAAGTACAGATGTTTTGACAATGATAAGAATGTAAACAAATGTTATGAATTTGGTCACATATGCCATTTTTACCGGTGGTACAGGGTGGTGCTCGAGTATCGAAGGTGAGGACACAGACGCACACAGATTGTTAGAGACAGATGCTGTTGGGCATGTTAGTGCGTGAAAAGAACAGGTTTAAAGTTGATAGAGTGCAATTTTTACCTGTACCATTCATTTGTTTACATTTTTGTCTCAAACCGGAAGTTGGATATGTGACACAATAAAGTGAGAAACAGCCTAAGTTTGGGCTATGGTGGGACCTGGTGATGCTCTTACCGACCAAGTATCCAGTGAATTACATATAAATGTACAGGTTTATATCTAAGTAGTGCAAAATAGCAAGAAAACTAGATAAAATTTAGAATTTAGACAGCGGAAATCGAAAAGTGAACTGGCGCCAGGCGCATGCGCAATCTTTTTCGTTTTAATATGTGCCGAAAAATATGGTCCTTTCCAAATTAAGTCATGCTAATTGTCAGAATGATTCTGATTTTGCTATTTGTGGGCATCAAAACAAAGAATTGTCCATAATTTCAAATTTAATTCAAATTTGAAGCAGGCTGTTCTATTATAAGTAGATATACTAAGAAGAACAGTTTGGTGTAGATTGTAGAATTAGAAATATTGAGGGAAAAACTGAGGGAAAAACAAAGTCAGCATGTTTTTCTTTTCTCTCAAAACCTTGCTATTTCGTTCAATTAGATCTATGTAATTCATTGTTTGTGTATTTAAGTGTTCCCAAACAAGGCCTGGTTTTGATGAATATTACTGAAGAGAAAATACTTTGGGAAACATTTTGGCAAAATTTATGAGCATCCTGATAACGTTCAGCATTTTCTCCGTCTGTCTCAATATACTAGATCTACTTTGATATGTGAGCGTTTAGTGTGTTGTGACTATGTTGCGATGGGATTTCTCTTTCTTCTCTCCGCTGAGGTTCCTCTGTTGGAATCTCCGAGGACAAACGATCTACGCGTTTTGGCTAATAGCCTACTGTCTCTCAGACTCGGGTAGGCCCTAGGCCTAGGCCAGATCTATACGATTTTTTGTTCTAATTCTTGCAACTTATTACACGAATCCAAGCTCGTCTTGTATTTGCTTCATACTTAAACTTTGTGCAGTTCAAAATTTCCAATTCTATCCGCAAAATTATGGCTTACATAAATGCCGTAGCGGTTCTTTCCCACTGATAGCGCTTGTTTACATTGACACCGGAAGACGGCATACCGTCCCGCATGAACGACAACTCTGTCACGACGGAATTACGAAAATCCGGAATACTAGACCATTTCGCGATTATCCTCCATCCAAGCATCAAATTTCTCAGCTATACTTGCAACCTCTTTGAAATTTTGTTATAAAACAATTGGCTGATAATGCCATTACAAAATTCATAAAAGTTTTGACACTAAATTTCATTTGTTTAAGAATTCATGTTACATCTCTGACTAATAAAATCATGGTTTGTTTTATATAAACCTATGACCAAAAGTGAGCATCAACCATTTTATTCAAAGATTACCATCATTTGAGTAAATGACCAAAAGCATGATTGCTATTGGAGTGGACTTTTCTTTTGAAAATACATAATTACAACTACAATACATTCATTGTCATAATTTCATCTTGTCTATATTTATGCTGATTACAAAAGTGGATTATATTTCTATTCAAAGGAGTGGTATATTGTAAATGATGACTAACCTTTGTGAGCCATTTCTGGCAGAACAAGAGCTGTCATAGATTGGACTAATTATCTCCGTTGAATGACCTTATAGTCACACAGAGATCATTTTATGTACTTTCATTATTTTTTCATGGAAGTGTTTCAGCTAGTAAAGAGGATAGTTATATTCTTATGAGATATATGAACTAACAGACAGACAGTGTTGATGTTACAGTAGTAAACATGAAACGTCCTGATTAAATAAGCAAAGGTTGACCATCACATTGTTGAAGGCTTGCGGTTGGATTATATAAGTGGGAAAAACAGCAGTCCCCGTGTGAGCTTAAGCTTTGTATCGACAGGGTTTGTTTCTTACTATAGTCTTTGCATGGTACACTACATAACATCCCCCTCCAAGACACACACATAAATAATTTTGTTTTAAGGCTTATAATGATGCATTGTTGAGATATAAAACCATCTTTCTTATAATTAAATTGCTGTATACCAAGTAGAAAACGGTGTTTTCAACATAAAAGATGTCATGACAGGATGTTGTTATAATATTCATAAAGGAAACTTATGAGTGGTAATCTAGTTAACCACTCCATAGTTGTTCTTTATTGTTATGTTATAAATTAGCCTGATTATTAAAAGCAGTGTCATACCAACGTCATTAACAACATTGAAGGACCAGTAAAAGTGCATTGTAAGTCACTAACCCCCCTATCACTTATCATCACTATTGTCCAGTCACATTATTATGGTACATGTTTACCAATTTTACTTATGTAAACAAAAACTCTTAATTTTCAATATAATTCAATATAATTTTCAATATAATTTTGCATGTGTTGGTTTGAATCTTGCAGGTGTGAGACACCTGCAAGATTCGAACCATCACATGCAAAATTACAGTAGTTTTGAGTTTGATATTGTGCTGTTTACAAAGTACATTTTGTATGTTCAATGATATCATGACCAGGCTTTAGTAGATAATTCAACTTTTATACACTAAAGGTGATAAAAATATTGCGGCCACTACATTTGTATGGATAAGCATTATTTGTCAAATCAGGGGCAGTAATTATCTATCAGATATTCATGAAATTTGCGTCTTACACATTTATGAATCCTAATGCACACTTCTGTCAAGTATAAAGCAAAACAAACTGTAAACTGTCATGAGTTATCCGGACATGCATTGTTTCATAGAATCAGGGGCCATAACTCAAATTTGCGTCTTGCACATCTTTGAGTCCTAATGTACAGGAGTTGTCCAAACAAGCGTCTTACCATCAAATCAGTGGGCCGTAACTCATAAATCATCAATCAGATTTTCATTGTATCGCGCCTATGGCGCGATACATATTGTGGTATACATATTCTAATTTTAGAAATTACGTAATGAGGGATAATTATTTGTACTTGAAAGTCGTATATATAACCTACACATAAACTGTTTACACGGTATAATTTTTCAAGCAGTACTATAAGTATACATTGAAGTTCGTTTAATCTCAGACAAGGCTGAAAATTCGTGTAAACGAAATTCTAGTATAGTTTTATACTTTGCATAGCAATGGAAAGTCCCTACTTCCGGTTTGCCCATGGTGGACATGTATTTTTCCTATCCGTTTAAATGCAACGCATTTATGCATACCATTTCGGTTTGGACTAAAACACGCAATGGACCTGTTTTTGGCGCAAAGGACGCAAAGGACATGAAGGTGACGCAAAGGAGATTTTTATCAGTCCAAACTCCTTAATCATGATTTTTTTATCGCATTAGATTGTTATATTCGTGTATTTTACGATTAAATCTAGTCAGTAATCTTTGTTTTGGGACATAAAGTGTCTGATTTTTGTGTTGAATCCGATTTAATAGGCTACTCACGGACGAAAAGGAGCTGGCTGCGGCGCAAAGGAGATTCATATAAGCCCAAACTCCTTTATCATTATTTTTTATCGCATTTAAATTGTAATTTTCACGTATTTTAAGATCATATCTAATCCATAATGTTTATTTTTTTGACAAAAGGTGTCTGTTTTCTGTATAAATTCCGATTTTCATATGCTAATCACAGGCGAGAAGGAGCTGGGTGGCGCAAAAGAGATTTGTATCTGTATAAACTTTTTAATCATAGATTTTCGTCACAATTGATTGTAATATTTATGTATTATTAGACCATAGCTATTCAATAATAATTATGTATTCTTTAGAAAAAAGTGTCTGTTTGTTTTATTAATTCCGATTATCATAGGCTATACTCACGGGCGAAAAGGAGCTTGCGGTGGCGCAAAGGAGATTCAAATCAGCATAAACTCCTAAATCATGAATTTTTATTGCATTAAATTGCTATATTCATGTATTGTAAGATCATATCTAATCAATAATGTTTATGTTAGAACATAAAGTGTCTGGTTTTTGTATTAATTCCGATTTTCATAGGCTATACTCACGTGCGAAAATGAGCTTGCGGTGGCGCAAAGGAGATTCATATCAGCCCAAACTTCTTAATTTTGAATTTTCATCGCATCAAATTTTTTTAGCCCAACCGTACCATTTCGAATCGCAATAAGAAATCAAAGAACGAGAAGTACCTTACTATTGAATGACCACTACATGTTGAATTTGGACTGGTCAACTTGCATTGTTACAAGGGATCGTATTATCTGACTAGATATGTATATTGCTAGTAGAACAAATGGGTTTTCTCAAGCGTTTTTCAAAATTGCATTACAATGTGAATTCCTACTTTCGGTTTGCCCATGGCCTATCCGATTCACTGCATCGCTTCCTAAGAAATCAAAGCACGAAAAAGACTTACCCGGTAAGTATTGAATGAACACTGCATGAACAATTATGGATGATTCGATTCCATAATTTCAAGGGATCGTCTGAACTAAATAGGCATGTGTATAACTAGTAGAACAAATAGGTTTTCTCATTTTTTTTCTAAAAATTACAAACTGTTAGGGGTTTTCACATAAAAGAACAACCCAATTTTAATGTCTCAATAGTTTTTGACTGGATGGATTTCAAAACCGTTCAAAAGAATACTTTATGCGCAATCAATTCGCCGCCACAATCAAAACTTTAGTCCTGTACTTTTTGTTACACTCTAGTAAATCTCCTCGTATGTGTCGCTCGTTCTTTGTGTTTTTTGTGTGTGATAAGTACAAAATTACAAATATAGGTCCCGATTTATGACCTGGCAGAGATGATCTGCCGGGTGAATTATTGAGACATATTCATGGTATTGCTTGTATTGTGTTACAGCTTAAATCCTAAACATTAGCGGCTGGTAGTTGTCACTTTATATGGCATTTCTGTATTTATCTTTTTTACATTTAATTTATTGCAAAAGTAATAAGGATCATATCCGTGGCATTGTGGCTGCTGTGCGTTCGTTCATCTATGTCTGTTATCATAAACGTTTCCTATTCCTGCTGTTATCAAAGCATTTTTAGATTCCATAGACTAAGATTAGCGTGCACTCTGATCTATTCAACACAGTCTGTTCTCTATTGAATGATTATACGAAGAACAAATAAGCTATAGTGGTCAAAATGTTCCGGTTTGGAAAATTTACTTGATACGATTTTTATATTCAGAAGGCTAATGGATAAACAAGTACTTTTTTTCTATTTAATTAAAGTATTTTACCTATTCTGACCAAAGGCTAGCGGGGCTTATGCCACGGTCCTGTTTCCGGCGTGCGTTCGTGTGAAAACTTCTCCAAAATTACTAGGCCAGTTTCAATCAAGATTCAAACAGGAATCTTCTAACATAGGAATCTAACAGGAATCTTCCTTGCATGGAGCCTTTCGAATTGTTTTTCTTTTCTTTTCTTTTCTTTTTTTTTTTTCGAAAAATATTTTCATAGTGAACTGTGGTTACTATGGTGCACTTTCAATTTATTTGTGTGTGTCTTTTTTTCCTTCTTTTTTTTCCAAAGAATAATTTCACGGAGAAATGATTCAGGACCATCTTGGTCCTAATTCCTTGCTGAAATATTCGGTTTCTTTTCTTGTTTAAGTTAATTGTAATCCCCATTTATTCAACTGCAACATTTAACACTTTTGTATTTGCTTACTTCCCCTCCTATGTTGTTTGATTAATGTATAATCTGGCTGAACACACAAAAATAGACTAGATCTAGCACCAGCATATGCAGACATGCAATCCTGTTTCGGTTTTCACTGCATGTTGACTTAACCAGACACTTGTACCATTCAGTACTTTGGTATAATTTTTTAAGCGCGATACAATTCATTTTGCTGTACATTACAGCAATTTTTTACTTGTGTATTTATGTCTTGCGCATCTATGGGTCCTAATGCACACTTCTGCCAAGTATAGAATAAATCGAATAGTAACTGTATGAGTTGTCCAGCAAGCTTTTTCTTGTCGAATCAGGGGCCGTAACTTTGAAATAATTTATGATTTTTGCACAATTTGTAGGTTAAGCATCTATGGGTCCTTCTGAACACTTGGACAAATCAAACAGTAATTGTAGTTGTCTGATTCATCTGACAGACTGACCAACAGACCTCTGGACAGACAGGCTGATTCCAGAATACCCACTAGAATTTCATGTCTGTTGACATAGCAACCACATTTTGGCATGAAACATTTTTTTTCTTTTATAAATCAGTCCATAAATGTTACGTTTACAAGATGTGGACATACATACATCCAAATGATATGTATGCAGATAGGGATAGATGGACAGACAGACAGACTGACAGAGATGATACCAATATAATTTCATCCACCTAACTGCAAACACACTTTCTAGCTTCTATTCCCCCAATATTTTCTACTTAACCCTTTCCCAAACAAGACCTGGTTTTGACGCCCCTAATAGGAAAGGCTTGGGAAAACATTGAAACAAAAGAAGAAACTGCTGATAACCAGCAGTTTCTCCTTTTGCCTCAATATTTTCTCAGCTATATTGTACACAAATCTTATCTTTATTCACATATAATATGTTGTCTGCAGCTGCTTTTAAATTGGACCACCCTAAAATTTTGTTGTTTGGGAAAGGGTTAAGACAAATAATTACTATAAAAGATGCATTATAATAGATTCTGTAAAAGATCCCTAATTTACCTGTAATCAGTGCTATATAAATATCAGGTGACAATATTCTGTGATCATTAATGAAACATATCAGGTACAATTTACTCCGACTTTTTCAGGAATATCACCTTCCTGGTAAGGATTTTTTTTATTAATCTTAGTGCAATTTCTTTTTTATTCAAAATATTTGAGTAGAATTTCTTGATTGATTTTCTATTTCTAACCAAAATGTGTTTTTTGTTTGTTTTTTTTTTTCATTTTTATTCCCTTTGAAGTTTTAAATATTAACAAAAGAAATTCTGCTTCTAAATTATCATTCAGTATTTTCTAAATTCATGAGAGGCGAAAAATGTTGTCATTTACTAATAAAGAGAACACAACAATTCTGCCAGGACCCATTTACCTGTAATCAGCGCTATATAAATATCAGGTGACATTATTCTGTGACCATTCATGGAACATGACAGGTGAAACTCTCATACAAAATGGCTCACACAGGAAAAATTACATTTATAGTAAGTTTCTGAATTTAGTGTTGTTGTTTTTTTCATTCTTCAAATTTTTTGGCAGGTTTTTCAACCTTATAATTCTAAATAAATTACATAGGTCTATATTTTTTATTTTGCTCTTTCATTTCTTTCATGTAACTATGAAATTTTGACAAAATCAATCATGCAGCTTTGAGTATCCTTTTACAGAAAGCTTAACCCTTTCCCAAACGGCAAATTTTTAGGGTGATCCACTTCAAAAACTGTCGCAAATGACAAAATGAATGTTATTAAAGATAGGATTTGTGTAAAATATGGCACAGAAAATATTGAGACAAAAGGAGAAACTGCTGGTTATCAGCAGTTTCTTCTTTTGTTTCAATGTTTTCCCAAAGCCTGTTCTATTAGGGACGTCAAAACCAGGCCCCGGTTTCTCGAAAAAACTTAAGTACAAACTCATGAGTCCATGCTCAAATTTACTACAACTTCAAAGGAATACTCTCCAACGTTGAAGGGTATTCGATTGAAGTTCACGTGGATATCGTGCGATTTGAGCACGTTGCTCAGATTTGAGCATGAGATCATACTTAAGTTTTTTCGAGAAACCGGGGCCTGGTCTTGTTTGGGAAAGGGTTAAAGATGAAAATAAGCATTTCTCCTTTTCCCATCAACACTTTCTTAGAGGATAAAAATCACTTTTAAAAGTCACTGGTTCTCTACCAGTGTCTCATTTACCTGGAATTGCTGCTCAAACCGTTCCAGAACAGTGAAACTTTAGACTAGTCCAAATCTAACAATGTAACATTTTTTTCATCTTTCTAGGTACAAAACATTGTGGGAAATGATGAAATTGCTTCATATTTCTTACTATTTATTTCTCCAGCCTTCAATTATCTCATGACACATGAAAAGGCATCATAATAATGTTTTATTTGTTTAAAAAATATCATTTTACATTATTTTGTGACTATTCTGGGAATATATCAGGTGAAACTCAGATACAATTTACCATAAAATCCACATGACTTTAGCACAACGATCATATTTTTTTTAATTTCTTTTTTCATCTTGAAATTTTTATTTCTTTTCATGTAACTTCCTCTTATTTTGTAACAACTTTTTCTGTGAACAATAAATTTTATGATATTTTCTATTCTTGGATTCGTCATATCATTTTTTTTCCAAACTTTCATTTTTTTTTATTATTTCCAACCTTAATACTTTTTCATATTTTTCAATCCTTTTCTTCAGAAGGTATGAACAAGTAGTGAGTCCACGAATTGCAGCATTCTTAAAGTATTATCTGATTTTTGTTTTGTTTTGCAATCTCATCATTGACAAAGTATTGTTTAGGAAAATGTAATGAATCTTTACAAATACAGATTGCCATGGAATATTAATTGTTCTTAAACCCTTGTCCTGATGACTTGAAATTTTGTCTAAGAAATTGTCCATTTAATTAATATTTCAATCAATTTGTTTCAAATGTTTTGTACAATAACTGGTTATGTACATTAAGATGAGACTGCACATCTGTGTAGGCTGATCTTAGTCTCTACTGCCTGCCTTAAAGCTTTGAACAAGATTATGACATTAACAGCATTAGAGGGGTGAACTCACTAAATTTGGTCTTTGCTTAAACTATTAAATTATCATCTCTAAATCTGAGAAATTGAACCTAAAGTTATTAAAAGCAAATAGATGGATCAACATAGTATAGGGTCGAGACATCTTTGGCTTGGAACAGAAAAGCAAAATTTAGTTAACACATTTTCTCACAATTTCATATTTTAAGTGTTTATGTTTACTCCATGAAAAATTTTTTTTTTTTTACATTATTGTTATAATTTTTTTTTTTTTTACTTAAACAATTACTAAACAACTCCCATGTTTTGGCCTCTTCAAAATAAAAGATTTTGGAAAGCATTGATGGAAAAGAAGAAAATGCTGTTGACCAGCATTTATATTCTTCTTATTCCTCAATGCTTTACATGCTTTTTTGTCTACAACATCTTTCACCAGGTCTAAAATTTTGTTGTTTGGGAAAGCGTTTTATTAACATGTTTTGTAATTGATCACAGAATCCCCATAGAATAATGTCTAAATATAGTGAACCTCTCTACATCACTGTTATTTGAAGTTAACAGCCATTATTTCCAATTAGCAAGTTGGATGTCTCCAGCAATTTCAATAGAAATATAAAATACCAGACAGTTTCAGCCAATGGCTGATCTAATTTGAGTGACGTTGCTGACGACAAAAACTAGCATTTTCTGGACAACAAAAAGCATTTCCATTACTTACAGTCAACACTCGTTATGTCGACATCGGATAAGTCGAATTTCCGCTTAAGTCGAAGTTCAAATCTGGTCCCGTCCTCATCTATTGACATATTTTTTTCAAAACAAAATAATTTCGAACTGAATTATTATAGCCATTGAAATATAGTAGGAAAATGATAGAAATTGCTCGACACGAGCAATTTCTTTCCTTTTCCTACTATATTTCAATAATATTCATACTTGATAAGTTTCAAAAACGATCAAATATCAAATATTTCGAAGCCGGACAAAATCGGATGTGTCGAACTCCGGATATGTCGAGATATTTTGACGGCCCCTCCGACTTCGACACAACGAGTGTCGACTGTATTTTAATCTCTTTCTTCTCCTCCTTACATTCTTTTACAATAACCCATTACCAGACGGCAAAATTTTAGACACCTAATTTTCACATAAGAAAATATTGTGGGAATTTTCTCAAGCAAATTTCTTCATCTTCAACAATGTTTTCCAAAGCCTTTTATATTTTATGAAGCGCCATTATGTGGGAATGCATTAAAAAACATCAAAACCCAGTATTGTTTGATAATGCAATGCTGATTTGAAGGTAACAGCCATTATTTCCAATTAACAGGTTTGAAGTCTCTAACAAATGACGTTAACAGATAAACACAACTTGTACCGTGTTGCAGTTGGCAAAATGTTAGAAATTAAAATCAGACAATCTATTCTCTTGCATGAAAAACATTAGAGGTAAAAGAACAAAATACTGACTACCCATATCTTCTTCTTTCATCTCTATATTTTTATAAAACTTTCTCTTATGATGACAACTAAACCAAGTCTTCTTGCGAAAGGTAAACACTATCATTTTCCATTTACAGATTTGATGTCTGCAACAAACAATGACAACAAGTAAACAACATGAATGATACAGCTTTTACCAATGGAACTATCACCCCTGACATTTTAACCACAGACACTTCTGCAGATGGAACTTTTCTCTCAAACATTTCAACCAGTGGAATACTTTCAAATGGGACCTCGTTTGTTGACATTGAAACAACAGAACAACTTTCTAATACAACTGCTTTTGATATCATTTCAACAACAGCAACGACAGAGACAATTTCAAATGTAACTTTTCATACAATTTCTACAGCAGAAGCTGTAACAAATGGGACCTTTTTTACCACTTTCACACCAGAAACTACATTAAACGGAAGTTACAACTATACTTATAGTGAGAACAGATCAGACACATATTACTACGGGTTTGATGAGACCTCGTACAGCTACGTGTTATATGGAATGTGTACATTTTCTGGTCTAACTGTCGTGGTCAATCTGGTGATACTGGCCGCCACAAAGTTCACGACCGCGGGTAAAAGTGCCACACTCGTGTTTATACGCAGTCTATGTGTGGGGGATATGTTGATAGGTCTGTTTGGGATTCTGAAATCGTTGATGTTAAATTCCCTGGATGGTCGTATAATCAACTGTTTCTTGCCGGAGAGTGTTTTTCTATCCTCCTCCACCACGATGTGTCTTACATTATTATGGGTGAATATAGACTCATACTTGCGACTCGTCCGTCCGTTACGTTACGCCAACAAAATGGACAAAGGTAATGTGATAATGGCCATGATGGTACTGTGGAACGCGTCGTTTATCGTCGGGTTTCTCCCGCTGATGGGGTGGAGCTCGGACAAGTTTGTGTGTAACTTGTTCCACTTTTACAACCCCGTGTACATCAGCCTTGTGTCGAGCATCTGGGTGATGTGCACTATAGCCAGCTGTGTGATGCAGGTGTTACTGAGGAATGTGTTATCTAGTATACAGAGTAACTCAAACTTTATACCAGCCAGTAGTCTCGAGTTCAGGAAGTACTCTCAGCTAGTCGTCATCATACGGAATGACCTCATACTCTGGATTATATGTTATCTCCCATGTGTATTTTACATAATAGTCAACTTTAATACGCCAGATAATTACGACATCAACAAAATCAATGCAAATCTCATCTTTTTCCTGCCAGTATTTTTATTACGATCATTCGTTTGTGCCTTCATGCATAGCTATAAAACAGTTCGAATACAGAAAATATTACGTCACATGTCAAACAGTGGTGGAAAACGACAACTTAATAAAGAAACATCAAATGACAGTTCTGAAGCGATCTCATCCATCAGTGATAAAACATGTCGCAGACATTCATGTTGTTGTGGTAAACGACTTCATCCGAATCCAGGATTAGGAAAGACAACTCTGTCAGGATCTACGTCTGTAATAACAGTAATCACAGAGGAAGAGAGTACTCAGAGTACTGAAGCAGCCATTACAAGAAAAACAGAGAAAACTACCCAGAAAACTACACAATTCTGAACAAATCTGAACAATTCTGAACAATATCAAACATAAATTTTGTCGTTTGACAACAGACTTTTTATATGCAATAAAAATATCGTTATTTAGAAATATAATAAAACACTGTAACAGAAAAATGGGTAATGTAAAATAAACTAGAACTGTCGCAAAGCGGACAAATACCCCCCACTAGCGCCTTGTCACTAAAAAAGTGCTGTAGGTCAACCGGTTCTTGACTTAGAGCATGGAAACAGATTTTAAACAAAGTCCGATTGTGATATTGACCTTTGACCTTGGTGACCCAAAAACAATAGGGCACCTCCTTGGGTCATGGACAACAACTGTGTAAAGTTTCATGATCCTAGGTCAACCGATTCTTGACTTAGAGCACGGAAACGGATTTTAAACAAAGTCCGATTGTGACCTTGACCATTGACCTTGGTGACCCAAAAACAATAGGGCACCTCCTTGGGTCATGGGCAACAACTGTGTAAAGTTTCATGATCCTAGGTCAACCGGTTCTTGACTTAGAGCACGGAAACGTATTTTGAACAAAGTCCGATTGTGACCTTGACCTTTGACCTTGGTGACCCAAAATCAGTAGGGCACCTCCTTGGGTCATGGGCAACAACTGTGTAAAGTTTCATGATCCTAGGTCAACCGGTTCTTGACTTAGAGCACGGAAACAGATTTTGAACAAAGTCCGATTGTGACCTTGACCTTTGACCTTGGTGACCCAAAAACAATAGGGCACCTCCTTGGGTCATGGGCAACAGCTATGTAAAGTTTCATGATCCTAGGTCAACCGGTTCTTGACTTAGAGCACGGAAACGGATTTTAAACAAAGTCTGATTGTGACCTTGACCTTTGACCTTGGTGACCCAAAAACAATAGGGCACCTCCTTGGGTCATGGGCAACAACTGTGTAAAGTTTCATGATCCTAGGTCAACTGGTTCTTGACTTAGAGCACGGAAACAGATTTTAAACAAAGTCCAATTGTGACCTTGACCTTTGACCTTCGTGACCCAAAAACAATAGGGCACCTCCTAGGGTCAAGGGCAACAACTGTGTAAAGTTTCATGATCCTAGGTCAAACCGTTCTTGAGTTAGAGCACGGAAACGAAAAAGTCTACGGACGGACGACTGGACGGACGGACGGACTGACAGACAGACAGACATGGTGAAACCAATATACCCCCCTCTACTTCGTAGGTGGGGGGTATAAAAACAACTTACAAACAAGATTGGTTTTGGAAATTTTTAAGGAAATAGAGAAAATGTTGGTTATTATCACTTCTTCCTCAATGCTTTTAACAACTTCTCTTTAGGGATGCCAAAACCAGGAGGCCTTTGTGAAAAACAACTTTACACATTGACAACAAAACTACAAATAACCCTAGTTAATTTGACAAAGCTATACTGTGATATCAAACTTGGAACTAGTCCAAATGTTACAACAATGTTTTGAATGCTTCAAGAAATAAAATTTCAATATTTCAACAAAATGTGTTTGTGGAATGTGAAGTTATCCTAAACAAAATATGGCTTCTATACTTGACCTTCATCTTGGTATCACAAGAAATGTTTTGCCAAAATGAATCCCTGTAAGATGTCAAATATACAAGCTCTATTATCAGTTTCACATAACAGGGCAGAGAATAACATGACACAATATTTTCCATATTTCTAAATTTATTATAATATGACCGATTTGGAAAAGGTATGAAGAAGACTGTTCATAAGACAGCGCGCTTTTCTAAGTTGCTTAACCCAGATTTTCTAAGTCAAAAAAGGTAAAAATTCCAGTAAATTAAATGTGAGAGTAATGAATCTTTGCCTAGAGGCTTATATTATAGTCACAAAAGCATGCACAAAGTTTCAGAGCAATAGCATAAGTAGAAACAGATGTTTGAAAAAACTTTAACCTTTGTTGCAACGCCGACGCTGACGCCAACACCGACGCCCGGGTGACAGTATAAGCTCTCATTTTCTTTGAAAAGTCGAGCTAAAAAGGTTTCCTGAATGTTTGTGCAGAAAAAAATATAGGAAGAAGATTATGCTAAAGAATCCTATTGTTGTTTTGGTTTCTCATTGGTTGGCCTAATTTTGTGACTTCATACTTAAACCATATCAATAGAAAAAAGACTAGGAAAACATTGATGAAAACGAAAAGAAATTCTGATAACCAGCATCTTTTGTTTTTGCATCAATAATCTCTGTGCTACATTCTATAAAAATCATCTCTATATCAATATCTAGTTTGTCATACATTGTATGTAGCAACTTTCAAATTGGTACTATCTAAAGTTCTGATGTTTGGTAAAAGATTAATTTGGTCAGAAGTTGAGAGTGTCCTCTGTGAAGGCAAGAAGTAATGGACGTTAATGGATTCTACCTTGGGAACTTCCTTGTCTGTAACACCTGTCAGTCTTCATAAATCTACCTGTGCTATGCTTAATTAGCTTGATGGCTTTGATTTTATAACCTATTTTGTGCGTTTTCTTGCACTTAACAATCAAGGAAAATCAAGTGTCCTATTTCCAAACAAAAGCTTCACAGAGGAGTGCAAATAGGCTGTATGTTCCTGTCAGTGAAAGAGCTTGTTTCTGATTCTAAAGCAACAAAGAAGTATAAATATAAGATACATCAGCCATAAATATGTATGTCGAGAAAACAAAGAAATAAAAAGAAAATTCTGATTATCAGCAGTTTCTCTTTATAATCTCAAAATCTTTATCAAATACAGATGTTAAAACCAGGTACTGGTTGGAAAAAGGTATAAGTCACAGAAAGCTCTTGCACAAAGAAACAAATCGATACAAAACCAGCCATGCTTATGTCACATTCGTGCACTTTACAATGTCAGGTGTATAGAAACAGTTTCAGACATCACGACCAGGAATCATGACAAATTTAGATAAACAAACATTTCAATAACGAGAACGACTTTACACGATTGAAATCAGCTGCATTGTGGGAGATCAAAGGTATCGGCAGCAATTAACAATTTCCACAACTAAAGCAAATTGTCAATAAAGTTAACAACTACATGTCCATTTTGTGATGTTTTTAAGTCAAATAGTGGGTTGATCTCGGGATGTATGTCATCTGCTTTAGAATCAGAGCTACAGGTAAGATGGCGATAACAGCTTTTCAAACTGAAAATTTGCATTTATTATTGATCAGATCCTACATTGTGGGTAATCATTTAAATTGTCTCATCAAGAAAATTCACATGAGTGCCCACACCACAACATAGGGTTTGGGCTTAAAATTACAAATTTAGAACATGTTAACCACCTATCATTTATTGCTCTGCTCTGTTGACATTGACATAAACTTTGAAATAAACATGCAAACTGTGATGCAAATGTCACTCTGGTACTGCCATTAAACCCTTTCACAATCAAGACATGCTTTTGACGTCCCTAGTCAAAAATCACTAGTAGAAAACGTGCAGTAAAAAACAGGTTTTTGTGCTTGACGATGTTCTTATTTTTGCTCTTCCAGACAATCTCCAGCCTGTACTAGAAAAACATGGGATGAAAAACAGAAAAGAACGAAATCAATTTTACTTTCCTCTCAATATTTTTGTACACTGGCCTATTATCCCATTACCACACAGTGACTCCTTTTGACTCCCCACAAGATATTGACTTTGGAAAACATTGAGGAAAATGACGAAATTGCTTGTAACAAGCAAGTTCTTCATTTCCCACAATTTTTTCCATTCAAAAAGGCCTAAATTCACATGAAATTGTCGTCTGCAGGATCTTTCAATTTGGACGGCCTTAAAATCTTGTCGTTTGGTAATGGGTTACACATGTTGTTATTTTCAATAGAATGCATTTCACTCACCTTTTTATTGACTATGACCATGAGCGGCAATAGGATTTAGTCTGCTGCATCTTTAAAATTCAAATGGTCTTTAAAAATTGTGTCGCTTCGGAAATGGTTAGAAAAAACAAGATGTGTTTGTGAAACACAAATGCCCCCGAAATGGCCATTTTTCTGAAATGTTAAATTTTCGTGGAGTAAAGGTTTATTAAGGGTTAAGGGATGACCTTGAGGAAGGTCAAATTGCTTGGAACAGATAGATATCATTGTAAGGAAGTTGCATACCAAATTTGAGCTTTGTATGTCAAATACTTTTGGAGAAAAGGCAAAGGTTAAGTTTTCGGAGTAAAAGGTTAAGTTTTCGTAGAGTGAAGGGTTGATAAGGGTTAATGGATGACCTTGAGAAAGGTCAAATTGCATAGAACAGATAGATATCATTGAAAGGAAGTTGCATACCAAATTTGAGCTTTGTATGTCAAATACTTTTGGAGAAAAGGCAAAGGTTAAGTTTTCGGAGTAGAAGGTTAAGTTTTTGTAGAGTAAAGGGTTGATAAGGGTTAAGGGATGACCTTGAGGAAGGTCAAACTGCATGGAACAGAGAGATATCATTGAAAAGAAGTTGCATACCAAATTTGAGCTTTGTATGTCAAATACTTTTGGAGAAAAGGCCAAGGTTAAGTTTTCGGACAGACGGACGGACAGACGGATAGACGGACGGACGGACGGACAGACAGACAGACGGACACGAGTAAAACAATATGCCCCCGATCTCTCGATACGGGGGCATAAAAACAACTTCTGTAACCATTTGTTGGAAAGTTGAAGTAGAGTTCACTGAAGGGATAATTAAAGTACACAACACCTACCAACCCGTAATTATCTTCCAATCAGGCATCAGATTGAAGATTATTTATCAAGATAAACAACAAAACATTCTCATTAACTCTGCAAGTGAAGAAAAAAATTAGAGTTGCTCAATTTAAAAGCTAATGCAGATGACAAAAAAGGACTGTGTTGATAAAGACAGGAATTGTGTGGAGGAAATTTTGAGGCAAAGGGAGAAAATGCTTTTTGTAAGCATTTTTTATCTTTTGCTTCGATGCTTTGCCAAAGCCTTCTCCGACGGCATCAAAATCAGGAATGATTTGGAAAATGCTTAGCACATGACTGTATTTTATCACAAAACTACATTACAGCTATTGCATTGACTGACAACCAATTCTGGCTGCGTACCAGTTCTCGCCAAGTAACCCATTTCATGGTGAAGAGAGACAAAAGCCATCAAAAACTGATTATGCTCCCCGAATAACATCTTCGCTAGCCAAGGTTGAACCCACCTATGTTTGTATTCACCCTTGGCGGATTTAGTCCGATTTTCTTGAAATCGCGAAGCGCCGCCTAGCGGTTGTTCTGCTGGTTGTTTACATCCATTATTGATGACGTCATTAATGCGCGTTGTCTTTCGCGTCATACGTCATGCGGATTATGTAAAACTTAGCTGCATTTTTGGTCGAATTGTCGAAAGTATAATAATTCGTCGATCAAAGTTAGGGAATTCCTGTCTATTGCAGTGAAATTGTTAGGAAAAATCGCCCATCTTCGTGTTTTTGAGTTGCAAATGCAATGCTTTTTCCCGCCCGTTGTCATGATTTGGTTACTCATAACAAATGTATCAGTCGACAATCTGATTGGTTCCAGCGAGGTCTCGCTGGAACCAATGAAAACGCTTTCCAGGAGACCAAGAAAATCGGACTAAATACGCCAAGGGTGAATACAGAAACGACGTTACGTCGTAGATGTCACCCTTGGCTTGCAAAGATGCCCGAATAAGTGCTTGTCTCAAACAAACCTATCATACATTAGGCCCCCTTTTCCCATGATAGATTTTTTGTACACACATTATTTGTAGAATATAGTCTAGAACATCTCATTCATCACATAAGTACAAAATTTCATTAGAGAAAAACTAATTTATATACTAAGGCCCTTTTTTCCATGACACAGCCTCAAATTTAAGAAACAGAGAAAAAAGGTCTCTAGGGATTGACCCCAGGAGTTCACATGTGAAGTTTCATTGAATTTGGTCCAGGGGTTGCTGAGATCTGGCTGTGGATGGACTGACAGACGGAAGGAAGGACAGCGTGGCAACTGTATGCTCCCTCGAAATTTTTCTGGGAGCATAAAGAGTCATTTCCCACATAAAAATTATGTTGACATGATCAACTTCTATTATTCCAACAAGAGTTGTCCAGTTGCTTAACCCAGAATTTCTAAATAAAAAAAGGTTAAAATTCCAGTACATTAAATGTGAGAGTATAGTCCTTGGGCCAGGACCAGGAAAATGGGGTAAGTATTACCAGAAAAAAGGACAAAAGGACACCTATATATATTTTGTAGATATACATCTGACGAATGTTTTTCAGTGATGATATCCGGCATGAAGAGTAGCTAAATATATTTTACCCTTACCTTTATATAGGTACCCTTCACGACGTGAATGACAATCTGGTTTGGGGTAAGGGAAAGGGAAAAATTAATTAAAAATATTAAATGAATGTATAAATCTATTTATTTGAATCCATATGTATGAGCATGTATTTCACTACTTATGAATCATGATTTTTTAAATTATGTAATTATTATGACGTCATTACTCCTCTTAAAAATATGATTTATGTGCAATCAAGTATAAGAATTGGCCGAAATATTCGAAAAAGTATTTTTCTATAATTATCATTTATTTCTAATGCAAGAAGATATGGTTTTTCATAAAGTACATTATCTTAGAAACATTTTGGGCGTTGTTTGCACTCTGGTCGTTGGGGCTTTTGGCTGTAACCCTTATCCTAAACCCTTAACCCTATCATTTTTTTCATTCAAATTTATAACACTTATTTGGTCATATTTCCATTGAATATTGACCTACAGGTGTCAAAATGGTATCAAATGAAAGCTTATGACTCACTCTTTCGTTTGTAGTTATCTTATTTAAATATCTTATTTAAATTATCTCATTTGCATATTCATGAATATTAATGATTTCCCTTAAAAATTCCATTTTTTTGGCGAAAATTTTGATAAATACTTTCCAAAACAAGGCGTTTCTTTTCAGGGGGAATTTTGAAAACATATATTTTCTTAAAGAACATTTTATTAGAAAGATTTTGAGTCTTGTTTACACTCTGACGGTTGGGGCTTTTTGCCGTAACCCTTATCTAAACCCTTAGCCCCATCAAATTACTTATGTAAATTTTGAAAATGAATTCGGCCATATCTTCATTGAATATTTGAACACAGTTGTCAGAATGATATCAAATGAAAGCTTATAACTTATTCTTTCATTTTAGTTATGTTATGCAAATTAGCTCATTTGCATATTCATGAATTTTCCTAAAATTGCGATTTTCGACGGAAATTTGGTAAATACTTTCCAAAACGAGGCATTTTTGTGCAGGGGAATTACGTAAACATATTAAATATTAAAGAAAATTAATATATCAAATATTTTGAGCGATGTTTGTGCTTAATTTGGCCGTAGGGGCTTTGGGTCATAAGCCTTATCTAAACCCTTAACCCTATAAAATTGTTCAGTCATTTCAAAACGTTTTTGGTCATGTCTTGGTTGAATATTGACCTACAGATGTAAGAATGGTATCAAATGAAAGTTTATGACTTGCTCAATAATTTACCATAAATTTTATGCTAATTACCTTATTTGCATATTCGCGAATATTATTGACACTACTTAAAACTGTGACCCTTTTTGCGAATTAGGTTTTTGTTTGGTAAAAGTGTTATCTCTGTTTTACTAACGCCATTACTCTAAAACTTTGCACACACCTCTATGACCATGATACCAACCTCAAGACAGATATCTATTGCTCTATCAATTAATGTCGAGCAATTTTTACCTTTTTGTTGCCTAGAAATTCTTCATCAAACTTTAATGAGCATCTTTCAAACATCTGTCACAAATAAGTTTGTTTCTGTCATAACTATTGCTTTCAAACTTGGCATTTGCTCTTGCTTCTAAGATTAGCATCTGTTATGTTATCTAGTAACAGTTAATGTTCATTCGTTTGGCATATTCACTCATTTTCATGCAAGATTCAGTCATTTTTTAGCATCCGTAATTTTGCATCTTACTGTAAATCTGCTTAAATATAAGGGCTAAACAACCCTTTTGAACGTAAAATAATACACCCTAAATCCAATATCAAATAGAAAATAATGTCCCTAAAGTTTAGGAAAACACTGATACAGTAAACTGCATACATTATTAAAATTAATTGTTAAATATTTTAACTCTTTCTTTGCACAATTTACACTAATGATTGAATGATTATGGTGATGAACAGAACTGATTAGATGGTTCAAATGATCTCGTTTGCTACTTTTAGAATTCAAAGTAGAATCAAAACACATGGATTAACAAAAAGGGCAACTGCAATATATTGAAAGTTTATTGACATCATTTAAAATCAAGGTTGTAGGTTGTATACATGTATAGCAAATTCTTTAGGGGATAGCTAGATCTATGACAGAAGGTATTTTTTTGCAATTATAGTGTTTTCATTATTATTATACAGCGTTCTTTTGATGATATGTGCACTTCCGAGGAGTATGATCTCCTGCAGTTCCTCGATAACTGGTGCACCAGGGATTTGTTTGAATATTTTGTCAAGTCCCTTCTTAATGAGACCAAGTGCACCTACAACGACTTGTGCAGTTGTCGTCTCCATACCCCACATTCTGGCTACTTCTATCTCAAGGTCTTTGTATTTTGATAGTTTCTCAAGTGCATGGACGGAGACATTTCTTTCAGATGGAACCGCCATGTCAATCATGATGAATGTCTTGTCCAATTTGTTCTTGATGGTGATGTCTGGTCTGTTAGCCTTGATCTCTGTACCAGTATTCACTGACATGTCCCTCTACGGCAGTTTTTGGTTGATGTTCATACAATTTTTTGTTTGCTGGGAGTCCAAATTGCTTGCAGATTTTCCAATGAATGTACCCTGCTGCCTTGTCATGTCTTTGAATGTACTATGTTGGCACTAATGTTGGACAGCCTGAGACAATTTCATCATATTGGTTGCATATTCTACACTTTGGATCTGTACCATATTTGATGATCTTGTTGTGATATGCTCTTGTAGCCAAACTCTGATCTTGTGCTGCTATCACCATTCCCTCTGTCTCTGGATTGAGACCTGCACTAGAGAGCGACTTATGTGTCTGATCTTGGTCAACATCTGGTTTGTCAAACCTTACGGGTATTGCCCATGCATTGGTTTGGCTTTCCATGTTTGTGTCATCCTCTTTTGGGCATTTGCCTTTGTCCGTCTTGTTCTTTTGGCAAACTCTGTGACGGATTCTTCTCCATTTCTTGCCGTTTGTGCAATGTTCTGTTCTTGAATGAAATTTTCTGGCTTGCTCTGAGATTGAGTAAAGTTTCTTGTTACGTTCATGTTCCCAGATCATATGTAGCAGATTGTCTTGTGTTGTCTCCAAATACGTGTTTATGCCATCTCAATCTATGAGAGGCCCCTGCCACCGATCTTTCGTGGTAGGTACAATCTTTCAACGTCAATCTTTGGGTGGTGCATTCTTTCTGTTGTTAGTAACTGTCTGGTCTTTGTGTCAAGTTTTCCTTTTTTCTTGCATTTGCCAGTCTATGCTATTGAAATTGTATGTGACAACTGGGACTGCCAGGGTGTTTATGGCTTCAATCTTATCTGCAGCTTTTAGTTCACTCTTGATGGTAAGCCTTAACTCTTCTGTAATATTCTTTTCTGATCTTTTCCCTCATTGCTGCATGTTGAATTCCGTCACCTTCATTAACACAAGGTATTTTTATTTAGTGTCTTGGTCAAGTTTCTTGATGATGTTGTCTCTTTCTAGCTGCATGTCAGATGTTGGTTTTCCTTTTTTAAAGGTTGCTTTTAGACACTTGTCCAGTTCAAATTGCATACATATGTCATCACTAAAGACCTTTACTGTCTGGAGCAGTTGTTTTGCTGGTGATCGTTCTTGGCAAAGGTCTTTAGGTCATCCATGTAGAAAAGATGGCTGATCTTCTTGCCTTGGATGTCATATCCATGTCCAGTGTCATTCTGCATGGTATTGAGAGGTGCAAGAAACAAACAGAAGTGGAAGGGTGATAGTTATGAGACTTTGCATGCAGATGGTTTTAAAAAGTCTTGAACTTCTTTGGCCTTGGTTTGAAACCTACGGGATGAGGACTCCCACCACGCCCATTTATTTGGGACCATAACCTTTGACCTAGTTACCCTGACCTTTGAGTTTGACCTACTTTTAAAACAAGAGGCCCAGGAGGGCCTGAATCGCTCCACTGGTTAAGGTGGAAGAATTATCCCATGATTTCTTGTAAGCCTTACACAGCGGCAGCCAAATCTTGATATTTGTGAATAAATTTTGAAGAGAGACTCAAAGAACATTCTTGCAAAGTCTGGTTCAAATTGGCATTATGGTTGATTTTTAAAGAATTTTCTTATGATTTCACTAAGTCTGATAAGCCCCTTTCTCCCTGCCACGGCCATATTTTTTTTGACAAATATAAAAATTTGTGAACAAATTTTAAAAAGAACGAATGAAGGCACATTCCTGCAAAGTTTGGTTCAATGGGGCACACTGGTTGATTTTTTAAGAATTTTCTTATGATTTCTTTAAGTCTGATAAGCCCCTTCCTCCCTGCCACGGCCACATTTTTTGACAAATGTCAAAAATTAAGAATAAATTTTGAAAAGAGAGACTCAAAGAACATTCCTGCCAGGTTTAGTTCAAATTGGCCCAATGGTTGATTTTTAAAGAATTTTCTTATGATTTCTTTAAGTCTGATAAGCCCCTTTCTCCCTGCCATGGCCACATTTTTTGACAAATGTAAAAATTTGTGAACAAATTTTGAAAAGAATGACTCAAGGCACATTCCTGCAAGGTTTGGCTCAAATTGGCCCAATGGTTGATTTTTAAAGAATTTTCTTATGATTTCTTTAAGTCTGATAAGCCCCTTTCTCCCCGCCACGGCCACATTTTTTGACAAATGTAAAAATTTGTGAACAAATTTTGAAAGGAATGACTCAAGGCACATTCCTGCCAGGTTTGGTTCAAATTGGCCCAATGGCTGATTTTTAAAGAATTTTCTTATGATTTCTTTAAGTCTGATAAGCCCCTTTCTCCCTGCCACGGCCACATTCTTTGACAAATGTAAAAATTTGTGAACAAATTTTGAAAAGAATGACTCAAGGCACATTCCTGCCAGGTTTGGTTCAACATGGCCCAATGGTTGATTTTTAAAGAATTTTCTTATGATTTCTCTAAGTCTGATAAGCCCCTTTCTCCCTGCCACGCCCACATTTTTTGACAAATCAAAAATTTGCGAACAAGTTTTGAAAAGGGTCACCCAAGGAACATTCCTGCCAAGTTTGGTCAAAATTGGCCCACTGGTATAAGAGGAGAAGATGTTTAAAGAAAAAGTTAACGGACGCACGGACGCACGACGGACACAACGCCATGACAATAGCCCGCTGGCCTTCGGCCAGTGGAGCTAAAAACTTAAACTTTAAAGGGCTTACAACAGGAATTTATCCTTAACCCCAAATGCTGTCAAAAAACACTGTATACTGAGTCCCCCGTCTCTTTCTTGTCTCCTTTTAGATCTACATGCAGTTTACCTATAATTGTCCATAATTTGCCAACGAAGTAATAATTAATTTATTTGTGTTATTTTACCTTTTGAATTACGGTATAAAACACACATCATATTTACATTGCAACTAAAAATGTCTCATTTCAGCCATTTAAACACGCAGGAGCATATTGTTTTACTCTTGTCTGTCTGTCTGTCCGTCCATCTGTCTGTATGAAAACTCAACACTGGCCTTTTTTCCAAAAATATTTGACATACAAAGCTATAACTTTGTATGTAACCTTCTTTTGAACAATGATATTTATCTGTTCGTGCAATATCAATATGACCTTCCTCAAGGTCATTCATTAACCCTTATCAATCCTTAACATTGCCATTCCTTGGGCATTTGTGTTTCACGATCTGGTTATTAAAGTTTTTATTAATGTTTATAAGCATACTAATTAGTTTTGTGAAAGAGATGTCTTAACAAAATGACATTTCAAAACTAAAATGTATGTTTTATTATTATAATAGTTTTAAAATGTTTTTTTTTTTTTTTTTGCGATAAGTTGAAGTTAATGCTGAAACTTCTATAAAAAGACAGTTGCCATGGAAACAAGAAGGTTGTTAAATTTTGCTTATCCGGCACTTTGAAATGGAACAACAGTCAGAATTCATTAACAGGTTCAAGAAAATACAGAGGGTTTTCATTTTCGGCTTATGACATAATAATGCCATACTCCATATTGAAAAACATGTAATTAGCTCGGCTTATTACCTCCCTTTATGGATATACCAGTTGTGATTTTTTCCATATACATGCTCTGTAGGACAAATTATTCAACATGAATTGTATTTCTATGCATCTGGTTTATATATGCAGTGTATGCTCAGTATAGAAAGCAGTAAAGCCACATTATTTTAAACATTTCAAAACCTTGCACTGATTTTCAACTATCCAAACCCATCAAATTTCAAATGCACATTCTGAGGTATAGCTACTCTGCAGAGTGGATATCATTGCATTTTTGTTCTTCCTTTGGATAGGTCTTTCAAGATATATAGGTGTCCCTTTGTCCATTTTAGTGGTAACTCCAACCATATCTGGCCCAAGGACTAGTAATGAATCTTTGTCTAGAGGCTAATATTATGGTCATAAAAGCATGTGCAAAGTTTCAGAGCAATAGCATAAGTAGAAACAGATGTTTGAAAAAACTTTAACCTTTGTTGCAACGCCGACGCAAAAGCCAACATGGTTCATACAGGTAAATGCTGATCAAATTCAAGGACTTTTTAAGGACTTTTCAAGCACATAAAACTCATTTTCCACGACCCTTTTGGCGCCAACACATTTCTTCTATTAGTCTCTCAAACACTATAAATGGTAATGTAGTTGAAAGAAAGTGTCATTTCAGCCTTAAATTAATTCTTTTTACTTACAAAACTTGGCAAAGTGGGGTCTTTACTTGCAGGGGCAACAGGTGAGGGTGAGGGAAGTCCCAATCATGTCAATCCTGTCCCTTACTTCAGGATTTTGGAGGAAGATGAAATGCCACCTTCTCTTTTTAAACCCTTTCCCAAACAACAAAGTTTGGACTTTCCCAATTTGAAAGCTGCTGCTGGTGACAAATTAGATGTTATTGAAGATAAGATTTGTGTACAATAAGGCATGGAAAATATTGAGGCAAAAGGGAGAGACTGCTGATTATCATCAGTTTCTTCTTTTGTCTCAATGTTTTCCCAAGTCAGTTCAATCAGGGACGTCAAAAGCAGGTCTTGTTTGGGCAAGGGTTAAATACAGGCATTCACATAATGCTATATTTTTTTTGCAGAATCAATAAGAAGCCATTCCACTAATTCAGTTTTCATTTGTCTTGATTTTTTTTAAGTTTTGACAACTTTAGAACTTACAAGGATTGGCAGTGATATTCACCTCTTTTCTGCAACATGCGTCAGTATAATGTTTTGTACTTATCTTTAGTTTCCTTAATCCTCGTCAGTCCTAATGAAAATCACATTTCCATATTCTAAAGACTAGAATTCTCCGATAAATTAACAATTTAGCACATGACGAATTTCACAAAATGACGAGTATTAAATGGGCCCAGCTAAATGTGTGTACTGTATAAATACAGCATAATACTAACCGGGAACCAGTGTATTATATTCATTATTTCGCACCAACATGTTTTGCACATTTTTTTGGTCTTCATGGCGAGGCAAACATATTAGACTTATTTTTTTATGTGTTTCTCCCATTTTTTTCATTGAAATATTATTTGAATGTCAAATTTAATGATCACTTTGCAGATAACTTAGGATTCAAGTACTTTTCAAGACTAGTAACCGATATTCCAGTACTTTTCAAGGCAAAACTCTGTTTCAAAGACTTTTCAAGGCGACCCTTCATTTTCAAGCACTTTTCAAGGCTGTGCGAACCCTGGCCAATGCACGGGTGACAGTATAAGCTCTCATTTTCTTAAAAAAGTTGAGCTAAAAACAAATCATATAAGATAATATCCTGTCTTGGTTCACAGGGAGAATTGGTCGCCATCCAGTATAGTCAGGATTTAGAGCATCCAGGTCTTAAAGTTCCGACTTTGATCCCTAGCAGCAGAGGTAAAATCTGCGACTTTAAAGTAGCCCATGGCTAGATGCTGCTTCCATGGACAGAAGTGATAACGCTAATAGGAGCTGTTCCAACTGTTTCCTTAAACAAGGAAAAACGCTTGCTTGTCCAAAACAAGAGCCGTCAGAGACGGACAATGCTCCCCGATTAAGGCATTGTCACAATAAATGTATGCCATGCAGAGCTAAGATTAAGCTAACAAACGTTAAGCCCCCTTTTTCCATGACATACTTTTTAAACGCAAATTTCAAGTAGTTTATTGTCAAGGGCATCTGATTTGCTACTCAAATATGAAATTTCATCAAATTCTGACCATTAGACTATGAGAAATTAGAGAAAAAGTGTATTTGACCTTAAGTCCCCTTTTCCCATGACGAGGCCTCAAATCCAAAAACTGGGAAAAGTACATCGGCATTATGTCATAGGGAGTTCACATGGTAAGTTTCATTTGATTTGGCCCAAGGGTTATAGAGAAATCGCTTCGGACGGACGGACGGACGGACGGACGGACGGACGGAATGACGGACGGACGGACGGACGGACAGACGAAGCGGCGACTATATGCTCTCCCTTCGGGGAGCATAAAAACTAAAACATAATCAAGCATTACATGATTTTTAAGTTCCTGTATTTCTAAGAAAGCTGGCATCAACACTTCCACAAGCTTACATGACCAATGTCCATTGAGCTTCAATTACTGGCCAATTAATATACTGATTGGAAGGCTTTTTTATTCAATATTGTCAAACCCTACAACAGGTAGTCAAGTGTTTACTAAGATCAGACTGCAAGTCTATACAGACTGATCTTTGTCTACATTGTATGCCAAAGAAAGCCAAACAAGGGATTGGCATGAAAACTGATTTTTTTTCTTAAATTTCTACAAAAGATTGCATGACCATTTACATGAGCTTGCGTGACCATTGTCCTTAATATAGTGATTAACCCTTTCCCAAACAAGACCAGCCCTGCGTTCAGTAAGACAAAACGTTAGCTAACGGTTAGCCGTTTCATTCGGAATACTCGGTCAATTCTGTCAAATTTGGGTCAAAGTAGTTGGGAATGTTGGTAACGTTAGCTAACAGTTTGTCTACTGAACGCAGCCCTGGTTTTGACGTCCCCAATAGAATAGGCTTGGGAAAACATTGAGGCAAAAGAAGAAACTGCTGATAATCAGCAGTTTCTCCTTTGGCCTCAATATTTTCTGTGCTATAATGTGCACAACTCCTATCTTTATCATCTATTTTGTCAGCAGTAGAGGCTTTCAAGTTGGACAGTCTAAAATTTTGCTGTTTGGGAAAGGGTTAAAATGTTTTCTTATCTTCTACTCTATGCAGTATAAGTGCATGGTAGACTAAGACCAGGCTGCATGTCTATGCAGGCTGATCTTTATCTACACTGTGCAAAAGAGATCCAAGCAGGCATTGAATGCTGATTAATGCCTCTTTTAACAGAATCTCAGTCATAGCACATGGCTGGAGCATCTTACTATCAATGAATTCATGTTGTTTCTCTAACCAGTATTACCACAAAATCCTTTTTGGAGCCTCCAGCTGCTAATCCCACTTAGGTTAAAACTAACTAGAAATCTATCACTGAAGGTGATAAAAATACCCCCGCCACCACTTTTGTTCGGACAAGCATTTTTGTTGAATCAAGAGCCATAAGTCAGATATTGTCAATCCGATTTTCTTGAAATTTGATCAAATCAGGGGCCATAACTCAGAAAGTAATGGTCAGATTTTTATGAAAATTTATGTCTTGCACATCTACATGTCCTAATGCACACTTGTGCCAAGTATGAAGCAAATCAGACAGTAACTGTAGGAGGAGTTATCCGCACAAGCATTTTTTGTGAAATAAGGGGCCATAACTCAGAAAGTAATGGCCAGATTTTCGTGAAATTTGCGTCTTGCACATCTACAGGTCCTAATGCACACCTGTGCCAAGTATGAAGCCAATCAGACAGTAACTGTAGGAGGAGTTATCCGGACAAGCATTTTTTGGTCAAATCAGTGGCCATAACTCCAAAAGTATCGGTCCGATTTTCGTGAAATTTGCGTCTTGCACATCTACAGGTCCTAATGCACACCTGTGCCAAGTATGAAGCAAATCGGACAGTAACTGTAGGAGGAGTTGTCCGGACAAGCATTTTTGGGTCAAATCAGGGGCCATAACTCAGAAAGTAATGGTCAGATTTTCGTGAAATTTGCGTCTTGCACATCTACAGGTCCTAATGCACACCTGTGCCAAGTATGAAGCAAATCAGACAATAATTGTAGGAGAAGTTATCCGGACAAGCATTTTTTGGTCAAATCAGGGGCCATAACTCAGAAAGTAATGGCCAGATTTTCGTGAAATTTGTGTCTTGCACATCTACAGGTCCTAATGCACACCTGTGGCAAGTATGAAGCAAATCGGACAGTAACTGTAGGAGGAGTTGTCCGGACAAGCATTTTTGGGTCAAATCAGGGGCCATAACTCAAAAAGTATCGGCCAGATTTTCGTGAAATTTGCGTCTTGCACATCTACAGGTCCAAATGCACACCTGTGCCAAGTATGAAGCAAATCGGACAGTAACCGTAGGAGGAGTTGTCCGGACAAGCATTTTTGGGTCAAATCAGGGGCCATAACTCAAAAAGTATCGGTCCGATTTCCTTGAAATTTGCGTCTTGCACATCTACAGGTCACAATTAACATTTGTGCCAAGTATGAACTAAATCGGTCCACAAGTGTAGGAGGAGTTGTCCGGACAAAATTTTGGAGACAGACCAACCATCCAACCAACCAACCAACCATCCAACCAACCAACCAACCAACCAACCAACCAACCACTGGACCGACAGGCTGATTCCAGTATACCCCCTTCAAACTTCGTTTGCGGGGGTATAATGAGAGACAAATGTCAGAAATGATATTTCATGGATAGAGATGTAACTCATGACCCCATGATTCAGACTACGACCCTCTACCAAGTTACTGCACTATGGCAACAGAGTCAAGACAAGCAAAGATTGCCATGAAAAGTTTTGGAACTTCCTTCATTTCTAAGAAAGTTTGCATGATCATTTCCATGAGCTCGCATGACAATGTCCACTAAGGATGAATGACTGGCCAGTTAATATAATGATTAAAGGTTCTTAACCCTTTTCCAAACAGCAAACACTAAGACTGTTATGATTTTAAAGCTGCTGCAGATGACAAAATGGGTGTAGATAAAGAAAGAATAATGTGCACAAAGTAGAACATATAATAACTAGAAATCTATCACTGAAGGTGATAAAAATACCCCCGCCACCACCTTTGTTTGAACAAGCGTTTTTGTTGATTAAGGAGCTGATTTTCTTGATTTGCGTCTGCACATCTACAGGTCCTAATGCACACCTGTGCCAAGTATGAAGCAAATCCGACAGTAACTGTGGGAGGAGATGGTCGGACAAGCATTTTTGGGTCAAATCAGGGGCCATAACTCAAAAAGTATTAGTCCGATTTCCGTGAAATTTGCGTCTTGCACATCTACAGGTCACAATGTACACTTGTGCCAAGTATGAACTAAATCAGTCCACAAGTGTAGGAGGAGTTATCCGGACAAGCATTTTTTGGTCAAATCAGGGGCCATAACTCAGAAATTATTAGTGCGATTGTCATGAAATTTGCGTTTTGCACATCTACAGGTCCTAATGCACACTTGTGCCAAGTATGAAGCAAATCGGACAGTAACTGTGGGAGGAGTTGGCCGGACAAGCATTTTTGGGTCAAATCAGGGGCCATAACTCAAAAAATATTGGTCCAATTTCCGTGAAATTTGCGTCTTGCACATCTACAGGTCACAATGAACACTTGTGCCAAGTATGAACTAAATCGGTCCACAAGTGTAGGAGAAGTTATCCGGACAAGCATTTTTTGGTCAAATCAGGGGCCATAACTCAGAAATTATCAGCGCGATTTTCGTGAAATTTGCGTCTTGCACATCTACAGGTCCTAATGCAAATCTGTGCCAAGTATGAAGCAAATCGGACAGTAACTGTGGGAGGAGTTGGCCGGACAAGCATTTTTGGGTCAAATCAGGGGCCATAACTCAAAATGTATTAGTCCGATTTCCGTGGAATTTGTGTCTTGCACATCTACAGGTCACAATGAACACTTGTGCCAAGTATGAACTAAATCGGTCCACAAGAGTAGGAGGAGTTATCCGGACAAGCATTTTTTTGTCAAATCAGGGGCCATAACTCAGAAATTATCAGTGCAATTTTCGTGAAATTTGCGTCATGCATATCTACAGGCCCTAATGCACACCTGTGCCAAGTATGAAGCAAATCGGACAGTAACTGTAGGAGAAGTTGGCCGGACAAGCATTTTTGGGTCAAATCAGGGGCCATAACTCAAAAAGTATCAGTCCGATTTCCGTGAAATTTACGTCTTCCACATCTACAGGTCACAATAAACATGTGTGCCAAGTTTGAACTAAATCGGTCCACAAGTGTAGGAGGAGTTGTCCGGACAAAGTTTTGGAGACAGACCAACCATCCAACCAACCAACCATCCAACCACTGGACCGACAGGTTGATTCCAGTATACCCCCTCCAAACTTTGTTTGCGGGGGTATAATGAGGCAAAAGTAGAAAATGCTGATTATCAGAATTTTCTTCCTTTGCCGCTCAATGTTTCCTCAAGCATTCTCTTTATGTGATGTGAAAACCAGGACCGGTCTTGTTTGGAAATGATTAACTGACTGATAATAACTAAAGTATATTAACTTAAAAGGTAAAGGCATTCATTGATCAATTGATCGATCTTTATCTCTCAGTAAATCATTCAGCCCTTGTACAGCATTCTGTGACAGCACAGGATTTGCCTGACAAGTCACACTAACTACTAGGATACCTCATAAGCACGGTGGGGATTGTGCATGATGGGATGGATAACGAAATTGGAGTATACGGACAAATTTTGCCTCGCTTCAGGTAAGAAATTGTGCAATAATTTTCTTATTTCTGCTCCAATTTTCAAGCGGTTTGTCGCATGTACCCCACATTAGTGAGCTCTTTCCTCGGATATATGACTTGTTTGTAGAATCGTTGTACTTTGTCCAAAAATTGATCCCAACCGACCAGAAAAACAACAAAAAATTCAGGCCATTTTTCTAGTCGGTTGTGATCGGTTTTTGAGAAAAGTACAGGGAAGTTCCAGATAAATAATACATCTGAGAAAATGGCTCAATAAGACGGAGTACATGCAACAAACCGCATGAAAATTGACGCAGAAATAAGAAAGTTATTGCACAAATTCTTACCTGAAGCGTGGTTAATTTGGCCGTAGTCGTTACCATTTCGCTTTCTGGTCGGTTGGGACAATATTTCGGAAAAAGTATCATGAGTTATCTAATATGTCATACATCCGACGAAAGAGCTCGATAAGGCGGGGTACATGCAGCAAACCGCTTGAAAATTGATACAGAAATAACAGAGTTATTGCAAAATGTCTTACCTGAAGCGAGGCGAGTTGGCATCAAATTTTGTGCAAAAAATAGACTGAGTTAAACCGTTATGTTTTGATAAACCGTCGGTGTTGTTATAACATCTCGTAACTACGGTTTGATTCAAGCCGTAGTTACGAGATTTTATAACAACACCAACGATATACTATTTATTTGTCCGAAATTACGTCACGGTTTACTTGATAAAATCGTTCCCTATTGTCGGTAGTCGTTATCCATCCCATCATGCACAATCCCCACCGTGATAAGGCCTTTATGAAATTGACACCAATTTTTACTGGCCAGGAATAACCTATCATACCCATACAGGTTGACCGATCCATATTGTTATTGTGTATTTTTTCACCTGTTGACATTTTTTACAAATTAAAGTCTGGTCACATGCATTATACCACTTCCATATCACGACTGGAGCACATCCAAAAATGGTCACAATGTTGATGGGAAATTGTATGTGACCATGTCTTTAGAAGGAATTAACTTTAACTTGAAAACCAACATTGATAAACCTGACAACAATTTTTACGATACAAAGCAACTGATTTTTTCTCTCCAAAAGCAGTCAGACATATTTTTAGCACTTTTTGTGATCTTATAAGACTAGTTTAGTAATTGTGTAGATATAGATCTTGCAGATTTTGTCAGAATTCCAAGTTAAATCCTGTAATTGTCAATTAGGCTGACATTTATCATGAACATGCAACGTAAATTCTCATTACAGTAAGCTTGTGAGATACTTTTTAAAAGATGTGACAAAATTATACCCTTACAACATAAAGCTTACTGAAAACGACTCAGCTTGTGTTGCAGTCCTGACATAGCTTTATCAAAGTTAAACAAGATGTGTTTGTGAAACACCAATTCCACCAAAATGGCCGGTGTTAAGTTTTCATGTTAATATTCAGACTAGTGTTGTAAAATCGGACTCAAATCATAATCGATAATCGAATTGAAACGGGGATTGGTTTCTATTCAATTATCGATTAATAATCGAAACTTCATTTTCTATAATAAAACACTTTCATGTTGATGGATGTACTAAAAAATCTTAAGTTTGCTATGCTGACAACAATAATTGTAAGTCTCCAGCCAAGGAGAGGAGCAAACCAAGTGATTTTGTCCTTGATTTCATTGCTTTTTTTACTTAATAGAAATAAATATTGGTGGAAAGTTATGCTATATTCTTTTGAGCTTTGGTTTCCTACATACATATTTTTTTTGTCAATGTGTGTGTTTGTGTGTGTGTGTGGGGGGGGGGGGGGTTTAAGGGTCATCCTTGATCAAGCTATCCACATGGAACAAAGTTATAATGTCCTTCATTTCTTCATTTCTTTGATTTGTGGTCAAATTTCAAATTAATTTTTTATCCGTTTACACAAAAGTTTGGAGTGTCTGAATTTACAATAAGTGTCTGTGTTTTAGTGCCTTCCATTTACTCTAATCCTTACTCAATAAACAGCTGGACAATTTTATGTATTTTAATAGTTGAGGAGTTTTAGATAAATCATACAGGTATCAAAAAATCCAATTCTGTTTCCCAACTTCACATCATCTGTCTAAAGTCAAGTGTATTGGTGGCAAAAGTCCTATTTTTTCGTATCCGGAATTAGGCATATGTCTGGTAACTGGTACCCTTAATTGTTTGCTTTAAATGTCATTAAATGAAATGAGTGGTCTGTTTTGAAATGAAATGGCTTCATCTGCCTATTTTCCTTCCGTTACATGAATGTTTTTCTCAAAAATCATGTTATGAATATGGTGCCGATGACTGCAAGAAAGGATGGAATTCGGCCGCTGCCAAACATGTTTGAGTACAGATTTATTTGATTATAAGCAAAAAAATGGTCTTTTTACACCCAAATTGATATCTGCAAATACAATTTCTGTCTTTAACAGTTGGTAAATACTTTTGATTCTTTCCTTTGGAAGCTTAAAAATAAAAGCAATCATTGCAATCAGTAATGGAGCCGATTTTCCAGTAAAAAACAAAGACGGTGACGACATCGATTTTTCCAACTCATAATCGATTATCGCCGATCTTGGGCTTCAACGACGATTAATCGATTATTTCCGATTATCGTTACAACACTAATTCAGACTGACAGAGGGACAGACAAACACAAAACAAACAGTATGCCCCTGATCTTTTGATACGGGGGCATACACTTTTTGCTTTTTATCCTATTTTCTGAAATCTGTTTGACTATCACTATCATATTAAAGGAGAATGTGCTAGGCTGTTGAAAATGCAAACGACACAAAAATTGCAAACCAGAAATAATGTATGAATTTACCAACCTGAAGGATTAATGATAGCAATGATAGCAGGCATCGAGCTCTATTCATAATTATGTACATGTATTCAAATCCGAGTCATTGGATAAAGTGTGTCCCATTTTTATTGTCATTGTTTTTATTTTTTAACGGTTACATGCCTCAAACCTTCAAACAGTATGCCATATGTGCCCAACGAAATTCAATATGAATTACTGGAGTTGTGGGGGTGTGACTCGTTGACCTTGTCTTGTTTTGAAGTAAAAATAGAATCTGTAAACACGCTTGAGAAGGATTGATATATAGCAAAGGAAAGATGGATATTTGCTGTGATTGAGGTTTTTATGTATTGCAAATTGTTTTTCATGTCAAAATACGAGTTCCCGCATTGTTCGGAAGCACAAAATATCTAGTATGAGCCCCTTTAACAACCCATAATCAAGTTTTGTTTTCAGTCTTTTTCTTAGCTTTATGATTTACATAACATCAAAATAATCTCTTTATGATAAAGCAAATACATTCCACGAGATCAATCCTTTTTGAAGTGCTGCCTGTCTTTGTATGTCATGAAAAAAATTTCCTGTTAACAATTTTTTACGAGACAAATATCTGATTACAACAATGGCTTGATTTTTTTCTTCTCAACTTTGATTTTACTTCTAAAAGAAGACAGATCTATTTTCATCTGAAGGCAGTCAGAATTTTTTTTGCACTTTCTGGACCTCAAAGTTAAAATGGTACAATTAGAATGCTGCTCTAGATGACAAAATATTGAAAATATTGAGACATAAGGAGAAAAATGCTGGTTGATAGTAATTTCTTTTTTTGCCTCAATGTTTTCTAAGGCAAGTTCCGTGAGCAACAACAAAACCCGGTGTTGTTCCGGAAAGGGTTATAAATCTAGCAGATATATCAGAATTCCCAGCCAAATCCTTAATTATTGTCAATTAGTTTGACATTTATCAATAACATGCATCATACATTCTCATTATAGCAAGCTTGCTTTAAAAATTAACATTAAGACAAATGACAAAATTGTAAACTTTTCTCATTTGAATTGAGTTCAGGATGAAAAAAAAATGTCACATGGCTTGAGAAATTTATGAATTATAGCAGAAAAAAGCATAACGGAAGATAAGAAAGTGCTAATTATGATTATCAGCAATTTCTTCTTTTCTCTCATGGCTTTACAAAGCCTTCTTAACCCTTTCCCAAACAAGACCTGGTTTTGACGACCCCCAATAGAATAGGCTTGTGAAAACATTGAAACAAAAGAAGAAACTGCTGATAACCAGCAGTTTCTCCTTTTGCCTCAATATTTTCTTGGCTATATCACTCTCAATTCCAAATTTTATTAACATCCATTTTGTCGTCTGCAGCAGCTTTCGAATTGGACCACCCTAAAATTTTGCCTTTTGGGAAAGGGTTAAACAGACAGACGTTTCTGTCCTGAATACAATAAGACATATTTGCACTTGCCCTTTAAGAATCTTAAAGATACATCAGCATTCTAGTCAAATCCTTTAATTGTCAATTAGACATTTATCACTGACATGCAACATAAATTCTCATTATAGAAAGCTTACTAGACATTCCAGAAGTTGATAAATTATACCCTTTAACAGATGTTACGATTCTAGACTAATCCAAATATGACCGTGGCTGACCTTGAGGAAGGTCATATTGCATGGAGCAGATAGGTAACATTAAAAGAAGGTTCCATACCAACTTTGGGTTTTGTGTGTCTAATATTTGTGATGAAAATACCAATGCTAAATTTTCATTAATTTTTTTAAAGTTTTTGGACAGACTGACAGACAGAAAACAGTAAAACAATAAGCCCCAAATCTTTTGATAAAATATAAGACTAAATGCATTTATTATACCTTTCCTGAACAATCAAGTTTTGACCTGTCCAAATTAAAACTAGAACTGTCACAAAGCGGACAAATACCCCCAACTAGCGCCTTGTCACTGAAAAAGTGCTGTAAGTCAACTGGTTCTTGACTTAGAGCACGGAAACGGATTTTAAACAAAGTCTGATTGTGACCTTGACCTTTGACCTTGGTGACCCAAAAACAATAGGGCACCTCCATGGGTCATGGGCAACATCTGTGTGAAGTTTCATGATCCTAGGTCAACCGGTTCTTGACTTAGAGCACGGAAACAGATTTTAAACTAGAACTGTCGCAAAGCGGACAAATACCCACCACTAGCGCCTTGTCACTGAAAAAGTGCTGTAGGTCAACCGGTTCTTGAATTAGAGCACGGAAACCGATTTTAAACAAAGTCCAATTGTGACCTTGACCTTTGACCTTGGTGACCCCAAAACAATAGGGCACCTCCTTTGGTCATGGTTAACAACTGTGTAAAGTTTCATGATCCTAGGTCAACCGATTCTTGACTTAGAGCACGGAAACAGATTTTCAACAAAGTCCGATTGTGACCTTGACCTTTGACCTTGGTGACCCCAAAACAATAGGGCACCTCCTTGGGTCATGGGCAACAACTGTGTACAGTTTCATGATCCTAGGTCAACCGGTTCTTGACTAAGAGCACGGAAACGGATTTTGAACAAAGTCCGATTGTGACCTTGACCTTAGACCTTGGTGACCCAAAAACAATAGGGCACCTCCTTGGGTCATGGGCAACAGCTGTGGAAAGCTTCATGATCCTAGGTCAACAGGTTCTTGACTTAGAGCACGGAAACGGATTTTAAACAAAGTCCGATTGTGACCTTGAACTTCGACCTTGGTGACCCAAAAACAATAGGGCACCTCCCTGATTCATGGGCAACAGCTGTGTAAAGTTTCATGATCCTAGGTCAACCGATTCTTGACTAAGAGCATGGAAACGGATAATAAACAAAGTCCGATTGTGACCTTGACCTTTGACCTCGGTGACCCAAAAACAATAGGGCACCTCCTTGGGTCATGGGCAACAACTGTGTAAAGTTTCATGATCCTAGGTCAACCGGTTCTTGACTTAGAGCACGGAAACGGATTTTGAACAAAGTCCGATTTTGACCTTGACCTTTGACCTTGGTGACCCAAAAACGATAGGGCACCTCCTTGGGTCATAGGCAACAGCTGTGTAAAGTTTCATGATCCTAGGTCAACTGGTTCTTGACTTAGAGCACGGAAACGGATTTTAAACAAAGTCCGATTGTGACCTTGACCTTTGACCTTGGTGACCCAAAAACAATAGGGCACCTCCTTGGGTCAAGGGCAACAACTGTGTAAAGTTTCATGATCCTAGGTCAAACCGTTCTTGAGTTAGAGCACGGAAACGAAAAAGTCTACGGATGGACGACTGGACGGACGGATGGACGGACAGACTGACAGACAGACAGACATGGTGAAACCAATATACCCCCCTCTACTTCGTAGGTGGGTGTATAACAAAGTCCGATTGTGACCTTGACCTTTTGACCTTGGTGACCCAACTAGAACTGTCGCAAAGCGGACAAATACCCCCCACTAGCGCCTTGTCACTGAAAAAAGTGCTATAGGTCAAAAGGTTCTTTAGTTGGAGCATGGAAACAGATTTTAAATAAAGTCCAATTGTGACCTTGAACTTTGACCTTTGTGACCCCAAAACAATAGGGCACCTCCTTGGGTCATGGGAAACAACTGTGTAAAGTTTCATGATCCTAGGTCAACCGGTTCATGACTTAGAGCACGGAAACGGATTTTAAACAAAGTTCGATTGTGACCTTGACCTTTGACATTTGTGACCCAAAAACAATAGGGCACCTCCTTGGGTCATGGGCAACAACTGTGTAAAGTTTCATGATCCTCGGTCAACCGGTTCATGACTTAGAGCACGGAAACAGATTTTAAACAAAGTCCGATTGTGACCTTGACCTTTGACCTTCGTGACCCAAAAACAATAGGGCACCTCCTTGGGTCATGGGCAACAACTGTGTAAAGTTTCATGATCCTAGGTCAACCGGTTCATGACTTAGAGCACGGAAACGGATTTTAAACAAAGTCCAATTGTGACCTTGACCTTTGACCTTCGTGACCCCAAAACAATAGGGCACCTCCTTGGGTCATAGGCAACAACTGTGTAAAGTTTCATGATCCTAGGTCAACCGGTTCATGAGTTAGAGCACGGAAACGAAAAAGTCTACGGACGGACGGATGGACGGACAGACGGACAGACAGACATGGTGAAACCAATATACCCCCCTCTACTTCGTAGGTGGGGGGTATAAAAACAATAGGGCACCTCCTTGGGTCATGGGCAACAATTGTGTAAAGTTTAATGATCCTAGGTCAACCGGTTCTTGACTTAGAGCACGGAAATGGATTTTAAACAAAGTCCGATTGTGACCTTGACCTTTGACCTTGGTGACCCCAAAACAATAGGACACCTCCTTGGGTCATGGGCAACATCTGTGTAAAGTTTCATGATCCTAGGTCAACCGGTTCTTGACTTAGAGCATGGAAACGGATTTTAAACAAAGTCCGATTGTGACCTTGACCTTTGACCTTGGTGACCCAAAAACAATAGGGCACCTCCTTGGGTCATGGGCAACATCTGTGTAAAGTTTCATGATCCTAGGTCAACCGATTCTTGACTTAGAGCACGGAAACAGATTTTAAACAAAGTCCAATTGTGACCTTGACCTTTGACCTTGGTGACCCAAAAACAATAGGGCATCTCCTTGGGTCATGGGCAACATCTGTGCAAAGTTTCATGATCCTAGGTCAAACGGTTGTTGAGTTAGAGCACGGAAACGAAAAAGTCTACGGACGGACGGATGGATGGATGGACGAATGGACAGACAGACATGGTGAAACCAATATACCCCCCTCTACTTCGTAGGTGGGGGGTATAATGAGTTGTAATAAAATTTAAATTAACTAGAACTGTCGCAAAGCGGACAAATACCCTCCACTAGCGCCTTGTCACTGAAAAAAGTGCTATAGGTCAAAAGGTTCTTTAGTTGGAGCATGGAAACAGATTTTAAACAAAGTCCAATTGTGACCTTGAACTTTGAACTTCGTGACCCAAAAACAATAGGGCACCTCCTTGGGTCATGGGAAACAACTGTGTAAAGTTTCATGATCCTAGGTCAACCGGTTCATGACTTAGAGCACGGAAACAGATTTTAAACAAAGTCTGATTGTGACCTCGACCTTTGACCTTTGTGACCCAAAAACAATAGGGCATCTCCTTGAGTCATGGGCAACAACTGTGTAAAGTTTCATGATCCTAGGTCATCAGGTTCATGACTTAGAGCACGGAAACGGATTTTAAACAAAATCATTGTGACCTTGACCTTTGACCTTGGTGACCCAATAACAATAGGGCACCTCCTTGGGTCATGGGCAACAACTGTGTACAGTTTCATGATCCTAGGTCAACGGGTTCATGACTTAGAGCACGGAAACGGATTTTAAACAAAGTCCGATTGTGACCTTGACCTTTGACCTTGGTGACCCCAAAACAATAGGGCACCTCCTTGAGTCATGGGCAACAACTGTGTAAAGTTTCATGATCCTAGGTCAACTGGTTCATGACTTAGAGCACGGAAACGGATTTTAAACAAAGTCCAATTGTGACCTTGACCTTTGACCTTCGTGACCCAAAAACAATAGGGCACCTCCTTGGGTCATGGGCAACAACTGTGTAAAGTTTCATGATCCTAGGTCAACCGGTTCATGAATTAGAGCACGGAAACGAAAAAGTCTACGGACGCACGGATGGATGGATGGATGGACGAACGGACGGACAGACAGACAGACATGGTGAAACCAATATACCCCCCTCTACTTCGTAGGTGGGGGGTATAATAAAAAAATGGAATTATTTATACTAGGATAGAAAATATTGAGAGAAAACGAGAATATGCTAACTTCAAGCAATTCCATCTTTTCTCTCAAAACTTTTTTGAATATTCTTTTAAACATGGGCATGGAAACTAAGACTTGTTTGGGAAATAGTTTAACAAGCACTTGTCAGCAAATCATCTCTTTGTAGGACAGACAAAGGGGCAGACATTCAATGTAACTACCATAATGCACCTTTGATTATTTTAAGAGATATAAAATACAATTTCCTTGAATTACTTCAAATAGAATCTTAGTATACCTTTGTTCTTTTCTCCACTTTAGCTCTTTAACCCTTTCCCGAACAAGACCTGGTTTTGACGTCTCTTATTGAAATGGCTTTGGAAAACATTGAGACAAAAGAAGAAACTGCTGATAACCAGCAGTTTCTCCTTTGTCTCAATACTTTCTATGCCATATTTTACACAAATCCTTTCTTTAATAACATCTACTTTGTCATTCGTGGAAGGTTTTGAAGTGGATCTCCCTAAAATGTTGTCGTTTGGTAATGGGTTAAAGAAGGTTTCTTCTGACATCCGCACAAGCTTTGAAATGCTATCCTGTTAGAATTCACTTGTCTTTGTACAGAGGCGCATTCTTTAGAGCGAGATTTCTTGAGATATCTTGAGATTTCTTAAGATATTTTAGGATAAAGCGTTCTTTCGACCAAGATTTTTAAGACGCTCAATGGGAGGCGCCATTACCCTATACTTCGTGCGGAACTCCTCGGTCAACTCTGTACAAACGATATAAAAGAGATTTGACCGAATTGTTCCGAACACTCCATAATTCATAAACGGCGGTGTTCCTAATGCTCCATACTTTATACAAATGACGTCATAATGACGTCATTTGTATAGATATGGAGCATTCGGAACAGCTTGGTCAAAGTCTCGGTCTTAAAAACGCTTTATCCAAAACACCTTAAGAAATCTTAAAAAATCTCGCTCTAAAGAATGCGCCTCTGGTTCATTCTTTTCTTGACATATATGTGCAGAGAAGTAAGCAAGCAGTAAAATAAACAAAAGTTTAAGCTTCACATTTCTAATGCTAGGTTCACACAGTCGATCAATTTAACTTGTTCAAACCTAATCAAATGCTGATTAAAGGAAATATGCTGGGTTGTCAGAGGTAAAAAATCTATTCAAGACATATCATGGAATGGTCAACCAGCATAGCTAGATTACTTCTGTCCAAGGAAATTTCAAATGAAGTTCATTTAGTCTCTAGATCAAATTCATATATAATCTATTGACCCACCATTCATATTAATTTATAGTAACATTTGTCGGTGCTATGACAAAATTGCGTAATAGAAATTTTGCTGGAAAACCATTTTTTTCATGAGAGCCAAAAACGTTTTTGCCGCTTTAAAAAATGTTAAAAAATATGCCGGCAAAATTGCGTAACTCAATAACTACATGAACAATTCAGCTTCTTTAAGGTAAAATAAGGTGATTGAACATAACTTACGGTTCATTTATTGGTCAAAGTAGAAGAAATACAGAGGAGAATGCCATTTCTCAGCCTTTTATTACTCTCGTGTAAATAATTTGTCTACGTATAACACATTTTTGTCAGCTAAATCGAGTTACGCAATTTTGTCACATGATAATTGAAAGGGTTCTAATAGGTGTAGAAAAACGCCGTTTTGACAGGATATGCGCTCCTACATACTTAGAAGAAAGCATTTATAAAAAAAAAATGACAAAATTGCGTAACTAATTTGTTACGCAATTTTGTCATAGCACCGACGATTTATAAATGCCTTGATAGATAGTGAAGGCCAAGATGGCTCTGTATCGCTCCACTGGCTTTTAGACATTTAGACCACAAACTTCTTCAAGGAATACCATAGAGGTCTATTCAAAGAAGATTCATGCTACACCAGAATGAAATCCAATAAGTGATTAAGGAGCAGAAATGTTTTTAAAATTTTCTTAAAATCACACTGTTTCATATAGCAAAAAAAAGCCTAGCCCACGACGGCCAAGCTTTTCATCCGATCATGAAGAAATTTGGAAAAGATTCATGCAAGGAAGATTCCTGTAAAGTTCGGTTGAAATTGGTCCTGTAGTTTTGGAGAAGAAGATTGTTTAATAATTTTTCGAAAATTCAATTTAATTAATTTACTAAAATTTAAGTTCTACACGGAAATTATCTTTTTTAAGGAATTTAGAGGAGATAAATGCAAGGAAGATTCGTGTGAAGTTTGGTTGAAATTGGTCCAGTAGTTTTGGAAAAGAAGATTTTTCAAAAATTTAATTTAATTAATCAAAATTTAAGTTCTACATAGAATTTTTTTTTTTTTTTTAAGAAATTAAGAAGAGATTAATGCAAGGAACATTTCTGTAAAGTTTGGTTGAAATTGGTCCTGTAGTTTTGGAGAAGAAGAATTTCTAAAGATTTTTTGAAAATCTAATTTAATTTAATTAAATTAATTAAATTCAAGTTCTACATAGAATTTATTTTTTTGAAGGAATTAAGAAGAGATTAATGCAAGGAACATTTCTGTAAAGTTTGGTTGAAATTGGTCCTGTAGTTTTTGAGAAGAATTTTTTTTTTAAAGATTTTTCGAAAATTTAAATCAATTAAATTATTTAAGATTCAAGTTCTGCGCGGATTTTTATTCTTTTGAAGGAATTTGGTAGAGATTCATGCAAGGAAGATTCCTGTGAAGTTTTGTTGAAATTGGTCCAGTACTTTTGGAAAAAAGGGATTTTTGAAGATTTTAGATACTAGAAGAGGCTTGTACCTGCAGTCCAGTCACACCAACCAATCCACTGAGCCGTCAGCTGTTCCTCTCACCAAGGCAATTATCATAAAACATTGAATTACTACAACAAGCTTCAATAAGCTTTAGAAAGATCAAGTACATGTAAACTGAATAAAAGTGCAGAGAAACTATTTTTTTCAAATCAGATACAGATACCCTCGGGACTATAGAAATTGATTTAGTCTTTAATCCTATCCAAAACAGCAAAGTTTCAGACTCATACTTTAAAGATGTTGCAGATAACAATATCAAATAGCAAATTCAATGTTGTTTTTTGTTGTTGTTTAGATAAGAAAACATTGTGGTAAATGAAGAAATTTCTTGATATTTGGGTAAGAGACAGTAATGACATTTCAAAGTAGCAATTCTCATTAATCGTTCATCAAACCAAGTGAGTTCATTTTGTCTTCTGCAAAAGCTTTAACCAATTACCAAAAGACAAAATTTGGACCTGCTCAAATTCAAAGATGTTTCAGACGATTATTTCAAGTGAATGAAATTTGACATTTTTTGATTGCTTGTCACAAGCAATTTCTTCATTTTCCACTATGTTTTCCTTTTTTCTTTTGGGAGTCAAAAGGCATCACTGCACTATAATGGGTTAAAATCAGACCTTTCAAGCAGTTTTCTATGAATTATGTAAAACTCTTAAAGGTCATAGTACAATATTCAAAGCAAGGACCTAGCTTAATGAGGGACAAAATTTATAAAGAAGAAAATGTCGTTGAATTTTACATCACTGTCAGGCTTATCTGTTAACCCTTTTCCAAACAAGACCTTCCTATAGTGGCCCTTATAAATAATCCTTAAGAAAACATTGAGGCAAAAGAAAAATATGCTAACTATCGGCATTTTCTTCTTTTTCCTGAAATCTATCCTTATCAAAATCCATTTGTGTTGTCTGAAACAGGATTTCAAGTGGGAACAGTTTAAATTTCTGGCATTTGTGGAAGGGTTATTCTAGGATTAGAATTATTAGACGAGATTATTTCAGCACTACATGAAAGGAAACTTTGATAGATGCAAATTAATTGTAATCCCGATTTTTCATTCATGCAAATAATGAGATCTTTGATATAGAACTGCCTGTATCAATTAAAACCTATCCTCAGTCATATTGCAAGGCAATCCTCCATTACATTGCTATACAAATGTACAAACTCTTTGAAAAGGATGTCTACTTTATTGTCAGTAGCACCTATCAAATTTGAAAGGTCAAATATTTGCCGTTTTCGAGATAGTTAATTATATATGAGCCAGAATCCGGAAAAACGTCCCTTACAGCATGATTGTGAGAACAACATGGTTCCAGATCAGCCTGCGTATACACGCAGTCTGACCAGGAACCATGTTGTTCTCCAATAGCTTCCTCGTAGTGTGTAGCAACCATTTAAGAGTAACATGGCTGCTGGCTACACTGCATGTAGGCACAGCCTGACCTTGAAATCTGGCTGTCTCAAATGCTATAAGGGACGTTTATCCAGATCCTGGCTCATATGTATGAAAATTGGAAAATGTTTAATCTTCATGTCTAAAGGGTTTGTATAAAGTATTGAATGAACAAGAGGGAGCAATAATATTAGGGGGAATATTGTCTGCAAGTTGCTCACCTGAAAAGACAAAATGTCAACACCTATCACAAGGCTCCATAATTACGTTATCACAACAGTAGCATTTCAATTTTCTTTTGCAACTATTTCAATAGTTATCTTAACAATTGTTTTCCTGAAGTGGGAGTACAATGATTAGTTTAGAAAAGTCCACTTACTGTATCCGAGTGTTGCCATTTCTATATCTTCGTTATCAAATTTATAGTTGTTTCTCTTGGACAGAAAGTCAGCTTCCATGGGGTTCCAGTTATCTATGTCCAGTTCCTCATTCGCATTCTCATCTTGAAAACCTGTAAATAAACATTTTTTTATTAAACATTTTTTATACAAGATGTACTTGTGAAACAAGATGTCTTTGTGAAACATGAATGCCGTATAAATGGCCATTCTTCAGCTTGTTTAAATCTGTATATACACGGTTTTCGATGAAAAGCAGTGATATCATGTATCTTAACCCTTTCCCAAACAGCAAAATTTTAGGGTGATCCAATTAAAAAACTGCCACAAATGACAAAATGGATGTTATTAAGGACAGGATTTGTATAATATATGGCATAGAAAATATTGAGACAAAAGGAGAAACTGCTGGTCATCAGCAGTTTCTTCTTTTGTTTCAATGTTTTCTCAATCCTTTTCTATTGGGGACGTGAAAACCAGGGTACCGTTTTACTAAGATTGCGTAAGTTTTTGCGTAACTTTACGTTCAAAAATAACTTACGCAAATTCTTAAGTGCGTTTTACTAAACGATCGTAAGAAAATTTTGAACGTAAGAAAAAAATTGTCGTAGGCTAACTCTAAAAATAAAACAACAATGGCGGACATTTTTGCTCTCGTCTCGGTTTAGTTTTACGACAAAAATAACAAATCTTGTAAGGTTATCTTTGCAGTATAGTGTTTTTTATTCATAACTAGCGTTAAGAAGTTGATAAATAATGGAAAAAGCTTGCAAAATACTGAAACAGGCCTGCACAGCATTGAGTGCAGCACTCGGCCGTGAACATTTGAAAAGCACCGAGGCTGCCGCTATCTGTTCATTCAAGTCAACCTCATGAGAATGTTCATTTCAAATATCAAAGCATAATTTCGATTTGCAAGTACTGACGAAATAATGTTAACTAACAAGAGGGCCAAGATGGCCCTGTATCGCTCCACTGGCTTTTAGACAATTAGACTACAAAATTCTTCAAGGAATACAATAGAGGTCTATCCAAAGAAGATTCATGCTACGCCAGAATGAAATCCAATAAATGATTAAGGAGCAGAAATATTTTTAAAATTTTCTTAAAGTTACACTATGTTTCATATAGCGAAAAATAAGCCTAACCCACAGCGTCCAAGCTTTTCATCCAATTGTGAAGGAATTTGGAAGAGATTCATGCGAAGTTTGGTAGAAATTGGTCCTGCAGTTTTGGAGAAGGAGATTGTTTAACAATTTTTTCCAAAATTCAATTTAATTAAATCTATTAAAATTTAAGTTCTACACATATTTTTTTTTTTTTTCACGAATTTAGAGGAGATTCATGCAAGGAAGACTCGTGTGAAGTTTAGTTAAAATTGGTCCAGTAGTTTTGGAAAAGAAGATTTTTTGAAAATTTAATTTAATTTAATTAATCAAAATTAAAGTTCTACACAGAATTTATGTTTTTGAAGGAATTAAGAAGAGATTCATGCAAGGATCATTTCTGTAAAGTTTGGTTGAAATAGGTCCAATAGTTTTGGAGAAGAAGAATTTTAAAGATTTTTTCGAAAATTTAAATCAATTAAATTAATTAAAATTCAAGTTCTGCGCAGATTTTATTCTTTTGAAGGAATTTGGTAGAGATTTATGCAAGGAAGATTTCTGTGAAGTTTGGTTGAAATTGGTCCAGTAGTTTTGGAGAAGAATTTTTCAAGATTTTTCGAAAATTTAATTCAATTAAATTAATTAAAATTCAAGTTATAAACAGAATTTATCTTTTTGAAGAAATTAAGAAGAGATTCATACAAGGAAGATTTCTGTGAAGTTTGGTTGAAATTGGTCCAGTAGTTTTGGAGAAGAATAATTTTTAAAGATTTTTCGAAAATTTAAATCAATTAAATTAATTAAAATTCAAGTTCTGCGCAGATTTTAGTCTTTAGAAGGAATTTGGTAGAGATTCATGCAAGGAAGATTTCTGTGAAGTTTGGTTGAAATTGGTCCAGTAGTTTTGGAGAAGAATAATTTTTAAAGATTTTTCGAAAATTTAATTCAATTAAATTAATTAAAATTCAAGTTCTGCACAGATTTTATTCTTTTGAAGGAATTTGGTAGAGATTCATGCAAGGATGATTCGTGTGAAGTTTGGTTGAAATTGGTCCAGTAGTTTTGGAGAAGAAGATGTTTAAAGAAAAAGTTTACGCACGGACGGACGCACGGACGGACGGACGGACGACGGACACAGGGCCATGACATAAGCCCCGCTGGCCTTCGGCCAGTGGAGCTAAAAATGAGCGTGGAATTGAGCGATTTGTGTCTGGGCTGGGCCCGTGTCACGGGGCGTGTGTTGTCAGTGTGGGACTGGGATTAGAAATATCCAAGGAACAAATTTAACATTTTGTTCAAAACTTAAACAGGAAAACGGATCAAACTCAAACAACTACATAACACCTACCATCGATAATCCATTTGGTTGTCAGATAAATTCATAAAAAGAATTCCACAATCACTTTCCTAAGTTTCCTCAGTCCAAAGTGTCCTTGAATAGTGTTTGTACAAGTGAAGTTTCCATTATTATTACACGAGAAATCGTCAAATGTTGTGTTTGGTAAGGTGGCAAATTCCAAAGATAACAATGGCCTCGATTCATAATACAGGCCTATCATTTCCTTGAAATAAGTTGACTACCCATTCATCTATATCCTTGCCTGTCAACAAAATCCACTCTTTTCTATGCTGTTTACATCGGTTGTTTTACACGTTATAAATGAGGTCAGCATATGCCGATATATTACGTCACCACAACACACGATAAATTTTTGGGGTGCACAGGGGCACATTAAAGAAATTTAATCGAGGATAAAAGAAATGACAATAATTAGGCTTTATTCTCAGTTTTCTGAATCATTTAACATGCATTACGGGGCGTTTTAAAGGTAAATTGATGCACTGGCATTAGTTACGAAAAAACTTACGCAAACTTTTTTTGATCGTAAAGTTACGCAAAAACTTACGCAAATCTTAGCTGCGAACATTTTAGTAAAACACACTTACGCAAATAATTTGAACTTGCGTTCAAATCTACGAAAAATTCTTGCGTAAGTTCGTTAGTAAAACGGGCCCCAGGTCTTGTTTGTGAAAGGGTTAAATCACTTGTCTAAATTTTTATTTGCTTTGTAAGGGTTTAAATACAGAAGTGATTACTGACATGAGGGTATAATGAATGTAACCCAATAAAACTTACCTTTTCTATTTTCTGGCACATCTAACACAGCATAGTTCTGTCTGATCAGGTCCATGTTGGCACAAATATCTTCTGTCCCTGAGGTGTCAACAAGGTATACACCCAGTGTTTCATTGTCATTACCCACCAGCTCTCTGTTATAATGGAAACATAGTAATATTCATGAATCTTGAATGATAATTTAATAGAAAAATTTCCAAAATAATCCATCTTAGGCCTGTACTATAAATATTAGTATTTGATAATATCCATCACGCTTTCAAGACAGATTGTGAGATAATCAAGTTCTAATAAATTGCTGAAATGTAATGGACAAGTTGGCTTAGCTTGTATATCTCAAATTCTTAAATAGACAAAATAAAGGTTTCAAAATAAAGGTTTCAAAGGTCATGAGCCATTGCATCTTGTTATTAAATATATTTTACACCGATAGTCTAGGATTACGTTTTACATACATATATGCTTATTTGGAATTTTATATTTGTAAACATTTTGTACAATCATACTTATAAAACATTCTGTATAATCCTACCCTTTATTGTTGGATGTGAGGTGACCCTCCACAACCTGCATGTGTAGAACTTTCTCAAACCCGACCAGGTCAACAAATGCCTTCGTACAACTCTCACTCCATGTATAGTCCTCACTGCTGGTCTGACAGTCTTCACCCAGATCAGCAGGTTTGATGTATGCCAGCTTACACCGGATAGCCAGCGACGGTACGCTGGAGTAGTGGGGTGGGAGGGGAAATAATCGACGTTTTGGCAGCCATTCCTGGTCTCCGAAGTCAACATAGTGTACGAAAACTTTGCCTGTACCACTTGGTTCTGTATCAGAACGGATTTGTAATATGACGGCTCTGAAATGTATAGAATGAAAAGGAGAAACAACATTATCCCTTTCCCAAACTGCAAAATTTTGGGGTGATCCACTTCAAAAACTGCCACAAAAGACAAAATGGATGTTATTAAAGATAGGATTTGTGTAAAATATTGCACAGAAAATATTGAGACAAAAGGAGAAACTGCTGGTTATCAGCAGTTTCTTCTTTTGTTTCAATGTTTTCTCAAGCCTTTTCTATTAGGGACGTCAAAACCATAATATTATTATCTTTATAATCATCCACTTTGTCCTCTGCAGCATCTTTCAAATTCCAACAGCCTAAAAATGTATGTTGTTTGATTAATCACATTTCATTAACTAGGGGTGAAAATACCATTTTTTCAGGCAGATACATGTATATTACATGAAAAGAACAAGATGTGTTTGTGAAACACTTGTGCCCGCCAAATGGCTATTTTTGGAGAAAAGGCCATTGTTAAGTTTTCACATTAAGTTTTCGTAGTAAGGAATGACATACAGAGGGACTGACAGACAGATAGGCAACGGTAAAATAAAATGCCCCTGATCTTTCGATACGGGGGCATAAAAACAGTAAATCTTCCTTATTAATAAATAGCCATTTGGAAAAAGGTTAAAACCATAAAACATTTCCCCATAAGGCCCATATTATATTTAGCATGACACAAAAAATTGGCGATAAGCCATTGATATACTGAGGGCCATATTTAGCACTTCATGATCTGATTTTATCCTCATCAAACTAATTGCTGGATCTGATATCTCCAATACAAACAAGATGTGTTTGTGAAACACTAATGCTCCCGAAATGGCCATTTTTCTAAACTGTTAAGCTTTCATAGACTAAACAGTTGATATGGGTTAACAGATAGCCTTGAGGAAGGTCAAATTGCATGGAACAGATAGATATCATTGAAAGGAAGTTGCATACCAAAGTTGAGCTTTGTATGTCCAATACTATTGGAGAAAAGGCAAATGTTAAGTTTTTGGACAGACAGATGGACAGACAGACAGACAAGAGTAAAACAATATGCCCCCAATCTTTCTATACAGGGGCATAAAAACATTTTGAAAACATAATGGGAAAACAACTACTGCAGAATTGAAATAGTATGGGAAAACATTGGGAGAAAAGAAGGAATTGCTGTCTGATAATCAGCAATTTATCCCTTTCTCTCAATATTTTCCATGCTATCACATGCATATTTACTATTTGCTACATCAAGTATTAAGTTGTCTTAGATTTCTTATTATATAGAATTTTTTTAAATTTGCCATTTGGGAAAGTTAAAGTCTTCTATGAAAATTGGAGTCTTCAGGATACAAACTGACCACTGGTCATCAGGAATTTTTCTCACTTTTCTACAATATTTCCCAAAACTTTCTATATACAATAATTGTCAAAAACATAACTTGTTTTGGGAAAGCAATAAGTTTTCCTACATGCTTATATAATACAATATTTCATTGTCATTAACCCTTTCCCAAACAGCCAAAATTTAGGGTGATCCACTTCAAAAACTGCCACAAATGACAAAAAAGATGTTATTAAATATAGGATGTGTATAAAATATGGCACAGAAAATATTGAGACAAAAGGAGAAACTGCTGGTTATCAGCAGTTTCTTCTTTTGTTTCAATGTTTTCCCACATATTTTCTATCAGGGACGTTAAAACCAGGTCTTGTTTGGGAAAGTGTTAATTGTTTACATTAATGATTCCTGCCTCATGACAGTTTAACCCTTTCCCAAACAAGAACTGGTTTTGACGTCCCTAATAGAAATGCTTGGGAAAATGTTGAGACAATAGAAGAAACTGCTGATAAATAGAAGTTTCTCCTTTTGCCTCAATGTTTTCTGTGCTATATTACTTTGTTCCCACATTTTACCTTTAATAACATCCATTTTGTCGTCTGCAGCAGCCTTCAAATTGGACCAGCCTAGAAATTTGCCATTTGGGAAAGGGTTAATGAAGGGCCATTCTATGTCTCCTTCCATTCATTATCTGAGACAGCAGGTGCGAACTTTCTCACTCATTCTCATTGATGTTTACCGTAACTCTTTGCCAAACAATACCTCTATTTGACAAACCATGTACAAATAGCGTTGGAAAATATTGAGGAGAGATTGAAATTCCAGTCCACTAAAAACTATTGAGGGAAATGTAGAAAATTTTGGGCATCAGCATTTCTTCTTTTGATTCACTGCTATCCTTAATTCTGACACTAAACAAGAGCCTCTCAGGACAGCAACGCGCTACTATCATGTGCTGGATAGGGAAAAATTCCAACAAGAGTTGTCCGCGGACAACATAGCTCGCCTATATGAGAGCTTGTCGCAAAAAAAAGGAGTCAAAGTTCAAGGTCACTAGGTCAAAGGTCATTGTCTCAAGGTCAAAGTCATGGCATGAGGTATCCATATGTGAAATATCAAGGCTCTATCTATAATAGTGCATGTGATATAGGCCAGGTTAAAGTTTTTTAAATGAAGTTTAAACTCCAAGGTCAAGGTCACTAGGTCATAGGTCATGGTCCCAAATAAAAGGTCTTATCGAGAAGTAGTGAAATATCAAGGCTGTTTCTCTAATAGTGCCTGAGATATAGGCCAGGTTAAAGTTTTTGAAGATGCGACGCTGACGTCGACGCGACACTAGGGCTGTGACATTAGCTGCTGGGACATAAAGTCCCGGCTCGCTAAAAAGGGTAAAAATTACACTAAATTAAATGGCAGAGTAACAAATCATTGCATAGAGGATGATATTACGGTCACAAAATCATATGCAAAGTTTCAGAGCAATAGCATTAGCAGGAACAGAAATTTGACAAAACTTGCAACTGAAAACTTAATCAAAGTGTTACCCCGACGCCCAGGTGTCTAGAATTGCCTGACCCTTTTCTACTAATAGTCGCACTAAAAATGTTTGACATCATGTATCGTGTGGACAAGGATTCACTTCGAAATAGGATTCTTATCACAAGTGTTGAGTTTTGTTTTCTCCTTAAATTCAATTGCTTTCTCTTTAACACTTTCCAAAAAGTGAAAAAAAGACTTGGACCAACTGTTATAATTTAAAAATTGCTGCAGACGGCAAAACAGATTTTGATAGATTTAGGATTTGTGAATATAGCACAAAAAAATATTGTGCCAAAAGAAAAAGTTCTGTTTATCAGCATTTTCTTCTTATACCTCAGTATTCTCCCGAACTTTTAGTGTTAGATAAAAGCGTCCCTGTATAAGAAAGGATTAGTAGTCATTAACCCTTTCCCAAACAAGACCTGGTTTTGACGTCCCTGATAGAGCTTGGGAAGGTTTGGGAAAACATTGAGACAAAAGGAAGAAACTGCTGATAACCAGCAGTTTCTCCTTTTGTCTCAATATTTTCTATGCCATATTTTACACAAATTCTAACTTTAATAACTTCTATATTGCCATTTTTGGCAGTTTTTGAAGTGAATGACCCTAAAATTTTGCTGTTTGGGAAAGGGTTAAAATATGTGAGGAGGTTAGAAATACAAGGCATCAGGTGCATTGGCCATCAATGATATTCTATTTTCGTGAGAAATATCAGGATTTTTAAAGTAAATAAAACTCAAATAAAAATAATAATGTTTGTATATCATTCATAACATTTGTGTGAAGAGATTAAATTTCAAAATGAATAAATACAAAGCAATGTCAATTGAAGTTGGATCTACATTGTATTTTCACCTTTGATTTTTCCTTTTATTTTGTAAACAATGAAACATTCTCATCATATAGAGTCTCAAATATATGAAAGAACAAGAGCCGTCATAGACGGATTATGCTCCCCGAATAAGTGTTTGTCACAAAACAAGAGCTGTCACTGTAAGATGACAATGCCCCCGACACCGCTTTGATTTTAAATTATGGCCAATCTATGTTCAAGGTCAAGGTCATCCAGGGGTCAAGGTCACCAAAGTATGTGCCTACAGAAAGGTAATGTACCAAGGAATGTTGTGGTAAAGTATGAAGCGAATATGTTAAGTAATAAGGAAGTTATGGCCAATGTTAAAGTTTTTGGACGGAATGACGGACAGACAGACGGACAGACAGACGGACAGACGGACAGACGGACAGACGGACGGACGGACGGACAAGTCAAATTTATGATGCCTCCCTATCGGGGGCATAATAAAAACTATCATACATCAAGCCCCCTTTTCCCATGACGGATTTTTTGTACACACATTATTTATAGAACATGGTCTAGAACATCTCATAAAATACAAAATTACAAAATTTCATTAAATTCTGCCCATTAGATGAAGAGAAATTAGAGAAAAACTAATTTTTACATTAAGGCCCCTTTTTCCATGACACAGACTCAAATTGAGAAACAGAGAAAAAGGTCCCTAGGGATTATCCAAGGGAGTCCACATGTGAAGTTTCATTGAATTTGGCCCAAGGGTTGCTGAGATATGGCTGTGGACGGACGGACACACGGACGGACGGACAGCGTGGCGACTATATGCTCCCCCGGGGAGCATAAAAATATGCTGTACGACTGAAGCTTTTTTGTTAAGCTCAGGCCATGATATGGACACAGAATTATGTATGTGACCATTAGACCAAGATCAGACAACATAAATATGAAGACTGATCCTCGTCTATGTTGGCTGCCAATACAGAATTAAACTGGGAAACATTGGTTTATTAATATTGCAAAACGCTCCTCAAAATCTAATGAAGTTCCAACAAGCTATAAATTCATATTCCTGATACAATTCCCACTCAGAATTATATGATCAGCCATTACCAAGTAATCTATACTAGCAGAAAATCATGCACTTTTCTCATTTAATCCTTTCATAGAGATCACTATTTTTTTCTTAACCCTTTCCCAAACAAGACCTGGTTTTGACATCCTTAATACATAAGGTTTGGGAAAACATTGTGAAACAAGAGCCGTCACAGACGGATTATGCTCCCCGAATAAGTGTTTGTCACAAAATAAAAACTATCATACATTAAGCCCCCTTTTCTCATGACAGCTTTTTTGTACACACATTATTTATAGAATATGGTCTAGAACATCCTATTTATTACATGAGCACAAAATTTCATTAAATTCTGCCCATTAGATGAAGAGAAATAAGAGAAAAACTAATTTTTACACTAAGGCCCCTTTTTCCATGACGCAGCCTTAAATTTACAAACGGAGAAAAAGGTCCCTAGGTATTGACCAAGGGAGTTCACATGTGAAGTTTCATTGAATTTGGTCCAAGGGTTGCTGAGATATGGCTGTGGACGGACGGACGGACGGACGGACGGACACACGGACGGACAGACGGACGGACGGACGGACAGCGTGGCGACTATATGCTCCCCCGAAATTTTTTCGGGGAGCATAAAAACTGATGAAATACCTTATCCAAACCAGTTTATATTTCTAGTATATTCTGACTTCCACACTATAACAAGAGTTGTCTGCGGACAACGTAGCTCGCCTATACAGCAGCTTGTCACAAAAACAGCAATTTTTTTAAAAGTAGGTCAAACTCCAAGGTCAAGGTCACAAGGTCAAGGGTCATGGTCACAAGTGAAAGGTCTTGCCGAGATATATCTATGTATGAAATATCAAGGCTGTATCTCTAATAGTGCCTGAGATATAGGCCAGGTTAAAGTTTTTCAAAAGTAGGTCAAACTCCAAGATGAAGGTCACTAGGTCAAAGGTCATGGTCCCAAATGAAAGGTCTTGTCGAGATGTATCTATGTATGAAATATCAAGGCTGTATCTCTAATAGTGCCTGAGATATAGACCAGGTTAAAGTTTTTCAAGTGAAGACGCGACAGGACGGGACAGGACGCGACACCAACACTAGGGCTGTGACATTAGCTCCCCGGACATAAAGTCCCTGCTCGCTAAAAAGGACGTGAAAAGCATTTAGGAATGAATAAATTGCAGATGACAGGCATTAAGATTTCTCCTTTTCCCTCAATGCTCTCTATACAGGACATGAAATATTTATATATAAATGCAAAAGTTTAACCCTTTCCCAAACAGCAAAATTTTAGGGTGATCCACTTCAAAAACTGCCACAAATGACAAAATGGATGTTATTGAAGGAAGGATCTGTGTAAAATATGGCTCAGAAAATATTGAGACAAAAGGAGAAACTGCTGTTTATCAGCAGTTTCTTCTTTTGTTTCAATGTTTTCCCAAGCCTTTTCTATCAGGGACCTCAAAACCAGGTCTTGTTTGGGAAAGGGTTAAATTGACAAACTATTCCAGTCATGTTGAAAAGTAAATCAAGAGATTCAACATGTTATGCGCTGACTTTATGAAGTTGCAAGGAGGTACAATAGAGAGGGGCTGGCAAGAGTTTTAAGAATTTGTTTCTAAGTCAGTGTACTAAATGTATAACTCGTGACATGGAAAGAGGTTCCCTATGACATTACATATAAATGTGGGTCATATCAGCCTAACCATTCACAAGTACCCACAAGATAGGGATTGAGTTAGAAACAAATTTAAAATGGCTTTGGTCCCTTTTACCTGTACTGAGAAAACAAAATGCAATCTTAAAACACGAATCTTGACCAGACTGAAGACATGCAGGCTGATCTGGATCTATGTTGGTCTCAGATACCATTAAAATTAACCAATCTCATGCTGTTCAATTCATAAGCCTGCTGTAGCCAAAGCTTTGGCAGACAGTATAGACTAAGATCAGCCTGCACAAATGTGCAGTCTGGTCTTAGCCTACACTGCCTCCTTTCTACTGAATTTTTGTGGCAAAAACTTGAGATAAACTTTTTGAAATATCTCTTAAATTGGCAATTTATTTGAAACAAAATCTAAATTCAGCAGTACAAGGGTTAACTTACCTATAAAAGCTGTTATCCTGCAGGAACTGAGCACAACACAGCTTGTTTACAACTGGTACAAACGTCTGACTCAACCTGGTCAGCTTCCGACGATTCATTTTCTCAAAATGTTTGTTCAGACTCTTCATCAGGAGGTCCAGTGTTCGGCCCGCTTGTAGCACATGGACATAGAAGTGGGTGGGGGACTTCACATGGGCCAACATGACCTTTTCACCTTGAGGGTCAAGTTGAAGGTCAAAGGTGACTTCTGTAGACTGGAAACCTGTATCAGTTGACCTCTCACTGTCACGGTCAGTGGTTCCAGCACTAGACATGGTCTCACTATCCTACAATACAATAGTATACAATCTGATCAACAAAGGCTTCGCAAAGCAGAGCATATCCTCAGTGTAAATGCAAAACCTTGTATGTCTATTTTTGCAATTTTCAAAGTAAAAACTTGTGTGATCAGTTAAGACAATTCTTGCAGGTTTTCAGATATTTTTACTGATCAGTATTAATGACACATTATATGTGTACACCATGTCCAAATTTCAAGTCAATCCTTTCAAAAGTTGGGAAATGTTATTACACAATTTTTTCCTTCCCCTTTAATGTGACATTTTACAATTATTTGTACCTAAATTTTACTTTTATTCTATCTGAAAGAGCATGTTTTCTTATGAAAATTCTGAAAATTTCAAGCCAAAATATTAAACCGTTCATGAGAAATATATATTTTTGTGCTAAAATTAAACAAATTGTTGTGGACAACAGTTCAGATTTATATATAATTTGTCATTTCTGTCTCAACTTTAAAGCGTATTTTTCGTTTAACAAGAGCTGTCACTGTAAGATGACAATGCCCCCAACACCGCTTTGATTTTAAATTATGGCCAATCTATGTTCAAGGTCAAGGTCATCCAGGGGTCAAGGTCACCAAAGTATGTGCCTACAGAAAGGTAATGTACCAAGGAATCTTGTGGTAAAGTATGAAGCGAATATGTTAAGTAATAAGGAAGTTATGGCCAATGTTAAAGTTTTTGGACGGAATGACGGACAGACGGACAGATGGACGGACGGACAGACGGACAAGTCAAATTATGATGCCTCCCTATCGGGGGCATAAAAATAACAACTTCAAAAAAACTGATAGCATTTCCACGCATTAGAATAAACAATCTTTGCATCAAGACACACCCTTAAAATATGAAATAAATGTGAAATGTCACTTTAAAATCTTCCAAAAACGAGATACAAGGTTTTGAATTTACTACGACAATATATGCTGCCAGAGGCGTGTCAGTAAAACTAGCCATTTCTTTTTAAATTAAAAGGGTAGTTAATTCAAGAATGACAAGAGTCATCTGAGAGCAGACTTTTTTCCATTTGGGACATATGAACCAGTTCTTCTTTTGAAAAGATTTAGATGCAAGCATGATTAAATTCCGATATGAAGTCAAATTTTGAGTTGACAAAACATAAATTTGTAACTTACGGCATATCCACTCCTCTCACGGGGCATCTTGAATGTTTGTTCTTCCTTCATTATATCTGTATCAGTCCCATCAGTTTGTTTAGACATGTCAGTCTTCATATCCACACCACAGTCAACATTTTGTACAGTGTTCTGAGGTTCAGATTCTTTGTTCTTTGTTACATTTGTTATATCATTCTTGTTCCCTGCACTCTCCTTGTTAAAATTTTTGTTTGAGATATCTTGTCCCTCTAATTTTTCACCTTTATCTGTGTCCCAAGTATATATAGGACTTTTTGAACGAGTTGATGTTGGAGTTACATTTCCCTTATCACCATTATCTTTCACTTTAGCACATTCTGGAACACTTTTGTCTTCATGTGGCTTTTTCTCTTTTCCAACCTCAGTCCTGATCTTATCACGGTTATCAGATTCTGTGTTTTTCTCCAACCATTTAGCACCATCTGTTATAAGTTTATGTAGCCTAGTCTCAGCTTGCACATTTTTGTCAGATGTAACATTGACTGGTTCATGTATCTCGACTACAGTTCCCTGACCAGCACTCTTGTTGAGTATCAGACTCTCCTCTTTTCCCTCCCCAGATTTCTGTAAATGTCCGATCTGGTCCACTGTATTTACATACTTGGCTGATCCCCTGTTTACAAGTACCTCTCCTGCAGGTGAAACCAAATTATAACAGCTCTGTAACCATTTCTAAGCTTAACCCTTTCCCAAACGACGAAATTTTAGGGTGGTCCACTTCTAAAACTGCCACAAATAACAAAATTGAAGCTATCAAAGATCAAATTTGTGTGAAATATGGCATAGAAAATATTGAGACAAAAGGAGAAACTGCTGGTTATCAGCAGTTTCTTCTTTTGTTTCAATGTTTTCCCAAACCTTTTCTATTAATGACGTCAAAACCAGGTCTTGTTTGGTATAGGGTTAACCCATGGCAAAATTTTAGACTGGTCCAAATTCAAAGATATTACTGATGACAAATACAATTAAATTAAACTTTGTATTTTTATAACTTTCTCTGGAGAAAACATTGTAGAAAATAAAGAAATTTCTTTTCCCAAGCCTTAATCTCATGGGGCGTCAAAAGGCATCATTATGTTGAAATGGATTAATTCATAAAAGCTTGTAGAATAGAGTAAGATCAGACTGCACATTACGTGAAGTCTCATCTTGCCGTTTTCTGCCAATCAAAGCAACAGCAATACTCATGTCCAACACAACAATGGGTTAATAGATTCAAAAACAATATAATTTTAGATTGCCCCCAGCTGCTTCAGACAACAAAATAAAGGTTGACAACAATGGGATTTGTGACAGTTATAGCACAGAAAATATTGATGCAAATGGAGAAAGTATTGGTAAGTACTAGCTGATGTTTACTTTCTATGCCTAAAAACAAACATATAATTATGGCAAAAACTATATCCATTTATCTCTCAATGTTTGGACTTTAAAATGTTGGAAATAAATATAAGTAACCTGATTGACTAACCTATAATTATCTGATTAAAGAGGACACTTCCACCTGGCAGAGTGGGGATGGGATAACTACCAAACAGGCGTACAATGAGAGGTACCCCCAGCGTGCTACATTTACAGGCCTGTACACAGTTGAGCTGCTGGTTCATCACATACTGTTTAAACACCAAACTATCTTCCTCAGTCCATAACATGTACTTGTTGTTGGGCATCACCTGAAGGAACGAGAAAATATTTCAAAGTCTCTTTCAATTACTTGATTACCAAATAACACTATTTGGACTGGTCCAAATTCAACTAGAACTGTCGCAAAGCGGACAAATACCCCCCACTAGCGCCTTGTCACTGAAAATGTGCTGTAGGTCAACCGGTTCTTGACTTAGAGCACGGAAACGGATTTTAAACAAAGTCTGATTGTGACCTTGACCTTTGACCTTGGTGACCCAAAAACAATAGGGCACCTCCTTGGGTCATGGGCAACATCTGTGTAAAGTTTCATGATCCTAGGTCAACCGATTCTTGACTTAGAGCACGGAAACGGATTTTAAACAAAGTCCAGTTGTGACCTTGACCTTTGACCTTGGTGACCCAAAAACAATAGGGCACCTCCTTGGGTCATGGGCAACTACTGTGTAGTTTCATGATCCTAGGTCAACCTATTCTTGACTTAGAGCACGGAAACGGATTTTGAACAAAGTCCGATTGTGACCTTGACCTTTGACCTTGGTGACCCAAAAACTATAGGGCACCTCCTTGGGTCATGGGCAACAACTGTGTAAAGTTTCATGATCCTAGGTCAACCGGTTCTTGACTTAGAGCACGGAAACGGATTTTAAACAAAGTCCGATTGTGACCTTGACCTTTGACCTTGGTATCCCAAAAACAGTAGGGCACCTCCTTGGGTCATGGGCAACAGCTGTGTAAAGTTTCATAATACTAGGTCAACCGATTCTTGACTTAGAGCACGGAAACGGATTTTAAACAAAGTCCGATTGTGACCTTGACCTTTGACCTTGGTGACCCAAAAACAATAGGGCACCTCCTTGGGTCATGGGCAACAACTGTGTAAAGTTTCATGACCCTAGGTCAACCGGTTCTTGACTTAGAGCACAGAAACGGATTTTAAATAAAGTCTGATTGTGACCTTGACCTTTGACCTCGGTGACCCTAAAACAATAGGGCACCTCCTTGGGTCAAGGGCAACAACTGTGTAAAGTTTCATGATCCTAGGTCTAACCGTTCTTGAGTTAGAGCACGGAAACGAAAAAGTCTACGGACGGACGACTGGACGGACGGACGGACGGACGGACGGACGGACTGACAGACAGACAGACATGGTGAAACCAATATACCCCCCTCTACTTCGTAGGTAGGGGGTATAAAGATGCTGCAGACAGGAAATGAAATTTATATCTTTCGACATTTCTGGGAAGTTTGTCACAAGCTATTTCTTGATTTTCCACAATGTTTCCTACGCCATTGTCTTATGCGGAGTCAAAAAGAGTCAGTAAGTGGTAATAGGTTAAATTAACAAACCCTCACAAGGTCCAAAATGAAAGTTCTTTGTAGCAGGTATCCATTTGTGAAATATAAAGGCTCCACCTCATATAGTTCATAAAATATAGACTAGGTTATGGTTATGTAAAGAATGTCAAACTCCAAGGTCAAGGTAAAAAAGTCAAGGTAAGAGTTCAAAATAGGTTTTGGTAGGGGGTATCAATGTTTGAAATGTGGAGGTTTTATAAATCTAGTAAATAGGAAATATACAAAGTAAAAGTTTTAGTCATATGTCTACATATGACAAGAATACTTGGAAAAGATTAGTTATAGTGGAATTAGAAATATTGTTTTAACCCAATCCGAAATAGCAAAGGGGGTGTCTCAAATCTGCCCACGCATGAATTTTCTTTTAATTCTGCATGGTGATAAAGGACCATATACAAGCTATGAAAATGCATTTAGTTTCTTAGATAATCCAAACTGGATTCCAAAAAGCCACCTTGACTTATTCCCACTATGACATGAAACATGGCCCCTTTTTCATGTGTCGCAAAACTTTAGTTTTGTGTATTTTCAAGATCTGTCAATTGAATTTGATCCGAGACACATAAGGCACTACATTCATACCAGAAAAGGTATTTGAGAAAAATATTATGAATGTTTTTTATTGAATTAATCATGAAAAAAAGCATATTTTTCAGCAAAATTTTGGAAAAGAGTAAAATTGAATTCCAAAGTTAAGTATGTTGGAGTCTTTGTCAAGATTCCATATCATCACAAAAACATACTACATATTTCCTCTTACTTTGAGCCAAATTATATAGAAATCCAAAACCGGTAACAATGTCATATAATATTGATTTTTTAAATTGACCGCGGAATGACCTGCTTCATTTGCATACTTATTTGGACGAGTTTATCCGATAAAAGGTATGTCGGGATTATTCAGATAACTTGCACGGGATTCTCTATCCTCAAAGTGTGTATAGAATGTTGACTGCTCGATAGCTCAACTGGTAGAGACATTGGTTTAGGAATTAAGATGACCGGGGTTCGAATCTCCATTGAACCACAACACCGATATTTTATTTTTATCTTTTTTCTTAATTTGCAATTCAGGTCATCTCCTACTCCCTCGTTGGTGACATGGAGACGCCATCGATCTTCTTCCTTATTTTATGATAAGTCGCGATTTTACTGATCCCAGTGGTTTCTGAAAAATGTTTGGTCTACATAGGTCGAAGTTGACTTGCTGTTGTAGTTCTACTCCTACTTCACAAATTGAATAAACTAATAAGTTTGCTCTTGGTCCAAAGGCCTGTGCCTTTTTTGTGATATTGGTCGTCCATGGAGTTTTTTTCACGTCTATCTAGATCTACCACTGACAATATTTCAAGTCAATATTTACAAATTATGCTTACTTTAAAATTGGGCAAAAGCATACAAATCGTGACCCTTATGGTTCCAACAGGATAATATGCACAGAAAAAGTAAAATAAAGGTCTTTCCGAAAGGTAAAAGAAAGAGACTTGTAGGGGTTTCGAACGTGGGTCAAGTAGGTTTCAAAGCCACCGCGTACCCCATTGAGCTAACAAGACTTGTGAACCATCATGATACATTACAAAGAGTCAACATATCGTTCTTCGATAATTACGTGTTCAACCTGATTTACCTATTTTCAAATGTGCAATTATTTAAACGAGGTAGGTCATTCCGGGGTCAATATAATTTTATAATACATATTATTGATGAAGGTGATGTTTTGGTCCAAAACTTGTATTCAGTAAAAATTTGATTGTGCTCCTAAAAACATTTTTATATTCAGTAAAATCAACTGTAGCATACAGCACAAACCTACAGCAATATTCATGCCCAAAAAAACTTATCGGAAAAAACATAGAATTAATATAAATATTACTTATATTTACAAAATTACATGTATGGAAGCCAAGATATGCATACATATACACATTGCAAGTTTTCTTTACTATTTGCTCACATTGTCTATGCACCATTTTTAGTGAGACTATGACATGCAATAAATGTCAAGCCAAATGTTATGAAATTGAAAAGACGCTTAGAACCGGTACGGTAAAGCATCAAAAGGTGCCCTTCCGGGTAACCAATACATAACCAATTATTTTTGCTCTAAGCACCCCTAATGAACTAACATGATATGGAACTGGCCCCCTATGAATCAGTAAAAGACTGTTACAGCATTATATCTTTTCAGTTACACAGTTGAAAATGTGCTTGTTTATTTCAAAACGTGGCCCTATTGGGATAAAACAGGGTGCAATAATTTCCTCAAATTATTTTTCTGACCATAGCTTAACCTGTATTGATACACAATTTATACACATTTCAATGATGTCATATGATTAACATGTTGTTTAGCCATCAATAGCCATTAATAGTCACATGGTAGCTGGATTATCCGTTTCTTATGCATCACAACAATATTTTCACTATTGCACGATTATCAAATGCCATCAGAGAAATCGGTGCTTTTTCTTATTTGCTTTCTCATGTTTCAAAAGATCTATGAATAACTCTTGCTGTTAGCTTTCATGAATCACGGCTGACTTGAATAATTTAAAATGATTTTTATAGAAAATTTCCTCTCTTTTTTGTAAAGTAGGTACACCTGGGACAAGATATAATGTGACCCTGGACAAAAATATTGTAACCAACTTTGAAGTCTACCCTATAGCAAACTTACATACAAAATTTAAAACCTCATGGCTGTGTAAAGCTTTACAAAAAGATCTTAAATTTATTATATGAAATGTTTCCCCTTTTATGCTGCCACAGCAACAAAATTTATGACAAAAAGAAATTCTAATACACAGAGTTGTACTCCTTTAACCCAAAGATACTTTTTATCAAGTTTCAAAAAGATTTACATACTAGATTGGGAGAAAAAAGAATTTTTGAGAAAATGCCAACAGACAGACAGACACACAGACAGATGACAGGAAATAACCGAAAAAATGTCTTGTATCTTGATTTATCCTCAGGTAAACTAAAATAACCAAAAAAGTAAACAAAACATTTGAAAAAAGTCATTTTTAAAAAATCTTAATTTTGTCCATTCTTGGAAATGTGCACTATTCAGGGGGAAATTCCAAAAGCAACATTTTATCGGTTTTATTTTTTCTCGATATTTCACAATAATCATCAGTATATTTGTGCGCAACTTTTACATAATTTTCAAATCTTGACAAAAACTGGAACAAAGAAAATTTTTGAACAAAATTTGCTTAAAATATTTAAAAACAATGAATTTTTGGGTTACCCCCTTACATCAGTTGATATAAAACAATTTTTTTGTACATAATAATATACATTTTTGTTTCATACAGGATCACGGACTACTGGGCATTATTTTTAGAATAAATTACGCGATGAAACTAACAACCAGAACGCTTGCACACTGTTTTAATCAGGGTACCCTCTTTTTTCATGGTGAAAACATAAAATTCCGAGAAAATTGTTTTCTGGAATGTGCGATTTGAAACATTTCATGAATATGAACCGTTAAATAGTGTACTAACTTCACGCCGAATTTCATTAAAGGGGGAATAACACTTAACATCTTGTAAATTTTCCGAGAACTTCGTACAAAAAAATAAATATATATTATTGAAATATGGTCTTTAAATTGCATATATGCCAAATCTTAGCTTTCTACCTTGTGTATTGGCTTAGATGTCGACGGATTTAAAACCCCATGATTTTTTGTCGGGGGGATAAAAATTATAATAATAAAACATATGGGGTTTTAAATCCGTCAACATCCTAGCCAATACACAAGATAGAAAGCTAAGATTTGGCATAGATGCAATTTAAAGGCCATATTTTCATAATATATATTTATTTTTTGCACGAAGTTCTCTGAAAATTTGTAAGATGTTAAGTGTTATTCCCCCTTTAAATTCCGAGCGTGGGCAGACTCCCATGTTATTTTTCCTATTCGTGAGACACCCCCTTTTGGACAGATCAAAATTCAAAGATGATGCAGACAATAATTTCAAGAGAATATTATTTTATATATTTTGGTCTTTTTGGGTAGAAAACTTTGTGGGAAATGAAGAAATTGCTTATCACAAGCAATTTCTTCATTTTCCTCAAGGTTTTCCAAAGTCCTTTTCTTGTGTGGCGTCAAAAGGCCTCAGTGTGGAAATGGGTTAAAGATCATCCATTTGATTCATTTTAGCTTCTAATGAAATACTTTATCCAAAAGTACCAGCCTTTGTAAATCTTAAATGCATAAATTTCAAGTTTCAGTCACATTTAATAAAATTCACTTTTTTTTTTATTTTGCTCCAATAACTTTGTGATCTAGAAAACAGTTGGTTTTAACCCTTTCCCAAATAAGACCTGTTTTTGACATCTCTAACAGAAAAAGCTTGGGAAAACATTGAAACAAAAGAAGAGACTGCTGATAACCAGCAGTTTCTCCTTTTGTCTCAATATTTTCTATGCCATATATTACACAAATTAAGTCTTTAATAACTTCGATTTTGTCATTTGTGGCAGTTTTTGAAGTGGATCACCCTAAAATTTTGTCATTTGGTAATGGGTTAAAAAACATTCAATTGCTTTAACCCTTTCCCAAACGACAAAATTTTAGGCAGGTCTAATTCAAAAACTGCCACAAATGACAAAACGGAACTTATTAAAGATAGGATTTGTGTAAAATATGACATAGAAAATATTGAGACAAAAGGAGAAACTGCTGGTTATCAAAGTTTCTTCTTTTGTTTCAATGTTTTCCCAAGCCTTTTCTATTAGGGACGTCAAAACCAGGTCTTGTTTGGGAAAGGGTTAAAAACCTCACCCAAACGGCAAAATTTCAAGGTGGTCAAATTTGAAAGCTGCCGCAGACAATATAATGGATGTTATTAAAGACATGATTTGTATATAATATGGCACAGAAAATATTGAGACAAAAGGAGAAACTGCTGGTTATCAGCTGTTTCTTTTTTTGTCTCAATATTTTCCTAAGCATTTTCTAATAGGGACGTCAAAACCAGTTTTTGTTCGGGAAAGGGTTAACAAAGACTATTTCTACAAGACTACCTCAGCCAGGGAGCAGCAGACAGCTTGCATGGGAATGTTGTAGAAACGTTGTGGTAATTCTCGTAGATATAACGTCTTTACTCTCTCTCTGTTACCATAGTCTACAAACAATACTTCCACCTCTGTAAAAGGACAAAAACATTACAATTGTACAAACAAGACCCGGATTTGTGTTTAGAGTGAAGGAGGCTTGGGAAATCATTGAGAATAAAGAAGAAAGTGCTGATAACCAGCACTTTCTCCTGTTCCCTGAATATTTTCTAAGCTTGAACATACAAAAATTCCATATTTTTACACAACACACTCATTCTATCTATCGTCTGCTTGAATTTGGGCCATTCGAAAAATGTGCAGTTTAGGAAAGGTTTAAAAAGAACTGTCAAGGAACAGATTAATAACTCATACAAGTGCCTTGTCCAAAAATGGCATTAAATTTGATCCCTTGAATGATGTCAAGTAACTAAGATGTGTTTGTGAAACACTTATGCCCCCCAAAAGGCCAATATTAAGTTTTCATATTAAGTTTTCAGACTGACAGACGAACAGACAGACAACGGTAAAACAATATATGCCCCTAATCTTTCTATACAAAGGAATAAAAAGTTGATTCTTGTACATGTATTTTGATTGGCTACATTATATGACCATTCCAACAAACACAAACCTTTTGTAGACTGGAAACACTGTAGAATTGAAGCCCTGTAGTAGGTGGTATCTTTGGAGAACTTGGCTAGACAATATTGGCCTGTTTGTGGGTTGGTTATCGGATCCTGGTGTAACCCTTGTCTAGACATGTAGGTGCTGTAGGGGAGACAATATTTGTTATAAGTTTACAGGGGTCTGGATAAAAAGCCCTTACAGCATTTTGTCACTTTCAACAAAAACTTCTTAACTGCAGCCTGTATTAAGCTGCAGTTACGAGGTTTTTGTTAAACAACAATATGATTTCAGACAACATTGTATCCAGATCAGCCTGTGGGTAAATGTAGTCTACTACAACAACAACAACAACAACAACACCAAAACCAACCAGATGAAACAAAATCCTATTCAATATTCAGAAACAGCAATTTCCAACATATGGCACATCTAAGTTGATATTGTGCACAATAAACATCCTTTGGCTCTATTATGGGCATTTTGTTTATCAAATCAGTGAAAAATATTGGACCAAAAGTAGACCACACAACAGTTCTGGTCATGCTAAAATTTGTAACATGTAAAATTGTCACTTCCTATTCCACTTTCATTTTTCAATAACAAATTTAAATGATCCTTGCAAAAAATACAATTCTAAAGAACTCTTAATATTTTGTTCAATCCGAGTTAATTTTCTTTCCATATCTACTGGTATCTATCATGCAAACTTTCTTTTTCCTCATCACAAGACTTTAGTAGTTAATTTGTATTCAGTTTGAAGCAGAGAAGATAGGAAAATGCTAGGAATAAGCTAGATGTGGTGAATTTTTTAAAAAAAATCTACTGATAAAAAAGTTATTGAAGATCAACCAAAATTTTGGTTGATCTTCAAAAACTTTTTCATCTGCTGATTTTTCAAAGATTGACCATATTTATCCACATCTTCGCAAGCCAAGGGTGACATCTACGTAACGTCGTTTCTGTATTCACCCTTGGCGGATTTAGTCCGATTTTCTTGGTCTCCTGGAAAGCGTTTTCATTGGTTCCAGCGAGGTCTCGCTGGAACCAATCAGATTGTCGACTGATACATTTGTTATGAGTAACCAAATCATGACAACGGGCGGGAAAAAGCATTGCATTTGCAACTCAAAAACGCGAAGATGGGCAATTTTTCCTAAGAATTTCACTGCAATAGACAGGAATTCCCTAATTTTAATCGACGAATTATTATACTTTTGACAATTCAACCAAAAAAGCAGCTAACTTTTACCTAATCCGCATGACGTAAGACGTGAAAGACAACGTGCGTTAATGACGTCATCAATAATGGACGTAAACAACCAGCAGAACAACCGCTAGGCGGCGCTTCGCTATTTCAAGAAAATCGGACTAAATCCGCCAAGGGTGAATACAAACGTGGGTGTGTTCAACCTTGGCTAACGATGATGATTTATCCAATGTGTGACATCTGTGTACCTTCTCTGCTTCAAATTGAATTCAAATCGGTCTCGTAGTGACAAAATCATTGAAGATTTTCTAAAGTTGTATCGCATGCTCATCCACCTTGTTTGACTTACCATATTTGTTCCATCAGATGATTGACCTCTGCAGCGTTAAACTGTACACAGAAACACCATGGAGAACTTATATCACTCACGATCACCGGACAAACTTTACCAGATGGGAGACTACTCTGCTCTATCTCAGGTACATCTGTGGGAGTGACCTCCCTTGATTCAGGATTGCTGAGATTATCTGACCCTCCTGCTGGATCTACTAAACCTCCTTCAGCAATATCAGTCTTGTTTGATTCTGATTTATCAGCAGCTTCGTGTATCACCTTATTGTCAGTATCTGCTTTACTGGAAAACAATCCTGGTTTATCAACACCTGTATTCAAACTTGCACTAGTGACAGAGAAATCTTTCTTATCACTGCTTCTAAATGTTCCAGGTACATTGTCTGCATTTGACCTTGAGGGTGAGGAATCCCTCTTATCAGTGCTGTGAGATACATCACCACACTTTGTAGACAGTCCAGTTCTTCCTGCCTTGTCAGGTATCTCTTCATCTCTCTCAGCTGTGTGCTCATCTTGTTCTAGAATTGTCTCAAATGGTGCTACATTATCATCTACTGGTGTGCTGGTGTTTCTCTTAAAGTCAACACTAGGTTCAGTCTGAATGATGTCTGATTTGTTTTTGTCTGTCACATTCTCACCAATATAATGAGCAATAGACTTTTTCACGGGGCCAGGTATTGTCCTTAGTCCTCTCTTTTTAATATTATTTGGTGCATCACTATTTTTGTTTGAATTCTCAGGTCTCCATTTTCTGGAAGTTGTTTTATCAGTTTTATCAATAGTCTGAGTCTGAGATTTCTCTGCTTCTTTTTTGTCTTCATATTTCCCTGTAGCATTGTTTTCTTCACTCTTGTGTTGAAGCATGGCTGCAAAGCAATCATAACTTCATGTGAATGTGATAAGGTAAGAATCATTATTATGAGGGATGTTCCAGTTGACAATATTATAAATAAGAGATTACATTCTCAGACACCCAGGTATCACACATACTGTAATGTTTTGAGCTGTGCCACTATTGCCATGTAAAGCATTGAGTTGGCAAACAAAAGTCAATTTGAAACCTTTTAGCAAACTGTCAAATCAGATAAGTGTTCTCTTAGACATCCCTTTGTTAATGAAAAACAATAACTAAGGAAAGTTGTTATTGGTTGAATTTTCAATCATAAAATGATGATGGAACCAATGAAATTACAGCATTCTCTCTGGTGTTATGCAATTTCTTCATTTCCCACATTGATTTCTACCCAGAAAGGCTGAAAATGGAAAATATATCAATCACTTTAACTTGTTGTCTGTAACATTGTTGAATATGTCCTAGTCTAAAATTTTGCTATTTGGTAAAGAGTAAAACAAGTCATTTGATCAGTTAGTCAATACCTTGATTGACACAAGCAATTAGTAATTTCTATTGATTAACCCTTTCCCACACGACAAAAAATAGTCTAATTTGACAGCTACTGCTGCAGATGACAAAATGGATGATATCAGGGGTAAAATTTGTGAATGATAAAGCTCAGAAAACATTGAGGCAAAAGGAGAAAATGCTGATTATCAGCATTTTCTTCTTTTGCCTCAATGTTTTCTTAAGCTGCTTCTATCAGGGATGTCAAAAACGGGTCTTGTTTGGGAAAGAGTTAACCCTTTCCCAAACAGCAGAAGTTTGGACGATTCTGATTTACTGCTACAGATGACAAAAAACTGTGATGATAAAGGTAAGATTTGCATGCTATACAGCACAGATACATGTAATATTGAGGCAAAGGGAGAAAATGCTCCTTTCAGTATATTCTTCTTTTGCCTCAATATTTTCCCCAAGTCTTTTCTATTAGGTGCCTCAATATTTGTGAAGGGATTGATTATATTTCATACCTTGCAGAGATTTCTTCATTTCCTCATCTTTCTTATTCCACTGACTCAACTTGTCAAAATTTGAATTCATTTGTACTTTTTCTGGCATTGTCCTGTTTAATGCTTCTTGTCCTGGAGAAGATATGTGAACGAATGTTAAATTAATGTTAGAAGATCTATCAATGTTAAAAGATGGTAAAATGCAGGAATTTCAAGATAGAATTTACTCAGAATGACTACTTTAAAATGCCAGGTCTTTTCCATGGAAGAGAACATAGAGGAAAGGTAGAGAATGACAGAGGGAAGTATTTCTTATCTATCAGATGTCTTGCTAGATCTACTAAAATGCAGAAGTTAGGGTCACTTCGGGTAACTTCGGACTCTCGGGTAACTTCGGACGTAAATATAAAACAAAGCACAACATCAATGTTTTGTTCTCTAAAACAATCGCCTTTTCTCCTGTTGCGTCTTGAATTCTCTTTCCTAGAATTTATTGTAAATACGTATAGTATACGTCATCACATGACGTCACACAGACAATTGCCATTTAGCTCGGTATCAACACGAGTTCTTAGACCACAGGTATTTGGTATACAGTGCACGTTCATTTGTAATAAAGCCAAAGATCATACTTTAAAAGGTAGAGCGCTAATGTCTGTATTTATATTTAATTTGTATGAAAACATGTCTATTGCTTGCTACGTTCCAGGATTTTGTTCTTTAAAATCACCACTTTTTTAGAAAAAGAAGATTTTATAAACCGTCCGAACTTTCTCTCCCAATTTTCCTAGGCGATAAACTTCGGACATGTAATTTAAATACGGGCACGGGAACTAACTGGTCGGCAAAGTTTTAAAGATTCATCCGCACAAAGTCCCATTCCAAAACCAAAAATATCCCCATAAAGCATCTACGAAATATCCATTTTTCATTTAAAACACTGGACGCCAAACAACAATATCTAGAAAGTTTTGTCTCCTTGTATGAAATGCAAAAATGATACCTTGTCGTTGAAATATTCCAATTAATGGTTCAATTATTCCATGACCAAATTGATTTAAACTTTACACGCGCATCCCGAAATTTCAACAAGTGATTAGCTTTAAGTACTGTATTGGAATGAGTCTATCTAAAAAAAAATTCAATAACAAGGGTTTCGCTTCAGGTGTTCCGTGCATGGCTTGCGGCTTTGTTTGATGTTTAAAAACTCTCCCTCAGACGGTTAGTGGTATGACGATTGTGTGACGTCATTTTGTTCTGACAAAGGAATGAGAAATCAGCACGTGAATATCCCTGTCAATCAAGCATAAACATGATCGAATGGGTGGAGACTTACAAACTGTTCCGACCAATGAATTAAACACAATTTACTCAGGTGACCTTCAAGGCGGTACCACAAGAAATAAAAGAACCGCATTCGGGTGTTTTGATAGTGGCTAAATAAGGAATTTCTGCACCTCAAAAGGTCAAATCTTGAGGGGTATAAAATCTAAATTTCATGCGTCGGGTTGTTTTACAATTGTGTTGGATTAATAAGGATGTTTCTCACAAAGTAAGACTCGACATATTAGATCTAAATATAATTTTATATTTGTCTTCAGTCTGGAACTTTGATTGACCTCAAAATATGATAATGGAACAATTTTCCGCGTGAAACTTTTCAGGGGCAAATTAATGCGGAATTTGTGGAAAATTCGTATTTTGGGGTCTGTTAGTTGATGAAAAAAGGCATTATCGTTATTTCTACTGTTCAAAATAAGCAAAACAATTAAACTGTCGGCTGTTTCTGTCGATGTAGGAACATCCAAATTCAAACAATTAATCACGTTTTAGGGCATGTCGAAATTATACGAACTTAAAATATTTTGTTGTATAAATTTGACACCCTTTCTCAAGTTGAAAGTAAAGCGGAGAGATACTTTTTATCAACTAATTAATTGAAAATATATACATTTCTGACTTAGTATTGACACATTTATCATACAAAAATGATTTTCATATTTTTTTTTTCAAATGTCTTTGTTTAGATCCACTTTCTTACGTTAATCTGTAACGGCCATTTTTGCCCATCAGAAAATTTGACGACCTTTTTCCTTCCGCGATTTTTTCGGGTAAAGGGTGGGTGTTTGGAGGATATGAATTATTTTTAAACGCCAGTTATTGCCCCGACATAAGTTGTTCGATATTAGAATGCTATTATCACGCTTTGTGTGTCAAATATTGTAAATATTATAGAAGATTGTCGAATTTAGACGACTGTCAAAATTACCCGATTTTACTCTATTTTTTTAAAAAAAAAAAAAACATAACAAGTGTCCGAAGTTTCTTGCCATATTTTTACCAGTCCGAAGTTTATCGTCCACCGTCCGAAGTTTTTATATCGCGTCCGAACTTTCTCATTTTTACTGACAAAGAAACACATTCAGTTTTCCACTAATTACTAGAGAATACCCATTATCTCTACATTGAGTTTTACGGAAACATCCGAGGTATGATTCGCTCCAAATATCGGTACCAAACGATCCTGGGTGCAAATTACGGATAGTAGCAGCGATTTGGGTCAAAAGTCCGCTGTAATGATTGGTGCAAAAATGGTCCGAAGTTACCCGAAGTGACCCTACTCTTTAACAACTTTACAACTAATGTAAAATGGGCCTCAGGTATTGTTTGGTAAAAATTTAATCTTAAAAGTGTTTAGCTTTTAGGTTCTACATTACCTGTAGTAACAGTTAGAGATCAACATGGGTCCTGATCAGATATGGTCCTGATAAAACTGCACTTTAGACACAAGCTGATCCGGACCCATGCTGGTTTTAAAAGCAGTAACATTTAAAAATTACCTTGCACTGTTTTCTGACTAACTTGATCCTTCTTATTCCACAGTTTGTCATCAGGGGTGGATGTTTTTGGTAGTACATCCTTCTGTGCAGCTGGCTCAACTTCAGTACCTGATGAAATTAACCCATTGCCGACAGTGACTACTTTTGATTCCCCACAAGACAACATAGTGGAAAATGAAGATATTGCTTGTGAGAAGTAATTTCTTCATTTCCAACAATGTTTTCTACCCTAATAGTCCAAAAAATGTCAAATTGCATACACATGAAAGTGCTGTCTACAAGTTCTTTCAAATTGGTTTGGTTTATTGGGGTTTAAGGTAGAACCGGATACTTTTAAAACTTTATGCTACGGCCATAAATTTGATAGCTTTGGAAACTAGAAGCTATTTCTGTTTTAAATTCGATATTCATTTCCTCGTTCATGTCGTGACGACGTTACCACGACGACGTCAACATAGGCACCTCGCACGTTTTTTACGTCGAATTTCTATAGCCCGGAAATACACAAAATGGCGTTTTGATCGGGCAATATTAACGTCACGACAATGAAAATTACATCGATGGAAAGATCTTTTCAAAATTAATAAGATGATACAATAATCAATTATTTCGGACTGACGACGCAGAAATAAACGACGAACTTTCATCTTTTTTTCCGCGTCAGATTTCGAGGAAAAACTAACTTAAGAGCAGAATTTCGTAAAATTGGCCAGAACGATTTTTGCCATTTTTCATTATTTTATTGCACGACTATATTGTAAGCATTTGGCAAGAAATCAGAAAAATTCCCCGTACCGATTTGTAATAAAACGTATTTAAATATTGTCGGTATGCGTCAAAGTTATGCAGTCGGGCGTCGGCAAATTTCGACTAAAAATCACTTTATGAAGGAATTTCGTGAAATTGGCCACAGTGATTTTATGTTATTTTATTTTGCATCCACATTGCAGGTGAAATGCAAAACATCAGAAAAGTTTATTGTATAGTTTTTTTTTAATACAACGTGTTTGAATGTTCTAGGTATAAATCAAATTTTACACAGTCGAACGTCGACGTCGAAACTACGTACGTTGACGAGCAACAAGGATGAACACACGCCAGGATTTAAAACTGCTCCACGAGAAAAAAAACTTATGCAAATGCATTTATATAGAATTCGTGTATTTTATTCCATAGAAAATATTGAAATAAAAAAAGGGAAATTGTGACTGTCGCTATTTTCTTCTTTTCTCTAAACGTTTTCTCAAACAATTTTGGTCGGAACGTCAAAATCGCATCGTAATTAGATAATGGTCAATTGTAACATTTGGGTTGAAGTAAAAACATCTATAAATTCTGACTGTGCATATATGATAGAGTCTTTGTTTATTTTTTCATTGGTGACAACGTTTTAACGAGATATTAAATATAAGCTGCATTTACTACTGCGATTTTGATATTAGAAATGAAACAAAAAGTATCCGATGGAAATTGATACAATGCGAAAGACATTATTTTTTGATATTGCGATGTTATGTATATTCGCATCAATATTTATTTATTCTATTCATTTTATTATTTTTACATTTTCTATTTTGCCACATCATGCGAACAGAAGTAGTTGAATTATTCTATGACAATTTTACTGTTGGTTATCAATATTTTCCGCATATTCTTTTTCGAAAGTATCGTTTCAATCCCGTTTTCGTTGTCCCCTCGAATAGGCTTTCGTGAGCTGTTATCCCGATTCTGTACTTCTTACTACGTATTTACTGAGACAATAGAGATTTACTTTCGCTGTCCGACTAATTGAGTGCACAAATGTGGTCTCCTTGAGCAGTTTGAAAACCCCGGCGCATCTACATCCTTGTTGCTCGTCAACGTTCGTAGTTTCAAAATCGACGTCGACGTCCGACTGTGCAAATTTTGATTGATACCTAATATATTCAAACACATTTTATTAAAAAAAAACGATACAGTAAACTTTTCTGATTTTTTGCATAACACCTACAATATGGATGTAAAATGAAAAAAATGTTAGGTCCTTCTAGCCAATTTTACGAAAATTCGTCGTAAAGTGCTTTTTCGTCGAAATTTGCAGACGCCCGACTGCATAACTTTGACGCATACCAACAATATTTGAAGATGTTTTATAAAAAATCGATACGGTGAATTTTTCTGATTTCTTGCCAAATACTTACAATATATGCATGCAATAAAATAATGAAAAACGGCAAAAATCGTTCTGGCCAATTTTACGAAATTCTGCTCTAAAGTTAGTTTTTCCTCGAAATCTGACGCGGAAAAAAGATGAAAATTCGTCGTTTATTTCTGCGTCGTCAGTCCGAAATAATTGATTCTTGTATCATCTTATTTAGTTTGAAAAGATCTTTCCATCGATGTAATTTTCATTGTCGTGACGTTAATATTGCCCGATCAAAACGTCATTTTGTGCATTTCCGGGCTATAGAAATTCGACGTAAAAAACGTCGTCGTGGTAACGTCGTCACGACATGAACGAGGAAATGAATATCGAATTTGAACCAGAAATAGCTTCTAGTTTCCAAAGATATCAAATTTATGACCATAGCTTAAAGTTTTAAAAGTATCCGGTTCTACCTTAACGCCGTTTTCAACTACTAATGTCATATCGCGGCGGCTGGAGCACCTAACCATGGATTCCTGTCGTTTCTCATACCAGTACTACCACAACATCCTTACCGAGCTCTTTCAAATTTGACAAGCCTAAGATTTTGTTATATGGTAATGGGTTCAAATTGTTGTTAGACAATGTACTGAAAATAGGGCTGATTACAGTGAGAAAGACAGGTGTGTTTATGAAACATCAACACATCTACTACAGCATTTTTTTAACAAGAGGACCATGATGGTCCTATATCGCTCACCTGAACCAAAATGATATGAGCAACACTTATGTTCAATTCAATTGATATTTATGACTTTAAGACTGAATATGAACTAATATAACGTTGTGAAAATCAAACTCATCCAAGCTCTTATGGTGCCCAATATTATTTTTTTTTTTAAAATAATTGTAGATTCTAGAGTGTAAACAAGGTCAAAAACAGCCAAAAATGGCAATTTTATCAAATTCAAGGGCACATAACTCTTGTCTTAATGGTCAAATCAGACTGAAAATCAACCTCATCTGAGATCTAATATTCTCAAACATTGTGTCCAGGATTTGTCTTGATTTATTTATAATTGTATTTTTCTAGAGTGTAAACAAGGTTGACAACAGCCCAAAATGGCAATTTTATCAAATTCAAGGGCACCTAACTCTCATCTTTCTAGTCAGATCAGACTGAAAATCAAACTCATCCCAGATGTTATGGTCTCCAACATTGTGTCCATGTTTTGTCTTGATTGATTAATAATTGTAGATTCTAGAGTGTAAACAAGGTGGAAAACAGCCGAAATAGGAATTTTATCAAATTCAAGGGCACATTTTCTGGTCAAATTAGACTGAAAATCGATCTCATCTGAGATCTTACGGTCTCCAACATTGTGTCCAAGATTTGTCTTGATTGGTCAATAATTGTAGATTCTAGAGTGTAAACAAGGTTGAAAACAGTCAAAAACGGCAATTTTATCAAATTTGAGGGCACTTAATTCTCGACTTTCTGATCACATCAGACTGAAAATCATACTCATCCATGATAGGCGGGGGGCCAGTGGGGCCTACCATGCACCCCCCCCTAGACTTTTTGCCACTGGTGCCAAATTGTTCCTTAGGTCCTACTTGTTGAAAATCAGAGGTGCCCCCAAGAAAAAACTCATTCCCGCTATATGAAACAGCGCCGTTTCCATGGCAACCCTTATGCTCTTTTGAGAAAATGACAGTAGTTGAAAAAACATCAATATCTCTGCTTACAGATATAGTAGATCAGTACTTTTGGTATCAAAATGAAGCTTAGACATTGCTCTTGAATTTGGTATGTGCATATGCAAATTAGCTAATTTGCATATGCATGATTTTTAAGATTTAATTAAAAAATTTGATGAAATTTTCGTCGTTTTTTTAAAATATGATACAAAAATAAGCTATTACTCACTTAGTTTGTTGGTTATAGTAACAATTTTGGTATCAAATTGAAGCCCAGACATCCCTCTTCAATATACATTAGTCAAATAAGATATTTTTTGCATGCATGATTTTTAGTGATTTTTTTAAATTTTGCCGAAAAATTCGCATATTCATGAATATTTGATATATGTAGTTCTTTTAAGCCTTATAGAAGGACTTACTTACTTTGTATATATAAAACTTCATTTACAAAGTAGAATTAGGCATTTAAATGTCATTTTATTGAATCAGAGTGTATTTAATCATATTCTAGGGTGCGGTTTCCATGGCAACATATCTTGAAAAAGGGGTTTAAATGGTATTTTAGGAGAAAGAGCTTTTGTTCACTAAGTCCTGGATGTAGACTGACAATTAATGTTTTAGATTGATGTTTAGACACCCATCTTTTCTTTTTAGAATAGTTAGGCAAATTAGCTAATTTGCATATGCATTATAACGAAGAATTAATTAGAATAATCAATTTAATTAACATCATTTTTCGCAAGTGCAGCTGGAAAATCAGATGTAGCTCTCATAGTTCTGAATATATATTAACACTTTTGGTATCAAGATAAAGCCTGGAGATTTCTCGTTATTTTCCAACGCAGTAACGCAAATTACCTAATTTGCATATGTATGATTTTAAAGATTTAATTAGTATTTTTCATGATTTTTTTGCAATTTCTATTAAGAATAAAACAGAAAAATAAGCTTTAGCTAATTAAGTTGGTGGTGTAGAGTTACAATTTGGATATCAAAAATGAAGCCTAGACATTCATCATGGTTTTCAGTGATGCAAATTAGCTTATTTGCATATGCACATTTTAAAAAAATTCTTATAAATATTTCACCAATTAGGGAATATCTAATACACACAGCGTTTTCAAACTGTATTGAAAGACTTTATCATATCTTTATGTAACACTACATGACAACAAAATGATTAAGCATTTTGAGGCTTTTTTACAGAATTAGTTTGAATTACGATACCGAAGGCTTAGTGCAAAACTATTGTAACTATGCTTTGTAAAAATTTGCTAGAGAGGGGAAAAATAACAAGTTTCTTAAAATTAAACATTTAAAACAGTTTTTGAATTCTAAATAACTATTTAATCATACAGATTTGAAACCCAATATTAGAACACATTAATTGTATTGTTTCTTAGGCTTCAGAAAATTATAAAAAGGAAAATTCTCAAAAATGCATTTACAATAGTTTTGCATTAGGCCTGGATATGCAAGAAGGTGTCGTTTCCCAGGAAACATGTTTTCTTATAATTTAAACGCAGTTAGGTGTAGCAAAAGAAAAAGCTATAACTCACCAAGTTCTTGGTGTAGACTTACAATTAGGGTATCAAAATAAAGTATGTCCATCTTCTTTTTAGCATGTATGCATATAAGTTAACTTGCATTAGCTATATTTCAAATGAATTTAAACAATTAATTTTGACCCTTTTTAATGAAATTGACTTTAATTTGTGAATACTTCTGAGATAAACAATGAATTTAAGATTCAAATTGTTGAATGACTTGATTATATTGAATATATCATGCAGCCCTAAAGTCAAGTATTAATAGTTCGTATATCAATCTTTTTATATCATTTTGCTTAAATTTAGTAGGTACATCCCACAGACAATCACCATTTAGCACCAAAATAAATGGTATGAATGTCAAGGTCATAAACCCAGGTCCGAACAATTGCCCTAAGGTCCTGCATTGATACAACAGTGTTGTATCCTGTGAAATGGAAATTGTGCATTTTTTTTCTTTATTGAAGGAAAGATTAATGGGACAATAAAAGAATAACTTTAATTTACTTAATAAAACCTTTCAGTCTTTTTTTCTGTATTTGATAGGGTTTCTCGTAAGAAGAATATTGAATGTGTTCTTCTCATGCAAATCTCCAACATGATTACCCGATATTGCTTTCCCGTATGATGCCTACAATTGTTTATGTCACAAATCCATGAAGTGCAGATGTCAAAGTGATACATTACAATATCATGAACCTCGTAATCCTTGCTTTCTCTCAAATGTTGGTCAGACTTCAACTTCTTGTCTCTCTTAATCTGAGTTTGTATGTCTCTTATGAAATTTATCCTCTGTCTAAGACTAAAAGCATAATCAGTCTCAGTTATAACACTCATAATGCTGTATTCTCTTTCATTTTTGCTACAGTATTTCGACTATTCATGATTTCTTGTCCTGGTTTGGAATACAGCCCCTACAAGTAGGACTTTGATTGAGTCCTTTCAGATCAGTAGTAATCTTTTATAGGTACTGTGATTCAAATTGTTTTACTGTGATTTTACTTTTGACGAAGCAATTGTCACACTCATAGTCTTCACCGTCTACTAACTTAACAATAGTCTCAGAAAAATCTGCTTCTTTACATTGTCAGACACTGCCATCTCTCTAGGACATTTTATCCTCATCCTTTCTTTCATTTAAGATAAGGAATCTCCATTCATCTGAGTCGCATCATAGTCCTACTCGGACCATTACTTGGCCGATCGATCCCCTTCTCTCTAAAAATATGAAACTCTATGATTACTCTATGATCTCTAATAACTTTTATAAGAATTAGTTTGATGGTTGAGACGGAAAAATAAGTTAAAGATGCGGATTCTCCTGCTTCATACAGCCGATTGTCTTCTCCTTTCACACAGAATGACTTCTCCAACTGTATACATAATCCATTGTTCCTTGAAAAAGAGTCATACTCTTGACATGTTATAAAATTCCTAAAAGCACCAGTCTTGTCTTTGCACACAATTTCACTCACTCATTTCCAAGTTTCGTATTTAACTTGCAGGTGTAGAAGCACTGATAACTTCAATGGGCTGCCTTCCAGCTTGCTGTCTTGCTGCACATGTATGGCTGTTCTCACTCCCTTCTTGCATTTACTTTGCATAGCCGAGATAGCTCAGTCGCTAGCGACCGGGTCTATAAATTCAGGGGTATTGAGTTAAAATCCCTGCTTGGCCAATTCACATTCTGACATTTGTCTCTCACCAATGGGTGCTAATCATCTTTGTGAGAAAGAAGTTTGAGGCTCCGATTCGAAATTGTGGTAGTACTGGTGGAAAAAAATACCTGAAATCCATGCAAAAGTGCTCCAGCTGCTATATGACCATAGCAGTTCAAGTAGTGTTAAACCGCAATCAATCAATACATCAGTCCAATTGTTCATTTCATATGGGTGGTATATTCCTTTCTATAAGACCCCTCTCTGACAGTTGCTTCCATTTCATCTAAGTCCTCCCTCATCTGCGCGTACCTGTGACCTGCATGTTGTACTCTGTTTTATTGCCCAATTGGATCTCTTAGCATGTCCATACCATCTTATCCTCCTTTCCCTCAAGAGAGGTTTCTAAGTCTTCGAGACCATGCTGTTTGCGTAGCTCGCTTGAGCTGGTATTGGAGATATCCTGTGGTTGTATGTTGCTGATCTGAATAATCATTGTGTTGTCATTTCGCTTCAGGCGTTTTAGGTTAGGCTTGGAAAGGTCTCGCTTGCGTTAATCATGTCACTTCTGACGTAGTTTGAGTATATTTTGTCTCCTGTTTGGTAGGAGAGGCAAAGATTGTTATTATTTTCTCAAAAGCCCTTCTCCTTAAAGACCAGAATGCTCTTACCAATGCTTTTGTACTCAATACATGCTTTTTAGCCTACCTGTATCTGTTCAATCTTATCTTATTGAACCTTTGAGGGTCGCAAGGACTGGTAACTTGTTATTGAAAGAAAAACAATGTGATAAGATGTACATGGAATTTCGATTCAGCTCTAATAGAATTTCGGTTCAGGTCTATTATGTTACTTATGGATCATGTTTGTATGGAGAGTATATATTGAGATTACTTCCTTGTGACAAGAAAATAGTCTCTGTTCCCATTTTTGTTTACTAAGGCGAGAGAAGTCACCCCCTCATATCTTTCTTCACTCCTCCAGTTGCCTTCTATCACTAGATAGTTGGCTTGCATTTGACGTTTCATCGTTAACCCAATGTTCATGTCAAGTTGCATACTGGATTGTGATAATTCAATGCCATCCATGCTCTCCTCTTTTGGGTAAATCAAAGCAAAATACACATTAATCAGAATTCATCTTTTTTCAAACACTTTCTTTTTCACAAGAAATCATACAGCCAGACCGAAAGGCACGCAAACATAAAAGGGTTACAAACTATTAATTCCAGAATATTTTATATCAAAATATAGCATGATGAAGTCCTTCAACAAAGTCGAATCTGCTATATATCTCATAAGTATTAACAAATAGAAGATTATTTTATTGTATATCATTATTCAAACTCATTTGCAAGATAGCTAATGCAAGTAAGCTAATCTGCATAAGTGATCTAAACAATAAAGATGGGGTGTCTAAGCCTTATTTTGATACCCATATACAGAATCTGCACACAGGACTTGACGAGCATAAGCTTTTTCTCCTGCCCTCTTGACTGTTTTAAGGAAGATAATATTATGTTTCTATGGACCTTCTTGTATACTGTAATTCAAACTGATTTTGTAAAACAGCCTTAAAATGAAGAATTATGTTGTGAACATGAAGTGTTACATAAAAATATGTTTTAGTCCATCCATACAGCTTGAAATCACTGTATGTATCAAATACATGTATTCCCAAATTTGAGATATTTCTTTACTAAAATTATATTTAAAAAGATATTAAAAGTTATGCATATGCAAATAAGCTAATTGGCATCACTGAAAACCATGATGAATGTCTAGGCTTCATTTTTGATATCCAAATTGTAACTCTACACCACCAACTTAATTAGCTAAAGCTTATTTATCTGTTTTATTCTTAATAGAAATTGCAAAAAGATCATGAAAAATACTAATTAAATCTTTAAAATCATACATATGCAAATTAGCTAATTTGCATTACTGCGTTGGAAAAAAAAGAGAAATCTCCAGGCTTTATTTTGATACCAAAAGTGTTAATATATATTCAGAACTATGAGAGCTACATCTGATTTTCCAGCTGCACTTGCGAAAAATGATGTTAATTAAATTGATTATTCTAATTAATTCTTCGTTATAATGCATATGCAAATTAGCTAATTTGCCTAACTATTCTAAAAAGAAAAGATGGGTGTCTAAACTCAATCTAAAACATTAATTGTCAGTCTACATCCAGGACTTAGTGAACAAAAGCTCTTTCTCCTAAAATACCATTTAAACCCCTTTTTCAAGATATGTTGCCATGGAAACCGCACCCTAGAATATGATTTAATACACTCTGATTCAGTAAAATGACATTTAAATGCCTAATTCTACTATGTAAATGAAGTTTTATATATACAAAGTAAGTAAGTCCTTCTATAAGGCTTGAAAGAACTACATATATCAAATATTCATGAATATGCGAATTTTTCGGCAAAATTTCAAAAAATCACTAAAAATCATGCATGCAAAAAATATCTTATTTGACTAATGTATATTAAAGAGGGATGTCTGGGCTTCAATTTGATACCAAAATTGTTACTATAACAAGCAAACTAAGTGAGTAATAGCTTATTTTTGTATCATATTTCAAAAAAACGACCAAAATTTCATCAATTTTTTTAATTAAATCTTAAAAATCATGCATATGCAAATTAGCTAATTTGCATATGCACATACCAAATTCAAGAGCAATGTCTAAGCTTCATTTTGATACCAAAAGTACTGATCTACTATATCTGTAAGCAGAGATATTGATGTTTTTTCAACCACTGTCATTTTCTCAAAAAGAGCATAAGGGTTGCCATGGAAACGGCGCTGTTTCATATAGCGGGAATGAGTTTTTTCTTGGGGGCACCTCTGATTTTCAACAAGTAGGACCTAAGGAACAATTTGGCACCAGTGGCAAAAAGTCTAGGGGGGGGTGCATGGTAGGCCCCACTGGCCCCCCGCCTATGATCTTATGCTCCCCAACATTGTGTCCAAGTTTTATTTTGATTGATTAATAATTGTAGATTCTGGAGAGTAAACAAGGTCAAAAAGAGCCGAAAACGGCAATTTTGTCAAATTCAAGGGCACTTAACTCTCGACTTTCTGATCAGACCTGACTGAAAATCGAACTCATCTGAGATCTTATTCTCCCCAACATTGTGTCCAAGTTTTGTCTTGATTGATTAAATAATTGTAGATTCTAGAGTGTAAACAAGGTCGAAAACAGCCGAAAACGGCAATTTTGTCAAGTTCAAGGGCACATAACTCTCGACTGTCTGATCAGATCAGACTGAAAATCAAACTCATCAAAAGATCGTATGCTCCCCAACATTTTGTCCAAGTTCTGTCTTGATTTATAGATAATTGTAATCTAAGGGAAGTAACACTTGACACTACTAAAGAAAAGTAGTGTCAAGTGTTACTTCCCTTAGATTAACTTGGAGTGTAAAAGCAGCTGAAAATGGCAAATGTGTCAAGTTCAAGGGCACATAACTCTAGACTTTCTGATCGGATCAGACTGAAAATCGAGCTCATTCGAGATCTCATAGTCTCTAATATCATGTCTCAGTTTTGTCTTGATTGATCAATAATTGTAGATGCTAGAGTGTAAACAAACTTCAAAACAGCATTTTTTGACATTCAAGGGCAGATAACTCTGCACATTCTGGTCCGATCAGGCCCATAATCGAACTTGTCCGAGAACTTATGGTCCTACCTGTTTTGGCCAAGTTTGATCAAGATTGCCTAACTTTTGTGGATGCTAGAGTGTAAACACCCCAAATGTTGAAGGACCGACGGACGCCAGACAAAAAGTGACCACAATAACTCACCTCGAGCACTTCGTGCTCAGGTGAGCTAAAAAGAAAATGAATTTCATACTTCATCTTCTGTGGCAGATCCAACATATAAATGAGGGTGGGGTGGTTTTGCTAGTACATGTATTACAAAATTTTGACTGAATTTCTGTATGAAAATGAAAAAATCAGGCAACAGAGAGGGTTTGTCTGAACCCCTTTAGCCCCCTCTGGATCCGCCCTTGGTCTTGACTTTGACATAAGAAATGTTATAACAAGAAATGTCTATTGATGCATGGTTAAGTCACAGTACAAAAAGTTAATGTCAATATTAAAGTTTGAGTGAGGAACTAAACAGAAATGGGAAAAATACAATATGTCTCTGATCGTTTCTGTTGACAATAAAATACATTTCATGACACATTGCGTCAATGGATGTTGATAAAGGAAATACTTTTTGACAAGGTAGCTAAGAATGGTTATCAGCATTTCTTGCTTTGCCTCAATGTTTTCCCACACATTTTCCATTAACAAGGTCAAACAGTAATATACCTGTAAGTTTTTCTGGTTGTTGTGTGACTTGCAGTGACTCGTTCATGGAGAAAAATGAAGTGTCCGGTTTGACTGTTACATCTAGCTCAGCATTTTCTGGAGAACAATATGAATATTTTACTAAATCACAGAACTCTCCTAGTACCTTTAAGGTAAGAAGGGCCTAATTAGCACCAAAGAGCCAGTGGCGAAATTTGAAAAGTTCCAGTAATTCCTGAACTGTTACATTTCCATTCCAACAAGAGATGTTTGTAAAACATATATGCCCCCTCAAGGGCCTACATTTGATGTAGGTCAAAGTCCAAGGTCAAATTAACAAGGTCCAAGGTCATGGTCAAATATGAAAGGTCTTGGTAGGAGGTGTCTATGTGTGAAATATCAAAGCTGTATATATAAAAGTAAAATGAAACATAGGCCAGGTTAAAGTTTTTAAAAGTAGGCCAAATGCCAAGGTGAAGGTCAAGGTCAAATGTGAAAGGCCTTGGTTGGAGGTGTCCATGTGTGAAATATCAAGGCTGTAGGCGTAAAAGGACATGATATATATGCCTGGTTTCAGTCTTTTTAAAAGTAGGTCAAACTCCAAGGTCAAGGTTGCAATTTTCAAGGTCATGGTCAAATGTGAAAGGTCTTGGTATGAGGTGTCTATGTGTGAAATATCAAGGCTGTAGGTGTAATAGGACATAAGATAAAGGCTAGGTTAAAGATTTCTAAAAGTATGTAAAAATCAAAGGTCAATGTCACACAGGCCAAGGTCATGGTCAAATGTGAAAGGTCTTGGTAGGAGGTGTCCATGTGCAAAATATTGAGACTGTATAGGTAACAGGACATGAGATATAGGCCTAGTTTAAGTTTTTTAAAAGTAGGTCAAACTCCAAGGTCAAGGTCCAAGGTCATGGTCAAAAGTGAAATATCTTGGTTGGAAGTGACCATGTGTGAAATATCAAGACTGTATATGTAAAATGACATGAAATATAGGCCAGGTTAATGTATTATTAAAGTAGGTCAAACACCAAGGTCAAGGTCACAAGGTCCAAGGTCATGGTCAAATGTGATAGGTCTTGGTCGTAGGTGTCCATGTGTCAAATATCAAGGCTGTATGTGTAAAAGGACATGATATATCTGCTAGGTTAAAGTTTTTTTAAAGTAGGTCAAAGTCCAAGGTCAAGGTCACAAGGTCCAAGGTCATGGTCAAATGTGAAAGGTCTTGGTAAGATGTGTCCATGTGTTAAATACCAAGGCTGTATGTGTAATAGCACATAAGATATAGGCCCAGTTTAATTTTTTTAAAAGTAGGTCAAACTCCAAGGTCAATGCCACATGGTCCAAGGTCATAGTCGTATGTGATAGATCTTGGTCGGAGGTTTCCATTTGTCAAATATCAAGGCTGTATGTGTAAAAGGACATGATATATCGGCCAGGTTAAAGATTTTTTAAAAGTAGGTCAAACTCCAAGGTCAAGGTCACAAAGTCCAAGGTCATGGTCAATTGTGAAAGGTCTTGGTAAGATGTGTCCATGTGTGAAATATCAAGGCTGTATTTGTAAAAGGTCATGAGATATATGCCGGGTTTATTTTATTCAAAGTAGGTCAAACTCCAAGGTCAAGGTCACAAGGTCCAAGGTCATGGTTAAATGTGAACGATGTTGATAGGAGGTATCTATGTGTAAGATATCAAGGCTGTATGTGTAAAAGGACATGAGATATAGGCAAGGTTAAGAATTAAGTGTAAAAATCAACAAAGGGCAATAACTCCAAGAATTTGATTGGCAGAGTTACGGTTCTTGTGCACTGCACCTCTCCATAATGAAATCTATTCATCTGTAAAGTTTCATGATTCTACCTTACATATTTTTTGAGTTGTGCTCCGGACAAGAATCAAGTTATAAAATCAACAAAGGGCAATAACTCCAAAAATATGATCGGCAGAGTTATGGTTCCTGTGCACTGCAACTCTCCATAATGAGATCTATCCACCTGTAAAGTTTCATGATTCTACCTTACACACTTTTTGAGTTATGCTACGGACAATAATCAAGTTTGAAAATCAACAAAGGGCAATAACTCCAAAAATATGATCGGCAGAGTTACGGTTCTTGTGCACTGCACCTCTCCATAATGAGATCTATCCACCTGTAAAATTTCATGATTCTACCTTACATACTTTTTGAGTTATGCTCCGGACAAGAATCAAGTTTGAAAATCAACAAAGGGCAATAACTCAAAAAATTTGATCAGCAGAGTTACGGTTCTTGTGCACTGCACCTCTCCATAATGAGATCTATCCACCTGTAAAGTTTCATGATTGTACCTTACATACTTTTTGAGTTATGCTCCGGACAATAATCAAGTTTTAAAATCAACAAAGGGCAATAACTCAGAAAATTTGATCGGCAGAGTTACGGTTCTTGTGCACTGCACCTCTCCATAATGAGATCTATCCACCTATGAAGTTTCATGGTTCTACCTTTAATACTTTTCGAGTTATGCTCCGGACAAGGTTTGGTCTACGGACAGACCGACCGACCTACGGACCGACCGACCGACCGACCGACCGACCGACCGACACTTGCAAAACAATATACCCCCATTTTCTTCGAAAGGGGGCATAAATATAAATATATAAGCATTTTGTAAGATTTAGAATTTTGAATTAATGCATATTTATGGAAATATTTGACAAAAATGTTCAAAATCATCTCCCTTGCATATGAGTATAGAGTAAAATAATATTTGTATATCATTTTTTTCTCGAAGCATAATCTTGAAATCTGGCACGGTGAATCCACTGATGTAAAGTGCATTTACAAGTGTGTGTAATTTTATGCATTTCGTATGGCTAGAAAGTGGTGTTTTCAATTAGGCCCTTCTTACCTTAATAGTATTTAAAGGTTTCATGAATAATTCCTAGCAAATAGTCCAGTTTATTGGACGAAAATGACGTAAGTGCATGGGGGGTATTGTGAAATTACACAGATGCAAGTGATTCTGACGCTGCAACATCTACATTCATGGGCTTAGAACAAACATGAATCATGTCATTTTTTATTCACAGAGTTTGTGACAGACGGACAGGCAAGATGAGACTTTTTAGTTCAGTTGTTGATTACGGTAGCAACAAAACTCCGCCCAAACGCCTCGCGATGTCAAGGTAACTTCAGATGAAGACATCAATGACATCACATAACCACCAATGCGATTTCCTACGCTGAAAACTGGTTTATGACAAAATGTAAAATGTGCCTTCTGTTATCTAGAGTATTATAATGGAGATAGTAACAAGTTAAGAGGTCTTTATTGCGCAAATAGAAACCTCTGTGCTCTGAACTATATGTTAAGGGAAATATCTCGGCACTATGCGCCTTGGTTTTTACCTAAACATGTAGTCCGTCGCACATCAGTTTTTATTTGCGCAATAAAGACCTCTAAACTTGTTATCATTTGATAAGTATAACATATCAAGAACAAGGACATACTGCACCTACAAAGGGAATCAAACCCACATCCTGCCTGTTATCTCAAGGATTCATTGTGAAGACAATTCAAATATTTACCTATCATATCCTCTGCAGTGGTAGACAACAATTCACAAGTATTGTTAACCCTATCCAGGAACTGTTCAACACTACCATACTGCTGCATGAAGTAACTGGTGTCTTCCGTGGCCAGTAGGTCCTGCGCACGGGTTTGGGCCTATATAAAGATACAAAATTAGGAATCTTGTAGGAAAACAGAATCATGAAGAAAGAATGTCATCTAAATCAGTTGAATTATTCTTTTACAGCCAGAGCTACTCTAGAGTACTCATATGTATCATTTCAGTTATTTATTGGTCTAATCAGAACATTCCCTGTTTGCAACCTTTTCTGATTCAAATTAACCACATAGATTCTAATAAACCAACGGGCCGCGGCCTTAGCGCAGTTGGTAGCGCATCTGACCCTCATTCGAGAGGTCCCGAGTTCGCTACCCGGCCGCGGCCAATACCCTTTCTGACAAAATTGTCACCCACCAATGGGTTTGAAATTGTTAACCTAAGTGGGCGAGCAGCTGGAGGCTCGGTAAGGGTGTTGTGGTAGAACTGGTTTGAGAAACAACAGGAATCCATGGGTAGGTGCTCCAGCCGCCGCGATATGACCCTGGTAGTTGAAAATGGCGTAACACCCCAATAAACTCAAACTCTAATAAACCGAACACAGTGTTGAATCTAGAGGGGGCCATGGCCAAATTGACCCCCTAAAATCCAAAATGGCCCCCTTCAGAAGTGAGTCTAGGCCCAAATGGCCTAAAGATCCTGAAATCTTTTTTAAATGAAAACATGCAAATAATGTCTTAACTTGTCTAAAAGGCATATTACCATATAATATATTGTTTATTCACATACAAATTAGTTATTCAATAAGTATTTGTGTTGGATGACCCCCTCGACCAAGAGCTGAGGGCCCATCGGACCACCTTAACCCTTTCGTTTGCAAGCGCGCTTTAAAGCGCGGTCAGGAACGCCTATACTGTTTAGGGGGGGCATGTGCTTTTAAAAGCAATTTTTACACTGTTAAAGTTATTATGACACCGGCTACATGCTGAAATATTGTGCAATAATGTTTTCTTCTTGTAAAATGTGAAGGAAAGCGCAGTTTTTGGGGTTTTATGAGCTGTAACGATGGCCAGGAGGGTTCAATATTCTGCAGAAGAGGTCCGGCGAATCATCATGTCAGTGCCGGACGATGATGATAGCGATTACACTGATTTTTTGGGTGTAAAAAGGTGATTTGAACATTAGAAATGTTTTTGAGACTTCGAATAGTGACCCTGATAGTGATTCCGATAACCCTCAACCAAATCCAGTCCCAAATCGTAGGGGTGGGGGTGGTCGGGGGTCATGGAAGGGGGCCTAACAGGGGTCATGGGGCTACAGGTCGAGATTTTGATGAGATTCAAATTTTCTATCAGTTACTCATCATATTGTTAAAGAAAATTGAATAACATTTCCAATGATATATAGGTTTATGGGTTTTCTGCTAGTAAAATCGATCTATTATGCATTTGTATACATGAAGTGCTTGGAAATAGGGAAAAAGTCATTTCTGGGAAATAATTCTGCAAACGAAAGGGTTAAAGGCCAAACTAGATTCAACACTGCAACAGCGTTTTTACAACATCTAACAAATGGCAATCTAAACCAAATCATCTGCAATGTCCTAAATGCACCATCATGAAGCCATTTATCTGGTGGTAAAAGTATTTGAGCCAGGATCCGGAAAAAATTCCCTTAAGGCTTTTGAGCCCAACATAGATCCAGATCAGCCTGTGCATACGCACAGGCTGATCAGGATCCATGTTGTTCTCTAATAGCTTCTTTGTGAGCTGTAGTGATTTAAAAAGAGCAGCATGGGTGCACATTGTACTGCCTTTGACAACAGGCTGATCTTGAAACTCAATTTTTAAAACTGCTATTTATAAGGGACATTTTTTCAGATCCCGGCTCATTTAATTTCCGAATGACTATCAAGTGATTTGAATAAACAACTCCCCTAACACAGCATACCTTTTGAACATAGTCCCTGATGATGGAATGTAGAATATCTTCCTGTGAACAGATCGCCTCTAGCCTCTGTTGTATCCTTTGTTTAACTTTCTGTTTGTGGCGTTCCTTTGCTGACATCTTTACGTCTGACTGAATGAAATAAGTAACATGTCATCAGAGCTAGGATAATAGGAGCCAGACATTCTTTATTTGTTATTCCAAACCCTATGTTGTGGATACTCATTTGAAACGTCTCAAAGAGACGATTTAATAGCGATATCAAAGGAAAATTAATTTTGTATAATCAATCAGATTATTTGGTTTAGTTGCTATCTGTGAGGTCTATGAAGACTTTTATTGTTTATTTCATTGAAATTCATTGAGGAATAAGGAAGTTATTGAAGTTTGAAGTTTACCGATTACCTCCCCTATTCTGTCACTGGATTTCATGTTTCAAGTTGATGCGCTCAAATGCGCTAATAGATACTCAAATGCGCTCATATCCACACTAAAGCAGGCTATTGGAAATCTTAATTCCACTTGTCAAAACAGGATAGAAGTTAAAAATGAAAGGTAGATTCAACATTTTGTCATGAAAGTGAACAAGGGTGGTTGTCTCTCCTGATTCCATCCTTTGATATCGCTAGATTTAAATGAGTACCAACCACATATGGTTTTTATGAAAAAATGATATTATATTGCATTTTGAAAAACCTTTACCCCTTCCTATCTGTATCTTTGATGCCATAGATTTATTATACATCAATAACAAGAAGTCATCTCTCTAGTTTGACTCAACGTATCGTAAAATTTACAAACGATTTCTTTAGATTATGGTCGAATATTTCAGGTGACGAACCAGATTTAAATCGCCAAAGAGATGTCTTCCGGGTATAGGAAAGGTTGTCATGCGACAAAATGATTGTAGAAATCTAATATGATACGTGATATAGCAATATGCATATGCGATTGTGTGCTAAATGATGCTAAAATGAATTATTTTGATAAAGTTGTTACGCTAATTACTTCTCTGGCTCTGCAGTCGCACGTTCAGTAGATTGATATAACCCGGCCTTCTCTTGACTTCCGGGAAATTTCGGCAATAACCTCTGGTCCTTTTTACATGATAATTATCACCAAATAAATGGATTTTTTTGTGATTGGTGTGCTTTGTGACTCAAAATAAGTAGTTATTTTCAGAAAAATAAAAATCGCCCAAAATATTTGTGTCCTCAAACAACGCATTCCAATCATTCCATTTTTTGCAAGCTCTGGATATAGACGTACACAATTAATTTTGACAAATACAGTAGGCCTACAGGCTCATAGGAACAGGGGGCTAAGGGGCTTAGCCCCCCAATGCTGCCCAAAAATGCTGAACTTTCCTTATTTTACACTGAAAATTTAGGGAAAATCAAATTTAGCCCCCCCCCCCCCCCCCCCCCCCAATATTCAGACACCGGGGCTTTAATAGCCCACCCAATATGAAATTGCTTCCTACGTGCCTGCAGTATAAGTACAGTAGCCTAAATAGCAGTCGTGTTAATTATATCGTATTAACTATTGAGACAAAAGGAGAAAATGCCAGTTTTCATGTACCTCTAACCGGGATCAAGGTTTCCAATATTTTGCTCTTTTGGACGACAGCACCGTGTAGGCCTAGGCTATTCTTAAGGAAAGGGCTAGGCCCAATTGATTTTAAAAGCAGCGGTAAAACTGCTACCCTGAATTTTACTTAGATTAATTTTAGGCTACATGTTTTATGCTTAGCCACACTATGCCTATCTCATTTCCCCTTCCATGATCCATGCAAGTCAGCAATGAACAAAATAAAATTCCACTTGTGGTTGAAAATAATATGTTAGACAGGAGACACGGACACGGTACAAATAAATTTTTATTAGCATTTTTAAAGAAAAAAAAAAAAAAAAAAAGATATACCACGTCCATCTAATGCTTGACGTTTTCCCACCTTCTTACTCTCTTACGAACAGAGCGTATTCTCCCTACATTCCATTTCGATAGAATATTTGATGGTTTAATCAATAGAGCTCGGCATGGAGAGTACACCTTCTCTGCTGCAAATCGAATTCAAATTGGCCACATAATATTAGGAAAATTATTTACGATTTCCTGAAATTGTTGTATTACATGATTCTCCACCGTGCAGGCCTATAGGACTAAGGACATTCAAGGTCAGCAGAGCTTTGGCACACGTGGTGGTGAAGATTAGTGGGATCTATAAAGGACATGTGACTTAACCCTTTTCCAAACGGCAAAATTTTGGACTGATCCAAATTCAAAGAAGTTGCAGACGACATTTCAATGTAATGAATCTTGGAAATTGTGTGACTTTTTGGGTAGAAAACATTGTGGGAAATGAAGAAATTGCTTGTCACAAGCAATTTCTTCATTTTCCACAATGTTTTCTAAAGCCATTTTCTTGTGGGGAGTCAAAAGGAGTCACTGTGTGGTAATGGGTTAAGTTAGAGTGCTGTCATTTCATTAACATTACATCACATTTTTAAAGGGGGAATAACACTTAACATCTTACAAATTTTCAGAGAACTTCGTGCAAAAAATAAATATATATTATGAAAATATGGCCTTTAAATTGCATCTATGCCAAATCTTAGCTTTCTATCTTGTGTATTGGCTAGGATGTTGACGGATTTAAAACCCCATATGTTTTATTATTATAATTCCCCCCCCCCCCCGACAAAAAATCATGGGGTTTTAAATCCGTCGACATCTAAGCCAATACACAAGGTAGAAAGCTAAGATTTGGCATATATGCAATTTAAAGACCATATTTTACTAATATATATTTATTTTTTTGTACGAAGTTCTCGGAAAATTTGCAAGATGTTAAGTGTTATTCCCCCTTTAACAATGACATCACTATAAAATTAGATCAGGCCCTCTATCGGATTAAAATCGTCGGGCGGTTAAGCCACACTTAATAAGACATTCAGGCAAGAATTAGATAACGGAACTCTGAAACCATTTTGTATGAATAATATAGGACTAGCCTACTTTTCTACGATGAATTTTAATAACGTCCGGATCCAGAGTGGCATGTCCGCGGCAGACGACCATTCCATCGCCTCTACCACTGTTTCCATGTTTATAGGCCTTCGTTTTATAGTCGAATCAGGGTGTATCCGTCCAGCTTTATCACTTTTGCCATTGTTTTAGGGGAATATATAAATGAGAATCTGGGTTTGATCAGCATGTGTGTAGGCATATGTTGATCTGGACCCATGTTAGGCCATAGTCTCAAAAATCATACAGGAGTCATTTTCCAGATTCCGGATTGAGAACTTCGAAACTTTTATTTACGCAAAGTTATGAGAATTTTTGTCCATCGGGCAAATTAGATCTACATAAACGTAAGTTATATGCCTACATATCGCTGCTTTTCAACGAAAACATCGCAATTGCAGCTTAAAACAAGCTGCAGTTACTAGGCTTTCGTTAAAAAAAAACGACGATATTTCGTGAGCAAACATGGAAGGTGGCATTTTCGAAATTGTTTAAATGTTACGGAATTCAGATGAACAATTTCGTAACGGCTTCAAATGTCATTTATAAAATAATTGTTGTTTTGAAGTTCATAGGACAACTTTATAAGCAGAACCCATTTTCAAATTAGGCTACATTATTTATATTTTTATGACATCTATGTATAAAACTACTCGGTTCCGATTTTAAGTCTGCGTCGTTTCGTTAAGTTTAATAAAAGAAAGATTATATATGATATATTTGATAGACCCCATCATGTTCAGAATCCATATCGATGCTTTTCAAAAAAGATCTCGTAACTGCAGCTTGTTTTAAGCTGCAGTTACGATGCTTTTGTTGAAAAGCGACGACATGAGACAACATATCCGCAAATCCAAAAACCTGATTTGGTTGTCTTGAATTCGATATTTTGTGGATTTACCTTCAGGTTTTGCGTGAAAAAGAATCACAAATAAGAATATAATTATGTTAAAATGGATTTGTTTTCCACAATCATTTTCTTCTTTTCTCGTATTTTGTAACACCCTTTTCAAAACACTGTGCTTGTAGGCCGTGTACTTGACTATGGCTGGCTGCGCTCTTTATATAGAGTTCTGGTAACCACGAGAAAGGCGCAAGTCATCTTCAAAATATTCCAAAATCACCCTGTGTTCTGGCCATTCTGAAAAAAGTGGTTGCTAACATTTAGAAATCGACGCAGTCATGGAAGAGTTTTCTCAAACACCGAAATATTTGCGAATGCAGCTAAAGCACTATATTGAGGTGATTTCCATTTTCCCCTTTCCAAAATGACAAAATTGCAGGCTTGTCCAAATGTTGCAGACGACAACAAAAATATAAAATTTTCATTCCTTTTGAAGATAGTCCTATGTCAGAAGCAGCTGCTTGCACCATCTCGATTCAGTTACATTGTAATCAGCATTTTCTCCTTTTGCCTCAATATTTTCTGTGCTAAATTGTCCACAAACCCTGTCTGCAAAGTTATGCATTTTGTCATCTGCAGCAGCTTTTAAATTGCGCCACCCTGAAATTTTGTCGTTTGGGAAAGGGTTTTAAACTAATGTATTTTAAACCTATTTTGTTAATCTCTATAATCATAGAGCGCGGGTTATTATGGACCCTTTCCCAAACAATTGCTGACGTTGACGTTGTCAATATCAGAAACGTTTCCAAACGCTGACAGAAAGAATGATTATGTTGATTTACAGCATGTTCTTATTTTCTCCAAATGTTTTATTCTCTACCCAGTTAGATTTGCCGAATAACAACATTACATATAATTTTGTCTGTAACGCCGTTGAAGTTTGACTAGTGTATGTTTTCGTGGGTTTGACAAGGGTTAATTTACGTTGGTCTATTGTTAATTTGCGATCAAACTGGTTGATAAGTAGATGTGTGTAGAACTTAACACCGTCGTCTGAGGCTAATTTGCATCTTAATTAACCCATTACCAAACAACAAAATTTTAGACTAGACCAAATTCAAAGATGTTGCAGACGACAACATCAAGTGTATGGAATTTAAAATTTGTTGGTCAATTTGGGCAGAAAACATTGTGGGAAATGAAGAAATTGCTTGTCACAAGCAATTTCTTCATTTTCCACGATGTTTTCTCCGCCTTTTTTTGTGAGGAGTGAAAAAGAGTCATTGTGTGGTAATGGGTTAAAACTCATAAAACTATTACAAGATATTTGTCTATACTTACATGAGATGACATCGTTACTGGAAGCTTACAAAGAAGTTGCGGCTGAAAAGAGATCTAAGGAGACAAAGAACAGTGTCTAGAATTAAGGTTTACAGACCCTAAAAAAATCACCACTTTCTAGCCATACGAAATGCACCAAATAACACACACTTGTACATACACTTCACATAAGTAGATTCACCGTATCGGATTTTAAGATTATGCTTCAAGAAGAAAAAAAATACAAATATTATTTTACTCTATATTCATATGCAAGGGAGGTAATTTTGAACATTTGTGTCAAATATTTCCATAAGTAGGGCATATGCATTAATTCAAAAATCTAAACCGTACAAAATGTTAAAAATTTGTATTCGGAATGGAAATGTAACACAGTTTAAGAATTACTGGCACTTCAAATTTCGCATCTGGCTCTTTGGTGCTAACAAGGGGTTTGATACCTTAACACTTTCCTAAACAAAACCGTGGTTTAAAGGGACATTTCATTCCAATTTCAATTTTTTAAAGTATGTCTTGATGCCAAGAAGGTTATTCTAATGAGTATAAATACTATTTTTTTTAAGTTGTTGCCAATAAGCAAGAAACACACATTTAAAGTTGAGACATAATCGATAAATTGCATATAAATCCGAACTGTTGACCACAACAATTTGTTCAATTTTAACACAAAAATATGAATTTCTCGTAAACGGCGTAATATTTTGGCTTGAAATTTTCAGAATTTTCATAAGGAAATTATGCTCTTTCAGATAAAAATAAATGTAAAATTTATGACAAACAATTCTGAAATGTCACTTTAACATCTCTAAAAGAAATAGCTTTGGAAACCATTGAGACAAATAAAGAAATTCCCGATTATAACATTTACCATTTGCCTCAATGTTTAATCTACTACAATCTACACGGATCATATCTTTATCAACAAACACACGGTTTGTCTTGTACAACAGCTCTTCAAATGGTAGTCTAAAATGTTGTCGTCTTGGAATGGGATTTTAAAAAAAAGCGTCTCTGAAAAGACGTTTAAGCCGCGTTCCCATTGCCGACCAAATCAACTCGGTCAACTCGATCGCCTAAATTCCCCGATCAAACCCGATTAAACTCGATCAAATGTATTTACACAACTTCTTCTTTATTTCTTGTCGATTAATTCCCGATCATTCTTGCCTACCACGCTCGATCGTGCCGATCACTCTTGCCGACCAAGCTCGATCAGTACTCGATCGCTTGATCGAGCTAGATTGAGTTGATTTGGTCGGCAATGGGAACGCGCCTTTAACACTAAACCAATAACTAGTCGACAAAAAGGCTGGTCCAAATTGAAAGAACTTGCAGACGATAATTTCAGGCGAATGCAATTGTATTTTGGTCTTAAGTTTTAGAACCAAATTTGAAGTGGGAAATTTCCAAAAAGTTTTCAAAAGATATTATCTTGTTGGGAGTCAAAAATGACACACTATAATGGGAAAATGACACACTACAACCATATGGTCTAACAGCACAGTTTATAAAAACTGACGAATATTGCCAACGGTACCTTCAGCCAGGTTATCTCCCAACCAACAAGGATAACTGTTTTTACAGAAACTATTGCACATACTCTGGACCTCCTCTTTACCAACAGCCATACAGAAACAACGGAAAGTCATTGGAACCTTTTCAAAAATACAACAATAACCTCTCTAATGGACCAACGTACCCTCCAAGACATTTCGAGGCAACAGAATTCACAAATCACGGGTTGCAACGAAAGTTACAAGTCCTCGGAGAAAGAATCTAAAGCAATTCCAAAAACAACAAAATGCCAGACTGACAATAGACATCAGGTGCCACAAGAAGACAAAGACTGAACTACAAATGGCTGAAAGACAAACCTATTGGCAGTAGGCCTATCTTGAAGATATCAGCTTACTTCGCCATGGTGAGACCGATCCTGGAGTACTGCTCTTTGGTCTGGAGTCCCAATACTAAAGCCAATATCCGTAAGCTCGAGATGGTTCAACGACGCGCCGCAAGATTGTCACAAACATATATAGGAACACCAGTAGTATAACTGACATGTTGGACCACCAAGTATGGGAGTTATACTATCATCTCGCAGGACAAAGACTGTACTAGGTTGACAATGCTATTTAAAATTGTCCATGGCTAAGTAGCAATACCCGCTGATGAATACGTAGCCTACATCTAGATCCACAAGATCCACGACAAGATATTTCTACAGATTCCGGTGTTAACTAAACTAAACTAAACTCTTACAAGAATAGTTTCTTTCCAAGCACCATCGGGACCTGGAACTCTTTACCAGTATCAGCAGCTGAGGCTCCCGGATTGGTATCCTTCAAGTGGGAGCTATCAACCCTTAGATTCTAATGACTGATATCCATGGAAAGTACACTCTAGGGGTATATTTAGGACATGCTCTCTGTGATGTTTGAACCCTGGTACCGCCTTGGATGGGAAACAGGCAAGAAATTGAAAAGTGGAGAGCCATGGTAACCCTTTTCTTTTTTCTGACGTTCCTTTAAACTGCATTCTACATTTCCAATTATTTAAATACTTTATCTTTTTCTAACGCAGACCCTAGCGCACTATATATATAAGTGTGACAGCCACGTGAAACATGTAGATGTAGAAATTAATGTATTCTGATAGGTCAATAGTTGACATCCCCTATTATCCCTTTCCCAAACAAGACCTGGTTTTGACGTCCCTAGTAGAAAAAGCTTGCGAAAACATTCAGACAAAAGAAGAAACTGCTGATAACCAGCAGTTTCTCCTTTTGTCTCAATATTTTCTCTGCTATAATTTTTACAAATCCTATCTTTAATAACATCCATTTAGTCATTTGTGGCAGTTTTTGATGTGGATCACCCTAAAATTTTGCCGTTTAGGAAAGGGTTATATCTGTACACAGATCTAGTGTGGTATTCGAATTTTAGGAGTGGGGTTAGTACTTGCTGATCTTGATGATGTGGATTGTCTTTGGACTTTTTGGCTTAAATTATTCCACGTTATTCTTATTCATTGATATATATTCTAAAATGTACAAATATGCACATATGACAGATGAGAGCCAAAGTGCTACAACAACCGAAGCCGTAAATTGATTTTCATTCGACTAGAAACTCGGTGGTCGTGGGTTTCAGTTCTAAAGTGTGAAGTCAATTAGAATTTGCTTGCATAAATATTATAATAATTTTCAACATTTTTTTTTTATCTAAACCGTAAAAGGTTATAGTTAAATAGCCGATAAATATCAAATTTGCTTCATTATACCAGAATGATAAACGTATTTACCATCTCTTTACCCCACGTAAATCAAATATAGTCCACTTTGAACATTACCGAATTTATCCTTATTTTGCTTAGAACTTAGTAATTACTCACAAAGGCTTGCAGGCGACTGTGTGCCAATGCTCTCCATATTTTTTGCTTTTTCGCTATTTTCCCGTTGTATCAAATTTCTAATACACGCTGAAAACATTTTAAGAAAATTGTGTATAGTTTAGTTTCGTTTTAGACGCCACTCTATGGTATTCTAGGTGTAATCCTTCAAAGTGTGATGTTGAAATTTATCAATTTAAAAATGGCTTTGAAAAATTTGGAAGAAATGGACGATGTTGCTTATAATATTCTCATTTCCTTTCTATGACATTCAAACCCGCATTGGTTCTACCTTCAAATCTTTTAATTTGAATCAAATACATTCTATCGTCTGTCAAAATATTTAGGTCCCGTTTCAATGCTCGTGACTCGAACAGCTATTTGCCAAAATCGATAAGTGTATTTAATGATTGGAATGATAAATTAATGAGTAAAGGGTGTTTCGATAGGTCCCAAATGTAGCGTATTTCAATCGTTCGGTATTAATAAACAGATTAGTGGGCATGGATTAGCGCGGAGAATAGGCTGTTGGTTAGTGTACGGACTATATCGTGGATTCTGGCTTGTTGGTTTCTACTGGGTGGTAACTACAGTTTACACTCGTTATCTCGATCTTGGTTATGTCGAATTACCAATAATGTCGGAGTGGGAATTTGAACTTGTGCTTATCAGTATAAATCAAAATTATATCAACATTTCATGGAAGAATGTGACAAAGAAAAGCGTTCATTGGCTATAAATTTTGAACAATTTCTCTACCTTGTCGACTCTATTAAATCTACTTCTATTCATTTTAACAAAATTTAACAAGTCAATTGTAAACTGTCGTATAAAATGTATGCATATCTATATAATAGTTACAAAAATAATTCGGTAAAATCAAAGTGGGTTGAATCTGTCGAAACACTGCTCTCAGTTTACGGTTTTGGGGGTATATGGCTCAGACAGAACGTTGATTCGATAAAATGGTTTAAATCATCGTTTAAACAGAAACTTCAAGATAATATATTTATTCAGAATTGGCATGCGGAGAAATCCAAATCATTATTGTATAACAGCATTAAAGAAACATTTATACAAACCCGTTGCATACATATTTTACCAGAAAATTTATCGCTTGCATATATATCTTTTATAACTCGTAATCATAGATTACCTATTGAAACTGGAAGATGGATAGGCATACCAACTTCAGAACGTATATGTACTGAATGTAGAGAAATAGGTGACGAATTTCATATGATGTTTCAATGTCCAAAATATTTAGAACTTCGAAAAAGATACATACCAGAAGAATTTAGAAAACGCCCGAGTGTTTTCAAAATGACAACATTGTTGAATTCAAGAAATAAAGATCTTTTGACGAACACATGCATATTCATATCTAAAGTTATATCAAGTTTCAAAAGATGATAAAAATACATTATTACGGGTATAATAACATAAATTTTAACGATTTCAACCTAACACCTGATTTATTTCGTCTTCCACGATTCCAAAGATTTATATGATAAACAAACACACTTCAACTTTTACAGTCGTAGTACTAATTATCTTTGAAATTTCATAAATGACAATTTACTTTCTACGTAAATGTTATATGTTATTGCCATCATCTATGTTAAATATGTAAACTGTATTTTCTCATGTTAATCATTGTATATGATTCTGAGATTGAATAAACATTTGAATTTTCCCCAAAAATTCACAAAATGTTCGTTCCCCGTGACTTTTAGATCCCGGGTGTTAACTGCGTCTAGATTCAAAGGTTTTTGATAACCACGCATAAAAACAAGACATGGATTCGAGCAAAAAATGTTTTAATCCTATCCCAAACGACAAAATCCTAAACACAAGTTCAAGCCTGATTTGAATTGGGGCTTGTAACCAGGGACTGTTTATGAAAGGGTGAATGATAAAAACATCTTTTTCTTTTAAACCTCTCCCAAACAAGACCTACTTTTGACGTCCCAAATAAAATTTGCTTTCGAAAACATCGATACAAAAGAAGAAACTGCTGATAACCAGCAGTTTCTCCTTTTGTCTCAATATTTTCCATGCTATATTGTTTACTAATTCTATCTTTATCAACATCCTAAAATTTTGTCGTTTGGGAAGGTGTTAAAAAAGGAATCCATGATTTGTCACAAAGAATCGTAAAACTGATATATCTTGTATACCACCCAGTGGCCTCCAATATTGCGCTTTATACGGTTAGTGGTCGGAAAATAACGAACAACATCACAAGAATCGAAATGGAAGAGCAAATGAAAAGATTATTCCAACCATAAGATTGGGAATAAAATCGTCAATAATCTATTGACTTGATTAAAGACCGCGGAATAAAAGCCGCACACTTCATGTATGTTGCTGGATACTTGATACATTAATTAAAACTTTGGATTAACATTTTATTTATAAATCGGATAGATTTTGGATAAACGTTTATGAGGGAAATGTACGGAGTATCACTGCCCCCTATCCGCGGGGCAGTGTCGGTGCCGCCCGGTCTGAATCACTCCAGTTCCATGTTGGAATCCCGGCCGGACAGTCGCTCGAGCAATGGCACGAGTACCAGCTACTCAACAGCTCTTCCACAGATGTTTTATGGTAAGTATTTTTATTGGTTTAAAAAAATCAACAATTACAAAGGTAGAAAAATAATTTTTGCCCCACAACAGGAAAAGAAATGGCATATATGAACTCTACAGAAAAAAATTGGAAAATATGTCAGTCGAATGTCTTACTTCAGCGCTCTGGTTAAGTAGCATACAATGTAGCAATTTTTCTTTGAACGCCGACTAAGATCGAGAACTATCACACTTGTTCTCGTATACTACATTGATTTAGATCAGAATAAAAGCCATGATGATAATCTTTTTCGATATCGAGAAACCCTCTCATCTTTACCACACTCTCTCATTGAAGCACCGATGCAGAAAATATTTTCTGACTTTTTGAAAGTTACGGGGAAGCATTATCATTCTGCGGTCATTTGATGTTAAGAAACTTATCTTATTTGACATTTTCCATTTGTATTTATTTAATCGTCACACACGTTCTTTAAAAATGATTAAAAGAGGGCAATAAAAAGGGAGACATGTACGATTTCGTATATACAGCGTACATTTTCCTTGGTGTCTCCAAAATAACCGAGTTTCAAAATGATTCAAATTAATCAATTTTGTACTCGTATTCAGCGATTTCAATTTGACAAATATGATTTTGTCATTTTGCAAAGATCTACATACATCCCAAATACTTGTTATTCATCGCACATATATCATGATAGATATGCATAGTATTAGATCTAATACATACATATACATTATCCCAAACGACAAAATTTTAGGGTGATCCAATTTGAAAGCTGCTACAGACGACAGAATGAATATTGATAAAGATAATATTTGTATATGATATAGTACAGAAAATATTGCGGCAAAAGGAGAAACTGCTGGTTATCAGCAGTTTCTTCTTTTGTCTCAATGTTTTCCCAAGTCATATCTACTAGGGACGTCAAAACGAGGTCTTGTTTGGGAAAGGGTTAATGCTTTTAAAAAAATCAATACAAAACTCAAAATCTTGACTTAAATATTCAAGTACGAGTAAAATTATTATGCATGTAAAAGGCGCCTAAAATTGGAAGAATTTTAAACCATTTTCGAAACAAAAGAATTTTCGACCCATCCACATATTATAAGCTATTAAAGAAGACGCAATGGATAGGAAAGTCGTTATTGAAAAACAGAAAGTGTACAAAATTTACAATATATAAATCATTGGAGTATTGTCTTTTTCCCTCAAAGTTTTCTAATGTAACATCATATTAGATCATCAATATACCTCACGAGAAATGACCTAGCAGAGCAGCCCATGCTAATCGAATGGAATGCTCCGCCAGGTCAATTCTCGTCCGCTTTACCAGGGCTTGTTTGGATGTAAGTTTTAAAATGCAGAAATTGTGTCAAATCAGTAAAGGAGCTAAAGTGTCAACAAGTTGCGCATGTAGCCATTGCAAAGGATTGGATTGAATGGAGCTTTACGTCCCACTCAACTACTAAGGTCATATGGAGACGGGGCCTCGGCTTAAAGTCTCATCCGAATAACTGGAGAAGCGGGGGATCGAACCAGCGACCCCTGTATTTCAAGTCCAGCGAGTTACCACTTTGCCACTTCCGTCCTGCCATTGCAAAGGGAACACATTACTTACAAAATAGTAATATTTTGTATTAAAGGAAACAACTGGCACCAATTTTTCTTTGTTAAGTTTAAGTAAAATGCATTGGACGTATTCTATAATAACACGTGTCTTGTGATACGTTCCTTGGATGTGGTGATTAACTTTGTTGGGTCTGATTTCGTGAAAAGATAAGTTAGTTATTACAATTATTGCGCTGTAACGGTTTTGTTCGTACGCCAACGATGTTATGATTTCGTATATTCTTAACCATAATAACAATGCATTAACCATTCTTAGACACACATAGTCGAGACTGTTTATAACTGCACACACATGTATTTAGTTAATTGTTGTTGGTCAAAGTGTTTCGTTAATCAACATCAACTATTCTTACTCTAGCTAACACTGAAAAAAAAAAAAAAAAAAAAAAAAAAAAAACAACAAAAAAAAAAACCCCAAAAAACAAACAAACAAAAAAAAAAAAACAAAAAAAACAAAAACCAAACAAACAAAATTTATAAACATTTTGTCGCCAACGTATCTATAGACGATCCGATCATTTCATTTCAGTCCAATCTTGAATCTGGTGCAAAATAACGTCTATCTCACCATCGAAATATCTTTCGCATAAATTCGTCAAATACTTAAATCAACTTCGCCATTTTGAAAGATTAAAAAATGTGATTTTAATGCAAATAATATGCATACGAAATAGTGTGTCATTTTTTTACATTGGTCTATTTGAAATTAGATCCAAATATTAATTATATAACATACTTTATATAACTGTGTTTTTGTTAGTCTATATAATGAAGTTTTTGTTGATGTTTAAGTTTATTATTTGTTCATAATAGATGAGCACCGACAATAGATTAAAATAGTTGACTATTCAACTGAAAATTGACGAACTTGATTATTTTCCTTACGTTACATTAACGTAGGGACTTCCTTCGTATTTGTTTAAAATTAATCAGGTTCCCGCCCCATTGAACGTTTCCTCAAACGTAAAAATGACATGATGTCATTTCAAAATTGTTAGTTTGATGTCCTATGTGTGGGATTGACGCCCTCATGATAAAATAATCTTGAAAACAATGTGCAAAATGAAGAAATTGCTTGTGACAAGCAATTTGTCATTTCCCACTATGTTTTCTGTCCAGAGAGACAAAAAAGGGTAAAAATCATTTACTTAAAATTGTAGTCTGCAACTTCGTTGAATTTGGACCGGTGTATCATTTTATCTTGGTCCTGGGCAGCTTGGCCCCGTGGTATCTTAGCCCTAACTCTAGGTATCTTGGCTCCCGGGAGCCAAGCTTCCCAGGGGGTCAAGATTACACCGGCATTAATTTTGTTGTTTGGGAAAGTGTTAACCTTATTCCAACAACACATTGTTTCTATCAAAGAAAGGCTTATTTACTGTTGCTCATCTTCTCTCTACTTTTTCTTGCTTCAGTATCCAACTTATCCACATCTTGTAACATTGATTTTGTCTGCAGCTTTGTACCAGTCTGGTATATGTCGTTTTGAAATTCTGCGTCCCGGTCGCGTCCTCGTCACGTCCCTAGGGTATTGTTTTCGATTGATCTTGTTCCACTGTCTAAGTTCTGCCTCATCATGGCTTAACCCCTTCCCAAAGGAAAACTTTTTAGCATATTCCAATTTGAAAGCTGCAATAGACGACAAAATGGATGTTGATAAAGATAGAATTAGTATACAACATAGAATGAAAATATTGGGGCAAAAGGAGAAACTGCTGGTTGTCAGCAGTTTCTTCTTTTGCCTCAATGTTTTCCAATCTATTTTTATAGGGGACGTCAAAACCAGGTCTTGTTTGGGAAAGGGTTAAGCACTGCCTACCACCTACCACGCCCAGTGAAAAGGTAATTGGCAGAGGAACAATCATAGAACAACAGTAATAACAACGCGAAACGACCATCAGAGGCCCAATTAATGAATCTGTTCAATCAAGGAAGCTATTCACTGCCTTACCAGTGGTAACGGTAGTTACTTTTTGTACAGTTCAAATATTTTATAGCTTCTAAAACTATATTTTCGTCCTTCCATGTTCATACCACTGCCATACGTATCACCCCTGAAACACTGTAAAAGTGCGTTCAACACCGTCTGTTTCACGGTAGGCAGTTTTTTGACGTGACGTGGACGCAATGATGACGTATGTCACCGGGCCTTTATTGCATTGGTTAGGACGGGACCCAAACTTCGATTTGAAGGGGGGTTCTTCGAGTTAACCGATGTTGGCATAACGAGTAGCCACTGTATAGCACAAAATAAATGATATGACAGAGTATCTCTAGCTAATAGCTAGAATTGCTATGCCGGTTCATTTATTGTGAGCTATACGTATGTATAAAAGGTGAACATTTACCACTCGCATTCGATTGAGACGTTGCAAGTAGACTGACCACATTTTAGTTACAATATTATCACTATGCTGTCTGAGGCCTTCTTAACAGTTTTGACCTTGGATGTCGGACTCAATCACCTGCAATAAAAAGTTCAAACAGCAAAAATAATGTGTTTACACACACGTCCTTTCCCAAAATATATTTCTTTCGTTGAGTGACTTGACAAACATTATTTGGCCAAAGCATGTATTGTGCCTTTTGGTCATGTTTTGGTCATTTAAGTTCAATTTTACTAAGTTCAATATTGACCAACAATTTAAATAAGAGAGTAAATATTTTACAATCTTTGCTGAAAAGTAATGGTTAGTGTATCTTAGATATGCAAACATTAAGTCATAATAAGAAATATTTAATTATGGTGGAAAACATATGTAAGTGTTTAATTTCTTTAAAAAAATCTTTGGTTCAAATTTTAAGTATACCATTACAGATCTACTTTGATGTATTCCGAAGTTTCACGATTTTGACGACCACGATGCATTTTAATTGATCGGCCCTGACTCTCTCTCTGTTTGAGGTACAACAAAACTTGACCCTATGTAGTGAGATATCAGATTTCATACAGAGACAAAGAAGGAAATCTCGTGCTCTTTTCTCAATTGCTTGACATAGGGCTTTGAATTTTGGTGTGTCGTATGGTCCTATTAGAATACAATGACAATTGGTTCTGGGATATTTAATTTGATACAGAGATAAAGGTGGAAATCTCCTCCATATTTCTTCGAATTATCTTCCTGCAATTAATATTGATCTGAAGTTGTTGGTCTGGGATGAGACAGAAAATACCAAAAAAATTACGATCTTCTCCTAAAAGCCACAATGTTTACTAAGGTGAGCGATACAGGGCCACTTTGTGCCACTTTGTGCCCTCTTGTTAATGGGCATGGTCATCAATCGATTCAAGCAACGTCTTCGACAATGATTCCAAACGTTAACCCAAATACCAAACGTCAAAATTTTAGGGCGGTCCAAATTGAAAGATTCTGCTGCAGACGACAATTTCAAGTGAATCGAATTTTTTATCTTTAGGTCTTTTTGGATGGAAAACATTGTGGGAAATGAAGAAATTGCTTGTCACAAGCAATCTCTTCATTTTCCACGATGTTTTCCATTGCCATTATTTTGTTTGGAGTCAAAAAGAGTCAATGTGTGGTAATGGGTTAAATATTGTTTGGTTGTGGGACAAAAATGCATTCTTTTTCATTTATAAAAAGTTACAAGAGCCATTGGTTAAAATGTTTGTTTGGAGAAAACTTTTATTGAAATTTATCAGATTATCTGAAGTAGACACTTGATATGCAAGATTTCCTCTTCAAATGTAAGACCTTTTTGAACAAATAAACAATTGTCAAATGTTATTTTTGAATTGGAATATTACAGTGAGTTAACCAAATACTTGAGCTGGTAGGGATTTTGTAAAAATAAGTCTTTTATCGTGCTATAAAAACAGGATCGGTCTACATCTAACCATCCTATCCAATATGTTTTGACGCCCCTAGTAGAAGAGCCTTTGGTTTCATTGAAGCAAAAGATGACCATTCTGATAATCAGTATTTCTGCATTTGTCGTATTACTTTCTGTGCTACAATTTTATTAACATCTGTTTTGTGCAGTATACGGTGTGTTTGTGAAGGGGTTGCTCAAAGAAGTTGGAAGGTTCAATTGATATAAATGATAATGATTGAAGGCAGTGTTGGACCCAGAGGGATTTTGCAGGGTTCAAACGAACCCCTCTGTTGTCTCATTATCACATTTTCAAGCAGAAATTCAGTCAAAATTGTTTGATATTAGGAAAACGACCCCTTCCATTTGTATAATCGAACCTCATCACAGAAATCCTGGATACGTGGCAGGAAGGCAAATAAAAGAATCCTGGAAATAACAATTCCTTTTTCCAAAAATGTTTTCAAAATACCTAGAATGTTTTTTAATTAATCAATTACTAGTTATAAATAAATCGGTAAATCAATCGTATTTCAGGAAGGAAAAAACATAAGACTACAATCTAGTCCTTATCAAATATCATATTTGAACAGGTATTTGGAAAAGGCCCTTTTGGTATTTCAGATCACCGTGGAAAATTGTCATATTGTGCATCAATAGTACTAAATACACGTCCGATCAGGATCTATGCTGCTATTTATTGTAGATCCTACAGGTAAAGATGTTACAAGAGAATAACATGGATCTGGATCAGACTGCGAGTATGCGCAGTCTGATCAAGATCCATGTTGGTCTCTAATGTCATAAATACCTTTTTTACTGATCCCAGTGTTACTTGATTGAAGTGACAAATTTTAATCTGGTAGCCAGGAGCGCAGAAAGAATTCAGCTCTCGATGTTTAACATTCGATTTATTGATTTTGAATGGATCTCTAATGTCTTGAACGTTTCATTGATTAGATACTTAAATGATAAAATACGCATCTTTTTACTTTTCAGTCAAGTATTCGTATATCATTCAGAAAATCAAATTCCGAATTAATAGTAGATTATTCTATGTTCAAAGTCGGTATTAGTTTTATCGGTATTAGTTTTACATCCTTTTTCTTCCAAACATAGGCCTACTATCCATTTGGATGTTGTCCAGTAGCCTATTTGTTTCAATTAGTATTTTAGAAACCATTCTTTTCTGTCAATGCTTTCCTAATCTTTCTTTTAAGGGGGAATGCTCCAGTTTCCTTATTTTTTCCCAATAATAGAATTTATTTATATTTTGTATTTTGAAATTACATGTTATAACCAATTGAAAAATAAAATAAAAATGGATGGTCAGCGATCTTGTTTGAATTTTATGGACATTCATATCACATACCCCTACATCGAAAAAATGCACAATTTCTTGCACCTGTCCAAGGTCACTAAAATGATAATAAAATGCTGTATATTCATCGTTTAGTCCCGAAAACGGATTTAAAGTAACGTCTTACATTAAATAAAAACAGAAAGCCCAAAATATGTGCTACTTCAAACGCGTAAATGTATAAAACAGCATGCTCACGTGTTCGGTTAGATCAACGAAGCTGGAGTGTCTTATGTCAAAATTTGCATATTTTTGGAAATATTTCAAGTTCTACATAATATAATTTGATAAAACTCCCCCATTGTATTGAGCAACATGTCCTGGTAATAATTCAAAAAGAAAATATATAGGTCAGCGCACTTATTAGTGAATTACAGCAATTTTTATCAGCTACACATGAACAAAATGACGCAAAACAGTGCATGCACACTTACGACTGTCTTGCTCCAAATAATCAATTTCCAACCTGAGGAAATCAGTTTCGCATAATAAATACACTTTTACCTTCGAAAATGGTAAATTGTAATGATGTGTTTTATCATTGAAAATATGGTAGCGAAACATATTGGTACGAAACATTTAATTTACTACAGTAAAGACCGAGTGATCCGAAAAAAATGGTACATTCCCCCTTAAAGGGATAACACATTATCAGGGGTAGGATTGATTTTAAAAGGTTTAATTATTGTGACGGGGCAAATCATTTGTGTTTTTGTCTGTTCTTTAAGGGCTTTATCGAGCCCTTTCTCCGAGAGACGTCAAGACGAAAAAAAAAAAAAAAAAAAAAAAAAAAAAAAAAAAAAAAAGAAAAAAAAAAAAAAAAACCAAACAAACTCGGAATAAGATTTAAGAGGAAGAAACATGACCGCCATTTTAGGTTGTGTTGATTTGTGCATTATTTATATAATGTGCATATATCCCAGTGGTAGACATAGATTATTAATTCGTCCTTGATTATAGTTTTGAATACAGATAAATTTAGTCAACAAAAGTTTAATAACGAATTTAAAGTGTCAAAGTCCGCATAATACACGGCTAATATACAAACCGTGTGATTTAACTACCCTTTTTACGCAAAGCTCTTTACGACAAAAGAAAACGTTTTTATTCGACTTATATTTATTTTTGTTTCAAATTGTTTCTATCTCTTCACCAAGTGCAGCTGGATATTTTTTGCATTACAGCAGTGTTTGTTTTCTATAGACTTGGTAATTAGTTCAGGAATTTGGCGCGCTTATATTAAGCTTTATCAGATATGCATGTAATTTACGCACGTACTTTAGTTAGTCTGTTCACCAAATTGTTGTCTGAACACTGGGTTGAAACCACTTTATCCAATTCCTTCTAATTTTGTAGACTTATCATCAAAACAGTAAAAAGTTGCTTTTATCACACAAATGTTAACTGCACTGAATTAGGTGAACATGTTTGGAATATTTAGGAATAAAGATTGAACTTAAAAAACATACATAGGAGATTTAATTTAAACTCCTGATTAAAGTCAAGCGTGAAATGTGGCCTTTAACAAGATTAAATACGATTAGAATGTGATTAGATTGCTTGAGAAAAAGCTGGAACACAATAAAGGTAGATCTTTGTATGTGCTGTCACCCCTTTCCCTAACTATTAAGTTCAAGAGCGACGTAGATGACAAAATACGAAGACTTGTACGTGGTGATTTACAAATTACATGAAATTTCACATTGGTGTAGATTAGATATTACAAAAACATACATTAAAATTGTGTGGATATGCCTAGTTTAAAACTAATCATCAATATTGTCTAAAGACTTTCCGGACAACCCCCGTATGTTCCTCAAAAGGTGTGTGCCTCTAACAATGTTCAGCAAAGACCGACGTGTTAATGAATTCAATCTATGGAAAATGAGCAGTTCTTTTAGGAATATGATAGAGAGGGTATTAGTAAAAGCAAATGGGACAACTTCAGCGCGTTTTGGCGAGATGGTAAACTAACCACTATTTAAAGTGACCTCATTTACTACTGGCGATTTGATAAAAAAACATTTCCCTCGTTTTTCTTTGTCAATGGGAGTAACAAGAATCAACTTGGGTCATTTGACTTGTGCATTATGTTATCCACATCATCTTTTATGTAGAAATAAAACATTTGGTCGTCTGTGGAGGGACTTCAGGACCACAATCATTAGATCTTTTGCATCCTCGTGTCGCAGCCATCTATGGATCTTCTGATTTGTGCAGTAATCGTCCACTCTCTTGCACACGGTTCATTATTACATTCACCTCTGTAGTTGGCTCAGAGGGTATTGCGTAATCATCTGCTAGATTACGTCACTTTATATCACATCAAAATGGCAATAACAAATAATTTTTCTTTTCCGACGTCCAAAATATATTACACTTCACGTTGCTTAAAATCTAATATCATTTTCCAACGATAATAATTTATTTTTTTTAAATTGATGTCATTCATTCAATGGCGCAGTAATTTTTCTGTACATTTCATAGTAGGCCTAATAGGGAACGATTTAATCCAGCTAACCGTGACGTAATTTCGGACAAACAATAGTATTTCGTAAGTATTGTTATAATGTCTCGCAACTAGGTCTTGATTCAAGCCGTAGATACGAGATTTTATAACAACACCGACGGTTTATCAAAACAGAACAGTAAATCGAGTCTATTTTTAGCACAAAATTCATTGACATTGGTAAGGAGGCTTGAGAAAATAGTTCCATCGTATATGGGTAACATCATCAGTTATAATGTCTTTCAAATATACCCGGAATCATAACTTCGTTGTCTACTTTATCATGTTACACATAAAACAGCTTTAAAAACAGTAATAATACACGTTTTCCTCGGTTTGACAAGATTCTTCTCAAACATGGCGTCAGGCCATTGCAGAGATGTATGTGAGAGTAACGAACGACAACTCTGCTCGGAGATTGGTAATCGTCCAGTATTCAAAACCACATGACAAAGCCATAGCCACAAGACCGACCCCATCCTAGCGAAAGAGAAGTGTAACTTTATTGTTTGGGACATTTATGCTTTTAAATCTAATTTCATTTTGTCGAGAACTCTATATGTGAGGCCTTTTCTGACCTTCTTAGTCTCTCGATTGAACGTATCACATGGTCAAAGTCCTTGACCTCCCTGAGTGTTTTTCACGAAATGTATGTTATTAGAGATTTGTCTTTTGTCTTGGCAAGACAGATTACTTCGGTTTTCTTGGCGTTTATTGCCTGTCCGACACTCGCCTATTCTTTCACTTCTAACGTGAGAAATATATATATGCGCTTGGTTTATGCTATATTACAGCAGACTGATGCCACATGCAATGTTCAAATCAGTGTGGTTGACTTCAGGCATTCTTAAGGATCTAATGAGCGTGTTTGTCATTCCTGTGTCAGTTACCTTCATGGGGTTGTCCGTCAAATGGCGGGATATCACTTAATGTTGACAAGAAGATTCAGCCGGTGGCAGTACCTAAAACTAAAACATTTTAAAAAGGTTCCGTATCTGCGGTAACAAAATGAAATAGATACATGGGCAGAATGAATAGACAAATATTTGACGTTAATTTGGTGCCAGAAATCTGTCTACTTGTTAAGCTCCGTTGATGTAAGTTGAGCGTGAACAATGCCTATATAGAACACTAAATCTCGTTCAATAGGCGGTTTTTGAAGACTGGTTAACAGGTACCCTGAAACTGAGCCAAACTGACTAACAACTCTGATCACTTATCAGTTCTACTTCTATTTCAAATACCGGTATTCAGACCATGTATTTATAATACGTATTTCTATCGTCTTTAAATGATCGACTCACTTTGTAAAAATGCAACACCGTTATGTTGTCAGTCCTTTCTTTACAAACACAAGACAAAACATGCACAAAACCTAGAGAGCTACCAGGTTATCAAATTTTTCAATACACGTGTTTTAATAACGTTTTATCTTTTTTTATATATATAATTTGAGCACATTTTCCATGTCTATTTAAACCACTGAATATTTCTGCTACTTTTAAACCATAGTCGCCAAAATCGTACAAAGTCTGGCTGCTTTCAAACAAAGTAGAATTTTCATCTTAAAGGAACATAAAATTCCAATTACATTTTTAAAGTAAATGTGTTGATTTAAAATAGAGACAGAAATGACAAATTCCATATAAATCTGAACTGTTGTCAACAACAATTTGTTTAATTTTAGCTCAAAAATATATATTTCTCGTAAACGGTTCAATATTTCGATTTGAAATTTTCAGAATTTTCATAAGAAAAATTTGCTCTTTCAGATACAAAAAAGTAAAATTTATGAAAAATCAATGTGAAATGTCACTTTAAGTTGTTTTTGGCATTCTAATAATGTTATATAGTCAACTGCCTCTATGTACAGAGGGAAGGTCAATCGTTCAATTTTACTTTAATTGGATTAGCATACTTTTATTCGGATAGCTTAAGAAAATTGACACGTGATTTTATATTTATTGCATACTTAATCCGACGTCGGTATTGACGAATACATGTATTGTATATCATACCAAAGTAGAAGTCGCAAGTCTTCAAGTCTTCGATCTGATATATTCAGATTTGATTTAGGACATGGTTAAGGTAAGACCTGGGCAATGCACTTCCGGTATAATCGTTATACATGTATTTCGACTTATTCCGTGACGTCCGTAAGTCCGAGCAGTTTTACAACGAAAATAATTGAGCGTGCTCAGATTTCCGGTGAAAACAATTTTTGTGAAAATGTTAAATCTTGAAAATCTTACCTTAAATCTACCACATTCTCAGCATTTGGAGAAGCATAGCTTTAGGTCACTATTGTCATGTATAGGCCAACGGAATGTTACTTTGTCCCTTCACCGTTTGACAACGGCTTTGAACTAGAACTAGAGCTTTTATGGCATTTTATGACCAATTTAAGGTAGTCCACCCCTAATGAGATTCGCGCTGCGACGTCGGAATTATTCGGACGCGGTCGAAAGTTCCACCGCCGAATGCTTTTGACTGCGCCCGAATAGGTTCATATACGTAAAAAGACGCCGCTCGAAAGAATCCGATGTTTTATGAATCTCAAAATGGCCATATTACTGGTAGTCTACCTTAAAATCAAATCAAATTGTGCATGAGTCCATTTTCACCAGGAATTATACTGCTCTTCGACAATTCATTTGTAATTTAGATGTTTGAGTTAAACAATATTTTTTCAACCCATAGCGGTCAATGATAATCTCAAATACTATAAGGTCCGTTTTCCCAGGTCCCATCTCATATATTACTATTTCGTATCTATCTATCGGTTTGATTTGCTTTATACAGAAAACCTGTTTTAGTTCCATATCAGAACAGATTATATTTCTCATTAATATACCCATACATTTGTATTTGATACGAGATATCTGGGCTATTTGAAACATCGCCAGCTCGTAAAGGCTTACATGACCCCCTTCTTAGTTAGAGATGTGTGGTGTTATAATTCACACCAACTGTATTATTCTGTTCTTTACACAATCTAATAAGATCTATGTAAATTAAAACTATCTTTTTTCCAAGCATAGATATCCTTCAGGACTATAAAAATAATAATAATAAAAAAAATAATAAAAAAAAATGAAGGCTCTATGCAGAGGTTTTATGTAAACACCCGTAGGCCTACCAATTATTACTTCAAAAATGCATTTTTCCAAAGAATGATATAACAACAACGGTTTTATTGTAGTAAGTTTATCTTGATGAGCTGGCAGACTCTGAGGAAAATAAGATCACTATTTAGTTGCTGAATCATGTATAGCCTGGTCACGATAGTATGACACATGTTTACACAATTTACATATGTAAACAACACAGTATCGAACTGTTCACTACTTAAATTTTGCATGTGATGGTTCGAATTTTGTAGATGTCTCAGACCCGAAAGTTTCGAAATAACGCACATAAAATTGTATTGAAAATTAAGAATGCTTGTTGACTGAACCATATACTACAAATAGATATTTGGCATAGTATAATATTAAATCAATTTTTAAGCGTTGTATAATTTTGACATAGATCTAAGTAAACTTGTCACTTTTTTGTGTGACGGGCCTCGCCGAGTAAAGTGTTTAAGACACATTATTGGACAGGCTTGCGTAAATTGAGTATACTATTTAAATAATTAGCCTACTATTATTTGTGACTCAGATGAGAAAATGGGGCCTCTGTATGTTCTGGAAATTGCGATCCCTCATATTAAGCAAAGATGATTATCAGCGTGTTTTTCTTTTTTCTCTGATTTTCAAGGCGTTCTAATAATGGGCATCAAAACCAACAAGTCGTTTAATTCTAACGGATGCATGTATATATAATGTTTATGTATACATAATGTATGTGCAATAACTTTATTTTAAGAAATTGCATACATTCCATAATACTCCCTTTCGCATGACGCGATAACACCTAATTAATCTATATTATAGTGATAAAACTATTTGTACTATTGCCTAATTCATCAAAGGATGAAATATATCAGAAATTGCATTTGCAGGTCTTTAATGTCGTTAGTAAAATTTTACAGACACTCTGAGGGGGGTAAATTTGGAGGTCTGTGATAAGTTTATTTGCTTAAACCAATCTTGATGTGACCTTCCATTGGGCCATTCTATTGATTAAGGATTATAATTAGATACATAAACATTGATGAAATTCTCAATCAAATGTATATATAATTACATGTAACATGTGATACAGTTTTTGACTGACCTGATAGGAGAGCTTTTGGGAAACATTAATGTAAAACAAAGTAATCTTGACAACCAAACATTATCTCCTTTATCATTAATACTCTCCTACAGTTACTTCATGTCATGGAGGTACTACAGATCAACATAGATCTGGATCAGATTGTGTATATACTTAATCTGGTCAATACCTATTTTAATTTCACAAAAGACAATAGACAATATTTTAATGATGAATTACAGTTTCTTGTCAAAAACATACAATATACAATTACTAACAAACAATTTATATTTCATTTATTGTCAATTTCTAATCATATGCAAAGTACCTTTAGTCCCCACCAAGCCATCGATATGTAATTGCGAGCATGGCACATTTTCCATACCAAGCATCATATGTATAAGTATTTATATTCCCAATTTGGGTATAATTGCCTGTAATATTTCCCCAAACGATTGCTGATTGCAAAATGTCTCTGTACGGACAGACGATCTTTGGGCTCCCCAGAAATCCGTTTGGAAATCATGATGATTGCTTCAAGGTTTTTGTTAATGTAACTATTTATTTATGTGTTCCAGATAACTGTATTTTCCAAACACCACGAAACATTGGTACACCGAGATCCTTCACCAAACTACCATCATTACGGGGGAATAGCAGAGGGGTGAGTACATGTGTGGAAAATATTGGGGTACTTGTTATATCCCACGATAATTGACCTTGCAGAGAAACCATAGTCAATAGGCTGGGATGCTCTGCCAGGTTATTTATTGTGAGCTATACAAAGACATCTATCATACTGGGAAATACTAGTTTAACCCTTCCCCAAACAAGACCTGGCCACGGTTTCTCGAAACAACTTAAGTACGTTCTCAGACTCAAATCTGAGAACCGTGATCAAATCGCACGAAATCCACATGGACTTCAATCCAATACCCTTCAACGTTGGAGAGTATTCCCTTGAAGTTGAGCATGTGCTCATGAGTATGTTTTTTTTTCTCGAGAAACCAGGGCCTGGTTTTGACGTCCCTAATAGAAAAGGCTTTGGAAAACATTGAGACAAAAGAAGAAAATGCTGATAATCAGCATTTTCTCCTTTTGCCTCAATATTTTCTGTGCTATAATGTATGCAAACCCTATCTTTATCAACACCTATTTTGTCGTTCGCAGAATCTTTAACACGGATACAGTCTCAATTTTTGCCGTTTGGGAAAGGATTGATGTCCCTAATGAAGAAAGATTATAAATATATCGAGGAAAAGAAACAAGCGCCGATGATCAGCTTTATTGCAAAGGGTACTTGAAAATGCACCGGCGATATATAGAACCCTGTTCTGTTTTTACGTCGCACAGAACTTAATTGAAAGCAATAGATAATGAAAGAAGAAACATTCATTCTTAAAATCGGCCTTTCTATGATTTTAATGATATGTTATGCAAACACATTAAGGACACTTGAAAATTAATTTGTATCGTTGAGTTAAAAGATCAAAGAATAAACGAAATATAATATTTTAAAGCCGTACTCTCTGATTGATATCGCTGCTTTTTCAACGAAAACCTCGTAACTGCAGCTTGTTTTAAGCTGCAGTTAAGAGGTTTTCGTTGAAAAGCAGCGATATGATTATTAATAAATATGATTTAACCACTTAGATCTGTAAATTTTGCAATTTGAATTAACAATTGTTTTACAAGCAACCTTTTTTTTTTATTTACATCTATGTCTTCTTCTATCTTATAAATGTTAATTAGAAAGGTCAAGAAAATACAACACAATGTAAAGCTTCAGAAACCATTGTATATAACAAAGAGGAAAAATGCATCAGAATTCTGCTTATGATCCGATATCTTCTTTTATTCATGTAAAGTTGTCTTCTTACTCTGCAGTGAAAAGCAATCACATGTAAAACATTTCGAACTGCTTCAGTCCTCACAAACTGAACAGGGTCGACAAAGTTGTAGTCTGTTTTTTTATCCGATAAAAGGCAAAATCGACCCATTCGTTGTTGCTAGATAACTTATTATCCTTTCCAAAACCAAACAATTCAAGGTAATTTCAAATTATTGCAGACCTTGAAAATGGTGTAACTTATTGTGGGACTTTTTGACACACAAAAAAGAGTGATCTTTGGTTTTTTACTGTCTTTTGAACGATTTCTTCAAACATTGTCTATTAATAATGTATCTAATAATATTTGTGTGGGAAATGGCTAATCGTTATGTCATACATTTTATGATCTGATAAGATATCATGGCTGACTGTGGATTATTTGATCCCGTCATTAAAAACCCGGCTGGTTTAGTCAAACATATAACTTGTCAAACAAGATTTTCTTCTCACCTAGTATAGTGAAGATGGAATGTCCACTCAGAAACATGCTTCCTGCTTCCTAAAGGGTTTTAGACAGAAATATCTCCTAACACCCATCAGCTTTTTTGAGGGGATTCATAGTTAGTCTCTGGGTTGGACTGTGTTCAATCACTTTTGGTTCTTCCACGGCGAATAAGATGAGTTGCGTAGTAAACACAAAAACACGGTTTTGTGGTTCATGTTTACAATTTTTACATAGGTAAAGATGGGAAAAACTCTCTTTATTTTCAATGCATTTTCGCATGCGTTGTAACTAATCTTGCAGGTGTTAGACACCTCCAATATTCGAACCAACGCATGCAAAATTAGAGTGGTTTTGAGTTCTATAAATTATTGTGTTGTTCACATAGGTAAACTTTGCATATCGTATATCGTTACCAGACTATAGTTGTTTTCAAATCAGTTCACCCTTTTCCAAACGACAATTTTTTCCGTGTCCAATTTGAAAGGAGTTGTAGACGCCAAAATTTATGTTGATAAAGATAGGATTTATGTATAATGAAGTCTCGTATTTAGGCAAAGAGGAGAAGATGCTGATTATCAGCATTTCCTTCTTTTGTCTCAATGTTTCCAAAACCTTTTTCTAATAGCGACGTATAGCAACGTCAAACAGCAGTAGCAATAACAACAAGAGCCGTTACAGACGGATTATGCTCCCCGAATAAGTGTTTGTCACAAAATAAAAACTATATCATACATGAAGCCCCCTTTTCCCATGACAGCTTTTTTGTACACACATTATTTATAGAATATGGTCTTGAACATCCTATTTATTACATGAGCACAAAATTTCATTAAATTGTGCCCATTAGATGAAGAGAAATAAGAGAAAAACTAATTTTTACACTAAGGCCCCTTTTTCCATGACGCAGCCTTAAATTTACAAACGGAGAAAAATGTCTCTAGGTATTGACCCAGGGAGTTCACATGTGAAGTTTCATTGAATTTGGTCCAAGGGTTGCTGAGATATTGCTGTGGACGGACGGACACACGGACGGACGGACACACGGACGGACGGACAGCGTGGCGACTATATGCTCCCCCGACATTTTTTCGGGGAGCATAATAAATGTGGCATTGATAACTCGATGCTGGAAGACAAAATGTGAACATTTCGAGAGAATCGCTGAATTAACAGTCCGGTCACGATATTATAGCACATGTTTACAAATTTTACCTTTGCAAACACGGGAAAAGAGTCAATAGTCTTAATACAATTTTACAAGCGTTGGTTTGAATATTGCATGTTTAAGACACCTACAATAATTGAACAATCACATGCAAAATTATAGTTTGTTTACATATTTAGGTTTCGTAAACATGTATCATGATATCTTGACTGGACTGTAGATTACTCTAGAGGCGGTCAATACATGTTTGTATGTATCAAATTCTTGTTTCACCACAAGAACACTAGGGTATCCTAAGTTTCGTACGTGACTCCAGCTACCACAGAACGTAATGTTAAATGGCAATATTTGTAATTTGACATAATTTATCCTATATGATATGACAGTTTGTGCATATTAGGAAACAAGGGCATATCCAAGGACGAGTTATTAGGCCAAAATATGAAATACTGTGATATCAAATTTTACGCTTAATTCGGGTATATTTAACATGACAAAACGGCCCATTTTGCTAGTTTCTTCTAATAAAACAGGGTTTCTAGTTTGTCGGCTGTCTACGTTTATTGTAGGCATAGCATATTTCATTGAAGATGCATATTGTATAATATATAGTTGAAAGACCATTAACCCTTTCCCAAACAAGACCTGGTTTTGACGTCCCTAATAGAAAAAGCTTGGGAAAAAAATTGAAACAAAAGAAGAAACTGCTGATAACCAGTATTTTCCATGGCATATTTTACACAAATTCTATCTTTTATAACTTCCAATCTGTCATTTTTAGCAGTTTTTGAAGCAAATTACTAAAAAATCTTGCCGTTTGGGAAAGGGTTAAATGATCTGTCGAACGTTTAGTTTCTTTTTCGTAAAATATTTAATGGATTCTATGAAAAGTTTAATTTTTCTGTAACATTTTTTTTGCTATTTTAATTTTGCCATCTCGAAAATAATTTAATTATCCCCCTAAACTCTAGCATACCACAAAGTTTGCCGAAATTTGTGTTGTCGCATAAAAATGGCCATCGAAATATTAATATTGTAATCGAAAAGAAATTTTATGCACTTCATAAATATGACCAGCGGAGGGAAAATTTCGCGATTTTGTATGCAATATTGACATAAACATTCAGTCGTTCACGTAACGTGACCAAACAATTAAGAATATCGTAACATCCCTTACTATCACTGAATGCATTTAAATTGATATTAGATAGGTACTATTCCATTACAATTTGCATGTGATACATACTTTAATTCAAATTATTATTAAGACACAAAGGGGGTGTCTCAAATCTGCCCACGCATGAATTTTCTTTTAATTCTGCATGGTGATAAAGGACCATATACAAGCTATGAAAATGCATTCAGTTTCTTAGATAATCCAAACTGGATTCCAAAAAGCCACCTTGACTTATTCCCACTATGACATGAAACATGGCCCCTTTTTCATGTGTCGCAAAACTGTAGTTTTGTGTATTTTCAAGATCTGTCAATTGAATTTGATCCGAGACACATAAAGCATTACATTCATACCAGAAAAGGTATTTGAGGAAATTATTATGAATGTTTTTTATTGAATTAATCATGAAAAAATGCATATTTTTCAGCAAAATTTCGGAAAAGAGTAAAATTGAATTCCAAAGTTAAGTATGTTGGAGTCTTTGTCAAGATTCCATATCATCACAAAAACATGCTACATATTTCCTCTTGCTTTGAGCCAAATTATATAGAAATCCAAAACCGGTAACAATGTCATATAATACATATTATTGATGAAGGTGATGTTTTGGTCCAAAACTTGTATTCAGTAAAAATTTGATTGTGCTCCTAAAAACATTTTTATATTGAGTAAAATCAACTGTAGCATACAGTACAAACCTACAGCAATATTCATGCCCAAAAAACTCATTGGAAAAAAACATAGAATTAATATAAATATTTTTTATATTTACAAAATTACAAGTATGGAAGCCAAGATAGGCATACATATACACATTGCAAGTTTTCTTTACTATTTGGTCACATTGTCTATGCACCATTTTTAGTGAGACTATGACATGCAATTAATGTCAAGCCAAATGTTATGAAATTGAAAAGACGCTTAGAACCGGTACGGTAAAGCATCAAAAGGTGCCCTTCCGGGTAACCAATACATAACCAAATATTTTTGCTCTAAGCGCCCCTAATGAACAAACATGATATGGAAGGTCCCCTATGATTCAGTAAAAGACTTAAGGCATTATATCTTTTCAGTTACACAGTTGAAAATGTGCTTGTTTATTACAAAACGTGGCCCTATTGGGATAAAACAGGGTGCAATTATTTCCTCAAATTATTTTTCTGACCATAGCTTAACCTGTATTGATACACAATTTATACACATTTCAATGATGTCATATGATTAACATGTTGTTTAGCCATCAATAGCCTTTAATAGTCACATGGGAGCTGGATTATCTGTTTCTTATGCATCACAACAATATTTTCACTTTTGCACGATTGTCAAATGCCATCAGAGAAATCGGTGCTTTTTCTTATTTGCTTTTTCATGTTTCAAAAGATCTATAAATAACTCTTGCTGTTAGCTTTCATGAATCACGGCTGACTTGAATAATTTAAAATGATTTTTATAGAAAATTTCCTCTCTTTTTTGTAAAGAAGGTACACCTGGGACAAGATCTAATGTGACCCTGGACAAAAATATTGTAACCAACTTTGAAGTCTACCCCTTAGCAAACTTACATACAAAATTTAAAACCTCATGGCTGTGTAAAGCTTTACAAAAAGAGCTTATTTTTATTATATGAAATGTTTCCCCTTTTATGCTGCGACAGCAACAAAAGTTTATGACAAAAAGAAATTCTAATACACAGAGTTGTACTCCTTTAACCCAAGGATACTTTTTATCAGGTTTCAAAAAGATTTTACATATTAGATTAGGAGAAAAAAGAATTTTTGAGAAAATGCCAACAGACAGACAGACACACGGACAGATGACAGGAAATAACCGAAAAAATAGTCCTAGGACTTATGCAGTAAAACAGCTACTTCGAGTAGCTCTGTGTTATCAGTGGATATAACAAACGTCTCCAGTCTACTGGAGCTAAGTCCATGGAGTGAAAATGCCTTGCATCTTGATTTATCCTCAGGTAAACTAAAATAACCAAAAAAAGTAAACAAAACATTTGAAAAAGTCATTTTAAAAAAATCTTAATTTTGTCCATTCTTGGAAATGTGCACTATTCAGGGGGAAATTCCAAAAGCAACATTTTACCGGTTTTATTTTTTCTCGATATTTCACAATAACCATCAGTATATTCGTGCGCAACTTTTACATAATTTTCAAATCTTGACAAAAACTGGAACAAAGAAAAATTTTGGACGGAATTTGCTTAAAATATTTAAAAACAACGAATTTTTGGGTTACCCGCTTACATCAGTTGATATAAAACAATTTTTTGTACATAATTATATATATTTTTGTTTCATACAGGATCACGGACTACTGGGCATTATTTTTAGAATAAATTACGCGATGAAACTAACAACCAGAACGCTTGCAAACTGTTTTAATCAGGGTACCCTCTTTTTTCATGGTGAAAACTTAAAATTCTGAGAAAATTGTTTTCTGGAATGTGCGATTTGAAACATTTCATGAATATGAACCTTTATCTAGTGTACTAACTTCACGCCAAATTTCATTATATTCCGAGCGTGGGCAGACTCCCATGTTATTTTTCCTATTCGTGAGACACCCACTTTCAAACTACGCAAATAGGTATCGTTTTTATCCCCCGTGAATTCATATGTTCACAATGTGTTCCATTTATTTCCAAATGATTTTCCCAAAATTCTAAATATTTTGTACAAGCTATTAACCCTTTCCCAAACAAGACCTGATTTTGTCGTCCTTGATAGAAAATACATGGGAAAACATTGAGACAAAAGAAGAAACTGCTGATAACCAGCAGTTTCTCCTTTTGTCTCAATATTTTCTATGTCATAATTTACACAAATTCTATCTTAGATAACTTCCATTTTGTCATTTGTGGCAGTTTTTGAAGAGGATTGCCCTAAACAATTGCTGTTTAGGAAAGGGTTAATCAATAGACGAACGTTGTCCTAATTGCAGATAAAACACATTCTTTGTGTGACATTTTGTCGAGCTACACAAACTCAAACTACCCCCCCCCCCCCCCCCCCCCCCACACACACACACACAAAATGTTGCAAATTTACCTAACGTTGCAAGCCAACGTTTTTTTTTGTATAATATATTGTAAAGATTATTGACTTTATTCACGTAACAAGAGCATACGATAGAACATATCATTAGATCCTTAATAACTATCATTGAATACATTGCAATTGTAATTTGATATGCAATATTTAAGAATTCGCGCTTTACAATACGATCCGGATTTAGATATTTAGGTGTTGCTCCATCAATAGATTACATTCTCAACACACGACGCCAAACCCAACTTCTATCATAGCAATAACAATATGATGGCTGTAATATGTAATAACTAAAGCTGCGATATGAGAACATTACTCTACTGCATTGAATACCACCATCATGAACATAGTACAAAAGCACACGGGCCTTCGCTGTGAATTGATCAAGATTCATGGTCACTTCAGACAACGAAAATGCTACGCAAGAATAACATGTGACATAGACATACTATGTCAATACAAATCCTGCCCAGGCCACAATGCTATGTTGGTCTCATTATGGTATGAATGTCTGTTTCCACATCCCAGCTCACTTCTGGACCTCACGGGGAGTCACATAATGTAGTCTCTGCTTTCTTTCATCTAACTTAGTTGATAACCTGAATTGTTTATTCCTGAAGAAATGCTGCCCGTTTCAATTACAAAAAGTGAGCCTTACAATTCTTCTTTTTTTTACATCACTTGTCATCTCAATATGTTAACAAACTGTTTTGTGTTTCGAGATAAATAAGAAAGAATCTGGTCTAAAAAGTTTTTAACGGTCTGACGAAAATATATAAATCTTTTTGTCTTATCTAATGTCTCAAAATACACAAAGAGAATAGAAATTACAAAATTGATATCTAGATCGATTACAAATCGATTACAACTTAAACAATAAACAATTGAAGACAATATATTGGGGATTTTATAATCACATTTAATCGATTAGTGACCATCTTGATGCATTCAGTTATGATAAATAACTTAGGGATAATATAGAAACTTTTAAGGTTACGATAAGGAAATCGCCGAAAACATAATATTTTCACAAAAGATTATTACCTTGTAGACCATCTGATTGTACATTTTAGTTATTTATTCTTCTTATTACAAGTGAACTACAAGGAAATTGTTTTGGGTGGAATTGAGAGAAAAAATCTGGTGCAGAACGTTTGGATTTATTTTGGATTTGATGACGAAAAATAAGCGAAAAATTGATTAGACACATCAAATGATGGATTTAACATCAAAGGCAACAATTTGAGTTATTTGTACAAGGTTATAAGGAAAATTCTGAAAGGACGAAAGGTGACGTTTCTTGCAATTGACGAGAAATGGCCGACTTGACGAGCTTATCATCCCGTGATGTGTCGTCCGATATTTTACCGAAGTTGTTTCAGACAGAGAGTGGTTCTAGTAGACAGAGCGAGGTGTCCGGCTTCACGACGCCGAGACGGAAACCACTCAACACTCCCCGACCGCTGACGGAGATATCCGATATTGTATCAAGACGTCGCGGTAACGCCCTAAAGTCGAGCCGGAGTGAGAGCGACTTCAGAGATCTATCCCATCGTCAGTTGTCTATCCGCCTACCTAGTGTCTCGGACGACTTGGATAACTCACCCCGGCCTAGACAACATGAGAGACCGCTGTCCGAGTTTATAATACCGTCACAGTGGCGTCATGGTAACTGGGACGTCAAACCGATCCGGGCACCTGTACCACCCATAGACGTAAAACCGGACAAAACGTATAAACGACAATATCAGGCGTTCGATATACTGGAATCTGAACCATCAAACAAAATTCTCTCTCGGACGACGTCTAAAGGATCGTTAGCAAGTACAGACATTTCAAAATATCAAAATGATGACGACCAAAGAAGCACGAACTATTCTTCTGGTAGAAAATATCGTAAACGAAATGAGAAACAGCGAAGTCGACATCGTAGTCGTGAACATGAACGCTGGAATCAGCTGGGACCAGCAGACGATGATTCTGTGCTGCAGCAGACGTTCCCGAGCACGAGATTAAATAAATCCAAATATGGAGATTATGACCTGAATATGACGGCACCGTCGTCACTGTTAGAGGCGGGGCTCGGGGGCAGGGTGATTGATAAACGGATTCTGGATAAAATCGTCAGAGATATTGTCTACAGTAGAGATGAAACGGTAATAACTTGTGATATTTATCTTGAATCGACAGCATTTCTTTTTTGGGGAAATGAACTGCGTTTTACTTTTTCATGTAAATTCATTCTGTCAAGATATGCAAATCTTCTTTACCAGAATTCGCCTTTCATAAAGCGTAGCCTATCCATTCCACAAAATGACCATTTTTGTCCTCACGTATAATAAACCAGAGCAAAATTAAGATAATTTTATTTGTTATTTAAGATTCAAACCCGATGTTGCGGTACTCATTTGAATCGTCTCGATGAGACAATTCCAATGGGCACTCAAAACAAAGGGTTTGGTGAACAATATATAAAATATATCATTTAGAAAAAGATCTCCCCTTCTTATCTGCTGATTTATCAAGTGTCACCAGCATCTTTATAACCAGCACTCAAATAAACCCAGTAGTAATAAAGAGCGTACTACAGAAGCAATGTTGACATCATTCTCGGGTGACAGGGATTTTTTAACCCTTTCCCAAACGACAAAAATTTAGACTGATCCAAATTCAAAGATGATGCAGACGGCAATTTCAAATGAATAAAATTTTGCATTTGTTGATCTTTTTACGTAGAAAACATTGTGGGAAATGAAGAAATTGCTTGTCACAAGCAATTTCTTCATTTTCCACGATGTTTTCCAAAGCCATTACCTTGTGGGGAGTCAAAAGGAGTCAATGTGTGGTAATGGGTTATACGTAATAAACATGTCATCTATATAGTGATCATTTGAATGGTATCTTAGTAGATTGTCATGCTGAATACGTAATGACTTTTGACCTTTGGGGGAAAACCTTGTATGTCAAATAAATTAAGATCCAATTTTATTGATAATCTCTGATTTAGAAGAAATTGCAATTGAATACGTAGATATAAACGATAAACTCAGGCCTGACTTAAATTCTTACATTGACTCGATGAAACACTGAAGTGAATTCAATGCTTTACAAAATTAATTTCAAAATCAAAGTTTTTTTAAAAAAAAAATGCTATGCTGCTTCATTTGGCAGATTGGATGGAGAGAACCAGTGGATTCCAAATGCCATAGAAAACAGTGTGGAAAGAAAATAGTTATCCATCAGTCATCTTTATTTTGTTTGCTAATTTCTGTAAATCAAAATTTTATCCGTGATATAGAGATGATGTTAGATGCTATATGGACAATGCTGGCCATCAGTACTTTCTTCATGTCATTCATCTCGAATTAAATCACGGTGGATAATCACGCGATACAATATTTTCAGAAAATCTTCAACAACTTTGTAAATACTGGACCGATTTGAATTCGGTTTGAAGCAGAGAATGTGGACAGACGTCACGCATTAGATAGACGTGGTTGATTTTTCAAAAATTAATTGATAAAAAAAGTTATTGAAGATAAACCAAAATTTTGGTTTATCTTCAATAACTTTTTTATCAGTTGATTTTTCAAAAATCCAACACGTCCAGCTTATGCCTGGCATTTTCCCACCTTCTCTGCTTCAAACCGAATTCAAATTGGTCAAGTATTAAAAAAGATATTGAAGATTATCGGAAATTCTTTGTCACGTAATTATACACCGTGTAAATGTTATTTTTTTTCCCAATATGTAGCTTTGTAAACATTTTTCAAAACAAGAATTCTTATTTTTTACATTACTTTTCGACCTAATTTTGAAGTTATAACGCAAAAAGACTCCTTTTACACATACATATTAACCCTTTCCCAAAAGGAAACAATGTAAACAGTTCCAACTTTAAATCTGTTGCAAGCGGTAAATGGATGTTTAATAAAGATAGTTCGTCTATTTTGGTGCAATATTACACAAACATATTGTGGCAAAAGGCGAAAATACTGATTACCAACATTTTCTACTTTTGCCTCAATGTTTTCTTAAATAATTTCTATCATATGTATTAAAACGTCTGTTTGGAAAAGCGTTCAGATTGGATAAATGGGTTTGGTTAAGATCCGATTTTAGATAAGATTAATCTGATTTGTCCTTAAAGTGTATTACAAACGTACAAAGTGGGTATTTTAAATACATAATTCAAACGCTGATAATAAAGACTCCTTTATGTAAATGTTTTGAAGTCAAGATTCTTGTGATGTCTGAGTATTTTTTGTCGATGAATCCATATGGATTTTTGTCTGTTTACAAATATTTGGTGCCAAAATAAAATTAAGAGGTTTCTTTCAACCCCTTCTTCAAACGGTTTGAAACATTTTAACCATGTCCCAAACGTTTAAAAATGGACGTCTCAGAGAGTTTTGTAGTTGCGATAATGTAACCGAGGCCTTTTCGAATTTTGATCTAGATCACAAACCAATAACCACAATCAAGTTTGTGGCTACCATATCGCAGCTAGGCGATAAAAGTCATATACGTTACCGTATTAAAGATGTCAAGTCTAGGGCTTGTTCGGGAAAAGGCCAAACTGTGTCCGAACAAAAAATCTTAAAATAGAGAGAAATCGTATCATAGTTGGTATATTTCCATAAGTGTTGTTGTTCCACGAAAGTTGCTTATTGAAAGATTTAGACTTTACCATTTTCTTTCCCCCCACAATATATAATTATTCTTTTTGTTTTTTTACTGTGTTAATCTTTGATTTATTTTGAATATAACTTGAAATCTAATTGCAATTCTAACACAATTAATCTGAGTTTGTTTTATCGCGATTATTTTTTAGCAGATTTTAAAGGGCTCGTAGCCAAAATGAAGGCTTACTATGCGAAACTTAAATCAATCATTTTCCAAATAAGTTATTTCTTTATTTATCGAAATTGGAAGGATTTGCACCCAATAAAGTGAGTGTTGATTGGAGGAAAGATCAGAACACCTAAAACTATAGCTATAGAGGTTGTCTCAAGAAGACATAATTGAGTAAGAGTTAAGGACCACTAGCCCTAAACTCCTTTAATTTATACCCTGTTAAGTAATTATAAAGTAATGGTGTATTATACCATACAACATAATTTATTGTACAATAAATAATCGCCAGCGAGGTCACGTTTAAATATTTAGACCATTTCATAGCGAATGCTCTCAAACTTGCACAACTGAAAACTTATGGCCTTGTCACACATACACAATTCTTCTACCACGTCGCGGCCGTCAGTCGTGCAGCATATTTTTGTACGCGATGTTGAAGCGAAATTGGATGTGACCAGGCCTCACCGTAGTCCCACTGATTCATTAACTCGAACTGATGTGTGTTGTATTCAACAATTTCTCAGTTATATTATTGCCGATAGGTTGGACTTTCCATTGTTAAAGCTTCAGCAAACAAGAAAATGGGTATTAATACTGATAGTATTCATGTGCAATATAACACAGAAAACAATGAGGTAAAAGAAGAAAATGCTGATCACCAGTATTTTCTTCTTTTTCCTCTATGTTTTCACAAACCATATCCACGACGGGCCTCAAATCAAGGTCTTGTTTGAGAAAGGGTTAAATATAATTTAACCATGAATAAATTTGTCGTGTGATTTCAGAGCCGTGCCCACTCGGAGATTCATACCAAATATTCAGCCAAATATAGAAGTACCCCAGACCTCCGGACTAGACTTAGTGCCAACTCACCTTTTTTACCGAAGGTAAGTATTCATACCAAATATTTGGCCAAATATAGAAGTACCACAGACCTCCGGACTAGACTTAGTGCCAACTCACCTTTTTTACCGAAGGTAAGTATTCATACCAAATATTCGGCCAAATATAGAAGTACCACAGACCTCCGGACTAGACTTAGTGCTAACTCGCCATTTTTACCGAAGGTAAGTATTCATACCAAATATTCGGCCAAATATAGAAGTACCACAGACCTCCGGACTAGACTTAGTGCTAACTCGCCATTTTTACCGAAGGTAACAATATAATTACGCTAAAGTATGTTTAACAAGCATGATACAAAGATGCGTATGTATTTATGCAGTCTGAAGTGGAGTGACTGGATGATCTTGATCGATGATAGATTCATATGACACAAGAACCAAATTACACATCCCAATTTATATGTTTCTGTCTGATATAAAATGTTTTTATGCCCCCGATAGGGAGGCATCATAAATTTGACTTGTCCGTCCGTCCGTCTGTCCGTCTGTCTGTCCGTCTGTCCGTCATTCCGTCCAAAAACTTTAACATTGGCCATAACTTCCTTATTACTTAACATATTCGCTTCATACTTTACCACAACATTCCTTGGTACATTACCTTTCTGTAGGCACATACTTTGGTGACCTTGACCCCTGGATGACCTTGACCTTGAACATAGATTGGCCATAATTTAAAATCAAAGCGGTGTCGGGGGCATTGTCATCTTACAGTGACAGCACTTGTTTTTCTCATACTTTATTCAATATGAATGAAGGCAACGGCATCGGGATATCAAAATCCTACATACTAAGACCATTAAATTCATCAGCAACAACCGTGGTAACTACAATTGTAAACCAGCTGTATTTACCCCATTTTTGATCAACCTGCGACAATTGTGTCGATGCATTGTTTCAAACTTAAAATTCTGAATAGAATTAGTATAATCTATATGGTATACCAATACACGGCATTGTATAAGATTAAATGCCTATTCATTATAAAACTATGTATAATACAAATGGCATCCATAAATGTAGAATTGATATAAGAAAAATCATCCCTAATTTCAAATACAAATTTGCAAGCGTTCGTTCGATTCTTGCAGGTATCCGAACATAACATGTACGATTACAGTAGTTTTGAGTTTGATATTATTTGTTTCTAGGCAACAAGCGAAGATTGTCTGAAATGTTTGTTAAAAATTCCACACAAGAAATGCGAGTCGGTAAGTATATGACTTGTGGTGAAGTTAACGCTCAATAATAATTCTAAACTTTAGAATATCCCAAACGGCAAAAATTAGACCGTGCTGCATGTATTTGAAAGTTGTAGTTGCTGCAGTTCATTCGTGTTCAATATAGCACAGCAAAATTTAGGCGAAAGGAGAAAATGTTAATGAGCAATATTTTCTTCTGTTGACTAAATGCTTTTACAAGCGTTATATATAAGAGAAGACAAAAGCAGGCATTGTCTGGGAAAGAGCTAAGCCAAACTTAGAAGTATTTAGCGGTTTTGCCAATCTGTCTTAGACAAAACCGTTATTCCCGAAATAAATAGTACATGTAGCTCAGTGCCTACATGTATAAAGTCCAGTACATGGAAACTTTTTGTTTACTTTTGTAATGCTGATACTGTAAAAGAAATCAGAGCTTTTGAAAGCAACGTTGTATAAGATCAACGTCCTCATACACGCGGTTTGGACTAATGACACAATGCATTAGTCAATGGTTAAGATCTTCTTACACAAAAAGAAAACTAATTATCTTCAAATAACATTGGATTCTGTTCCGTTGTTTTGACATTTCATCATTTGACAGAAATTTAACATTGCTCATTTCAGCACAAGTATATTCGAGTGGGTGGGGGATACAGACATGGATACTGGTATGTCAAGTGCTTACTGGAGGAGCTAGAACTTCAGGTAATATAGAAATACATGTATCTTTCAAATAAAAGACACAAGAGGTATTTGCCTGGACAATTTCTTCTTTGAAAAATTTACTGTAAAATATGATAATTTAAATGATTTCAATTTGTTCTAAATAGTTTATATTAGATCAAGTATTACCCAAATATTGTTCTTTGAAGCAGAACCTTTCCATTCTAAAGTTGGTCTTGTCATTGTGGATGCCTTTCTTCTTTCACTTAACTCTGGTGCAGCCCAATAATAAATGCATATATTCTTTTCAAAACGCGATGATTTGTAAGTATTTTTAACAGACAAATTCGGGACAAACGAAGTTATTACCTTTCATAAGTGTTTTCGTAAGTTTTGAAAAAATTGTTATTGATTTCCATCTCTACTTGCAGCGTCAGAGGGAACTTATAGCAAAACAGAGGTTGGAAGCCATCAAAGAAAAACGTAAGATTTTTATACACATGGTGAAAGATAGAACTCGACTTGACATGTATAACTGAGATAAGAACGTTATAGATATATGAAGAATCCATTTATTCTACTAAAATCACAAAGCAAATGAAATACGTTCTTTTTCCATTATTCCTTGATTTGTCTTATTTTACAATTTTCTCATAGTCTTTGATGCCGTCATATTTATCAGTAAGGTCTAGTTAAGCATTTGCAAGACATTTGAATTTGGAACACCCTAAACAAGAAAGTTTATTTCAGAACGACCTTTATCAATCATTTCCCAAAGAGAGACAAAGTTTAGACGTCACTAGAAGAAACGGTTTGCGAAATGGTTAGGGGAAATACTTAAGGAAAAGAAGAATTTGCTGAAAATCAGCAATTTCTCTCTATCCCTCATACTGTTCATGCAGTACCACACCCCTTTCCGCTTTTGACACATATTGTCTGTCACTCATTTCAAATTGGAGCAATTTAAAACATGTCGTTTCTGTAAGAGTTATCTTAAAATACACAATTTTCTTTTTTCGTTACAGAAATGAAAGCCATCAAGACCTATATCAGAACAAAGAGTGGTCGCCTGATCGAGAGAATCGTTTTTATGACAGAGGAAGATTACGAATTGTTTAAGGCAGGAAAAGGAGCAGAAATATTGAAGAAATATCTTACAAAGGAAGAGGCAGAGGGTCTGGAATCGTGGGATAAAGAAGAAGTGAAAGCTATTAAAACACTTATCAGAACTAAAAGTGGTAGACTTATTGAAAAGATTGTTTATGTGTCTAAAGAAGACTATGATGCTATAACACAGGGTAAAGTAGATGCTAAAGAACTTTTAAAGAAATATTACAAACCCGGGGAGGGCGAGACGATAGAGGGATGGGACGAGGCCAAGATGAAAACAATCAAAACTTATGTGCGAACAAAGAGTGGTAGACTTATCGAAAAGACAATTATGATCTCACAAGAGGATTATGATAGAATGATCAAAGAAGGAATCAAACCCGAAGATATATTAAAGAAATATTTACCACTTGAGGAAGGTGAAACTATAGAAGGTTGGGAGAGTGAAGAACCGATGAAGGCGATAACAATGAAAGTACGAACAAAGAGTGGTCGTATTATCGAAAAGACGATTATGGTACGAGCAGATGAGTATGACAGACTTATGGCCGGTGGTGCCGACGCTAATGAAATACTTGGTAAATATCTGGGTGAAGATGGCGGTACCATCGAGGGCTGGAAGAAAGCCGAAGGAAAGCCAATGAAAGTGATAAAGACATTAGTGAGAACCAAGAGTGGAAGGTTAGTCACAACTAGTTAGATAAGAGGTAATATGGGGTATTTACGTGATGGATAGGACATTCATTCGCAAAAATACATTATTACAATGTACTAGTTATTTGTTTTGATCTAACTGTGGTTAGAAACACCTGATGTCATGTTCTAAAGAGCTATTTTGATTAATATGTGTTCTGCATCTACCATTTACTAACTTCTATCTGTCGCAATGCCACACAATTACGACATAAATCCTTTGAGCCAGAGAGCATCGTAATGTACAAAGAAAAAGAAGAATATTAAGAATTTCGCTCAATACAAATTATGTTTACAAATTAATTATCCGATCTTTTTCCCCCATTAGATTGGTAGAGAAGATTGTGATGTTAACGGAGGAAGAGTATGCAGCATTCCAGGCAGCTGGTGGAGATCCCGAGTTCCTGAAGAGGTTTATGAAACTGGAAGCTGGTGAGAAGATAGAAGACTGGGAGAAGGCGTCAACAGTGTATGAAGATGAAGACGATCCTGAACTAGCTATGGGTGAGTTAGTACACTATTATCGCACTATTATTACACTATCATTATGAAACTGGAAGCTGGTGAGAAGATAGAAGACTGGGAGAAGGCGTCAACAGTGTATGAGGATGAAGACGATCCTGAACTAGCTATGGGTGAGTTAGTACACTATTATCGCACTATTATTACACTATCATTATGAAACTGGAAGCTGGTGAGAAGATAGAAGACTGGGAGAAGGCGTCAACAGTGTATGAGGATGAGGACGATCCTGAACTAGCTATGGGTGAGTTAGTACGCTTTTATTGCACTATTATTACACTATCATTATGAAACTGGAAGCTGGTGAGAAGATAGAAGACTGGGAGAAGGCGTCAACAGTTTATGAGGATGAAGACGATCCTGAACTAGCTATGGGTGAGTTAGTACGCTTTTATTGCACTATTATTACACTACCATTATGAAACTAGAAGCTGGAGAGAAGATAGAAGACTGGGAGAAAGCGTCATTAGTTTATGAGGATGAAGACGATCCTGAACTAGCTATGGGTGAGTTAGTACGCTTTTATTGCACTATTATTACACTATCATTATGAAACTGGAAGCTGGTGAGAAGATAGAAGACTGGGAGAAGGCGTCAACAGTTTATGAGGATGAAGACGATCCTGAACTAGCTATGGGTGAGTTAGTACACTATTATTGCACTATTATTACACTACCATTATGAAACTAGAAGCTGGAGAGAAGATAGAAGACTGGGAGAAAGCGTCATTAGTTTATGAGGATGAAGACGATCCTGAACTAGCTATGGGTGAGTTATAATCCAGGGTTCTCCACAGAATAATTTGAAGCTGTTGTGGCAAAATATCGTTGAACCTTACAATAAAGTAATTCATGCAAATAATTTTGAATAAAAAAGACATAATGGGAAAAGAAGAAATTGCTCACCTTGAGCAATTTCTTCTGTTCCCTTTATGTTTTATGCAGATTTATTATACATAATGCTTTTATTCATCAGTTTTTGACATGAAATACCTAAAATTCCTCTAACACTGAATTATACTTTTATTGCACTTTCGTTGTGCTACAAATAAAGAAGTCCACGAACAAGAAGCTGGTGAGAAGATTTTATCTTTTGAGAAAGCTTCAACATTACAAGGGTTAAAACGATCATTTATTTATTTCAAGTTGGGATGTACAAAAAATGGACCAGAAATACTGTACAGTTTGGTTTGGTTTATTGGGGGTTTACGCTGTTTACAAATGCTAAGGTCATATCGCGGCGACTGGAGCACCTAACCATGGTTTCCTGTCGTTTCTTATACCAGTACTACCACAACACCCTAACCGAGCCTCCAGCTGCCCCCCCCCACATAGGTTCACGACATCAAACCATTGACGGGTGACATACTGTACGAGTCTACATGTCAAGTAACGTTCAACGATAACCAATACCGAAAAATATAATCGACATAAATGAAAAGGGCATGATTCTATTTATCTTAGCCCAACCATTCGTTTATATTTCAGCAAAAGAGGGCCAAAGAATCGTGGGTAAAGACGGGGCTGTGTACGAAGTAGTTGTCGACCCCTTGACCGGTAAAAAGTATAAAAAGTAAGTCATTCTTTAATTATGGAATTCTTCATCGAATATTAATACTTAAAAACAATTCTTGCCTTATTTATCTTATAAATGGATTATAGATTTCAATTTGAACGTTGGATTTTGATTACGGTACTCCATTAGCAAACCAAATCCTCTTGCTGTAATTTGTGTTCGAATTCTCCACAAAAAGTACTACAATTTTGTTCATAATATTGTCGAATTGGTCTTTCTGGACAAGAAAGACCAATTTGACAATGTTATGAACAACATGGTAATTACCGGTATTACAATTACAATGAAATGTGTTTCTATTTTCTAGGAGGATTGGTCAGGAGTCTGATATCGACAGTGGTATAGCGTCGATGCAGAAAGGTAAGAAAGGTAAGCGCGGTAAAGACGGTCAGCCTATAGAAGAGACGGCAGAAGAACGTGCACGACGTAAAGCCGGAAAACGTGACCCGGACAGTGACAGTGACTATAGTTATAAAAGTTTCGTTAGTGCCGGCGGTACGAGACACGTACAACGTCGACGTAAACGTGCTGACGGCACGTACAGTGATCCCGAGTCCTACCATAGTGATCAGGACCCGGAGGGTGCGGCTAGACGACGACGTCGACGTCGTGAACGCGAACATCTAAATAGTGCTCATAGTTATTACAGTGTGGTTAGTGAAGGCGGGACACGTCACGTGCGACGTCGACGTAAACGTGAAGACGGAACGTACAGTGACAGTGAGAGCTATCATAGTGCTGACAGTATGGAACCAGGCGGTCGTCTGGCAGAGAAGAAGAAAAAAGAAAAAGAAGCAAAAGAAAAAGCTGCCAAGGAGAAAGCTGCTAAAGAAGCGGCTGCTAAGAAAGGGAAGAAGAAGCGAGGAGGTAGTGGGAGTGATTACAGCTATACGAGCGAGTATAGTGAAGGTGGTACAAGAAAAGTTACCAGGAAGAAGAAAATCCGAGATGCACAAGGGAATGTTATAGGGTACGGGGATCCGGAGAGTTTTTCCGAAAGCGACGAAAGGTAGGCTGCACACTCTTTCAATTAGATATCACTAGATACATGCTAGTTTCATGTAAAATCAAATGATATTTAGAAAGTTTCATTGTTAATCTGGTAATTATTTTTAAGTTTCATAAAGAATTATTTGTTATAGATGTCGCTAGTTAAATATCATTATTTTCAACATGTCAATGAAACATGTCCATAACTTGTAAAACATTATGTGGTAAGCTTTGACTACCTTTAACCCATTACTGCACAGTGACGCCTTTTGACTCTCTCACAAACAAAGGCTTGGGAAAACATTGTGGAAAATGAAGAAATTGCTTGTGACAAGAAATTTCTTCATTTCCCACAATATTTTCCACACAAAAAGACCAAAAATGTAAATTTTCATTCAGTTTTAATTGTTGTGTGCAACATCTTTGAATTTGGAGCACCCCAAAATTTTGTCGTTTGGGAAAGGGTTAAGATTAATAATTCATTATTTCAGTAGAAAACATGGTAGCATTGATTTGCTCAGCCTATTCATAAAATTTAGATCTACATAGACTATAATCATGTTTTGCTAGTCTTCCAACCACCTAACTCTATATCATATCCCATGACCACGTTTTTTCAACAGTGCATATACGGAGGTATCGGACGGAAAGGGAGGTAAAATGTTAGTCAAAAAGCAAAAACTGACCAGTAAACAAAAAGCAGAGGCCAAAATGAAAGCCAAAGCCGAAGCCAAAGCGAAAGAGGCGATATCCAAGATAAAGGGCGGGAAGTTTGCGGACGTGGGTGACTTCAGTGACTCTACAATATCCGAGGATGTCGATCTCGAGAACATGACAGAGGAAGAGAGAGCGGCATACTTTAAAGCGAAGGCTGAACGTAAAGCTGCCAGAGAGGCGAGGAGAAGGGAGAAATATGGCGATAAATACGATCTCATGTTGGAAAAACAAAAAGAGTGTGTATCAGTTGTTAACTTTACATCACACCATTTACACATAAATATAGTTTTCAATAGATATGCTAGTTTGAGACGTTTGTCTTGATTTGATTGGTGTTGATTTGCAAGCTTTAGAATAAGTCTCTGCTGTATGAAGTAGAAACCCTCTTTAAGATAAGAAACGTCTTTTCGTATATTTTATTAAAATAATTATTATATTAAACTGTCTACGTACGCTCGCGTTTCTAAGTCAGACATTTTTTAGATTACGCATGTTAAAAAGATAACTTTTCATTTTCATCCAGATTACGATATTACCTACAAATGATCATCTAATTATACTTATTCATACAACTATTTAGTGCACACTTCCTTCACAGAATAATTATGTTGTATAAATTGTATATTTGTTCTGACATTTCAGACTGAAGAAATTGAAGAAATTAGAAGAGTTACGAGCTAAAGGTTTGATCAGTCCATCCAGTGATTGGTCTATAGATTCTGATACGGGAGAACCAGTCAGGAAATCTGTCAAAAAAGAGTAAGTATTGTCATTGTTTAACATAATGATATGGAAGTTAACTTGTCAGAATTACACGTAATAAACCCGATTATGAAGTTTTCCTATCGCTATATAACATTTCCAACGATCGCTCTGTCATGATTTCTCTTTAAACCAAGTGTTCTTGAATGGATGGTTTATATTCGTAGGCCTCTCACAATGTTCTATTGTCTGAACTACTTTTGCTTTATAGTCAAACTAGTAGACAGTATAGATAAATATACAAATATGAAATAGTTCGTGTAAGCTATATAAACATTACGTTATAAAAATTATGGGTGGCGTCGCCGATATATGATTTCAAAACCTTGTTGTTTTCCAGGGCGAAGAAGCAGAAGATCTTGCAGGAGCTTCGTGAGAAAGGACTCATTAGCCCATCCAGTGATTGGACAGTAGATTCGGAGGGTAATCCAGTCAGAATTAGTGAATTAGTGTGAGTTGTCTAGTAGACTTTGTGTCATTCCAAGTATCGATTTAGACAGTAACGAAAGGAAACGAGTTTCTTTAGATTATCGGCTAATTTGACACTTCGTCTAAAATATATATGTATTGCCTAACTCATTATGATTGTTCAGTCAATTTGAAGTTCAGTAAATTATTAGCTAGCCCTGTTTCACAAGTGTGTTCTTTAATTCATAGGAATGCATATTTATGAGTTCCTTTTGTATTAATCCCATTCTCAAAGATGCATATTTTGAAAACAAAAAGCATCATTCATTCTTCGAAAACCACATCTTACTCTAGTCTTTATTTTCTCCGTTATGACAGTCTGTGTACAACATTGGAAATATGTAAATTCAAGTGTTATTCATGTTATATAAGTCTTGCTCCTACTTACTAGTTATGTTGGTTGTTTCTCGTTACTTAGATTGAAATGAGCTGATCACGAATACTTGTCGTTCTACAAATTAGACGAAATATCGACATTAACACCATATTGTTCCTCGTTAAATTGATTTTTCTGTTCTCTATTTTCAGTAAACAGGGCAAGCGTAAAAAGAAGGACGGACACGAGGCAGATGACGAGAGTGATGAAAGTAAGTAACAACTTTGTATCGTCTCATTATTTAGACATTTACAAGGCTCAAAACTACACTTATATGTATGTAAAAATCTACCAACGCCATAAAATTCTTTTGGTGTTTCTTTGTAATTGTAAGAAACAGTTTTGTCTAATAGTAAGCAATTTCCACGTTAAATGGACATTTATACTTTCAGAATCCTATACATACTCAAATAATTACTGTGTTGGATAGATATGTACTAATTAATCTCATATTTTTATTTAGTCCGAGAATTATGGTACATGTTAACAAAACTTACGTATGTAGACAACGCTCCAAACTATTGTAAATACATGTAATGGTAAGGATCATGCACATGTCTCACACTTTCGAAATTCGAACCACTACATGCAAAATTGTTTTGAAAGTTAAAGATATTCGTTCCCTTGTCTATTTAGGTAAAATTTATAAACATGTTCCACAATATCGTGACCGGCCTACAATGATGAAATGTGGGGAAATCAATCTGCATTTAGCATTGACATTAAGACTGTGCTTATTTTATCTGAAACTTGCTAGAATTTTACTACATGTACCCTGTCTGCTTTTGGTTCTGTGTTTTCTATTTCTCCTTACTCGCCATACTTTGTTGCTGCTAGATGTAGAGACGTGCTAATTTGCTTACGAGAATTTACTTTTTTCACAAATACTAACACATGTTTTGATTTGTGACTAATGCTTCAAATTGCATTGTTGAACTGAAGTTACCATACGCTCATTATTATCAATATTGCAAACGATCACGTTTGTTTTTAATATTCACAGCGCATGGTAACTTCGGTTTAACAATAGTATATTTAGTATCTCTTTTAAAAACATAAATAGTTATCTTTTGTACACATAAATACGCATAGAATTATTTTGTTAATTGTACATATACGTTTTTCAAATTTGAAAATATTCATATTTCAAATTGCATTTCGACGAAATAATTATATAGTGTTAATAATCTGTTAAAGTCGCTAACAGAAAATTAGAAACCATGTTTTATAATGGTTATCTGTTGATATCTTCGAGTTCAGACAGAAATTGCAAAACGTACATTTACAAACTCTACATTGTTTGTGCGCGGTCCGGATTCGATTAAAATAATACATATATAATACATGCATCCCTTTTTTATCTTTATTCTCTCTTGATGACATTGTCCTTGTAGACAGCATAGAGCAACAGGTAAGAGGGGACAAAGGTTTATTAAAGTTCTTTCTTTCATCAAAACTGCATGTTGCTGGTACTGATTGGTAAGACGATTCCTTTTAGTACCCACAATATAGGGTTTATGTACAATGAATCAAATATTGCGTTTTGACAACGCTGTCATTCCTCTTATCTGCACATCTGACTTTTTAGTTGCTTTGGCGAAAGTGCAATAAAGCATAATTTCCTAGACAATTAATTAACATTCAAGTAAAAGTTTACCATAATTTTCCGTGCTACAACTAAAGGATGTGAGGATTAGCCTGTCCATAATAGTTCTTCGTCATTATTCCGTCAACAGCATATCAGCATAATTCCGCGGAATGAATTTTCACAACGTTCGATGCTTATGGGTGATTTCTGTATAAACTACATCCGATCGATGTCTTAACTAGTGGAAAATGTATTTGTTGGGCGGGAATTAAGACAAATCAACGAATATTCTTGTCGCACAAAACGAACAGTTGTAAGGGCGGTTCCTGGAAGAATTTTCGCACGTATGAATTGGGTCCACCTGCGAACGCACAAGCTTTTCATTCCATGAAAGAAAACGGTCCAGCAGAAAACGATGTTGCGATTCGGATATACAGGACATACTGACCACCGAGTTTACTTCCATCTATTGCATGAAACAAGAGGTTGTAGGTTAGTAAATGAATTATCATTTTCCTGCATAGTTGCTAGTATGATTGGTTCGCAAACTAACAATTATAGTACATGTATATTGCTTTTTACTAAATCGTAGACGCTTTAGTCATTTGCTTTACTTGCTAGATTGGAACTAACTGCTTTGTCTCTAGTAGCTTCCCTAGAATAGGTTGCTTTGTTTCTGTTCTACAAGCTTATCAACTGTGATATAATACTGGCTCTAATTCATATCCAGCTCATCACAAACAAAACAACAAAACAAAATAATTATTTATGGTTCTGACACAGGTGAGTACGATCCAGTGACTGGTAAGAAGATCAAGAAGGGTAAGAATGATCGGAGGACGACCAGACCCGGGGACGAGGGACCGGAAGGGTATGAATATGTAAGTGGTAATATCAAAGTAGTCTTTCGTGTAAAGACAATATCTTAAAAACATATATATTTACGCTTCTCAATTAGTAAAATGCAAACATAACGATTCATCTTAAGTATTCATGATATTTATCCATTCAGCGCGATTTATAACATAAGATGGTAGACATAACCATAACGTTACCCCTAATAACACAAATACGACTGTATGTTAAACGTTTAGGTCTATGCCACCGACAGATTATCACTTATGTAGCCATTTCACTATTTCACTATATAAAAATGTGTTTTCAGATTTATGACAAAGATGGCCGTGTAATAGGCAAGCGAAGAATCGATGTAAGTAGTAATTCAAAGAATCTCCAAACTTGCTAAAGATTTCGGTTTCAACTTGAAAGGTTATATTAAGATGTGTATACATAGTAATCATTTAATAACACATCTAGACCGTTCAAATTCGCACAGTTGCGTTTGGAAGTTGTGGGACAGACAAATAGGTAATTAGTATCAGTTGTTACCTCTTGTGTGAAAGCTAAATTAGCGAGTAATATTCGATTTGATAAATTCTGGTCAAAATGTCAGATGTTTGTTTTAAAACAATATCATAAGCCATATCTTGTCCTCAGATATTTGTCGATTGCTTGCTAAATAAATGTTCCTCATGATCTATTTCAGCCGGATGGAAGTGGTTCAGAATACGAATATGAATACGGTGAGTGATCGGTAATATTCAGTTTCGATCGCCTTGTCTACAAATGATGGGAGCTTCAATAATGCCCGAAATAGTGATACAGCCTTATTAACCCTATTATCAACTGGATATAATGATACATTAATGAATTCGAGGCGCACCATTTCAAAACCACGCGTTATATTACAACAAAACGAGCTCTTTTATTTTTAAAATAGTCTTTGATTGGATGTATTAAGAACAGTTGGAATAAGTCAATAACTATTGACCGATTACAAAAGATAATTCTAATATTGACATTGATGTTTATTTCTTATTTAGATGAAGACGGTAACGTCAGAGTTAAGAAGAAAGAAAAGCCACCAAAGACGTTTGGGGGTAGGTAGATAACTTGAAAGTAACCCTTTCACAAACAGATGTGCCTAATAGAAAGTCTTGGGAAACATTGAGACAAAAGAAGACAATGCTGATAATCAGCATTTTCTTCTTTTGTCTCAATATTTTCTGTGCTATACTACTCACAAATTGTACCTTTGATAACGTCTATTTTGTTGTCTGCAGCAGCTGTCATATTGAGCAACCCTAAAATGTTGCCGTTTAGGGAAAGGGTTAATATAAATAAAATAGGCCCACAAGTATTATTTGCTACTGTGTTTTGATAATCAGGACAAACTTGGAATGATATTTCTACATTTACACTAAAACGCCAAACTGTCATGAGATGACAATTTTTTGACGGTACACAACAAAAAGATAACAAAAAGAGAAAATAAATGAAAAGAGAGAAGGAATTGCTGACAAATAGGTTTATAATACAGGAGAGAGAAAGACAGAAAAATTGTTAAAGTGTTGACGCAAGCTTTTAAAAAAGAATGTACATAATATGGATCTATAGATTTGTATATCTCTTCCATTTGTGAATGAACACCACTACTATTTTAGGTGATGGTGAATTCGATGTTGGCGCCGACGGCAAAATAAGACTTAAAGATGGCAAGAAGAAGATAGATTTATCTAAACTGACTGACGATGATCTCAGAAAGCTGGGTATAGATCCGTCACTGTCGAAGAAGGAGATAGCTCGGTTGTTGAAGGAGAAGTTTGGAGGAGATATAACCATTACGGACGGTGATAGAGTCATACCAGTACGGCGAGCTAGTGACTTCGGTAGTGATGCGGATACTGATGAGCTGGCTAACGCTGATGATCTGGATCCTTCATCGTGTAAGTTTGGTGTACGATACTAAATCTATAAATTGTGTCCCTCGACAGTCGCTCAACTTAAATGTTTGAGTCCTGTCTTTCGTGCTAGATCTAAGTAATTGTATTTTGTGATCTGTACTACTAGTAACCAACTTCCTTTTTGTGCGGTAAAGAGTCCATTTTTCTGAAATCGATTGATCATTGTAAATGTATGTCATAGAAATATTAGCAAGTAAGTTCTTGTCACTTACGTTCACTAGGGGCCTGTATTATTAACTACCGTACGACAAATTCACCTTTGGGCAAGTTTAAAAAAATGTGACCATTCACTTTTTACATGCCACGGCTCTTACAGAGAAACATATTCAACCCATTCAAAGCTTAAAAGATGTGATATTGTCTCTATATACTGGGTGCCAAGTTTAAAGAAAATCGCTTCACAAATAAAAAAGATATGTCATTAAAACATGTCAAAAATGTCAGGAGTGAAACGTTTTTGTGTGACACTTAACACTTGTACCAAATTTCTAAGCTATGGTAAATAAAAGACAGTGACAGGATACTACAATAAGCACTTGTAATTCATAAAACAACATGTGCATCATCATCTTAAAATTACCTTTTCATCTTATCTTCACTGGTTTAGGATGTGGAGCCTGTTTTATACAATACCCCTCTGAATTTTATGTCAGGAGTGAAACATTTTTTTATTTCAAAATGTGTTCTCATTTTTGTCTATTCAGCCAGAAATCTACCACTCAAATTTTTTTAGAAAGACATCAACCTTGTGGACATTCTGCACTCTACTGTTTAGTGATTCGTGTGTTACAATTTCTCATATTGTGCAATATATATGCTGTCAGGAGTGAAACGCTTTTTTGGTGTCATTTTGCAAGATTGTGCACACAATTTTAGCTAAAAGGTAGTGAACATGAATTTAAAATATACTTTGGGCACTGCTTAACCATTTAGAATAGTTTTTAGCCACCCTAATTAAGAAATCTGGATGATATTCTGTAAAATTAGCTGTTATTCTTAACATTTAAATGTCACACTTTGGTCACATTTTTTTTAAACCTGCCCCTTTATGCTTTCCCACCAATCTTGGTTGTAAGATTATTGATGATACTACCCCTGTACTATGTATTACTTACTGATTTTTAGTTTTTTACAGATCCTAAAAATGAAAATAAACATAAAGTATAAAAACGTGACAAACATTAAAGCAATGTTCATCTTTTGATGGAGGTTATGCTGTCTTGTCAAATATAAACTTTGCGCATTTAATTGTATACAATCATATCTTGCAGTACGTGGTATCAAAAAGGTGAAGGTTATGTGGAAACGAGGCGGCAAAACATTTGAGGACCACATGAAAAAGATTATAGAACAGTGCAGGCTGAAAGATGACTACGCAAAAGATCTAGATGAAAAAGGTTTGTTAATTCTTTGTATACATGTTTATGCGATAATTCAAACACTGTATGGATTGAAAAATAGTGGTAGTATCATCTTAATTTGGTCAAACGCTTAATTTTATATTGTTTGGTTTTAAAACGATCGATTAGAAACTGATAAGATTTCATTTCAACAGAAAAAAACGATTATGTTGATTCAAAGACAATAAAGGATTTGTAAAATCAACACGGCGGAATAAAAATGAGAGCTGAAATGACTTAACAGATGAATCGTTCTTTCCAGATGCCGAAATTGACTTCTTGACCCATTACAAACTTGTCGATCCCGGTAAAATTGAGTCCTATGCCAAAGCCTTTGTTGTTGAAGACGAGGATTTTGATACAGTCATCTCGTGTCAGGTACGTCTTGGTTATCTCTCTCTTGATACCACAGAAATGTTTGCTAGGCCATATTTGTTGTTTTAGACTAGTTGTTATTAATTGTTATCATATCGTAATAATTATTTGAATATTTTTTCAACGGGTACAAATATGATTGGTGAATATATTCAATTTGAATCTCATTTTCTCTTTTACAGGAGACCAAACAAGCTTTAGAAGGAGTACCGAGTGTACAGCAGATGACACCAAAACAGTTTGAATATGTATTTAAGGTAAACACCATCTTCGCTAGCCAAGGTTGAACCCACCTACGTTTGTATTCACCCATGGCGGATTTAGTCCGATTTTGTTGAAATCGCGAAGCGCCGCCTAGCGGTTGTTCTGCTGGTTGTTTACGTCCATTACTGATGACGTTATTAACGCGCGCTGTCTTTCGCGTCATACGTCATGCGGATTATGTAAAAGTTAGCTGCTTTTTTTTGTCGAATTGTCAAAATTATAATAATTCGTCGATTTAAGTTGGAGAATTCCTGTCTATTGCAGTGAAATTCTTAGGAAAAATCGTCCATCTTCGCGTTTTTGAGTTGCAAATGCAATGCTTTTCCCGCCCGTTGTCATGATTTGGTTACTCATAACAAATGTTTCAGTCGACAATCTGATTGGTTCCAGCGATTCCTCGCTGGAACCAATGAAAACGCTTTCCAGGAGACCAAGAAAATCGGACTAAATCCGCCAAGGGTGAATACAGAAACGACGTTACGTCGTAGATATCACCCTTGGCTTGCGAAGTTGGGTAAACACATGCACCAATGATCCTTGTAATACAGAACGAAACATATTTTAAAGAACCATGCCCACATGATTTACTACCAGTATTGAAAGAGTTTACGAAACTTGAACAATTTATCATACATATTTCTTGTTATGCATTTACACTTTTCACCTGAAACGTTATTAAACTCTTCGAATAGTTTGACATATTTTTCTCTTCTTCGTTGTAGGTGCTTAAAATAGACGATGCCTCTCAGGTGACATTCCGTATGTTTGCTGTTATATCAGCCCTATGTGAGAGAGTTACCCAAATGGAGTAAGTTATTATACGACACTTAATTTTGTCCCCTAACGTGTTCGTGTTGTAAATATGCAATTACAAATACCAAATCTCTTCTTTAAAAAGAATCATTTAGTCGATCGTAATTTTTTCTTCAATCCACAAGCTTCAAAGAGAGAAAATCAAATATATCGCGGACCACAGAGTTTTACAAGCTCTTGCAGAGAACTCGTAAATAGTCACTAACCGAGAAAAGTAAGATTCACAACAAAGTAATGAAAGACAGAAAAGAAGACAGTGATGGGAATCAGTATTTCCTCGACGTTTCTAACCTGTCCCTATGTTTCTTATAACCAGGAGAGTAGTTTTTCAATGTTAGTAATTTTGTCGTCCGATTATATTTCAGCCCGTTGAGCAAGTATTTACTGGAGATCAGTGATTTGTTGGACATTCAGAGGAAGATGGATCTTTATCGTGCCATGTTTTATTGTAACGCAGAATCTGACAGAAATGCTAACTTTATAAAAGCTGAATCACTCAGGATTGAACTTATAGCTGGAGGGTTGAATTGGAAACAGCAAGAATTCGTCATGGACCGATTACAACCCAACGCTTTTCTAGAGGTAAGTCGCTAGGCTCACAACGTCACTCAATGGAATGTCAACGTATTGATAATTGTATCTGTTTGTTATAAAATCTTTTATGTAAAGGACTATTTACCGCATAACCATGTATGTTAACAATAAACATAAACAAATTGTCGATTTGTTAATTATATTCCGAGTAGGAAATCCACATACATACTCCACTTCCAACACCAAGCACACTGGAAACAAACGAATAAAACCACATATCTATTAGACCTACATTTTCCGTATCCTCCAGGCCTACACAAGTTGACCAGTATGCTTCCAATATCAAAAATGTCCTTTTGCTATAATATTTATCCGTTTACAATTGTACATGTGCATTTCAGATATCATTTCTGGACTACCTTTGTTATGTGCCATTATTTCTGTCTATGCACGAGAACATTGTGGACAACCCTCTCGACATGTCGGATAATAAATATGATCACAACATGAGGAGGCCGTCAGGGGGACATAGACAGAGAGACATGAACCCGCTAGGTAGGTCAAAAGTATTTGACACGTCACTGATAGCACAGGAATGTTTAAGGGTTGTACCAATGATGAGAGGTTGTTTAAGAAACAACAGTTGTAGAGCTATGATAATTCATTTCTGTGTCTTCACATGTTTACAAAATGGTTATCATCAAAATGTTGATATAATTATGTTTGGCGATATGTAAGTTCACAAGCTATCTAGAGCGTTCATTTAATTGCCTGATAGACGGAGATGAAATTTCATAAATATTTTACAGGTTCACAACTAAAGAAGGAGTCAGTGTTTCAACTACGCAAGCAAGCTGAAGATTTGCTCGAAGGCAAGATAGATCCAAACGATCTGAAACCAGAAAAAGTAAAACTATTGAAGAAAATAGGAACGTAAGTAACTTTCTTTGATAAAAAAAATCAATTTAAAATACAAACGTTTTAAATGTAGACCTATGTATTTCCATACAAAAATTAACAACATATATGCATACTTCCCGAATTAATCTTTTCTATCAAATTTTGTTAAGTGCAGTTTAAGGTTTAAAATATGAAGCTTGAGAAAGAAGCTCGTGGCTTTAATGATAACACATTTCATTTTACGAGTGTGATTCGTAGACGTTGTAGTAAATAGTCAGCGACAATATCACGATTCATTGTTGATTTTCTGTAGATTTTCTGAATGTTGCAAGTTTCTTCTTTAGAATCCTAACAATTTATCTTCTATCTATTCCAGATTACCTAAGCTCATAGAAGACAAGCCAGCAGAAGTGAAGCCAGAAAGTCCACCTCCTCTTATATATACTTGATCTTTGTTCAGATTTAGATCTAATTTAGGTTGTGTGGTTGAACTGTTATAATTAAATTGCCATTGTCCTTTTCATGAATATAGAAAGTACACTATATACCAATATCAACATTTTTGTCATTAAAGAGATCAATTTTATTCAAGTTTTGGTTTGACAGATTTTGGTATTATGGATTTAAAGAGATGTTTTAAACACTTCCCTCTACTACTTATTTCATTCCTCTAGTGCTATTTGTCAACAACACCTTCTTGATGAAGACATTTCCTCTTTGAATAAAGTACCGGTACATCTCTACCCCCCATGGGCAATATGAAAGGCATTCTGTCCGTTTGGATAAAAATGAACTAATTTGCGAAGCGAAGAAATCCAATAGGAATGAGACTGTTACATTGAAGACGAAAACATTGAAACGTTTCTTATGACTTTTTATATGATGGAGTGCATCCATCGTAGCCATCGTATTTACAAATGTTACCATTATGTTATGATTTTCTTTGTAATTCTGTTGAACAAATTGTTGTTCCTAAATTTGACCATATGTTAGTGCTTTGTCTGTTTTTCCACACAATTCAAGGAAGGAAATGGATGCTTTTTGGAATGCTCTAAATTGTAATTTTGATTATATTTAACTTGTTTCTAGGAAAAGGTATTTTGATGACATTTCAGAACAACATATATCCAGATCAGGATGAGTATTCCTGCAGTATCACCGAGAGCCATGTTGCTAATAAATAACCCCCCTTCATGAACCGAAACAACTGAAATATTGCTACATATACGATCAGACTGTTGGTATGCACATGTTGATCTGGTTCTATGTAGACGTCAAATGCCACAAAGACCCTTTTCCATAGACTTGCCAATTTGAATTGTAGTGCTAATGGAAGTCAAAACTATATAAGCTATATCCGCTGATGTTTGATTTTCTTGTGTATATTTTACGTTGTTATTTGATTTTATAAACCTAATGTTACAGTATTTTGCGTCATGGGTCGGATGTGGTGAACATCTGCTGAGCTATTTAAAGTCCTTTGCGTGCTGTCCATTCTTTGGGGCTGACAATTTGCACATGTTGCCTTAGAAATGTGAAAAGGCCAGTGTTTTGAAAATCAAACAAACGAATTAAAGACATGGCATACATCAATTTATCAATTTTTTACGAATCCGAATTATTGTAAAAGATGGGGAGGATGTGTATCTTACTTCCAAACTATGTTATCCCACTGAATTAAACCACGTTTTAGACAGACAGATGCCACCATATTCCGTCCATGTCGCGAGGTGATCCAAATTGTGCCAAGTTTTGTATCATATAATTGTATACGAGACGTCATCCGAAGTGGAGTAAAATGTTATAAAATATGTGTTGTTGTTGTCTTTAGAATATGTCCTGTTGATATATGGGACCAACATCCCGATCAGCCCGTACATACCGCAGTTATGCACAGGTTGGTGTTGCCCATGTTTGTCTCAAATGCAAAAAAGACATTTCCATACCCCGTCATATTTATTTGTGACTATTGAGAAAAAATCGGCTTCATTGCTATCCACAAGTAATTATAGATATCATTTTACCGTCTTTGCAGCAATCTGTATGCCAGTTACTTTTTTCCGAATATGATTAATGTTCAGTAAGGTTGCTTCTTCTTCACACTAAGAGAATTGTTTAGTTTTAGGCCATTCCACAAAAAGCCTGGCAATTTTATATTGAAAACAAGATGAATTTGATGTAACATTTATCTTACATAATTACAGAAGCGGAGAAGAAGGGGTAAGTCCGAATACCCCGTGTGAATCCAGTGTGTATCCTGAGAGAATAATTGAGCTGTGATCTGAAAAAAGTGTCGAAGTGTCTGAGTGCATTGTAATCACATCCCATAATGATCTCTTACAGACGTTATAGGCTATGAAGATGTTATTAGAGAACAACATGGATCCATACCATAATATGCACAGGCTGGTCTTGATCCATTTTGATCTCAAAAAGGCCATTAGCGCCCAATATTCCAGATCCGAGCTTATAATATCTATTTCTATTGCAATAAAATTCCAACACATTGTCCTATGTCACGCAATCACATCTTCTAACCTCTTTGTATATTTGTTTTAATTGATTCCAAAGTTTACTGCCTCTTTACTGAAGAAGAAGAAAAAGAAAGAGAAGAAGAAGAAGAAGAAGAAAAAGAAGAAGAAGAAGAAGAAGAAGAAGACGACGAAGAAGAAGAAGAAGAAAAAGAAGAAGAAGAAGAAGAAGAAGAAGAAGAAGAAGAAGAAGAAGAAGAAGAAGAAGAAGAAGAAGAAGAAGAAGAAGAAGAAGAAAAAGAAGAAGAAGAAGAAGAAGAAGATGACAGAACACTATCATTAAATAGTTCAACGTTCGGGATCTACCTACCCATCCTCGTGAACCCAGCGGTCAAAGCTACGCTACACGACCCCTGGGGCATTTGGCCAGGAAAACTTTGTATTTGTCGCTCCTAAATGCCGCCGTTATATTGGGTCCATCATCATTTCACGCGTTTCGTATCGATTTCGGCGACTAGTTCAAAGTTTTACTGGCCAAGTACCCCAGGGGTCATGTAGCGTAGCTATGACCACTGGGTTTCCCAGGATGCTACGAACCGGACCATGAGCACATTTATTAATAAAACGTTGTCTAACACCTAAATCACTGAAACAGACTAATACAGGCTTGTACAAACTGATACAGACTTACGTCGCGAAACAAAGTCCTAACTACTCACAAGTCATCCTTTAACCCCTCCCCATCCCAGCATCTAGGAATGATCTGGGTTGACGCTGCAGACGACAAAATAAGAGTTGATTAAGATGAAATTTGTGAACAATATATTGTCGGTGTAAATGCAAAGCCTCGTATGTTGATTTATGCGATTTTCAAAGTAAAATATTGTATGTCCGGTTAAGACAATTCTTGCAGGTTTTAGGATATCTTAATTTATCAGTACTAATCACACTTTATATGTAAACAGTGTGTCGGACTTTCAAGTAAAACATTTCAGTTTGGTAAAAGTTATTTAAGTTTTTTGTTCTCCCTTAAAACTTAAAGAAAGAAAGAAAGAAACGAGGTACGGGGTTCTGCAATTACACCGACGATATAGCATTTAAATATTTTAGGCAAAAAGAGAAAACAATGCTTATCAGCTCTCTTCTTTAACATCAGTATTTTCCCAAGCCATTAAAATAAGGGATGTCATAGGCCCCGTGCGGAAAATGGTTGATAACACTCTTCATAACATAAACATGAAGTCTGGCGGCATTATATTTCTCCCAGTATCTACCACTAGATGTCGCCCACGTCGATTATCATCTATCTAATTTGGACATTCTGGGCATTTTTCTGCTTGCTACTTTTTGGCGACAGGATTTCAGAGTTATGTGCGCTGCATGGTGATTAAAGTGATGCGTCAAATCAGTCAGTCCATTTTTTGAATGTTAGACTGGAAACCTTAACAATAGACTGGACTGACTACCTAGTCAATGCATTTCCTCCAATTATATTTCTGACTGAAAAGTCTTGAAGAAAAGAAAAGATTTGCTAAAATTTCACCCCCTGAAAAAACACTGTTTATTTAAAATTCAAAATATCTCAAATCTTTTTATTTTGATCGTAGTTCTTCAGAATTTCCTTCTTTCTTTTCAATGTTGTCCAAAGTTTTCTCTCGTCAGAGATTGCTTGGAAAGTACAAAACAACGGTTGTCGTGTAAAATAGTTGGTCTTCTTTGATCCATTAGATATTAATTTGTTATGTACTTCTCGAAAACACTATACTGGTTGTCGCGATCGAATCTTAAATAGAGAAAACGGTCTCCTTCAGTGCATGGATCACAGTTATATATCAGAAAGAAAGCATACATATTTACGGAAAACGCAAAATGAAAAGAAAATTTACCACTTTGGTATTTCGTTTTGCATCTCTTGCATAATATATTTTACTTTAATTTCGAAGGTGAATATCATAATTCTTTTGGGAAAAAGTGAGCCATTTCTATATTACTATATCATACAATTGATTGGCGATTCTAAGGTAAAATATAAATGTGTAAGCAATCAAACTACACAATCAATACCTTATTTCAACGTATAACATTAAGTTTTATTCAGATCGATTCAAACTTAAAATGTAATGCAGTCAAAATAAGTTAAAAGCTAAAATCCTATGAAGGAAACATTGGAACATACTTGATTTTCCAAATGTCTTTTTGATAGGGACATCAAACCAGTTGTTGCTCGTGATTTTTCTTTAATTAAACACTTCCCAAGCAGTGTACCATCGTTTTTTGTGCAATTTAATTGTTAATATGCATCAGACTTAAATTTCATCTTGTACGTTTCACGCACCACTAGCAGGCATATACAAATTAAAAATCCTGTAACGGAGTTTGAAGATTTTGAAACGAAGGCACACTTTATCACAATGCACATCGTAATTATGATTACGTTTTAACGTCCTGATTAAAAAAAGTCATCATTCTGATTCTAAACTGCCCTGTTGTACAGTGATATACGTATAGATTAGGCCTAAATAATTCGATATTACATGTTCATCAATTTTTGAAAATATCAGAAAAGCCAAGAAGAAAGGAGCACCGAGAAGAAAGAGCGAGGCGGAGAGACAGAAGAAAGCGGCGAAGGAGAAGTTGAAGAACATGACGAAGGCGGAGAAGGAGGCGTACAGGAAGGGAAAACGGGATCCAGACAGTGATAGCGACTATAGTTATAGAAGCGTGGTGAGCGCGGGTGGTACCCGGCATGTGATGCGGCGACGTAAACGTGATGACGGAACGTATAGTGATGAAGAATCGTACCATAGTGATCAGGTAGGTTATTAAAGGGTTAAATCACGTTTTTGAGGTCGTTGACATTCGCAGAGGCCCAAGAAAAACGGTAACGCCCGAGTGCGAAGCACGAGGGTTGGTTTTCGTATTTTGCGGGCCTCTGTGAATGATAACTACCGAAAAATACGTAAATTGACGCTGTTATTGCATAAAAGCATAAAATTTCAATGATTACTTACCCCAAACCCTTTGATATGTGCGAAAAATGAACCGAGGTGAGATAAAAAAAATGTCCGCCATTGTTGTTTTGTTCTGATAAATCTTCCGAGAATTTTTTGTTATGCGTGACGTCGTTTAAATGACGTTACGTCATAATTTGGCACAAAAGGCGAATGTCGCTTATTTAACGTAAAACGTTGAGAATTTTGCGGGAAAAGAGACAATTATTCATTGTGTAGGGTCAAATTGAAGATATTTGAGTGCAAAGCTGGTCCGATATCGCACGTTAATCTCCTGAATAACGACCGCTATTTAGCTCACCTGAGCTAGAAGTGCTAACGTTGAGCTATTGTGGTCGCTTTTTGTCCGTCGTCCGTCCGTCCGTTCACAATTTCTTTAAACATCTTCTACTCCATAACCATTGGGCCAATTTTAACAAACTCGGCAGGAATATTCCTTGAGTGACCCTTTTGAAAATTTGTTCGCGAATTTTTTATTCGTCAAAAAATGTTGGCGTGGCAGGGTGGGGCTTATCAGACTTAGAGAAATCATAAGAAAATTCTTTAAAAATCAACCATAGGGCCAATTTGAACCAGACTTTGCAGGAATCTTCTTTGAGTCTCTTTTTTCAAAATTTATTCACAAATTATTACATATGTCAAAAAATGTGGACGTGGCAGGGAGGAAGGGGCTTATCGGACTTAAAGAAATCATGAGAAAATTCTTTAAAAATCAACCATTGGGTCAATTTGAACCAAACTTGGCAGGAAACTTCCTTGAGTGACTCTTCTCAAAATTTGTTCATTTTTTTTACATTTGTCAAAAATGTGGGCGTGGCAGGGATGAAGGGGCTTCTCGGACTAAAAATCAACCATTAGGCCAATTTGAACCAAACCTTGCTGGAAAGCTCATTGAGTGACTCCTTTCAAAATTGTATCTTGATTTTTTTCTTTAAAAAAGTATATTGTGTGGCGGGGCTGGGGAAATTTGGAGCTTTGAAATTATACCTTACTGTGTGTTGTCACGGAGATACATAGTTTTCTTCTAAACTGTTTGGCCTAGAATAAACATAGAAATTTTGTGTAAGACCTATGTCATAAATGGCTTCCAGAGTACAAGAAATCATTACTATACATGGGAACTAAGCCCTACATTGTGGGTTCTACATTTTACAAGGCAATTTTGATGCATATACTTTGGGAATCATACAAGCTGCAGATAAGAGGAGATAATTGCTTTTCAAAAAGCAAAATTTTGTTTCAATATTCACCAAACCCTATGTTGTTGGTGATCATTTCAATCATCTGCTTGAAACGATTAATACATTCTACATAGGGTTTGGATATATATAGATAATAAATTTTGAAAGCCTTTCCTATTTCTCTTATCCTTTCTCTTATCTGTTGCTCTGGCTGGCCCTATGTTTATCTTATGTAAACAAATAAGAAAGGATTAGCCTAGCTTATCAGACGATGATCTTTCGCAATATTCTTTCAAACCACAGTCCAAATCTTTTTAATTTTGTGCTTATGATATGATAAATGATATATAATGATAATAGCCCCTAAGTTGTATATTGCGAAATCATGAAATAATTATTGAAAAAAAAAGAAAAAGAAAAATCAACCATTATGCTAATTTGTACCCAACTTTACAGGATCGATTGGAACAAAATTATTACTCAATTGTTTCCAAACAGAAAGTCCTTAGTTTCTTGCCTTTGAATTTGACAAAATTGCCATTATCACTCTTGTCGTCTTGATTCAGGTGAGCGATTTAGGACCATCATGGTCCTCTTGTTCACGATATCATCCCGGTTTCTTCTCGTTATTCAGTGTAGATAACGGCCCGAAAACACAAATTTTATGCAATAATACATGTATGTTTAAATATACATACATGCGTAACATAGAGACACAATTCCCGTAAAATGATAATTTTGAGATCAACTTCACGTCGGAATCTTTCATGTGACGTCGTATTCATTCGACGAGAAAGTACGAATTGTTTTCACCAGATAAAGTAGCCTATCCGTATAGACTGGATTCTCCTAAAAATTCTTGACCTCGTTTAAATCTCAAAATGTCCAAGTTAAGATTATTCTACATTTGATGTATGCAACCAACATCTTTTTTTGTTTTACGACAGAACGCATCATACAGTTCAAAATTTCTTAACAGTTATCCCAAAAGTCAGTACATAGTCGAGTGTAGTGCTCAGTAGTACCAATACAATGAATACACACATGTCCTCTGATATCAAAGACTTGGAGATACTGTTCTACAAACCCTTAAAGATTTCATAGAAGAAACAAATCTTCCCGAATTGACCAAATGGCTGCTTAGGGTATTGATATCAATGCCATCTAGTTACATAATCCAAGATAAATGGACGCCATTGTTCAATGATGATGTTGATATACATAAACATATATAGTTTATGATCAAACATATTTGATATTGTTATATTTTCAAGTTATAAACTATTAGTTTCAATTAAGCAATGGATAAGAGAACATATAGGGAGATGATTATCTACAAAACAAACATATGATTACGTCAACATTTCAGGATGCGGACGGTGAAGCACGTCGACGTCAGCGACGTCGTGATCGTGAGCACGGATCAGACAGCGAGCACAGTTACTACAGTGTCGTGAGTGAGGGTGGCACGCGGCACGTTAGACGGCGTAAACGTCACGAGGACGGTACGTACAGTCGCAGTGAGTCGTATAAAAGCGGGGATAACGGTAACGGATCGGATGACGGCAGTGACGACGAGCTGGGTTCTGACGTCAGCGTACACAGTGAATACAGTGAAGGGGGAACCAGACGTATGGTACAACGTCAGAGGATACGTGATGAGGACGGTAACGTTATCGGGTACGGCGATCCAGAACCTATCTCCGATAACAAACTCTCAAAACTAGGGTATCCAGGTACGTTCTTTCTGATCACCGTCATCTCCTTCCTGATAAATACTGAAACAATTAGATCTAACATAAATCTTAAAGCATAAGACTTACAAAGCAGGACCGCCTCTGAAACATTCGAATATTGTACATATATAAAGTCACACGATTTATTCCAAGAAATTATGCCTTAACCCTTTCCCAAACAAGACCTGGTTTTGAAGTCCCTAACATAAAAGATTTGGGAAAACATTGAAACAAAAGAAGAAACTGCTGATTGTCAGCAGTTTCTCCTTTTGTCTCAATATTTTCTCTGTCATATTTTACACAAATTCTATCTTTAATAACTTCCATTTTGTCATTTGTGGCAGTTTTTGAAGCAGATCACCCTAAAATTTTGTCGTTTTTGGAAAAGATTAAATGCGATTTCGATTTCTTCAAAACAATCATTCTTTCCAATGACATTTTCAATCGAAAAAAAAAAAAAAAATGAATGCAGTTTTCCTTCCTTACATTTCATTTTAATGGGCATACAGACTCAATGTTTGAATACACCATACTTAACGTATCTTTTTTTTTTTTGAAAATTTACACCATCATCTTTTTTTTTCCATTTTCAGCCTCGTCGATGTAAGTATTTTCAGTTAATTCATTTCAAAATGTTTAATATTATAGTTTGCAATTGTGAACAAAATGCTCTAAAATAAGCTAGGTTTCAGTAACTTATATTCTAGACCTTGCTAAGGTAGTAAACATGTGTACAGAATTTTGGCAGATTGCATGCTTGCCTTTGAACACCGGAATTAGATGAACTGATTTCAGACTGATTTGAATCTACGTGTTCGGTGTTCTATAATGATTCATAAATACTTTTTAAATTGGCTATTGAAACTAAAGACTATCTTTACTGTAAGAAGCGCGATCGATATTTATTTGTATTTTTTACAAGGGGAACAAAAGATGCGCTGGACAAGTTACAAACAAAACGCAATGGTGAGCTGCTTCGTGAGAGAACAACAGACAGTCTATCTAACCTCCGTGCAGAAGGAGACCCGCTTATACCGAATGATGTTGTGTGGCCAGGTAAAAAGCATTGTCATTCTTTTTAGACCTACGCCCATTCAGAATGTTCATTAAAATGTTAAGCAGATACATTACCTGTACACGGTGGGGATTGTGCATGCTGGGATGGGTAAATCTACGGACAAATTTGCCTCGCTTCAGGTAAGACATTTTGCAATAACTTCCTTATTTCTGCGTCAATTAAAAACGGTTTGTTGCATGTACCCCTCCTTACTGAGCTCTTTCCTCCGATGTATGCTTTACACGAAACCTTTTTGTACTTTTTGCGAAAAGTGATCCCAACCGATCACAAAAAAGACAAAAAATCTGGTCGTTTTTCAGGTCAGTTGGGATCAATGTTTGGGAAAAATATGGGGAGTTTTCAAATAAGTAATACACCTGAGGAAAGCGCCCAGTAAGGCGGAATACATGCAACAAACCGCCTGAAAATTGACACAGAAATAAGAAAATTATTGCACAATTTCCTACCTGAAGCGTGGCTAATTTTGCCGTAGTCGTTATCATTTCGTTTTCTGGTCAGTTGGGATCAATATTTGGAAAAAATAAAAGGATGCCACAAATAATCCATGTATCCGAGGAAAGGGATTTTCAAGGCGGGGTACATGCAACAGACCTTTTGAAAATCGACAAAGAAATAAAGGAGTTATTGCAAAATATTTGACAAGATTCGAGATTATTTTTGTCCGTATTCGTTATCCATCCCAGCATGCACAATCCCCACCGTCTGTATGTATACAGTAAAGGCCTTCGTTTCCCTTATACGATCATGATGTATTTTGAAATCTGACGTTTCATATTCGTAACATGTCGCTTTTAATCACTGTAAGAATTATCATGGTATTAATTAGATTTCTCTACGTCGATTCTCACACTTTTGCATTGGTTAATACGTATTTTAAATTATTCATGTGGAGAAAAAATCTATCAAAGCGATTGTGAACTATTTAAAGATATTTGCGATGTTGCTAACATTTTTTTGCAGGCGAGGAGGTTGCTGGTCAGGAGCAGAAGATATTGAAGGAAGAGGAGGATCGTATACCGTCAGATTTCAGTGACGCCACCACGGTGGACGACATCGATCTGTCTAAACTGACGCCAGCACAACGACGTCAATATTTCGCAGAGAAGGAACGTCGACGTAAAGAACGCGAGAAACGTAGACGTGAGAAATACGGAGATAAATATGACGAGATCATGAAAAAGAGAAACGCGTAAGTGACGACATCATTTAAGTAATGAGATCATGAATAAGACAAACATGCACATTTGGAAATCCTTGAATTTTCATAGATCTAATACAATAAACAAATCTCTGATGTAAATGAGAAGAAATGTTGAAGTTTGTCTTCATGACTTTTGTCACATTAGAAACATATCAGGCGGTACATATCCTAAACGTATTTCTATCAGTTCTCTTACCATAGCTAGGATAACGCAATAGCTCTGACAAAATACTTGTTCCGTCTGCATCTTAAGGTTTACGAACTGAGAATGAAATGGAGAGCCAGAGGCGAAATTTGAAAAGTGCCAGTAATTCCTAAATTGTGTTACGTTTCCATTCCAAATACAAACATAAGCATTTTGTATGGTTTAGAATTTTGAATTAATGCATACTTATAGAAATATTTGACAAAAATGTTAAAAATTACCTCCCTTGCATATGAATATAGAGTAAAATAATGTTTGTAAATTATTATCTTCTTGAAACATAATCTTGAAATCTGGAACGGTGAATCAACTTATGTGAAGTGTATTTACAAGTTTGTGTAATTTGATGCATTTCGTATGGCTAGAAAGTGGTGTTTTCATTCTCAGTCCGTAAACCTTAAGTATTTTTTTCAACAGCTTTACAAATAACCCTCGTTACAATCCCTTTTTCCTTCAAATTGTGCATTTTTTATTAAAATGACGAAAAAAGCATAGTCATTTCTGTACTATAGTCGTATATTTGGTCCGAAGTTATTTTAAATGTGATTACGTGCATTCGGTTCTTCCTTTGTCGTCATAATTTGCAACCGAAACACTCTTCCTTTTCTAGAGGTAAATATGGGGCCGACAAACCGGAAGAGAAGGACACACTAAAGATCCCGGATGAAGCTAGACGATTCTCCATGTCCAGACGGAAATCTAGTGCAGCTTCAACCATGAGTAGTGAGTAATCAGCAGTATTTGTCCTTCACCTTTTAACCCTTTCATAAACGGCAAAATTTTAGGGTGATCCACTTCTAAAACTGCCACAAATAACAAAAGGGAAGGTATTAAAGATATAATTTGTGTAGAATATGGCATAGAAAATATTGAGACAAAAGGAGAAACTGCTGGTTATCAGCAGTTTCTTCTTTTGTTTCAATGTTTTCCTAAGTATTTTCTTTTAGGGACGTAAAAACCAGGTCTTGTTTGGGAAAGGGTTAACCCTATCACAAACGACGCAAGTTAACGGTGGTCCAATTCAAAACATACCGCAGACGATAAAATGGGTGTTGATAAAGATTGGTTTTGCGTATAATATAGTCAAGGAAATATTGAGACAAAAGAAGAAAATGCTGATTATCAGCATTTTCTTCTTTTGCCTCAATGTTTTCTCAAGCCTTTTCTGTTAAAATGGTTAATGCATGTTAACAAATAAGCCCCGAGTTTGACGGCCCAAATAGAATCAAATGTTTAGATAAACATTTGTGCTGATTGCAAGCATTTCCTCCTTTTGCTGTTTTTGGATTTTATATTGTTTCACGAGAGGCTTACTTGGACTTGCACATACTCTGCTGTGGAGTTGTTTTAAACATTTTCAACACAACAATTTATTGTTTGGATAAAATGGCTTTAATTAAAATCATTTGGTATTGAACATTGTTGATACCGGTAAAGCCGGTATAAAGAAAACTTTTATTCTGGTCATTGAGAGCAAATTATGGTACGATTTTATGTGAATACAAGTTTGTTCTTTTCAACTTGCAAATTAAGTATGTTTACGTTTTATATTCTTTTCTACAGAGGGAGGAAGACCGAAATCCATGGTAACCTACGATAAAGGACCACCTCGAGACTTGGGAAAGAGTAACAAGATAGATAATAGGGAGATTGGGCTAGCACACGATGAGTGAGTGAAAACTTTCTATACAAATTTACATAATCAAAGCCAACGCCTTGATAATTATTGGATAAAAGTAGAGATTCCAATTGTGATAGAAAAGCTCGGAGACTTTTCAGATTGCAGAATTTGATAGATTTTTTAAACAAAACAATGCATGCATGTTAAAAATAGTGAATAGTGAACATAATCTTTTTCAAAACGGAGAACAATTTTGCATTCTTTCGATAAACTGGAACTGATATTCCATAAATACACATGCTCCTTTTATTACAGATGGAAAGGCAAGCGAGACACAGACGTACATAGAAAAGGTCGTCGAGGAAGCGATGGTAATATAATACATCTTTAATTATTTCGTTTATGAAATTGCCATACGATTTAAACCCTTTGTTAACATTATTTTTATTGCAATTACATTTGTTTCTAGGCGTTGAAAGAAGATCATTTTAGCAGTATGACCATGGTCAAAAATACTACATCTTAAAACCATTTCACTCATTAAAAAGCAAAACAATTCGAAATTTTGTTACAATTATTTTCATTTCAGCAAATGTGTTTCTAGACAATCATTTATGTATATTAAAATGAATCAACAGCGGTATTTACAGACTGACCATAGTCAAATACATGTATATCCGGTATTTACATGGGCCGGTCTATCTTTTCATTTAATAAAGTTCGGTTTAAGAATTCAATCCGAAATTTCACTGCTGTAGCTCCAATTAGTGTCCTGAAATATCATTGGTAGATAAGCAGAATGTTCTTAGTTGTCTGGCGTTTCGAAATATACTCAGTTCCATAAATAAGTGTGCAGTTTCTTTCGTTTCATTTCTCCCCTCATCTTTCACTAAAAATAGCTGAGTTTGCTGTCATATTGTAGCTTATAGTCTCAAGAAAGTGTCAGACATTTAAAATTTGGGCACACAGACAGTTTAAGTTTGTTTTTCCAAGGTTAAATGAAGCTGGATTGAAAATAAATGTTGCAAAAGTACACAAATTTGGTCAAATTAAAGTTTTGATTATCTCTAGTTAATCGAACATTATTCATTTTCAATACCGTTCGATATTGAATTGAATCTTTTTTATCAACAGAAACAATGTTGAAGTTCTTTCCTGGCCATGATTGGCACTGGATTTGGATCCGATCGAACATGTGTGGGTCATTTAGCGAGGAACCTACCATTACTGCGAAATATCAGCTATATCCAGGATTTTGTCATGGCATTCACTCAGGAATAAAATAACATTCCTGCCGTAGTGATATTCCGGTCTTTGAGCTCTCTGCGATCGTTACACGCTCGCTTTTATCGACAACATTGGTGGCAATAAAAGATTTTCAAAAAAAGACTCCAATTTACTTGATCTAAACAAAATTTGAATGTAACCAATTTTTGTGTACTTTTGCAACTTTTATTTTTGTACCACCTGTATTTAGTCTAAGAAAAATAAACAAAAACTGTCATTTTTACAAAAATTAAGGGGTATGTCATTTTCTTAGAACTCTTAGCTACAATATGATAGCAAACTGTATCATTTTAGTCGAGAATCAAGGGAGAAATGAAACAAAGTAAAGTGCACACTTATTTATGGAACTGAGTATAAAATGTAAAACTAGTTCGGTTCGGTTTCTCTGTCCGAGATCATGCATTACTTATCGTTTCTGTTACTGTATATCCAGCAAGTGAAGGTAGTGACGCCCCTCCTAAACTTCACCGTGAGACCACCATGTTGAAGCCTCTACCGACCATTACGCAGGGGAAAATATACGATGGGGAAGGTAAGTATGGTCCTTACACACAGTAATATTGGAGCTTATCATTATTCGTAAGATACGTTTTGTACGGAATGAGTCAAAGTGTTTGTCTTCAAAGGAAAAATTCGAAAGCCAGCGTCTGTAGAATATCTGATAAATACACAATCGTCAAATTGATGGTGTAGCCGAATAATTGTCAGACTGTGGCTAGTGATCAGTTAAATTTGATTAAACTTTGTGTTTCCTGGTTCTTATCGTCCAATAACATATTTAGTTTCAATGATTTCATTCTCATTACCCATTCTATTATTTTCAAACTTAATTGCAGTGAAATTTGCTGTAATTTTCATTCATCATACTCGTTTTTCACTGAATCATTCAACTAAATACCTACAATTCATCTTGTTACAGATGGGAAAAGCACAAAAACAAGCAAAACAGACAAGTCTTACAAGGTAATTTATTCTTATATTAAATAATTCCTTATCAGATTTCCCTTTACAAACGAAATAAAAGTATGCATATAACTTTGTCATTAGTCATATAATTTATGTAAGATATGTAGCCTTCTTAATTAATATATATTTCTTGCGGTATGAAATAGTATTGCTACAAAGGTCATTGTCTTCATTCACTGTCAAATATCAATATCATATGTAGACTAATTGCCTTTATTTTTGCATTTGTGTTTCACAAAAACTTGCATCTCACAAAATTCGACAAATAGCTAAAGCAGGCGTGTCGTGTATTCTGCTTATACGAACGTACCATGTCGGAATAAAAGATTCTATAGTGATTGCATATGCAGTCGTTGATATTGAAATATTTCAGGATATTTTTGGTGAGATATTCATGTATTCTTACAGTAATGCACACAATTTATTGCCACTTTATCATCAGTTTATAACAGACGACGACGAAAGCGAGGAAACCGCTACTAAAGCGTCAAAGGACGAACAAGACGAGAAAGAGAAAGAAGAAAAAGAAAAGGAAGAACAACGACAAAAAGGTAAATTCGTATGTATGAACCACTTATCTAACTTGGATTTTTTTCTTTTCAAGTTTGTACTCAAGCTTTAGCATCAAACAACAAAATTTCAACATAAATTATTCTTTAGATGCCCGGTCTATTCATGCAGACAGCTCTCCATTCAGCCACTCTTATGAGATACAACATACATTGCATGCTAATATGTATGAATTCTGTGAATCACTACCACCAAAAATGTATCCAGTAAACCTGTATGTGATATGACCAGTAGGCTTAATTTTTCAAAACGTTCACTTGAAGAAGATTAAAAGAAATCGAGTAATACATCTAAATGAAAAATGAAGAGAAACCATTTGGACAATTTAAAAACAAAGAAATAAAGTGTATTTCATGTAGAGGCTAATCTTTAGGCATATTTGTTGTTTTGTGGCAGGTCTGAGGGAAATGTTTGAAGTGGGCAAGGACGGCAAATTGATGTTGAAGAAAAAGAAAATAGATCTGAGTAAACTCACTGACGATGATTTACGAGCACTCGGGATTGACCCTAATCTTTCTGCAAAGGAAATTGCTAAACGACTAAAGGTAAGAGTTGAAAGACAGAGCAAGTATTCATTCAAAAGCGATCTTTTCTGAGTAAATAACTTACAATTTAAACATTTATCCTTTGATATATTCCAGATCGCAGAATTTCTAAATCTGTTGAGAGAATAAAACCGAAATATCAACCAAGAAATATCATCACACCATTATCATAAAAAAGATGGGTAACATACACATTCCTATGAGGTCCATTTGTCATTCCAAGAGATATTAGCTGAATTGATACCCAATAATCTCAGGGGAGGAGTGAGATCGGTTTCAGAATTTTAGAATGATAAAAGCTCATCTGGAAAGTTAAATAATTAACTCAACATGATGTCCATATGTCCTTTTCGTCCATTTAATATATCACTTATGAATTCTGATTCCGTGAATAGACTAGTGAATTGAATTGCAACGTTTATTGTAATATTTTCAGAGTATGTTTGGTAAGGACGTCGAGGTGACCCTAGGAGATGAGATTATTGGTACTAAAGGTATAGATGAATACAGTGACGATCTCAATGATGATGAACTTGCTAAAGATCCTAACCTAGATCTAGACTCATGTGAGTATCCAGCTTGGGTGTACATGTACATCTGTTTTACATTAGAATTTTTACTACTAAGTAATCGATGAAATAACGATGACTTTTATCATATGATTCCTGCTTTCAGTTTAGAGTACAAATGTAGACATTCGCGATTTAGAAGTAGTGACTTCTGTCGTTATTCTATATAACCTATATATATTTGTACAATATTCAACTGTAGCTCGAGCACCATTATTCTAAAAAATGGTATGCGTACCATTTGTCGGTTTTGAAGCACACTAACAGTTATCATAATATATTATTTCTTTATCACTATCCAGTGACTGGCTTGAGACGTGTTAACATCATAATGAGAAGAGGAGGACCAGCACTGCAGAAACACATGGAGAAAGTGATTAGTCTCAGTAGACTCGTCGATAAATATGCTAAAGATTTGGACGAGCGAGGTAAGAAAACTCAAACAGACTAATTGGATAATACAGTATGGCTCGCGTTTTCCCCATATTTTCACGCAGCACCGCGATTCAATTTCGGGTCGATTCGGGTGGAAAAACGCGAATCGTGCGGTGAGCATGTTTTTTCACCCAAACGCGGGGAATCACTGCAATTTACCACCGCGATTTTCCACTTGACCACACAGCATCGCGGTGTTTGGCATGGACACACTTAGAGTGTCTTAGACTATACATGGCATTTTCACACTATTGCGGTGATCACCGTTAACCACCGCTATTTTCCGCCCATTTTTTACCGCGATGTGCAAGTGTTTCAGGCAAAAAACACGCGAGCTGTACTGTACATAATCAAATATATTCAAAGAGTTGCGTGAACGCCATTTGGCATCAATTGATCAGCGAATACAAGTTTAGTTGTTTCTCAAATTATTCCTGAGTATGTCGTTGCCACAATTTTAATACAAAATCAACTATTTTAAATAAATAATTATGTTGTTATTGTATACCATGTAAAAAAAGTTTAGCAACACTGACTTTGTTAATTGAAAAAATGTATTTTCTATGATATTTATTTCACAACCGTTATATATATATATTTTAGCATATGCATTTACGCAGAACATTCAAAGGTCGCTTTGTGGTAACGTTAAATATTGTGTTAGAAACATAAAAATAAAAAAGTTACAATAGAATTCGGTATCGACTGTGCGGCCATTTTCAAGCAAGAACAGCCGTGAAAAGTTTTCAAATCCACTTAAATTGTTTATACACAGTATCAACATTCACAACTTTATCAAGAGATTGAACGTCATTCGCGTCATTACGATCACGCACACGTCTTCCTTAAATGCACCGTATGTGCTTTATAGGTGACAAATCAGAAAGAAATGGATGATAATGGGAGTCCACCAGTGTTGTATACGCTTAATTTGGCTTAAAGCATTTAGGACTCTATACCAGTCTAGTCTGGTGCGTTCATGGTGTAGCGTCAGGGAAATTATAACGTATGGTCAACGTCTAGTAACCGTTCATCTGTGGAGACGATCACGGATGGTAAGCGTGGATACTCTATATTGAAATTCTTGTGGAAGCCACTCGTAAGTTTTGGTGTTGAGAAGGAACATCTTTGCCGTGACGTAACGAAATTATGACGGTCATCTTCTCGTGGCCTTTTTCTACGACGTCCTTGACCGAGACTATCTCAAACCACACAAATTGGCTCACATAGCATCCTCAAATTGTTACTTATGCTTTTAGATGCGCAAAATTCAAAAAGGCATCTTATTCGCCGGTTCTGCCACGTAGAAACACATTAGCGATATAACGTCCTTCTAACGTAAGTTCATGGCGTAGTCCCACAGCGTTGCAGAAAATTCTTTTTAGTGGCCTTTTTTATGCTGGGCAAAGACAATTACGTTCACACCTAAATGTTTTCTAGAACTATGCTCCATACACATGAATACCATGGCAGACATGAAAACCGGAAATGCGCACCTGGAGTGCGCGACGCACGCGATTGCGGTATAAAATTCATCTGTTTGTGTTTTCTAGCTATAATCTATTGTGTAAACGTTTGATTTTATGTTAAAACAAAACTATTTTGGTTACTACAGATATTTACATTTTGTTGCAAAACTTTTTTTATTATGTATATATCAAGAACTTTTTCTTTTACATCATTTGTTTACAGATAGTGACATAGATTTCCTGAACCATTATCGTCTGGTTGAGCCTTCCAAGATAGAGTCGTACGCGCGAGCCTTTGTGGTGGAGGATGCGGATCTAGATACAGTACTCAATAGTCATGTAAGTAAACAGGAAACTCAGATTCAGATTCTTGTGTGTCCTGAACTAGTTTGTATTGTATTTCAAAGCTTGACAGACAATTAGTTTGTCATTCATCAATGAAAACTTTACACAGACACGACATGTAGTTGATAATTTCGCGTCTTTTTTTGTTTCGCAGGATGGGTTGGGGGATTGGGGGAGTCTAAAATATTTCAGAAGATATAATATAGTGTAGTGAGCTCCGAAAGTATTACGAAAGATTGGTCTTCTTGGACCCAATAGTTCAACCCATTCATTTCTGTTTACAGGAGGCCCGCATTGCTCTAGACGGGGTACCAACTATCCAACACATGACGACAAAACAGATGGATTACGTCATGAAAGTTCTAAAAATAGACGAGGCGACTCTGGTGACCTTCAGAATGTTTGCTGTAATTACCTCGCTTTGTGAGCGAGTCACACATATGGAGTAAGTGATCAGTTTGGGCATTCTCCCCGCAGTGATCGTTCCTGGCTCTCACATATCATTTCTGCAACGGGCTATCTCGGCTGGAGACCACGAATCTTGGCTTACCGAATGATAACATTTTTATTACGTTTAACTGTTTCATTTCTTGTATTATACTCGTACATTCGAGAAAGAAAATATCATTCTGTTTGCACGATAATTGCTCTCAAAATTTAGCATAAACCGTGTCTTCTTTGATGAAAATTGGCTCTTTTATATTTGGATGTCGCTATTTATTGTTGTACGTAGCGACATCAAAATATCAAGAGCGAATGTATATCAGAGAAGACTTGGATTAATCTAAGTATTGATCTAATTAGAATGGACTATTTTTCAAACCTTCATAATCTTCCGCAGCCCTATGTAACAGATGCGAAATGAAATATCCTATGTGAAAGTGAGTGCAGTTTTGGGTGCAAAGTAAGCCATTAACATGATGTTGAAAAGAAATGGAAAGTGCTTTGGCTGATATGAATCCCTATATTAGATAAAGTTTGCAAACAAGAATTATAAATGAGGAAGGCCAATAGTTTTGGTTGTACTTTTCTTCTAACACTTCCCGTGTCATAAGCTAACTTTTACAAAAAATCTTTAAAGATTAGAAGGAACACGTTTTAACGAAGTTTAGTGCTCAAACTTACATACACGGAACTAAAATTCTACTGGAAGACCTTTTTAACAATATATTTTTCAATAATGTAAAAACATCTACATGTATATGTCTCAGCTGCCCAATGTGTTTTTCTATACGAGTTTACAAACTGTATAATTTATCTCTATCTCTTTCAGTTCGTTAAGTCAGCGGTTGCTGGAGATTTGTAATCTGGCTGATATTGAACGTAAACTGGACCTGTATAAATCCATGTTTTACCACAATGTGCCGTCTGAGCGGCTGCCAAACTTTATAACATCGGAGTCCCTGAAGATCGAACTTATAGCCGGCGGTCTCAACTGGAAACAGCAGGAGTTTATACTAGAGAAGCTTGAACCTAACTCGTGGGGAGAGGTGGGTAGTATAGGCTAATGGTATATTAAGTACCTTTCTCTGAACCGTCTAATTTTAAAATAGTTTCGCAAACAAGATAGATCTAGTTATCTCGTTTATGATTCCTTTTGCTCATTATAAAGTATATTTATATTTCGATACTTGTATTGTATATTGGGAAGATTGTCTTGTCTGTGGCTGTGCTTGCTCTTCAGAAAGAAAAGTTAAATCATTTAGATCGTTCAATTCAAATTTATCTGGATGGTACGAAATGTATTTAGCGAAAGTGGTGTAATGAAACTATTTTTTCCCATTATATTGGTACATGTTTCTTCCTTTATAATACAGGTCATTCGTTCATGAATTGTTAACCCATTACCAGACAGAATATTTTTGGACTGTTCCAAATTCAAAGATGATGCAGACGACAATTTCGAATGAATGAAAGGGGGTGTTCCACCCTATTAGAAATTCCCATAGGGTTGTGCCCACGCTCGGAATTCAATGAAATTTAGCATGAAGTTAGTGTTCTGTATTACGGAATGATTCCCAAAATATTTTCCAAAAATCTATTCCGGAAAATATTTTTCTAAGAATTTTAAGATTTTTGCTGAAAAATGGGGGGGGTATCCTTACTAAAAGAGGGCATATACATTCAGGATTGTTGTATTCGAGCCAAATTTGCGCCGAAAACAATGTATATTAATTTCTTTTCAAGTATTTACCAAAATGGTAAACATTACTGTACAAAAAACAATTTGCTATTACTTTTTGTATGACGTCATCGACAAAATTCTTAGCTTTTAAGCATTTTGACCAAATTTGATTCTAAATTTCACCCAGTTTCAGTTTTTGTCAACACATGAAATTTATATAAAAATTGCCCCCATATATGCTTGTGCTTATAGTAAAATAAAACCGGTAACAGTGTCAGTTTTCAACTTTAGTGTAAGCGGTCTAAATTTCTAAGAATGTAAAATCTAAGATTTTACTGTATACCTTCTATATGCATTACGCAAATAGTCCATAATTATTTTTTGCTTTGTTGTGTCCTGATTTGACATCAACAACTTATGTATAACATGAATTTTAGCATTTTCACACAAAATTATGCTTTTTTTGTGAATTAATGGCACTTTGTCTTACCCCACCCACCTGCAATATAATGGAGGGGTAAACACCCTAATACAGTGGAATGCATTATGAAATGTGGAGATGAAATATAAAAGTAATGCAATAATGATACAATTTTTCTATTATGTCACCTTTTTTAACTTTCCTTTATGGCTTATCAGCACTTAGACTACTTCAATATACATAGAACATTTCTTTACTACACTGCTCAAGATAATAAAAAGAACACAGAAACAGTTTTTATTGTTCATTCATTGTGCCCTTCAATGCAAAATTGCTAATATTTCTATTATTATGGTGAATTATCTACTGCTTTGAGGACATATTTAACTATTTGCCAAAATCAGATCTATGAAGAACATGCATCAGCTTTTTGCCTATACCCCATTTTGTTATGCCACACTACCTCTATGACTATAGGTTTAAAAAAATTGGTATTTTCATATAACGGCCCGTAGATATTTCTGGCGTCAGACAAACCTGGGGATCGTGAGAGTTTGCAGATTTTTTAATGCATCACATTATCTAGAGTCAAAGAAATTTCAGTACTGGCCCCAGGTCTTTTCACTTTTTAATGAGGACCAGTTTGCTATGAGTGCTATTTGAAACCAACAATTAAAGGTAAGTAAATTTACATGTATATTAAGACTTGATTAAGAAACCAATGACTAAATGAACATGATTTGAATTTTTCCTTGACAGAAATTAACTGCCCCTACAGATTGACCTATCCACATGATATTTCTTGAATTTATTTTTACCCAATTGTATATTCCACAATGTAGCATGAGTCTCTATCATGATTTATTTTAATTTTAAGGCCATCTCAAGAGTAATCGAAAATAACAACATTAAAAAAATAACGGTAAATTGACGTATTAAAGATCATAAACTGTGGTTAATAGGCTTAAAAAGCAAGCGATCACTTGCAGCACTTGGAATTTTGATAATTATTTCATGGGCTATAACAGTTTTCATGAGACTAAAATGATAAATAGACAATGAACTCTTCAATCAAAGGCTTGGTCACATACAAAATTCGTCTTGCACATCACGACCGGAGCACAGCAGCACAATTGGTACGTTCTACAGCATATTATTGGACGCGATGTGTGCGTGATAAATAAATGGACGCGAAATTCTATGTCATCAAGCCTTTAGATATCTCTATCATAGATGGTCCACATGCCATGTATCCCAAAAAGTAGAAGATACCGACTAAATGCATCTATTTCCTTTTTTCCAGAGGGACTATCACAGTCTCATTGGGAACTTTAAGTTAATAACCTAGTTAACGATTTAAAATGTATGATATGATAAAAGCTCTCAAAGTTTTGAAAAAAGGCATTAATATGTTTAAGTATTACTTCATGTATTGATCAAAATGTATCATAAGATTATTACTCGAGTAAGCTATGCCAAATGCTTTAAGGTGAACCATTCTGTCCTGTTACTAGAACCCACACATAATTGAATTTGGGATACTTAAGATAAAAGAAATGAAAACAAAAATACTTGTTAGGACATGTGAAGCAGTGAAATCACGACTGGAAATATGTGTGACTGGAAATATGTTTCATAAATAATTTTAAACAGATGATCAAAGCCAACAAAATGACTGTATCAGGGTCAAATGTAGGTAATTGGTTTATTTCTAATTAATTGAATTTTAGGTTTAGAAATAGTCTGGGCTATTCTTCTGACAATGTCTGTCTGTATGAACTTTTGAGAAATCATTTGGGCATGTTGGTATCAACAATATTGGCACCAACATGTTATACAATGACTTTTCTTGCTATTTTGATTTAAAATTGTGGACAATTATCAAAACTAGGTAGGCAACATTAGGCTTTTGCTAGAGGGGTACCATTAACAACTGGGAGCATTTTATGGTGCCATTGATCACAATTTTTATTATTTGACAACTTTACCGGTTTCAAACTTTCACAAAATTTTGCATACGAATAGGGGACATATATGGCCAACTTTCTTATCAATTTCATATGTTGACAAAGACAGGAACATATAAAAATTTTTGATTGAAATTTAGGTTTCGAAATTTTGTGGGCTATTTGTCGGACAATTTCTAACTTAATAAGTTTCTGAGAAATCATATGTGCATGTTGGTATCAACAATATTGGTATCAAAATTTTCTACAATGACTCTTCTTGCTACATGTATTCTGATGTAAAATTAGGGACTAATATCAAAACTAGGTTGGCAACATTGGGCTTTTGCTGGACGGATACCATTGAAAACTGAGAACATTTTAAGGTGCCATTGATCACAATTTTCATTATTTGACAACTTCACCTGTTTCAAATTTTCACAAAATTTTGCATACGAACTGGAGGTATGTATGGTCAACTTTTATATCATTTTCATATGTTGACAAAGACGGGAACATACAAAAGTAATTGATTAAACTAAAGGGTTTGAAAATTTATCGATATTTTTCAGACCATTTCTGACTGAATAAATTTCAGAAAAATTATTTGTGCTTGTTGGTATCAACAATTTTGGTCTCAAAATTTTCTTCAAGGTATCTTCTTGCTATTTTGATTAAAAATTGGGGACAAATATCAAAACTAGGTATGCAACATTAGGCTTTTGCTAGAGGGGTACCATTAAAAACTTGGAGCATTTTATGGTGCCATTGATCACAATTTTTATTATTTGACAACTTTACCGGTTTCAAATTTTCACAAAATTTTGCATACGAATAGGGGACATATATGGCCAACTTTCTTATCAATTTCATATGTTGACAAAGACGGGAACATACAAAAAATTTTGATTGAAATTTAGGTTTCGAAATTTTGTGGGCTATTTTTCTGACAATTTCTGACTAAATAAATTTCCGAAAAATTATTTGCGCATGTTTTTACCAACAATATTGGTATCAAAGGTTTCTACGAGGACTCTTCTTTCTATTTTGATAAAAAAATGTGGATGAATACCAAAGCTAGATAGCCAACAATGAGTTTTTGTAAGACGGGTACCAATGAAAATCGGGAACATTTTAAGGTGCCGCGTATAGGCCTATATGCACTCTTTGGGTAAAAGAAATATATTTTTGTAGTTCATAGGTCAGAGGCATTCTATGTGTAAAGTTACAAGAAAATCCGTGCGTGGGCACAAATGGAACACCCCCTTTTGAATTTTTTGGTCTTTTTACGTAGAAAACATTGTGATAAATGAAGAAATTGCTTGTCACAATTTGTCTTCATTTTCCACAACGTTTTACAAAGCCATTATCTTGTAGGGAGTCAAAAGGAGTCACTGTGTGGTAATGGGTTAAGTCAGCCATTAGACAATACATAAATTGTAAATTTACTAATCCATTGTTCCACCATTCCAGGTATCATTTCTAGACTACATGTGCTATATCCCGTTATTTATGTCGATGCATGACAACATTTGTTACAACCCCCTGGATATGTCCAATCAGAAATACCAGATGCCACCACGTGCCCGTCCGGCCTCGGTACAGAGAGACATGAATCCTTTAGGTGAGTTGTATAGTGTTTTATTCATTAATATACTTGTTATGTTCTACTAGATATGTCACATGTAAACCACGATATATTCCCAAAAGAGTCGCATTTACATTCCACTGTCTGATCAATGTTCCTTATGGAAGGAAAACAATTTCGACGAGGAGGAATTATCAGAATTGTTGGAGGGCGTTTGTGCATGAATCATAAATCGAAGTTGAACATTATTTTCATGCTTGTTTTGTCGTGGTCTTGTCGCCATCTTGCAAAGTGTCCCATTCAGTCCCTACTGGCGTATCGTATGAATGATTATGATTTATATGATGAAATCGTCACACAATCTCAACTCTAACATCTTATATTGTTTAGGATTTTTATACATTGATTCGCAAATCAGTATTTTGATTGGCTGTGGCTTGTTATATCATCTAAGGGATCTTGAATCCATAAAATAAAGACACGTTGTTTATAAACAATATGCACTTGTTTATGAACACTTGACATTTCTCATGACTTTTTGTGATAAAACACCGGAAGTCAACATTACATTGGTACTTGAGATCATTTTGCATCAAATACGATGGTCCTCTTAAATGTGCTTGAAATTAAAGCTGCTCTTTATTTTAGTTTAGATGTACACGTTTTCCCAGCAAACTAATCATAGTCTATCATGAGGACAATCATTTGTACTCTTGCAAAGCTTTATTCATCTACGCGTCTGTTTTCCATCGGTATTGAAGATTCAGCAAGAAAATAAACAGTCACGACCTCGTTATTTAAACAAAGATCTAATGCACGTATATTTATGAATTTAGATGTTTGTATCATTAATTGATAGTATTATGCATTTCATATATTATTACAGGTTGTAATTTGACCAAGCAGTCTGCTTACTGGACTCGTAAAAAGGCTATGGAAGAGCTACAGGGTTCAGCCTACAATGCCAGTGTGCAAGTGTCCAAGAAATACACGGACATTCTGAACAAATACTCCACATCCAAATACACGAGGTAGGCCTATGAAGGTGACCGAATAAAAATTATCCCATCCAACACTAGATGTAAAGGTCAATATTCATTGAATTGTTTCCCCAATGCCATTAGAATGAAATTCATTCTACTTCAAAGTTCATTCAGATTTCATTACCCAAATCTGTTTTTAAAAATTGTTTTTTATTTCAACACATTCCAAACGACATTAGTATCGCGATATTTATAGTTTGTTCAAATCTGTTCATTTCCTACATTCATTTCTTTTCTTGGGACACGGTGAAATAATAGGAATAAATATTTTAACAGTGACAACTATGTAAATGACAGCTGTTATAATTGTAATCTTGTTACTGTTCCAGATTAAAGAAGATTGAAGACACACGGCCGAACATGTTTATGAGAGAGAAGACTCGGTCATCGTCCATCACAAGTAGTAGTAGAACAAATGACATGATATACTGATATCGCATGATCCACTGCATGGTGGTGTCTGGAATAATTTACAATATGGAGAGTTACGTCCCAAAATGTCGTTCTGTGTTGAGATTTCCGCACTTAATCGACTCTTTTGCCAGAGCGAATCATCTTTGTGTTATACAACCGATGTTTTCACCAAATCATTATTTACATAACAGTGCTATTTCATTTCAAGAATGTGGGTGGAATGAATGAGATGTGAAAAAAGGTGGATCAACCGATCAAACACTGCAAAATTACCATATGATATCTTTGTTATGAGCTGTAATGAATTGTGGAAATAGCAGCTAATATGCATGTTCATTCTTTTTATATGCTGCATTTTCTGATTTATTAATGAAATTGTTTCTCGCATAAGTTTTAAATTTGGGTCATACATGCTTTAAATTTTACATGCATTAAATTGTTGCGGAGGAATTTAGTGCTTAGATTAGTAAGTGTATATGGATAAAGTAGGCCCTACATGAAAAGAAAAACACTTTCTTCGCCCTTACTTATACACGTCCTTGACACTTTGAATGAAAAATAAAAGAAAAAAATAAATGAAAAGCCAGTATGGAGAAAGGGGGAGATGGATTGTTTTAATTGGTTATTCAGCGATATTTTGCCTCGAAAATATTTTTTAATTTCGGTAATCTTTTCGTTATAATTATCACTCGAGACAAAATATTTGCAACTTCGTCATTCTTGTTAATTCATATTTGCATAGGGCTGAAATAAACGTTTTTGTTTTTGTTATATGTTCTGCTGATTTCTTTCACCTACACAATTCGATGAAACACCTTTTAGCTTAACTGGCCGTGAAGCCAATGGACTGTTGTCATGACAATGTGTTCATCTAGCGTGCGTCCGTACATGTGTCTGGTGGCCAACTTATTATTTGAATATCTTCAAAAAAAAAAAAAAAAAGAAAAAAAATTCAACCAAATGTAGCAGGAATCCCTCTATTTTCCTATTGAGCTAGAAGTTTTCTGCCCTTGAATGTAAAAATTTGGGTTAACTTGACATTTTTTCTTCTTGTAACAACTACAAATATTTATCAATCGAGACAAAACTTTAAAATATCTTTGGGGACCACAAGATCTTGCATTTTCGTAATTCTAAGCTTGATAGGACTCTCATACCCTGAGTTATGTTCCTAGAAAGTTGACGAAAACACCTATTTTTTTTTTTATAGAATTATCGAAATCAAAACAGAGTTAATAAAGAAAACGGGTTTGCATAAAACACAGCATACACTCCGTTTAAGAAAGTAATATTTTCATACTTGTACACATCTAGAAAATCATAAGTTGATCGATATCTGATGTCAATCAAAATATCAATGACCAATCAAATGTTTACGTTTAATCACGTGTCTCTGACGATTGCCGACAATGATTAATTTATTTTTGAGACAAAAATAGCGAATCTGTTGAACGTAAAATGACTGTCAGTAAACTTGCTACCTCTATAGCCTATCTTCGTTCTTTATACAATGCTATCTTATCAAGTTAAAGGTGACGTAATTTCGGACAAACAATAGTATTTTGTATGTGTTGTTATAAAATCTCGTAACTATGACTTAAATCAAGCCGTAGTTACGAGATTTTATAACTACACCGATGGTTTATCAAAACAAAACCGAAAACAAAGTCTATGTTTAGCAAAAGATGAATTGTCAATTTGAAAGAAACAAATTATTTATGTCAAATGTCAGAATTATTATTACCCAAGGGACTCGAACACACGCCAAGGCAGATCCCGATTGGAAATCTGATGTTACCGACTGAGCGATTGTTTCGGAATTACTCCCTAGACTTAGGGTAGCAAACAGCACCTTCACGCGGCTCTGCGTTATCAGTCCCACATCTCAATAATCAGATCATTATAGGTGATAAAATACCAGTTAACAGTAAGCATGCTGACCTCACTGACCATTTGTTTAGACTAGTGAAATATGAGAAGTATGCTAGCAGGACAGAATGCTGAAACTGGAAAGCATACATTTTGAGAATAGGGAAATACCCCTTTTCATGTTGAAATGAAACGAAAAAGAATTTTATTTTCGCAAGGAACATAGATCAGCCTGAATTATACAAACGCTATGGTCATGGTCCATAAGATTTTTTAAGATTTGATTATTATTGTTAGTTTAACATTTGTTAATCCTTTCCCAAACAAACATGGCTTTGAGATCCCTCTCGGAAAAAATATTGAAACAAGAGTTGTCAGCGGACAACGTAGCTCGCCTATACGAGAGCTTGTCGCAAAAAAGGAGTCAAAGGTCAAGGTCACTAGGTCAAAGGTCATCATCTCAAGGTCAAGGTCATGGCATGAGGTATCCACATGTGAACTTTTAAGGCTCTATCTTTAATAGTACATGAGATATAGACCAGGTTAAAGTTTTTTTGAAAGTAGGTCAAACTCCAAGGTCAAAGTCACTAGGTCAAAGGTCAATGTCGCAAATGAAAGGCCTTGTCGAGAAGTGTCCATGTGTGAAATATCAAGATTGTATCTCTAATAGTACCCGAGATATAGGCCAGGTTAATGTTTTTGAAGACGCGACGCTGACTCCGACGCCGACACTAGGGCTGTGACATTAGCTCCCCGGACTTAAAGTCCCGGCTCGCTAAAAATTAAGCAAACGAAAATAAATTCTCTCCTTCTACCTCAGTATTTTCTGCGCAACATGTATATTTTACACTTTTATATAAATCTACATGTATTTTGTCGTCTGCTGAGGTTGTCTAATTTTGTGCCATTTTGGAAAGTGTTAACCATTGCTAGGGACATTGTGCACATTTTCTCTAAAAAAATGTCTTTTTGCAATGCATCTTTGTGGACAAGATGTATTGATTTAGAAGAAGCTTTGATTACAATTCCTCCACAATTTATATCATAGCAAATGAATGGGGTTGCAGACAAAGAAATAAAATTCAAGTTGAAGACTGATATATATAGATTATTAATTTTGATAAGGTAAAATTATGAGGGAAAAGTAGAATAAAAAAATTTCATTGCAAGATGCCGAGCCCCGATAGCTCAATCGGTAACGTCGGAGTCTCTCAATCCTGTTCGAAGCTCGGCTCGGCTTGTATCCATTCTGACATTTGACAAAAGTCATTTGTCTTTCACCAATGGGTGTAAGTCATCTATGTGAGAGAGCAGCTGGAGGTTCGGTTTGGATATTGTTGTGGTTTTCACCGCAGAGACAAGACCGGGATTTGCCATTATCTGCCTCTATATAAATACTGCACTCAGGCGTCATATTGATGCCGATTCTACCCCCTTGACGCCTCAGTGTTTTGGTGAGAGAAATACCAGGAATCCAAGGTAAGGTGCTCCAGCCGCCGCGATATGACCATAGCAGTTGAAAACGGCATAAAACCCCAATAAATTAATCAATTCATTGCAATAAGTTTCTAAGTTTTGTTCGTCCTTAATCTTTTCCAAAACAAAACGTTGTTTTCGTGTCCTTTATAGAAGAATAATTATAATGCTAATAACCGGCATTTTCTCCTTTTGCCTCAAAAAAATCTTTTCTGTACTATTTCATGTGCAAATCCTGTCCTCATCAACCTTATTAATCATAAGGCATTTAATTCAGACATGCATCAAGATCAGCCTGTGCATACATGCAAATTGATCAAGATCTACTATGTTCCCCAATAATTAAAACGGTGGTATAATAGCAAATTTTAGTTATCTGTACAGATCCATATAAATTTCTTTTTATGTACCAAAATTGACCCTTTTCCAATGTAACTTGTGATGCACTGGCTCACTAAGTAGATTACCGTAATTTGTACAATATTCATAATGCAGGGAGTGATAGATGAAAATAAAGACTTGTCATGTCAATCGTTTCTCTTTCAGGGAAACCACGCATTTTTCATAAAATTAAATTGTATAAAGGTCTTAAACCATTCCCAAATAGGACCTGGTTTTGATGTCACTAACAGAAAAAAGTTTGAGAAAACATTGAGGCGAAAGAAGGCAATGCTGATAACCAGAAATTTCTTCATTAACCTCAATATTTTCCAAGCTATACACATAAACATTCATTTTGTCATCTGCAGATTTAAAATTGGACGACCTTCATATTTGATTAAATTGAAATATAGGATATGCTTTGCCTTTGTTATTAGGGAATCTTTTCATCAAATGACAGGCTCTTCACTCAAACATGTAGGCCTATACATAATATTGCAAATAACATCTCCAGAGCCAATAGTCAAGAGAGAATTTATATTTAACTCCATGAAACTGAGTTTGAGTGTGTATTTGACCAGCAGACTGCCTGAAACCTGATATCTCTAATTACAGTGTGATGGGCAGCATTGGGCTTATCAGATCTTAAACAAATAATTGAATAGCCATAAAAATGTCAGAGGATTTCGTGAAGATTTTTCAGTGAATGTGCATAAGTCCAGGGACTAGAATGGCAAAGAATGTTATGGTAAAAATAAACTGTTGTTGCTGTTTCAATCAATCTCCGCTGTGAGAATGAGCTACTTATTATCGACTGACAGAAATACAAAGCATAATTTCACCAACCAAATCGAGTAGGCTATCTTAACCCGGAAGAATATTTTTGATTGTTGTTTATTTTGAAGTGGTGTTATAAAGATTGACTCGACCTTGCACGACTTGAAGTAGCCCTTTCCCAAACAAGACCTGGTTTTGACGTCCCTGATAGAAAAGGCTTGTGAAAACATTGAAACAAAAGAAGAAACTGCTGATAACCAGCAATTTCTCCTTTTGTCTCAATATTTTCTATGTCATATTATACACAAATTCTATCTTTAATAACATCCATTTTGTCATTTGTAGCCGTTTTTGAATTGGATCACCCTAAAATTTTGCCGTTTGTGAAAGGGGTAGCTTTACGTCAACATATTTATTCTGAAGTGTTGTTATAAAGATTGACTCGACCTTGCACGACTAGAAGTAGCTATACGTCAACATGAGATGTTCCACGTCTTGTGGTTGTCCGCCTTTCAACGAAAACCTTGTAACAGCAGCTTGTTTTAAGCTGCAGGTACGAGGTTTTCGTTTAAAAGCATCGATATTTATCATAAGGTTTGATCACGTGGATAAAAAATAGGAAAATGTCCCTTGATTCGGTCAAACGTAGAATCCCGGAGATTTGAGAAATCCGGGTGAGCGTGCTTAATGAGATTGGGATATCTGTCATCTTGATCAGAATGATTTCAGTGAAATCTACTCTCCAAAGCCAAGGGCTATTGATTAAACCATCAAATAACCATCAAACGAAATGGAATGAAGAGATAATGTGTTCTGTTTTAAAGCTGCTATTTCCCAGATTTGGACCGAAAATTTGTCAAAAACAAACGAAATGTACACTTTTTAAGCTTTATATGACCTGATTAAATTAAATTACGACAAATTATTGAAGCAACGACTCATTTTTTCGCAATTTGATACCAAATTCATGAAGCGATGTCGAAAGTAGGTCAAAACAGTAGGACATGCGACTTTCTTGAATGACGTCACAACATACATTATGACGTCATATTGATTTTTTTTTCTTTTTTTTAATGAAAATACTGCATTAAACAGTGATATCATACATTGCACAATATGTCACAAATAAAGCAATAATTTAGGTATAAACATTCTTACTACAAACATTACAATGTACATGATTATACACACACAGAATAATCTCCTGATCAAGAGTATAAAGACACATTGGTAGATAGGAAAATACAAGGCTACCAACATTGTATGCACAATTTCTAAACAATTCTAAATAGCATAACTATCTCTAATTTCTAATGCTTGTAATAGGTATGTACATAATTTAGTTGCTTGATTCCTATTTTCAGGGTTTAGTATAAGTTTGAGCAAGTCTATTTCTTTCTCTTCGCAAATATTTGTTTTATCAATGCCAAACTCTTGTAACAAATCATCCCTTATTCTATCATATTTTGAGCAGAACAGTATAAAGTGAGATTCATTCTCTATTTCATTACAAAATTTACATGTCCTTTCATCACGTGGAGTTTTAGGTCTTGTATATCTGCCTCTTTCTATATTTAAGTCGTGAGCACTCAATCTAGATTTAGTTATTATAGAGTTATATTTCTGTTTTAGATTTAAATTCAAATAATTTGGCAAATTGCCATCAAAATACAAAATAGAGGAGAATAATTTCAGCTTACTATCATCTTTAGATTTTAATATTTCCAGTTTACATTCAGTTTGTTTAAAGTAGTATTCATTCAACTTTTCATTTATTGTTTTACAGTCTACGGACATTAGATCAAATTTAATGCCTGTCGATTTCAAAGTTTTATCCAAGCAAGAGTACCATGACTTGCTTCCATTCAGATGTAGGGTTTTATCAGTTTGAAATGCCTTTGACAAAAGCCTGTCGTTGGGTAAAGTTCTTAATCTTTCGAAGTAAATTTAAGCATAAGTTTAATAATAAACAACGTAATTGGGGAACGACCCATCTCTAGACGGCTTGCGAGATTCGAGGAATTCCGACGTATTCCAAGAACAGACTTACAAAATTCAAGTATGAATCTCGTTTGAATCTTGGTCCGCGCTGTATGCACATGCGTGACAGTTAAAAAATAAATTCAACCGCATCTGTGACGGAGTTGAATTTGGGTTTGGATTCTCCCTAAATTCGACTGTCTCTCTTATAATTTCGGCTCAATCTCTGTCTGAATCGCATATCATTAACCATTCTGAGGTGCCCAACACAAAAGTTTTGCATATTTTTTTTTTTTAAAAAAAAAATCATTTTTTGCAATTAGACCATCTGTTACCCTCCGGCTTTAAGAGAGTAAGTTAAATCACGCGGGCCTAATTTTTCATTTTTTTCCTATGATAATTTTGTCAAATGACTGTCGACAGTTGAACTGGTGGTTAAGCATTCAACAACGGCCCCTCTGTAAGATACTAAAATGTTGGCAAAGTTATTGATAAACGTCTTACCCGACTCGACTCGAGCGGCATCTGCCTATATTTCTCCGCCCAGACCGTAACTTGTCACGTTGGTTGCATACCGTATGACAGACATCCGCATCCGTACCGGTGTACGACTTACAGACTACCCTCAAATGAGAAACTTATTTATTCTCGTAAACAAATCATCGGTTTCTTTAAACAGATTCATAGGTATGTACCTTTTCCATGAAAGAATGGGTCAACATAACGATTTATACCAGTACTTTGAAATATATGCAGATTTTCAACAAAAACCTCCTAACTGCAGCTTAAAACAATCTGTAGTTACCAGGATTTTTTTGTTAAAAGCGATAATATGCATTTCATTAGTGAATCTGAATAGATCATAACTACTTTCTGATCATTTCCTGATTTTGACGTACATGAAACGAAAGCATTGGGAAATAAAAAAAATGATGATGATCAGGTCGTTCTCTCTCCGAATGTTAGCGAACTTATTGGAACTTGTTGTCTGCAACTCCTTTCATTTGGGCCTTCTTTAGAAAAGGTAAACTCCTGGTATAATAATGTAATGAGGGAAACTATTCAGGAAGCTGAGGGAAAAACTGTCAAGTGTTTACAAGTATGTGTATGACAAATACAACACCACAAGCTTGTGTAGGATGATATAAGAAGTTGTGTGTTCCTCACAAAGCTGCATCTGGATATCTGACGGGGAGCCTCACTTTAGAAGGTAACAACCTACAATCTTACGCTAAATAACAAACATTCTATATAAAATTGATAGATAAAACTGAGTGAAATACGATTCCAAATGAAAAAGAAATCTGATCGAAAGGATTTCATCAATCGGTTATTTCGCATGTAAAGGCAATCAGATAATAATATTCGTCTTCGCAAAGCATTGTATAAGTTTTTAAACATAACATTCTTCATGCCAAATCAAGGTCTCGTATCCATTTTAATGTTTTTACAAGTTATACAGGGTGTCCCAAAAACGGAACCCATTTTGAAAGGACATTTCTCATGTATCTTTATAGTGATATTTCTCCACCAAATTTACATATGCAATAGCAACGACAGTTTTCTTTAAGCAGTTAAAATTTGGTTGAAAAATAATACATGTAATTAGTTTTGAAAATATTGGCATTCAATTGAATATACCCGTAAAACCATTTTAACACGATAACGATCTTTTCGTTTTGTAGCGTGCGCCTACACTCATTGAAAAAATTGACGCTATACGTTGATATATTCAATACAATACAAAAGTGATTTTTAAACATTGTATTCACAATAATGCATTTTCATTGAATCTTTTTTGCTAATAAATAAACTGTTAATGCCTGGAGCTGCGATGTAACTAAATGAATGCATCGCAGACTCATGAATAATAATCACAGGCACTTATTTTTATTTCTGACCAACATGCCGGTCACCGCTCAATTGAAAAAAATATTACGGGCACAAAATTCACCAAAAAGAATTAAATCATAGTCCATAGAAATGTATTATACTATGCAAGAAAATTAAGACTGTACTGATTTTAGGAAACATATCAAGCTTGTAATGTATGAAAATAAAAGTTAAAACTGTGCCATGTGAAATGAATCACATAATAATTTGAAATTAATTAAAAAAAAACACCATATGAACTCAAATTGAACGCACAGAACGTGTACATATTAAATTTTGAGAAAATCCGTACATACATGTACAACGATACAGAATTCAACAGCTGACCGTTAGTGCGCTTTCACGAACAAACAAGACGCAAAAATTAATATCATGTCAGATCGGTTTTTAGTGTCATTATTAATTTGCTTATAACTTTTGAACCGATGCATATTTTTAAGTGAAATTTGGAACACAAATGCAAAAATAATGTATCTTCAGTACTGCAAATTCAAAAATAAGATTCTTTGCTTACACTTTAAAATATTTGACTTTGAACTAGGGTTCCGTTTTTTGGGACACTCTGTAGTAGCACTGAAGCGGCTTCCTTATAAATATCTGTAACACCTTGATACTATTGACTGTAATTTCATACAGTTTCAGAAGTTTTTTTCTGATTTTCAACTAAACTAGATATTTAGATAATAGTTTAACGGGGATGTCAATCTGATCTGACTTAATTCTATGGAACAAAGGATGTAGTCACTAGTGCTGCTAAGTCGTGCCATTCGATTTGGAAGTATACTTAACAATCCCTTCTACAAAATGAATCTTGTTTGTCAAACAGAAATAATAAAATTTAAACATTATTTCTTAAATAAGTACCAAAATGTATGGTTTTGGGAACAATACATTATCTTCAATGTTTGTGATAATTCATTACCCTCTGTTATCTATACGTGTGGATATTTCAGGTCCGCCATGTTGTCCCTGTACACACTATGTATCACCATGGTGATGGCGAGCAGCACTCTCGCGCAGGATCCCGTGTTTAAAGTAAGATATCGCAATCATTTCCATACGTTATATCGTTTTGATTGGTTGACCTTAATTGTAAACGTTTTAAATAGCAAAATTTCGGGGAAAGTATGCCTGAATTTGTAATACTTGAAAAACATCTATGAAAAAGTCAAAAATCAGTGAGAAAAGTCAACTGTGGCACTCGCATTATATTGCCTCAGTCAGTATGACCATTAAAGAGAAATTACATTCACTTTTATAATTTTAAAGTATGTTTTGAAGCCTAGATTGATTATTCTAATGTGTTTAAATGCAGTCAGTTTTTTAATCGTTGCTTGTAAGCCAAAGAAACGATTTTTAAATCAAGATAATATGCTCTTTTAGATAAAAAAAATTTATGTACAATTCATGTGAAAATATTAAAGGAATGTATCTTTAAATCGGTAGCAATTCCAACACTATTACTATATCTGACTGCGGCCTATTTTCTGTTGTACAGAATCAAGTGGAAGCAATGGTTTTATTTTGTTATTGTGTACAATCTATTTGTGTTGAAATATTGTCATTATTGTAGAAGCCAGAGATCTACTCGCTGAACATCCATTCTGACATCACATACCGTTATGCCACAACCAAGGTGACAAGTCGTCTCAAAAACCACGGAGAACAACCACGCGAAGCACTGTTTCAGGTCACCTTACCAAACGAGGCCTTCATCACCAACCTTACAATGTGAGTATACGAATAGTTCGGTGTATATGCCATGTCACAAAAGAACGGGCCTTATAAAGTTAGCCACATACAATTTACATGAAATAGTAGCATACTTAATATGAATTTAACCCTTTCCCAAACAAGACCTGGGCCCAGTCTTATAAAACTTTCCTTGAGCACGATTTCATGCTCAAGACGTTGAGCACGAAAATCGACTCAAGACGTTAAGACGTGCTCCCGTGAGTACGTTTTGAAATCCAGTCTTATAAAGCGACGTCGAAAACGTTCTCTGTTGAGTACGATTTTGTTTTTACTTTATCGGCGATGTAAGCGGCCCCTTTACTTTCAACGCGTTGCCAAACAAAACAAAATGTCTGTCGATTGGACGTTTCATGCCAAAAATTCAACGATATTTCATTCTTACCCGTGATAACTACTCATCGTCGACGACAAAAAATGTTTAAATTGCTAGACTGACGCCAAAAGAGCATTCAAGTGCCGTAATGGCGGCTACAAGACAGTTGGCATTCGTGGACCGGACGAAGCGATTACCGGACATTCATTATTTCGGATACGGTAAGACCCATACGCTGATCGACCTCATTGCAATAATCTCACGCAAATGTATTTGTAAAAATGCTCATTTTGTTGGATCTCATATGTTGGTAATATTCTATGAAACCAATCCGTTTGTATTGGTTCAGAAATGGAAAATCGAACTTCATGTTCATGGAAAAAAAAGGAAGTGGCTAGAGATACGGGCCCGTATCTCTAGCCTATGGGGGCTAGAGATACGGACCCGTATCTCTAGCAAAACCCCCCATGTTTCACTAGAGATACGGGCCCGTATCCCTAGTGAAAACGAGGGGTTTTTGCTAGGGATACGGGTCAAACGACTTCCGGTCTAACTTATGGGCTATAACTAATCGCGTCAATTATGAAAAATCGATAATATTGATCCTTTCCCAAACTGCGAAATTTAGACTACGTTTTGAAATTTGTTTCAGACGACACATTAAATAGTCTTTAGGCATATGTCTCACTTACAAAATATTGCGGGGGAAATTGCTGAAACTATTTCTTCTTGTTTGATAAAGATTTAAAATAGAAATTATTTATTTCATAGATATATTATCTCGTTATTCATACACTTAATGCCGTGTGTATTAAACCTTTTGTTTGTTAACCCATTACCAAACAACAATATTTTGGAGTTGTCCAAATTCAAAGATGCTGCAGACGGCAATATGAATTGAATGGAATCTCGCATTCTTTTATCTTTCTGTGTAGAAAAAAATGTGGGAAATGAAGAAATTGCTTGTTACAACCAGTTTCTTCATTTTCCACAATGTTTTTCAAAGTCATTATCTTGAAGGGATTTAAAAAGAATCATTGTGTGGTAATGGATTAATATCATTCTTGTTTGACAAGATACTGTAAATGTGAATAAGGCGGATCCAGGGGACTTCGGGGGGGGGGGGCACAATTGAAGCAGTCCGGATGACTGTACAGTTATGTTCACGTTCACGGTGACCTTTTTACACAGGCAATCGCTTGTTATATGATGTACATTTGGCCATCATTTCCATGTTAACGGTAAATAACCCTTTCCCAAACAGCAAAATTTTAGGGTGGTTCTACTCAAAAGCTTCTGAAAATAACAAAATGGATGTTAATACAAGCAGAATTTGAGTATAATCTAGCTCAGAAAATATTGAGGCAAAGGGAGAAACTGCTGGTTATCAGCAGTTTCTTCTTTTGTCTCAATATTTTCCTAAGCCATTTCTATTAGGGACGTTAAAACCAGGTTTTGTTTGGGAAAGGGTTAAAACAGCTAACTATTTCCCAAACAGTGTATTGTTCGTTCCAACTTAATTGCTTCTGGGGGTATTTCACCGCTGAAGACATTCGCACGAGGCTGAACTTTTTTATGAGTTGGCGTTAACATTCGATATGAAGGCCTATCCAGATTTATTCGGGCGACGTCCCAACGCCGACCGAATGTTTACAACGTCGCACTAATAATTCCGAAGTCGCGAGAATCTCATTAGGAGTTGACTCATTGTTGATATTGTGCATGATGGGATGGATAAATCTACGGACAAATTTGCCTCGCTTCAGGAAAGACATTTTACAGTTTCTTGCCAAACAAGAATAGCCCTTAGGCTAATATTAAAACAAACAAAAGGGTTAATAGGCCCTACACATGTCACATGTGTGAAACCATTGCCATTGATAAAGTTGCTAATAGTTAGCACCTTCTTGTCAAAAGATAATAAAAATAACATGAGATAAATCTAATAGACTATTGATTTAATATAAAGTTTCAATTTTTATACATTCCTTTCAGCAATTTCTTCATTCCTCCGACATTTCCCCTGTAATAGGCCTATCGCCCGTAATTTCAAAATGTATATATCATATAGTCTAAATTTCGCAGTTTGGGAAAGGATCAATATTCAACTCTCGGTTAATTAAGTTTAACAACACTAACGCAACAAATCAACAAGGTTTTATTAATTTACTAACATTGTAAGCATTTTGAGAAAATATAACCTCGAGCCTTACCTAAAACAATATGTAGCATCTACATCATTCCCGTCTAAATTAAAATGGAAACAGATTGTGCGTCAAGCGGTAAATACTAAGGCAAACTCTGAATGGCATTCGCGTATACAACTGGACACAAACCTTCAAAGTTTTTTGGTTTTCAAACCAAGCCTTTTCTTTAACTGCGAAATTTGGGAAATTTGCAGGTGTACACCTTCAATGTCACTGGTTAAACAATGTAAAAAGTTCGTATGCTTACTATGCAAATTTTACAGCGACACGTTCTCAAATTTTTGTACTCGTTGTGAAGCAAACATCACTTCGTCCATCTGCTTGCATGTAGTATTTGATTGTATCGCTACAAGGGCTTTGCGCCGAAATTTACATGATTTTCTTATGACACATTTGGACAGAAATTTGTATGATCGATTCATGGCTCTTGACACACAAGGTAAAATGGTAGGTCTTCTCTCCGGTTGTAGAAATATTTTCGATAGCGATTCGGTTAACCAAGGTTTTCTTCTACTTGCACTGCCGATCATGAGCGAGTTCGCAGATTATCTATAATTTAATTTCAAACGTCATTCGTCTGCCGAAATGTTCTACGCTTCGATTATTTTTCTGTGCGCGTCTCATTAATTTAGTTCTCCTCCTCAAAAATTAGCATAGACACTTCTTGAATAATTCTTGTTTTTCTTTCGATTTCTAAACAAGGTTTATATTATCGAGATGTTTCTGGTGTAGCTCTTTCCTATATTACTAACAGTTTTCATATAACGACAACCCTTTTTATTTCGTTTCAATACTAAGGGCAGCGTTATACTTTCCTCCTTTTGTCTATTAATATTTATGCCTACCAATAATATTTTTCTCTTTCTGTTGTATATATTCATTCTCAATGTTAATCTTGTTTAACTGTTTATTTTGATTGTATGAAAATAGCTCGCCCTTGTGGCGGATAAATAAAATAAAGATATCGATTTTTCATAATTGACGCGATAAGTTAGCCCGTATGTAAGACCGGAAGTCGTTTGACCCGTATCCCTAGCGAAAACCCCTTGTTCTCACTAGAGATACGGGCCCGTATTTCTAGTGAAACATGGGGGGTTTATGTCTATAGTTCAGCATATGTAACAGCAGAGATCCACCTGTACAATCAATGCTACATAATATATGTATAGTCCAACTGCACAAACCAGGTATAATATGGTTAAGATGGTTAAAATTTTTTAGGAAACATGACAACTATGTTTGAGATGGATATTTAAGTCAAGAATCACAATGTTTTACACTTGAATCAAGTATTATGTTACAAATGATTTAACTACTATACTTTCAAATTTATCTGATTTTAACCCTTGATCAACTATATAATTGTTATATGCCATTCAGGCGGAAATGGGTTAATACCCACCTTCCATTTACCTTATGAACTCAACATAAGATTTTATCTGTGATAAGGACATAGAGATTAATTTTAACTTTCTTTTATTTATTACTACATACTATGTTACACTTTAAGCAATGATAAGCTCAATAAATGGTAACTTCTAGTCTTCATATATACAAGAGTGACTATGTTTGTATATGGAAAGGTCACTCCCAGGATCTCAGCGTTAATAGTGCAATATGTCGTATATAGTTGTAATACAAAGATTTGTGTTTTATGCATTCTGTATATTTTATCTCTGTAGATAGATAATTGTATTTTAGTGCCTTGCATTTAGTTCTTTTTTTAAACAGATAGACGAGACGTTTTAATCCCGGAAGGGAGTGCCCCGAAGGCGGGGGGACATACACAGGAAAAAGAAGAAGCTAGAGATACGGGTCCGTATCTCTAGCCCCCATAGGCTAGAGATACGGGCCCGTATCTCTAGCCACTTAAAAAAAAATGCATTTTCTTCTCACACTGTTTCCAAATGACAATGATGCGCAATCATTCCATAAATTATCAAGTACGTCAACATAAGCCCATTCCTACACATCGAGTGTTTTTACTCCACAGAAGATAAGATGTTTAAGTGGAGTGACTTTCGCTGAAAAAGTGGCCTATTTCATGGGGTAAGTGGTCACAAAAGTACCACATTTTCTAACCTATACCAAAATGTTTGTCATATCCTGAAGTTTATAAAACGCTCAATATCAAGTCTTGGGTGTTGGTACGAGATGAGAAATCCAAGATGGCGTCCAAGATGGCCGCCAGAATTGAAAACAATGGGTTGTTGTATATGATGGCCTGTAGTGATATAATGTATATCTATCCATCATACAAACTAGGTTTAATATCATATACTAGGTTTGAACTTTCTCGTGATACATTTTACAATGGTCATAATGTCAAGGTCAAGGTCAAATTCAAGGTCAAATGTGAAAAATAGTGAAAAAATACGTCATCTACCAGTTTTCTTTTCTTATTACTCAAATGTTTGCTTAAAAAGCCAGGAATGTTATATACCAAAATAAACTACAATATATAGGCTTTAATAATTTAACATAAAGATTAAGATATCTTGTGTTTCCTTGGAGATATTCAAGATGGCGTCTATAGACCCCTAGTGAAAAATAATGGAAAGCTGTATTTTACCAGTTTTCCCATAATTTTGGTATACATAATGGTCATTAAAATTAATGTCAAAGTGTTACTTTATTTTTTTTAATATTAGCACAATGCTCATATTCAAGATAAAGCTGACATGTAAGACTAGAAAACATTCTTATTTGTTGCAAAATCCAAGATGGCGTCCAATATGGCCGCCACAATGAAAACCAAATGGGCTGTCTTATATGATTGTTTGTACTGATTAATTGTATATCTGTATATCAAATAAAGCAGATTTTATTTCATGCAGTGTGTTAGATCTTTTTTATGATACATTTTTAAAATGCTTTCAATGTCAAGGTCAAATTCAAGGTCAGATGTGAAAAATAGTGAATATATCTGTTATTTTACGTATTTTTGTTATTGTACACAAACTCTTGAATACAAAGCTATATACTAAAATAAACAATGATGTATGAACTTCAATAACTTGATATTAAGATTCGGATGTATTGCATTGTCATGGAGATTTTGAAATGATGTGAACAAACACCTTGTATTGTGGGATACCTTGAAAGAATAATAAAACATCTTTGTTTTTACCATGTTTCAATTTTGATTTGTGTTATGGTAATTCAAATAATGTCAAAGTCGTTCATCATTATATTTCAAATTGGCACAATACTCATTTTCTATACAAAGCTATCTGAAGTATCACCATAATATTATCCGATATAGAATTGAATATGCCATGCAAAATGAAAAAAAAAAAAAAAAAAAAAAAAAAAAACATCTAAATTTAGGTTGACGGTAGCTTTTTGAGCTGTGATATGTCAGGATTCGACAACAGAAAATATGTAGAATAAAATAAGTGCTTTAAATACAGTATATATGCAATTTAGTTATTCATTTAAAAACAAATTTGAGACACAGTTCATTTCAACAAAAATCAAAATGACGATACTTCTTTAGTGGCTATATCACACAATCCACTGTATAGAGCAATTTTGCCGTCCTAACCAGTTTAGGCAGTTATTTTCTTAATTCATTAGAATCACATGTCCCATTTAGAACTTTATGGTCCCATTTAGAACTTTATGAGACCACCAATTATGACGGAATTTTTCTTTTTGTAATCTATCATGACATCCTACTAAAATCTGAATTAGTGATGATTATCAAGTTTCGTATATACATACACACTGGTTACTTGAGAGAAGCTACATGAACAGTTAGTGCAATCAAAGATCTTAGGTAATGGTATATCCAATAGGTTTTGTGTACATTGATACTCATATATATCTATTCTATCACAAACAAAGTCACTGAAAAGTTCTGGTGGAGTAACTGGTAGACTCATGAGTTATGGAGCTGATTGATCTGTCTTACTGTCCATCATTTATCCAACTTTAGTGGGTCAGACAGCTGCTACATTGCAGGATGGCATCCTCTCCAGACCAGCAAGTGATACTCGCATTGTAGCATATACAGCAAAATTATGTCATTTGCTGGCAGAATTTTAGGGTTTAATTTTTTTTACCTTTTCTGTTCAAAGTTTGTTCAAAGAACTACAAATACTGATACCATATAAAACACCAACACATTTTATTAACACTTCCCTTACTATTGCATTTAAGTTGTTGATAGTTCCAATTTTTGTAGTGTTCTTGATAGCCACAAGGCCTCTCTCTCTCCTTATTCGGTAAAAATGTGTATCAGGAGTTTTAGCACATGACCTGTATTTGGACTAACCAAGACTACTTTGGCCACAGTCTGGCAACCAATGTACTCAGTAGGAAGTTTCATTCAAGTACCAAACATCTGCTTCTTTTTGATTGGAGTAAGGTTCTTGAATGTATTGTGATTTCAGGTGGTGAAATAATGCATAGACAAAGGAAAAGCTTCTATGATCCTTTACTTAAAAGTAAAGTGGCAGCAATCGGATCCATAAAACCAAAATTGAAATGCAAGATTAAAAAGATTGTAATCAGTTTGTAAACGATAAACAGCTTAAAAATGTACCACTGGAAACAGGGAAGAGTTATATCATTTGAAAATGCACAAGTACCGTTTAGCTTGTTTGATGAGATTCAATTGTGTGTGGGTTGACCTATCATCTTAGGTGAGATGGCAGTCGCTGATGTAATATAGTCTCTTGCATCACCACTCCAACCTATATTCTGTGATCCTAACAATATGTACTACATTATATGCAATAGTGTAAGTGTAAATGCCGTTAATGTCATCTTCGATCTCATTTTGAGAACAGAATCTAAACTCAAGCCAAGAGCTTGGAGACCCGTCATTGATGGTAGCAAATAAACAAACAAATGTGACAGTCATATGTCCCAAAAAGTTCTTGACCAGGTTTACGTAGACCTCTAGGTCATCTCGACAGGCTTTAATCAAAATAATACCAGGCCCGTAGGAACGGGGGTGGCTAGGGGGCTAAGCCCCCCCCCCCCCAATATTGGCCAAAAATGCCGAATTTTCTTAATTTTACACTGAAAATTTTGGAAAAATCCAAATTAGCCCCCCAATATTCAGGACAATGGCTTTAGCCCCCCCCCCCCCATATGAAATTGCTTCTTACGGGCCTGAATACTGTATACTGTAAGTAAGCTCTAACTCTGGTGCCAGATTATTAATCCATGTTCATCAGTACATGAGTAGTGGATTTGATTAAAATATTGTACAAGTCAATTGTTATTTTGTACAATACATGTTTATCCCAAGTACTCTTGTTTAGTCCAGATACAGACATCTTTTATACTTCTGCTACATCATTTTGCACCAGTTTACCGAACTAGGTATTTGAGCACTTTTATTTCAAAACCAGACGTTTACATCTATTTAAAATGCCAAACCCAAGCTTAAAAGGAGATTTCTTAAAAGTTTTCATGATATGTCGATTTACTGATTTACACAACTTTACATCTTTTTAATTAAATGATTCTTTGTGCAATACCTATATAACTCTAAATCAGGTTATTTCATTTCAACAATTTTTGATCAGCATATTTATGTCACCTGACCGAAGGTCATGGTGACCTATTGCCACCATTTTTTGTCCGTCGTCGTGCGCAGTGCGTCATCCGTCGCGTGTTCACTTTTAACATTTTCGACTTCTTCTTGAGAAGCATTCGACGGATTTCAACCATATTTGGCAGGAAGTATCCCCCATGGGAAGCCGCCTCAGATTTGTACAAATCATGGAGTTATCTCACCCTGGGGCCCCATAAGTGACCAAAAAGGGTGTTAATAGGGTACATCTTAAAATCTTCTTCTCATGAACCGGCTGTTGGATTGGATTCACATTTGGTATTTAGAGTCTTTAGGGCAAAGATTACAAAGTTTGTACAAAAGAACAAAATATGTCAAGAATTGATACTGCTGAGGTGGTGGGGTGGGGCGTGTTATTAGAGTATTAGTGCTATTTGAACCATTGGATAGATTTCAACCAAACTTGGTAAGATGCAATCTTATAGGAAGTAGCTTCAGAGTTACCTCCATTTGGGACCCCATAATGGGCCACTAAGGGGGTAGCCTAAATATGGTACATCTCATAAATTCTTCTTCTAGTGAACCGGTTGATGGATTGGATTCATATTTGATTTTTAGAGTCTTCGGATTATAAAGTTTGCACAAGAAAATAAAATCTGTTTAAAAAATGACCATGCTGTGTATATCTTTCAATATACATGTGAGGATGATATTATAAGTATACTTTATCTGTAAATACATGCTTTTCTGCTCATTTGATTCAGGTGACCCATAATGCCCTTTGTACCTCTTGTTGATTATCTTTGAGTTTTAAAGGAGTACTATACAGTATGTGCAACAGACATACCCGTTACATGGCGATTAAAGAATCTTGATATGTATTGTCACATGAGTCTTTCCATGAACGATCATTCAAGTATGACATGTGTTTTAAACAGGTTAACTGTACCCCTGTGAAGTTGGCTACCTATTCCCTATTCCCTATTCATTACCTATTCACATGTGAAGTCTGTTACCTATTCCCTATTCCCTATTCATTACCTATTCAAGTGTGAAGTTGGTTACCTATTCCCTGTTACCTATTCATTACCTATTCGCGGTTTTAGGTCTGATTTGACCCCAAAGTGCGTCAAACATTGTAAAACCGTAGACTTGATGCCTTGTCAATGATTGTCTTCATTCCAGCGCTCGTTACCTATTCGTTACCTATTCGTTACCTATTCGAACAAACGACTCCCTGCCACCCTAGGCAACAAAATATCGCCTCTTACGATGTCTAAAATTTCAGAATAATTCTAAATTCCATGCCCTGTCACAGCAAAAGCTAAAAATGTCATTAAAGCTGGTGAGAATTGGCTCGTTACCTATTCAGAACGCCCGTTACCTATTCGTTACCTATTCGAACAAACGACTCCCTGCCGCCCTAGGCAACAAAATATCGTCTCTTACGATGTCCAAAATTACAGAATAGTTCTAAATTCGATGCCCTGTCACAAGAATACTTAAAAATGTTATTCAAACTGGTGGAATTTGGCTTGTTACCTATTCAGAACACCCGTTACCTATTCGTTACCTATTCGAACAAACGACTCCCTGCCGACCTATGCAACAAAAGTTCGCCTCCTACGATGTCCAAAATTACAGAATGGTTCTAAGTTCGATGCCCTGTCACAAGAATACTTAAAAATGTTATTCAAACTGGTGGAATTTGGCTCGTTACCTATTCAGAACGTCCGTTACCTATTCGTTACCTATTCGAACAAAAGACTCCCTGCCGACCTATGCAACAAAATATCCCCCTACGATGTCCAAAATTAGCAAATAAATGTAGAATCGATGCCCTGTCACAAGCATACTTAAAAATGTTATTCAAACTGGTGGAATTTGGCTTGTTACCTATTCAGAACGCCCGTTACCTATTCGTTACCTATTCGAACAAACGACTCCCTGCCGACCAATGCAACAAAATATCGCCTCCTACGATGTCCAAAATTACAGAATAGTTCTAAATTCGATGCCCTGTCACAGGAATAGCTAAAAATGTCATTAAAACTGGTGAGAATTGGCTCGTTACCTATTCAGAACGTCCGTTACCTATTCGTTACATATTCGAACAAAAGACTCCCTGCCGACCTATGCAACAAAATATCGCCTCCTACGATGTCCAAAATTACAGAATAGTTCTAAATTCGATGCCCTGTCACAGCAAAAGCTAAAAATGTCATTAAAGCTGGTGGGAATTGGCTCGTTACCTATTCAGAACGCCCGTTACCTATTCGTTACCTATTCGAACAAACGACTTCCTGCCGCCCTAGGCAACAAAATATCGTCTCTTACGATGTCCAAAATTACAGAATAGTTCTAAATTCGATGCCCTGTCACAAGAATACTTGAAAATGTTATTCAAACTGGTGGAATTTGGCTCGTTACCTATTCAGAACGTCCGTTACCTATTCGTTACCTATTCGAACAAAAGACTCCCTGCAGACCTATGCAACAAATATCGCCTCCTACGATGTCTAGAATTACAGAATAGTTCTAAATTCGATGCACTGTCACAGGAATAGTTAAAAATATCATTAAAACTGGTGGGAATTGGCTCGTTACCTATTCAGAACGCTCGTTACCTATTCGTTACCTATTCGAACAAACGACTCCCTGCCGACCTATGCAACAAAATATCGCCTCCTACGATGTCTAAAATTACAGAATAGTTCTAAATTCGATGCCCTGTCACAGGAATAGTTAAAAATGTCATTAAAACTGGTGAGAATTGGCTCGTTACCTATTCAGAACGTCCGTTACCTATTCGTTACCTATTCGCACAAACGACTTCCTGCTGACCTATGCAACAAAATATCGCCTCCTACGATGTCTAGAATTACAGAATAGTTCTAAATTCGATGCCCTGTCACAGGAATGGTTAAAAATATCATTAAAAATGGTGGGAATTGGCTCGTTACCTATTCAGAACGCTCGTTACCTATTCGTTACCTATTCGAACAAACGACTCCCTGCCGACCTATGCAACAAAATATCGCCTCCTACGATGTCCAAAATTACAGAATAGTTCTAAATTCGATGCCCTGTCACAAGAATACTTGAAAATGTTATTCAAACTGGTGGAATTTGGCTCGTTACCTATTCAGAACGTCCGTTACCTATTCGTTACCTATTCGAACACAAGACTCCCTGCAGACCTATGCAACAAAATATCGCCTCCTACGATGTCTAGAATTACAGAATAGTTCTAAATTCGATGCACTGTCACAGGAATAGTTAAAAATATCATTAAAACTGGTGAGAATTGGCTCGTTACCTATTCAGAATGCTCGTTACCTATTCGTTACCTATTCGAACAAACGACTTCCTGCTGACCTATGCAACAAAATATCGCCTCCTACGATGTTTAGAATTACAGAATAGTTCTAAATTCGATGCCCTGTCACAGGAATAGTTAAAAATATCATTGAAACTGGTTGGAATTGGCTCGTTACCTATTCAGAATGCTCGTTACCTATTCGTTACCTATACGAACAAACGACTCCCTTCCGACCTATGCAACAAAATATCGCCTCCTACGATGTCTTAAATTACAGAATAGTTCTAAATTCGATGCCCTGTCACAGGAATAGCTAAAAATCTCATTAAAACTGGTGAGAATTGGCTCGTTACCTATTCAGAACGTCCGTTACTTATTCATTACCTATTCGCACAAACGACTTCCTGCTGACCTATACAACAAAATATCGCCTCCTACGATGTCTAGAATTACAGAATAGTTCTAAATTCGATGCCCTGTCACAGGAATAGTTAAAAATATCATTAAGGACAGATCCTCCATTTATTTCCTACGGTAAGATTTTTTTTATTTTTTCTGTACTGATATTTCAATATATGAGAAGTAAAAAATGACTTAAAAACTATAGGTCACCAAGCGAATTAAAAAGTTTTTGGATTTCAAGGGAGACTACTCTTTTCTAAAATTGCAAAAATGGGGTGTCACTTAAATACCCACAAAACGGTGTTCGAAATGACAAGGATTACATAAATAAGTCTTTATTGTGTTCAAAAAGTTTTATTCTGTCTAAATGGGTATCAATTTTGGAACATTTAGTGATGATTTTGAATTTTTTAGTAAAATATTCATTCAAAAGTAGCTGAAATTACTCTTTTCTCGCAACGTTTCTGATAATAAAAAATATTCCAGCGGTAAGAATTTTTTTCTTTTTTGGTATAGACATAGTGCTTGGTCATACCTACAAAAACAAAAAAAAAAAGAAAAATATATCAAACCAAGCGTTTTTCTTAGTTATCAGTAAAATTTGGTTTACTTTTTGCAGCTCTGTCCGAAATTGTTTCACTACTTTTATCCATTTTCTTCCTTATTACCAGCTTTAGATAATAAAAAGTGTCATCTTTTGTGTCAATCTGAAGCGGACTAGCTCATAAAGACACCACTTTGCTTTTGTTGCTCGGTTTCCTTTCGCTAACGCCATATGTTGAACGCATAACAGAAAGCGAAATGTACCATCCGATTACTATTACACTTTAATTGATCAAACAGAGAAAATTGAAATAACCGAAAAGGGTCTTGTCATTTATCAACCAAACATTAACTAAATGCAAAAAATAAATTTGCTGAAAAGGCCAATTACTGAAACAACTTTAATTCGTTATTTTGGATATGCGCAGTAAGTTGCGCAGTAACAACTGGAGGATCTGTCCTTAAAACTGGTGGGAATTGGCTCGTTACCTATTCAGAACGCTCGTTACCTATTCGTTACCTATTCGAACAAACGACTTCCTGCTGACCTATGCAACAAAATATCGCCTCCTACGATGTCTAGAATTACAGAATAGTTCTAAATTCGATGCTCTGTCACAGGAATAGCTAAAAATGTCATTAAAACTGGTGAGAATTGGCTCGTTACCTATTCAGAACGCTCGTTACCTATTCGTTACCTATTCGAACAAACGACTTTCTGCTGACCTATGCAACAAAATATCGCCTCCTACGATGTCTAGAATTACAGAATAGTTCTAAATTCGATGCCCTGTCACAGGAATAGTTAAAAATATCATTAAAACTGGTGGGAATTGGCTCGTTACCTATTCAGAACGCCCGTTACATATTCGTTACCTATTCAGACAAACGACTTCCTGCTGACCTATGCAACAAAATATCGCCTCCTACGATGTCTAGAATTACAGAATAGTTCTAAATTCGATGCCCTGTCACAGGAATAGTTAAAAATATCATTAAAACTGGTGGGAATTGGCTCGTTACCTATTCAGAACGCCCGTTACCTATTCGTTACCTATTCGAACAAACGACTCCCTGCCGACCTATGCAACAAAATATCGCCTCCTACGATGTCCAAAATTACAGAATAGTTTTAATTCGATGCCCTGTCACAGGAATAGCTAAAAAATGTCATTAAAACTGGTGAGAATTGGCTCGTTACCTATTCAGAACGCCCGTTACCTATTCATTACCTATTCGCGGTTTTAGGTCTGATTTGACCCCAAAGTGCGTCAAACATTGTAAAACCGTAGACTTGATGCCTTGTCAATGATTGTCTTCATTCCAGCGCTCGTTACCTATTCGTTACCTATTCGTTACCTATTCGAACAAACGACTCCCTGCCACCCTAGGCAACAAAATATCGCCTCTTACGATGTCCAAAATTACAGAATAGTTCTAAATTCGATGCCCTGTCACAGGAATAGCTAAAAATGTCATTAAAACTGGTGAGAATTGGCTCGTTACCTTTTCAGAACGCCCGTTACCTATTCGTTACCTATTCGAACAAACGACTTCCTGCTGACCTATGCAACAAAATATCGCCTCCTACGATGTCTAGAATTACAGAATAGTTCTAAATTCGATGCCCTGTCACAGGAATAGCTAAAAATGTCATTAAAACTGGTGAGAATTGGCTCGTTACCTATTCAGAACGCCCGTTACCTATTCGTTACCTATTCGAACAAACGACTCCCTGCCGACCTATGCAACAAAATATCGCCTCCTACGATGTCTAGAATTACAGAATAGTTCTAAATTCGATGCCCTGTTACAGGAATAGCTAAAAATGTCATTAAAACTGGTGAGAATTGGCTCGTTACCTATTCAGAACGCCCGTTACCTAGAAAGCATTGAGGAAAAAAGGAAGAAAATGCTGATGGTCAGCATTTTATCGTTTGGTTCAATGTTATCCATGTTATTTTGTAAACCGAATTGCAGCATAGATCAACAGCAGTTTTGTCTCTGCAGCAGCTTTGAAATTAGATCAGTCTATATTTATTTCTGGTTTGGGGGGGGATCATATCGTCGGTGTTAATGCAAAACCTCGTACCTCGTTTCTTGGAAAGTTTTAAGGGGTACAAAGAATTTTAATAACTTTTCCGGAACTGAAAGGTTTTACTTAAAATTCGTACACAATGTTCACATAAAATATTTCATTAATTCTGTTAAATCAAAATATCATTAAACCTGAAAGAATCATCTAAATCGGACATATAAAATTTTACTCTGAAAATCGCAAAAATGGACATACGAGGTTTTGCACTTAGGCGACATCGACGATATTGAGGACACAATTAAAAGTAAAAAAAAAATCTTATTAATGGCAATTTGGTATTAAAATTTCCTTGTTTAAAGGAGAGAGGAAATGAGAAGTATTTTTTTTAATTCATATAGGCCTACGTGTCTTAACCTCACAGCCAGGAATAAGACTTTAATATTAAAATTATCGTTTTCAAATTATGGAAAAGGTGCTTCGTCGTTTCTACCTTTTCTAAAACATATAGTTTTGTGCATCAAAACCCATTATTTAACAATTCTAAAATTTTTTTTTCTTTTTTTTAATCATAATTTCATCAAAATTGTTTGGCTTCAGTATAGAAAAGAATCACTTTAGGGCAGGTTTAAAAAAATGTGACCAAAGTGTGACATTTAAATTTTAAGTTTTTACCGAATATTATCCAGATTTCTTAATTAGGATGGATAAAAACTATTCAAAATGGTAAAGCAGTGCCCAAATTATATTTAAAATTCATGTTCACTAACTTTTAGCTAAAATTGTGTGCACAACCTTGCAAAATGACAACAAAAAGCGTTTCACTCCTGACAGCATATATATTGCACAATATGAGAAATTGTAACCCACGAATCACTAAATAGTGGAGTGCAGAATGCCCACAAGGTTGATGGCTTCGCAAAAATGTTTGAGTGGTAGAATTCTGGCTGAATAGACAAAAATGAGAACACATTTTAAAAAATAAAAGTGTTTCACTCCTGACATAAAATTTAGAGGGTTATTGTATAAAATAGGCTCCACATCCTAAACCAGTGAAGATAAGATGAAAAGGTAATTTTAAGATGATGATGCACATGTTGTTTTATGAATTGCAATTGCTTATTGTAGTATCCTGTCACTGTCTTTTATTTACCATAGCATAGAAACCTGGTACAAGTGTTAAGTGTCACACAAAAAGCGTTTCACTCCTGACAATTTTGACATGTTTTAATGACGTATCTTTTTTTACTTGTGAAGCGATTTTCTTTAAACTTGGTACCCAGTATAAAGACACAATAACACATCTTTTTAGCTTTGATTAGGTAGAATATGTTTCTCTGTAAAAGCAGAGGCATGTAAAAAGTGAATGGTCACATTTTTTTAAACTTGCCCTTCACGAGATTCTGCGTCGGGAATAATAGGTAGTTAATTTGTATTAAAATTATCTCGCAGTGGTATCAAGGACAAGATATATGTTCACACCTTAGTGTTAAGGGATAAACATATGGTAAACTACTTTTTAAAATAAATTGTTTATCTAATAATTAGACACACTCTGTTACAGTACATCAAAGACGGATAGTAGCCTATGACAAAGGATCAGATCGATTTTATTGCCCTTAACCCATTCCCACACTTTGACTCTTTCTAAACTCCATACTGGAGTTGCAGACGAAAAGTTACATTGCTATCAAAAGCGTATAATGTGTGTTATATAACATAAAATTGTCTTTCTGGGTAGAAAACATTTTCGGAAATGAAGAAATTATATCTAATTCCAAAATGTTCTACGCGGTCTTTCTCTTTTGGGGCACCGAAATGCGTTGTTGTGCGATAATGGATTAAAACCCTTTTCCAAACAGAAAAATTCTAGATCTGATAAAGTTCCCGGAAAAGGGCCGTCATTTCTTTTCATTTTTCGTTATGCCTACAAAAAAAAGAAAAAAAAAACATGAACTGTGATGTACTAGATCTAAATCTATGAAATATGAATTGAAAAAAGAAACATTGGTAATTAGTAGATTTATATAAGGCCCAACATCGTCCGACATCCATCCACAACGCAGTCTTTGTGGCATTCGTGACATTATTTTACACTCGACTCAACAAGATTGAAAATTGCAGCAGATGACAAAATATTTGTCTTATTGAAATGAATGATGGGATTTTTTCCGGTGTTGTAAGATTTAACTTGGCACCAGTTTGATCGGAATACAGACGGATATTGAAATGCATGATGGGAAATCTAATCAACCAATCAGATCACAGGAAAATTCGTAACCGACCCGTCTTCATACATAGAGAAGACGGGGTACTAGTTTAATTTCCAGGAAGCTCAATCGAGAGGGATTAAAATAAGTTGAAGAAACTTGCTTCCCAATCGATGTAAATTAAATGCGTTCTAAGGAACGTCTGAAAAAAAAAAGAAATAATGTTGATTCCAAAAAATAGAATATGAATAACACCTGACCAAAGAAAGATCTTCAAATTTCATAGGACACAGTAAATAAGGTATACTGGATCAAGAATGAATGTCTGCGAATAGGTAACGAATAGGTAACCAGCGGCGGATCCAGGATTTCTGTTAGGGGAGTTCGGATATATACAAATAGGGGGGTTCGTTTTTCTAGTATTACATAATTTTTTCTAAGTTTCTGCATGAAAATAAAATAATCAGGCTACAACTCCCCCTCCAAGGATCCGCCACTGGTAACGGGCGTTCTGAATAGGTAACAAGCCAAATTCCACCAGTTTGAATAACATTTTTAAGTATTCTTGTGACAGGGCATCGAATTTAGAACTATTCTGTAATTTTGGACATCGTAGGAGGCGATATTTTGTTGCATAGGTCAGCAGGAAGTCGTTTGTTCGAATAGGTAATGAATAGGTAACGGGCGTTCTAAATAGGTAACAAGCCAATTCTCACCAGTTTTAATGACATTTTTAGCTATTCATGTGACAGGGCATCGAATTTAGAACTATTCTGTAATTTTAGACATCGTAAGAGGCGATATTTTGTTGCATAGGTCAGCAGGGAGTCGTTTGTTCGAATAGGTAACGAATAGGTAACGAGCGTTCTGAATAGGTAACGAGCCAATTCCCACCAGTTTTAATGATATTATTAACTATTCCTGTGACAGGGCATCGAATTTAGAACTATTCTGTAATTCTAGACATCGTAGGAGGCGATATTTTGTTGCATAGGTCAGCAGGAAGTCGTTTGTTCGAATAGGTAACGAATAGGTAACGGGCGTTCTGAATAGGTAACGAGCCAATTCTCACCAGTTTTAATGACATTTGTAGCTATTCCTGTGACAGTGCATCGAATTTAGAAGTATTCTGTAATTTTAGACATCGTAGGAGGCGATATTTTGTTTCATAGGTCGGCAGGGAGTCGTTTGTTCGAATAGGTAACGAATAGGTAACGGGCGTTCTGAATAGGTAACGAGCCAATTCTCACCAGTTTTAATGACATTTTTAGCTATTCCTGTGACAGGGCATCGAATTTAGAACTATTCTGTAATTCTAGACATCGTAGAAGGCGATATTTTGTTGCATAGGTCAGCAGGAAGTCGTTTGTTCGAATAGGTAACAAATAGGTAACGGGCGTTCTGAATAGGTAACGAGCCAATTCTCACCAGTTTTAATGACATTTTAGCTATTCCTGTGACAGGGCATCGAATTTAGAACTATTCTGTAATTTTGGACATCGTAGGAGGCGATATTTTGTTGCATAGGTCGGCAGGGAGTCGTTTGTTCGAATAGGTAACGAATAGGTAACGAGCGTTCTGAATAGGTAACGAGCCAATTCCCACCAGTTTTAATGATATTTTTAACCATTCCTTTGACAGGGCATCGAATTTAGAACTATTCTGTAATTCTAGACATCGTAGGAGGCGATATTTTGTTGCAAAGGTCAGCAGAAAGTCGTTTGTTCGAATAGGTAACGAATAGGTAACTGGCGTTCTGAATAGGTAACGAGCCAATTCTCACCAGTTTTAATGACATTTTTAGCTATTCCTGTGACAGGGCATCGAATTTAGAACTATTCTGTAATTTTGGACATCGTAGGAGGCGATACTTTGTTGAATAGGTCAGCAGAAAGTCGTTTGTTCGAATAGGTAACGAATAGGTAACGGGCGTTCTGAATAGGTAACGAGCCAATTCTCACCAGTTTTAATGACATTTTTAGCTATTCCTGTGACAGGGCATCGAATTTAGAACTATTCTGTAATTTTAGACATCGTAAGAGGCGATATTTTGTTGCATAGGTCGGCAGGGAGTCGTTCGTTCGAATAGGTAACGAATAGGTAACGGGCGTTCTGAATAGGTAACGAGCCAATTCTCACCAGTTTTAATGACATTTTTAGCTATTCCTGTGACAGGGCATCGAATTTAGAACTATTCTGTAATTCTAGACATCGTAGGAGGCGATATTTTGTTGCATAGGTAAGCAGGAAGTCGTTTGTGCGAATAGGTAACGAATAGGTAACGGACGTTCTGAATAGGTAACGAGCCAATTCTCACCAGTTTTAAGGAGATTTTTAGCTATTCCTGTGACAGGGCATCGAATTTAGAACTATTCTGTAATTTTGGACATCGTAGGAGGCGATATTTTGTTGCATAGGTCGGCAGGGAGTTGTTTGTTGGAATAGGTAACGAATAGGTAACGAGCGTTCTGAATAGGTAACGAGCCAATTCCCACCAGTTTTAAGGAGATTTTTAACTATTCCTGTGACAGGGCATCGAATTTAGAACTATTCTGTAATTCTAGACATCGTAGGAGGCGATATTTTGTTGCATAGGTCAGCAGGAAGTCGTTTGTTCGAATAGGTAACGAATAGGTAACGGGCGTTCTGAATAGGTAACGAGCCAATTCTCACCAGTTTTAATGACATTTTTAGCTATTCCTGTGACAGGGCATCGAATTTAGAACTATTCTGTATCTTTGGACATTGTATGAGGCGATATTTTGTTGCATAGGTCGGCAGGGAGTCGTTTGTTCGAATAGGTAACGAATAGGTAACGGGCGTTCTGAATAGGTAACGAGCCAATTCCCACCAGTTTTAATGATATTTTTAACTATTCCTGTGACAGGGCATCGAATTTAGAACTATTCTGTAATTTTGGACATCGTAGGAGGCGATATTTTGTTCCATAGGTCAGCAGGAAGTCGTTTGTTCGAATAGGTAACGAATAGGTAACGGGCGTTCTGAATAGGTAACGAGCCAATTCTCACCAGTTTTAATGACATTTTTAGCTATTCATGTGACAGGGCATCGAATTTAGAACTATTCTGTAATTTTGGACATCGTAGGAGGCGATATTTTGTTGCATAGGTCGGCAGGGAGTCGTTTGTTCGAATAGGTAACGAATAGGTAACGAGCGTTCTGAATAGGTAACGAGCCAATTCCCACCAGTTTTAATGATATTTTTAACTATTCCTGTGACAGGGCATCAAATTTAGAAGTATTCTGTAATTCTAGACATCGTAGGAGGCGATATTTTGTTGCATAGGTCAGCAGAAAGTCGTTTGTTCGAATGGGTAACGAATAGGTAACCCGCGTTCTGAATAGGTAACGAGCCAATTCACACTAGTTTTAATGATATGTTTAGCTATTCCTGTGACAGGGCATCGAATTTAGAACTATTCTGTAATTTTGGACATCGTAGGAGGCGATATTTTGTTCCATAGGTCGGCAGGGAGTCGTTTGTTCGAATAGGTAACGAATAGATAACGAGCGTTCTGAATAGGTAACGAGCCAATTCCCACCAGTTTTAATGACATTAATAGCTATTCCTGTGACAGGGCATCGAATTTAGAACTATTCTGTAATTCTAGACATCGTAGGAGGCGATATTTTGTTGCATAGGTCAGCAGGAAGTCGTTTGTTTGAATAGGTAACGAATAGGTAACGGGCGTTCTGAATAGGTAACGAGCCAATTCTCACCAGTTTTAATGACATTTTTAGCTATTCCTGTGACAGGGCATCGAATTTAGAACTATTCTGTAATTTTGGACATCGTAGGAGGCGATATTTTGTTGCATAGGTTGGCAGGGAGTCGTTTCTTCGAATAGGTAACGAATAGGTAACGAGCGTTCTGAATAGGTAACGAGCCAATTCCCACCAGTTTTAATGATATTTTTAACTATTCCTGTGACAGGGCATCGAATTTAGAACTATTCTGTAATTCTAGACATCGTAGGAGGCGATATTTTGTTGCATAGGTCAGCAGAAAGTCGTTTGTTCGAATAGGTAACGAATAGGTAACGGGCGTTCTGAATAGGTAACGAGCCAATTCTCACCAGTTTTAATGACATTTTTAGCTATTCCTGTGACAGGGCATCGAATTTAGAACTATTCTGTAATTCTAGACATCGTAGGAGGCGATATTTTGTTGCATAGGTCGGCAGGGAGTCGTTTGTTCGAATAGGTAACGAATAGGTAACTGGCGTTCTGAATAGGTAACGAGCCAATTCTCACCAGTTTTAATGACATTTTTAGCTATTCCTGTGACAGGGCATCGAATTTAGAACTATTCTGTAATTTTGGACATCGTAGGAGGCGATACTTTGTTGAATAGGTCAGCAGAAAGTCGTTTGTTCGAATAGGTAACGAATAGGTAACGGGCGTTCTGAATAGGTAACGAGCCAATTCTCACCAGTTTTAATGACATTTTAAGCTATTCCTGTGACAGGGCATCGAATTTAGAACTATTCTGTAATTTTAGACATCGTAAGAGGCGATATTTTGTTGCATAGGTCGGCAGGGAGTCGTTCGTTCGAATAGGTAACGAATAGGTAACGAATAGGTAACGGGCGTTCTGAATAGGTAACGAGCCAATTCTCACCAGTTTTAATGACATTTTTAGCTATTCCTGTGACAGGGCATCGAATTTAGAACTATTCTGTAATTCTAGACATCGTAGGAGGCGATATTTTGTTGCATAGGTAAGCAGGAAGTCGTTTGTGCGAATAGGTAACGAATAGGTAACGGACGTTCTGAATAGGTAACGAGCCAATTCTCACCAGTTTTAAGGAGATTTTTAGCTATTCCTGTGACAGGGCATCGAATTTAGAACTATTCTGTAATTTTGGATATCGTAGGAGGCGATATTTTGTAGCATAGGTCGGCAGGGAGTCGTTTGTTCGAATAGGTAACGAATAGGTAACGAGCGTTCTGAATAGGTAACGAGCCAATTCCCACCAGTTTTAATGATATCTTTAACTATTCCTGTGACAGGGCATCGAATTTAGAACTATTCTGTAATTCTAGACATCGTAGGAGGCGATATTTTGTTGCATAGGTCAGCAGGAAGTCGTTTGTTCGAATAGGTAACGAATAGGTAACGGACGTTCTGAATAGGTAACGAGCCAATTCTCACCAGTTTTAATGACATTTTTAGCTATTCCTGTGACAGGGCATCGAATTTAGAACTATTCTGTATCTTTGGACATTGTAGGAGGCGATATTTTGTTGCATAGGTCGGCAGGGAGTCGTTTGTTCGAATAGGTAACGAATAGGTAACGGGCGTTCTGAATAGGTAACGAGCCAATTCCCACCAGTTTTAATGATATTTTTAACTATTCCTGTGACAGGGCATCGAATTTAGAACTATTCTGTAATTTTGGACATCGTAGGAGGCGATATTTTGTTCCATAGGTCAGCAGGAAGTCGTTTGTTCGAATAGGTAACGAATAGGTAACGGGCGTTCTGAATAGGTAACGAGCCAATTCTCACCAGTTTTAATGATATTTTTAACCATTCCTGTGACAGGGCATCGAATTTAGAACTATTCTGTAATTCTAGACATCGTAGGAGGTGATATTTTGTTGCATAGGTCAGCAGAAAGTCGTTTGTCCGAATAGGTAACGAATAGGTAACGGGCGTTCTGAATAGGTAACGAGCCAATTCTCACCAGTTTTAATGAAATTTTTATCTATTCCTGTGACAGGGCATCGAATTTAGAACTATTCTGTAATTTTGGACATCGTAGGAGGCGATATTTTGTTGCATAGGTCGGCAGGGAGTCGTTTGTTCGAATATGTAACGAATAGGTAACGGGCGTTCTGAATAGGTAACGAGCCAATTCTTACCAGTTTTAATGACATTAATAGCTATTCCTGTGACAGGGCATCGAATTTAGAACTATTCTGTAATTCTAGACATCGTAGGAGGCGATATTTTGTTGCATAGGTCAGCAGGAAGTCGTTTGTTCGAATAGGTAACGAATAGGTAACGGGCGTTCTGAATAGGTAACGAGCCAATTCTCACCAGTTTTAATGACATTTTAGCTATACTTGTGACAGGGCATCGAATTTAGAACTATTCTGTAATTTTGGACATCGTAGGAGGCGATATTTTGTTGCATAGGTCGGCAGGGAGTCCTTTGTTCGAATAGGTAACGAATAGGTAACGAGCGTTCTGAATAGGTAACGAGCCAATTCCCACCAGTTTTAATGATATTTTTAACTATTCCTGTGACAGGGCATCGAATTTAGAACTATTCTGTAATTCTAGACATCGTAGGAGGCGATATTTTGTTGCATAGGTCAGCAGAAAGTCGTTTGTTCGAATAGGTAACGAATAGGTAACGGGCGTTCTGAATAGGTAACGAGCCAATTCTCACCAGTTTTAATGACATTTTTAGCTATTCCTGTGACAGGGCATCGAATTTAGAACTATTCTGTAATTCTAGACATCGTAGGAGGCGATATTTTGTTGCATAGGTCGGCAGGGAGTCGTTTGTTCGAATAGGTAACGAATAGGTAACGGGCGTTCTGAATAGGTAACGAGCCATTTCTCACCAGTTTTAAGGACATTTTTAGCTATTCCTGTGACAGGGCATCGAATTTAGAACTATTCTGTAATTTTAGACATCGTAGGAGGCGATATTTTGTTGCCTAGGGCGGCAGGGAGTCGTTTGTCCGAATAGGTAACGAATAGGTAACGGGCGTTCTGAATAGGTAACGAGCCAATTCTCACCAGTTTTAATGATATTTTAGCTATTCCTGTGACAGGGCATCGAATTTAGAACTATTCTGTAATTCTAGACATCGTAGGAGGCGATATTTTGTTGCATAGGTCGGCAGGGAGTCTTTTGTTCGAATAGGTAACGAATAGGTAACGGACGTTCTGAATAGGTAACGAGCCAATTCTCACCAGTTTTAATGACATTTTTAGCTATTCCTGTGACAGGGCATCGAATTTAGAACTATTCTGTAATTTTGGACATCGTAGGAGGCGATATTTTGTTGCATAGGTCGGCAGGGAGTCGTTTGTTCGAATAGGTAACGAATAGGTAACGAGCGTTCTGAATAGGTAACGAGCCAATTCCCACCAGTTTTAATGATATTTTTAACTAATCCTGTGACAGGGCATCGAATTTAGAACTATTCTGTAATTTTAGACATGGTAGGAGGCGATATTTTGTTGCATAGGTCGGCAGGGAGTCGTTTGTTCGAATAGGTAACGAATAGGTAACGAGCGTTCTGAATAGGTAACGAGACAATTCTCACCAGTTTTAATGATATTTTTAACTATTCCTGTGACAGGGCATCGAATTTAGAACTATTCTGTAATTCTAGACATCGTAGGAGGCGATATTTTGTTGCATAGGTCAGCAGAGAGTCGTTTGTTCGAATAGGTAACGAATAGGTAACGAGCGTTCTGAATAGGTAACGAGCCAATTCCCACCAGTTTTAATGATATTTTTAACTATTCCTGTGACAGGGCATCGAATTTAGAACTATTCTGTAATTCTAGACATCATAGGAGGCGATATTTTGTTGCATAGGTCAGCAGAAAGTCGTTTGTTCGAATAGGTAACGAATAGGTAACGGGCGTTCTGAATAGGTAACGAGCCAATTCTCACCAGTTTTAATGACATTTTAGCTATTCCTATGACAGGGCATCGAATTTAGAACTATTCTGTAATTCTAGACATCGTAGGAGGCGATATTTTGTTGCATAGGTCAGCAGGAAGTCGTTTGTTCGAATAGGTAACGAATAGGAAACTAGCATTCTGAATAGGTAACGAGCCAATTCCCACCAGTTTTAATGATATTTTTAACTATTCCTGTGACAGGGCATCGAATTTAGAACTATTCTGTAATTCTAGACATCGTAGGAGGCGATATTTTGTTGCATAGGTCAGCAGGAAGTCGTTTGTGCGAATAGGTAACGAATAGGTAACGGACGTTCTGAATAGGTAACGAGCCAATTCTCACCAGTTTTAATGAGATTTTTAGCTATTCCTGTGACAGGGCAACGAATTTAGAACTATTCTGTAATTTTAGACATCGTAGGAGGCGATATTTTGTTGCATAGGTCGGCAGGGAGTCGTTTGTTCGAATAGGTAACGAATAGGTAACGAGCGTTCTGAATAGGTAACGAGCCAATTCCCACCAGTTTTAATGATATTTTTAACTATTCCTGTGACAGGACATCGAATTTAGAACCATTCTGTAATTCTAGACATCGTAGGAGGCGATATTTTGTTGCATAGGTCAGCAGAAAGTCGTTTGTTCGAATAGGTAACGAATAGGTAACGGACGTTCTGAATAGGTAACGAGCCAATTCTCACCAGTTTTAATGACATTTTTAGCTATTCCTGTGACAGGGCATCGAAATTAGAACTATTCTGTAATTTTAGACATCGTAGGAGGCGATATTTTGTTGCATAGGTCAGCAGGAAGTCGTTTGTTCGAATAGGTAACGAATAGGTAACGAGCGTTCTGAAAAGGTAACGAGCCAATTCCCACCAGTTTTAATGATATTTTTGACTATTCCTGTGACAGGGCATCGAATTTAGAACTATTCTGTAATTTTGGAAATCGTAGGAGGCGATATTTTGTTGCATAGGTCGGCAGGGAGTCGTTTGTTCGAATAGGTAACGAATAGGTAACGAGCGTTCTGAATAGGTAACGAGCCAATTCCCACCAGTTTTAATGATATTTTTAACTATTCCTGTGACAGGGCATCGAATTTAGAACTATTCTGTAATTCTAGACATCGTAGGAGGCGATATTTTGTTGCATAGGTCAGCAGGAAGTCGTTTGTTCGAATAGGTAACGAATAGGTAACGGGCGTTCTGAATAGGTAACGAGCCAATTCACACCAGTTTTAATGAGATTTTTAGCTATTCCTGTGACAGGGCATCGAATTTAGAACTATTCTGTAATTTTGTAAATCGTAGGAGGCGATATTTTGTTCCATAGGTCGGCAGGGAGTCGTTTGTTCGAATAGGTAACGAATAGGTAACGAGCGTTCTGAATAGGTAACGAGCCAATTCCCACCAGTTTTAATGATATTTTTAACTATTCCTGTGACAGGGCATCGAATTTAGAACTATTCTGTAATTCTAGACATCGTAGGAGGCGATATTTTGTTGCATAGGTCAGCAGGAAGTCGTTTGTTCGAATAGGTAACGAATAGGTAACGGGCGTTCTGAATAGGTAACGAGCCAATTCTCACCAGTTTTAATGAGATTTTTAGCTATTCCTGTGACAGGGCATCGAATTTAGAACTATTCTGTAATTTTGGACATCGTAGGAGGCGATATTTTGTTGCATAGGTCGGCAGGGAGTCGTTTGTTCGAATAGGTAACGAATAGGTAACGGGCGTTCTGAATAGGTAACGAGCCAATTCCCACCAGTTTTAATGATATTTTTAACTATTCCTGTGACAGGGCATCAAATTTAGAACTATTCTGTAATTCTAGACATCGTAGAAGGCGATATTTTGTTGCATAGGTCAGCAGAAAGTCGTTTGTTCGAATAGGTAACGAATAGGTAACGGGCGTTCTGAATAGGTAACGAGCCAATTCACACCAGTTTTAATGACATTTTTAGCTATTCCTGTGACAGGGCATCGAATTTAGAACTATTCTGTAATTTTGTAAATCGTAGGAGGCGATATTTTGTTCCATAGGTCGGCAGGGAGTCGTTTGTTCGAATAGGTAACGAATAGGAAACGAGCGTTCTGAATAGGTAACGAGCCAATTCTCACCAGTTTTAATGATATTTTTAACCATTCCTGTGACAGGGCATCGAATTTAGAACTATTCTGTAATTCTACACATCGTAGGAGGTGATATTTTGTTGCATAGGTCAGCAGAAAGTCGTTTGTTCGAATAGGTAACGAATAGGTTACGGGCGTTCTGAATAGGTAACGAGCCAATTCTCACCAGTTTTAATGAAATTTTTAGCTATTCCTGTGACAGGGCATCGAATTTAGAACTAATCTGTAATTTTGGACATCGTAAGAGGCGATATTTTGTTGCATAGGTCGGCAGGGAGTCGTTTGTTCGAATAGGTAACGAATAGATAACGAGCGTTCTGAATAGGTAACGAGCCAATTCCCACCAGTTTTAATGATATTTTTAACTATTCCTGTGACAGGGCATCGAATTTAGAACTATTCTGTAATTTTGGACATCGTAGGAGGCGATATTTTGTTGCATAGGTAAGCAGGAAGTCGTCTGTTCGAATAGGTCACGAATAGGTAACGGACGTTCTGAATAGGTAACGAGCCAATTCTCACCAGTTTTAATGACATTTTTAACTATTCCTGTGACAGGGCATCGAATTTAGAACTATTCTGTAATTTTAGACATCGTAGGAGGCGATATTTTGTTGCATAGGTCGGCAGGGAGTCGTTTGTTCGAATAGGTAACGAATATGTAACGGACGTTCTGAATAGGTAACGAGCCAATTCCCGATATTTTTAACTATTCCTCTGACAGGGCATCGAATTTAGAACCATTCTGTAATTCTAGACATCGTAGGAGGCGATACTTTGTTGCATAGGTCAGCAGGAAGTCGTTTGTTCGAATAGGTAACGAATAGGTAACGGGCGTTCTGAATAGGTAACAAGCCAAATTCCACGAGTTTGAATAACATTTTTAAGTATGCTTGTGACAGGGCATCGATTCTAGATTTATTTGCTAGTTTTGGACATCGTAGGGGGATATTTTGTTGCATAGGTCGGCAGGGAGTCTTTTGTTCGAATAGGTAACGAATAGGTAACGGACGTTCTGAATAGGTAACGAGCCAAATTCCACCAGTTTGAATAACATTTTTAAGTATTCTTGTGACAGGGCATCGAATTTAGAACTATTCTGTATCTTTGGACATCGTAGGAGGCGATATTTTGTTGCATAGGTCGGCAGGGAGTCTTTTGTTCGAATAGTTAACGAATAGGTAACGGACGTTCTGAATAGGTAACGAGCCAATTCTCACCAGTTTTAATGACATTTTTAGCTATTCCTGTGACAGGGCATCGAATTTAGAACTATTCTGTAATTTTGGACATCGTAGGAGGCGATATTTTGTTGCATAGGTCAGCAGGAAGTCGTTTGTGCGAATAGGTAACGAATAGGTAACGGACGTTCTGAATAGGTAACGAGCCAATTCTCACCAGTTTTAATGACATTTTTAGCTATTCCTGTGACAGGGCATCGAATTTAGAACTATTCTGTAATTTTGGACATCGTAGGAGGCGATATTTTGTTACATAGGTCAGCAGGAAGTCGTTTGTGCGAATAGGTAACGAATAGGTAACGGACGTTCTGAATAGGTAACGAGCCCATTCCCACCAGTTTTAATGATATTTTAACTATTCCTGTGACAGGGCATCGGATTTAGAACTATTCTGTAATTTTAGACATCGTAGGAGGCGATCTTTTGTTGCATAGGTCGGCAGGGAGTCGTTTGTTCGAATAGGTAACGAATAGGTAACGGGCGTTCTGAATAGGTAACAAGCCAAATTCCACCAGTTTGAATATCATTTTTAAGTATGCTTGTGACAGGGCATCGATTCTAGATTTATTTGCTAGTTTTGGACATCGTAGGGGGATATTTTGTTGCATAGGTCGGCAGGGAGTCTTTTGTTCGAATAGGTAACGAATAGGTAACGGACGTTCTGAATAGGTAACGAGCCAAATTCCACCAGTTTGAATAACCTTTTTTAAGTATTCTTGTGACAGGGCATCGAACTTAGAACCATTCTGTAATTTTGGACATCGTAGGAGGCGAAATTTTGTTGCATATGTCGGCAGGAAGTCGTTTGTTCGAATAGGTAACGAATAGGTAACGGGTGTTCTGAATAGGTAACGAGCCAAATTCCACCAGTTTGAATAACATTTTTAAGTATTCTTGTGACAGTGCATCGAATTTAGAACTATTCTGTAATTTTGGACATCGTAAGAGACGATATTTTGTTGCCTAGGGCGGCAGGGAGTCGTTTGTTCGAATAGGTAACGAATAGGTAACGGGCGTTCTGAATAGGTAACGAGCCAATTCCCACCAGCTTTAATGACATTTTTAGCTCTTGCTGTGACAGGGCATCGAATTTAGAACTATTCTGAAATTTTAGACATCGTAAGAGGCGATATTTTGTTGCCTAGGGCGGAAGGGAGTCGTTTGTTCGAATAGGTAACGAATAGGTAACGAGCGTTCTGAATAGGTAACGAGCCCATTCTCACCAGCTTTAATGACATTTTTAGCTTTTGCTGTGACAGGGCATCGAATTTAGAATTATTCTGAAATTTTAGACATCGTAAGAGGCGATATTTTGTTGCCTAGGGCGGCAGGGAGTCGTTTGTTCGAATAGGTAACGAATAGGTAACGAATAGGTAACGAGCGCTGGAATGAAGACAATCATTGACAAGGCATCAAGTCTACGGTTTTACAATGTTTGACGCACTTTGGGGTCAAATCAGACCTAAAACCGCGAATAGGTAATGAATAGGTAACAGGGAATAGGTAACCAACTTCACACTTGAATAGGTAATGAATAGGGAATAGGGAATAGGTAACAGACTTCACATGTGAATAGGTAATGAATAGGGAATAGGGAATAGGTAGCCAACTTCACAGGGGTGTTAACTGTTCAACTATGACTACTCATAAACCGGGTGGTAAAATATTGAATAAAGGTCACGAGTACTGTTGTTTTGTAATTACTTTTCAAGCTGTTATAGTTAAAATACGAGTATACTCCCTACTTAACATTTAACATTCTATTGTAATGACCATATCGCAAATTAGATATGAAACATGGTTTAGTCAATATGGTTTTCAATCATTTTCACAAGGTTTCTGATTAGACACCACCATAAAAATATCCATGACTACATGACATATCCAAATCATTAATGTAGCCATGCTAGCTAGGATGTCTGAGGTAAGACAACATATGCAAGAAATTACCAGGGGCGCCATGGTCTAGAGGTAGGATGCAGGCTTTGGAATCGAAGGGTCCTGGGTTCAAATTCCGCCAGTGCCATAGGAATTTTTCTGAGCAAAAGAGTTACCCCACGTTGCTCCTCTTCACCCAGGTATATAAATGGGTACACAGGAAAGTTGAAACCCAAATTGCTGTGGCTGCCGAAGGCGACAATTAATAACAGCCGACTTGAGACCCAGTGGTCCTGGGTTACAGTGTAAAGTCGGTTGAGTGCGTTTCTCGGTTTATAAAACAGACTTTAAACCAAACTTTAATATATGGAATGGTCATCATGCGTATCATATGTTGCTAGATTATTTCTGTCAAAGGAAATTTCAAATGAAGTTCATTTAGTCCTTATAGATCAAATCTGTATATGATTGACTGACCCACCTTTTATATTTATAGTGATATTTATGAGAAACTGGACCTTGATAGATAGTGAAAAATTCGGTATATTCCTTTCTTTTGGCCCCCAGATAATTCAATGCACCACATAACAATGCACACTCTGACTGTGTCCATGTTGTCCTGGTCCCTGACATAGGCCCTTTTAACATTTAATCATAAAAGCCTGTATATTGTTGTTTATTGTGGTATATATATAACATTTCATATCTTTTGCGCAAGATTTTCTGTAAAAACAAAAGAATACGTAAAATTACAGATTTATTTCACATTTGACCTTAAATTTGACCTTGACCTTGAAACCATTGTATTTTTATTATTTTTTTTTTTTCATTTTAAAATGTTTCATTAAAAAGACCAAACACACTGCATGAAATAATTCTAGATTATTTGATATACAGATATACATTAAGTCAGAACAAACAATCATATATGATAGCCCATTTAGTTTTCATTGTGGCAGCCATATTGGATGCCATCTTGGATTTAAAAACAAATAAGATTATTTTCTAGTCTTACATGACAGCTTTATCTAGAATATGAGTATTGCACTAACATAAATAATAACACTGACATTAATTTAATGTCCATTATGTATATCAAAATTGGGGGAAACTGGTAAAATACAGTTTTCCATTATTTTTCAGTAGGGGTCTGTAGACGCCATTTTGAATATCTCCATGGAAACACAAGATATCTTAATCTTTATGTTAAATTATTAAAGCCTATATATTGTAGTTTATTTTGGTATATAATACTCCTGGCTTTTTATGCAAACTTTTGAGTAATAAGAAAAGAAAACTGGTAGATGACGTATTTTTTCGCTATTTTTCACATTTGACCTTGAATTTGACCTTGACCTTGACATTGTAACCATTGTAAAATGTATCATGAAAAAGTTCAAACCTAGTATATGATATTAAATCTAGTTTGTATGGTAAATAGATATACATTAGATCAGTACAGGCAATCATATACAACAACCCCTTGTTTTCAATTCTGGCGGCCATCTTGGACGCCATCTTGGATTTCTCAGCTCGTACCAACATCCAAGACTTGATATTGACCGTTTGGCAAACTTCAGGATATGACAAACATTTTAGTATAGGTTAGAAAATGTGGTACTTTTGTGACCACCCCAACTTCAACCAAGCCTTGAAAGTCACCCTACTAGTTTGGAAAACATTGTGGATAAGCCCGTAGGGAGCATATTGGGTGGGCTAAACTAAAGCCCCCGTGTCTGAATATTGGGGGCTAAATTAGATTTTCCCTAAATTTTCAGTGTAAAATAAGGAAAATTTTGCATTTTTGGCCAACATGGGGGGGGGGGGGACTAAGCCCTCCCTAGCCCCCCCCCCCCCCACCCCTGTTCCTACGGGCCTGGTGGACAATGGAAAAATTGCATGTGACAAGAAATTTCTTCATCTCCCACAATGTTTTCTGCCGAAATTATCTTAACCCTTTCCCAAACAGCAAAAAATGAGTGTGGTTCAATTTGTCTGCTGCTAAAGACACCAAAATCAATGCTTTTAAAGGCAGGATACGCATAACTTAATAATTCCCTTTGATAAGATGTAAAATATTGAGGAAAAAGAAGATGGTATCAATTATTTTCTTTCTTTTCGTCAATATTTTCTAAATGTTCAACACTTGGTTGTGTCAGCATGACGTTACTTGTATCATTCATTGTTTGGGAAATGGTTGTATTCATTTTTGTCATTATTATAATGCCTTTGTTTGAATAAATCTTTTTTATAATTTTCAGGTGATGTTAATCTTCCATAACAGACACTTGACCGTAGCAGAAAGATCAGTATCCTGCTCCTGATTAATTCAGAGAAAGAATTGACATAACTGTATGAGTTCACTGAGACGGCATACCAGAAATATTATCTTCACAAATGAACATTTTTATGCATGTTTCAAGGGCGGATCCAGGAGGATTTTTTTCCAGGGGGGGGTCCAAGCCGAAGATTTTTTCCAGGGGGGGGGGGGGAGTCCGGACCCCCCCCCCCCCCCCCCCCCCGACCCCCATTCTAGATCCGCCCATGTGTTTGAACTCTGTAAACACACTGTAAAGATGGATGCTATTGATTAATGAAGTTTGATACAAGATGATGAAAACCACAGTCAAGCTTCAAGATATTTTCAAGGATGATGGTTCCCAGTCTGGCAATGCTAATGACAAGACCTACAGATTTTAAAGGAGTTTAAGTTACATTAACCATTTCCCAAACTGCAAAATTTTAGGGTTGTCCAATTTTAGTGTTGTTTCAGAGACAAAAAATAGATGTTGATTAAGGTAGGACTTGCCTATGATATAGCTCAGAAAACATTGAGACAATAGGAGAAAATGCTGGTTTTCAGCATTTTCTTCTTTTACCTCAATGTTTTCTCAAACCATTTCTATGAAGGACTTCAAAATCAGGTCTTGTTTGGGAAAGGATCAATTAAGCATTTTGCATTCTGATACTATTTGGTGTTCTTGCTCATTACAGAATAAAATCCTGTCAACCTTGTACAATGTGGTACATGTACTGTATAATCCTTCCCAAGACAACAAAATTTGAGTTTGGTCCCAATTCAAAGATGTTGCAGACAGTAAAGTGAAAAAGATTTTATGATATTTGGTCTTTCTTGCTGGAAAATATTATGGAAAATGAAAATATTCCTTGCTTGTCACATGCAATTTCTTGATTTTCCACAATGTTTTATTCCAAATCCTCTATCTTGTGGGTGGGGCATCAATTTCAAAATGCCACTATGTCACTGTGGTAAACTAATGGATTAATCCTTGTCTGCTAGACTAGTCCAAATTGAAAATGGTTGCTGACAACAATGTAGATCTGACTTTTAATGTGAAATCGATGGCTCAGCACGAAACAGTTGTAATTGCCTATAAACATGTAAGCAGTTACAACTATTTCACTCTGAGCCATCTATAATGTTGAATGTTCATTTCATATGGTAGAAAATATAAAGGGAAAAGGGGGTAAATGTTTATTGTCAGCATATTTATTACTCTTCCCTCAATGTTTTTGAAAGCATCGTCTCATAGATACATCAAAACAAATACAGTCGACAATCGTTGTGTCGAAGTCAGAGGGGCCGTCAGAATACCTCGACATATCCGGAGTTTGACTAATCCGATTTTGATCATTTTCCATGAAAACGATATTTAACCATTTTTGATGGGCATCATATGTGTCCAAGAATGAAATATAGTAGGAAAAGGAAAGAAATTGCTCGAGACGAGCAATTTCTATCCTTTTCCTACTAAATTTCTAAGGCTGTATTTGTTTCGGAATTCATTTTGATATCCATATGTTGAGGATTGGACATGAATTTCACTTTGACTTAAGCGAAATTTCGACTTATCCGATGTCGAGATAACGTGTGTCACCTGTAATTGGTTGAGAAAAACGCATCAAAACCTGGCTCGACCAGTATCCATTCTGCCTTTTGCTGGGGCTGCAGGGTCGGTATTGAAAAGCATTTAAAGGAAATGTGGATGACCAACATTTCTCAATACTTCCCTTCCTATAACATACATTTTTTGTATGTTGGTTTACACTTATTTGCCAGGTGCAGCCTTCTTTCTAACTTGTATTTTGAGAAGGGATTAAAAATTGTAGAAATTGTTGAGAAAAAATCTAGAGAAAAATAAGAAATTGCTGATAATAATTTCTTGTTTTTCCCTCAATATTTTCCATTCAATTACACCTTTCAGGCTTTGACATCAATTATTTTATTGTTTGCAACTCCTTTCCAATTAGGGAAGTCTTAAATTGGGCCATATGCAAAAAGGATTAATGAAAGATCTTCCACAAGACCTTGTATACATTTAGTATTCATAAGGGCCGGATTTGGTGCAGTGGTAACGCGCTGGATTTGTAAAACAGGGGTTGCTGGTTCGATCCCCTGCCTCTCCAGTCTTTCGGATAAGACTTTAACCCTTTCCCAAACGACAAAATTTAGGGTGATCCACTCAAAAAACTGCCACAAATGACAAAATGTATGTTGTTAAGGATAGGATTTATGTTAAATATGGCACAGAAAATATTGAGACAAAAGGAGAAACTGCTGGTTATCAACAGTTTCTTCTTTTGTTAAACTGAGGTCCCTTCTCCGTATGACCTTAGCAGTTGAGTGTGACATAAAACTCCATTTTATCCAATTTTATGGAAACTTTTGAACATTTTCCAATACTGACATCTGTATTTGTCTACTGTTGTAGGGGCATATAGAGATGTTAGTGTTGGAAAATTGAGAATAACAGCTCCAGACACTCAAATAGTGTAACAATGACCAATTGGATCATTCAGGACCAAGCTTTTGAAAGCATCAATTGGGGAAGGATGCTGGTAACCATATGAACAATTTCATCCATTTCCACTAGTGTATTGCATGGCAGGACAACTGAGTGTATAGATGGATATTGAATGAACAAATAATTCATTTTTCTATTTATTTTCAACTCATTTTTAATGTCCCTGATAGAAAAACCCTGTGAAATCATTGATGCAAAAGAAGGAATAATACCATTTCTCCTTTTGTCTCAATATTTTCTAAGCTCTCTACACAAATGCTATCTTCATTAAGAGACAGCTGCTTTCAAATTGAGCCAGTCCAAAATTTAGTTGTTTGGGAAAGGGTTAAAATGAGGTGAAAATGAAAAGATGTGAATTAAAAAAGCAAACTCAAGATTCAATGATTCTTCAACCACTGTTATTTTCTTTAATTTCACAAAACAAATTCCAAAATTCATATCACTTGGGAATTGCCAAAACTAAAGTACAATAATAATTTACTTAGAAGTCTAAGGCAGGATATCTAAAGCTTTGCAGAAAAAAAATAAGATTCTCTCATTTTACCAAACAAGGCTACTTGACACTCACTCCTAAAGAAGGTAAGCTTTTGAAAATATGGAGAAATTAGATGCTTGTCCAGGGACAATTTATTGATTCTGCTTTAAAACTCTGGCAAAAAAGTTCAAAGTTGGAATTAAATAAACCTACAATAAAGTCTATTAAAGCATTACAATTAATCGCCTTTTTTACTTGAAATAGCTGCCAAGGGGCCAAGATAAACTGATACATCGGTATAGCTCACGATAAATGACCTGGCAGAGCATACCTAGTTAATAGCTAGAGATGCTCTGCTTCTGCTTTGGTCATTTATCATGAGCTAAACTTAATTTTAAAAATTATTATCTCTTTTTCACTCAATTTTGGATAAAAAGTCTTCAAATTCCTTCACTTTGTAAGTAAACGTGTAAATTTTTGTCTCTCCCTCTGCTGTGCAGCCTCAGGTACTCATCTAAGTGGAGCTAGATCTGTAAAACATCATTTTCTTTGATTCAGCTGTTGCCTGAATTGTCTCATTCCCTGAAATATAGAAACAATACCACGCAAAGTTGGATATTTTTGGTAGATTACTGCTTTGATGGAGTTTACAGCTGCGTCCAACAATATTTCAGCTGTACTTTAGTAGCTGGTGCACTTAACAATGTGCCCCCTCAATGTTTTTAGTCGATTTTATTACAATAACTGATTAAATCCACCAGCTATTCATCTCTAGCTATCATTCAGCACATTCTAGCCGTCAACTGAAAAAATAAACATGGAAAATTTGGAATAAATGGAACTAAATGTGCATATAATATCGCACAGAAAATATCAAGATGTTGCAGACAACAATTTTAAGTGAATTAAATTTAAGAATTATTGGTCTTTTTCGGGTAGAAAACATTAATGGAAATGATGAAATTGCTTTTCACAAGCAACTACTTCATTTTCCACAATGTTTTCAAAGCCTTATTTTTTGGGGGAGTCAAAAAGAGTAATTGTGTGGGAATGGATTAATTGGATAGATGAGATTTAGTGCCATGTTCAATCATTTTCCAGTCATTATTTTGACAGGTTCACCAAACCATGTATTCCTATTTCTCGTAAAACAAATACAATCGCAAGATAGAATTTGGGTAACGAGCTGTGCGGATCCAGGATTTCTGTGAAGTGGTTTGAATTTACAAAAAATGGGGTTCGTTTTCCTAGTATTTCATAATTTTGACTGGAATTCTGCATGAAAATGGAATAATCAGAGGGGGCTTCATTATAATCTCCTCTGGATCCGCCACTGACGACTACTCATACTTAACCCTTTCCCAAACAAGACCTGGTTTTGACGACCCTAATAGAAAAGGCTTGGGAAAACATTGAAACAAAAGAAGAAACTGCTGATAACCAGCAGTTTCTCCTTTTGTCTCAATATTTTCTGTGCCATATTTTACACAGATCTAATCTTTAATAACATTAATTTGTCATTTGTGGCAGTTTTTGAAGTGGATTACCCTAAAAAAATTACGTTTGGGAAAGGGTTAATTAATTGATAATTTGGTGCGATTCGACATTGTGTACGATACAAAATGAAATAACTTTTCTCAAATATTATGAAGAATATTGGTCGAGTTTAGTTTGAACCCACCAACCCTGAATAGACTCCGATGAAATATTTTCCTGACTTGTTACCACTAAATTTGTTTTTATACAATGACCAGCATAAAGACTTGTCATGAGAGAGAAATGCAAAGTCCCAGATAAGGATGAATAATTTTAAAACTGTGCTGTTGGTACACAATTGAAATTCTTAATAAATTAATTCTACTGGGTATCAAAAACAAAGGGTTTAAATTAGAAATAACATGATTTACATGACACGACCTCTTAAGGCCTTAAATATACACTTTCAAGTGCTATGAAATAACTAACATCATCAAAACCTGTCTTGAACTTCGAAGTTGACAAATGGAAATGAAAATTAATGTCAAATTTTGAAAGCTAAACGTACTTTTCCACGAAAGCGATAGTTTATTAGCTCTTGAGCTAGGCGTGGACGGACGTGTTTTTGGAGCTCCGACAATTTTACCAATTTTACAAACTTTTATCGTTTTTATTCACTTAAGTTGGATGTTTTAACTAATTAACTGTATATAGATGGTTGCTGTTTAATTTAATTCACCATTGTGCCACAAAATTGTGGAAAATTCGTCGTCTCCGAGAAGTTTGAACTTTGGCACCAAAAAGCACGCTGTTGGAAATGAACATTTTTTCTGCAAAGAATTCTACCGCCAACATAACTGAGCCATTTTAGACACTTTTAAACTGATATTCTACTACTACTGTACCAAATGTTGAGCCAGCTTTTTTAACGGAAGTTAGGATAAATTCCAACCCTGAAGATTTTTAAGAAGATATTCATCAGATTTTTACAGACTTTAACCTTGCAAGTAACTGTTTTACATATATATGAACTATTTCCACAATTTCATCATCTTGCATCATTTATTTGTGTAGTCACCCATCTCGTCACCAATATCTAACGTACGGAACCCTAAAGGCAGACCTGACTGTGTGAAACTCCTCTACAAACAATGGAAGCCACAGGCACAACCAACAGAATGATGACCAGGCGGACTTCTTCAAGCAACTTGCGAGCTGAAAGTAACAATCAACAAACTGTATGTATGAAAGATTTCTCACTTCATAAGGGCAAATCTCTCTCCAAAAAGAACCAAAGTTGTGATAAAGAACATATGACATGTGAACTCAAATCAGAAAATAATCTCGTTATTGAACTGAGTACAGCAGCATACGAAGTGGCAAAAACATGTACTTCTGACTTACTAAAGTGTCAATCATTTGAATATTTTGTCGAAACTAGAAAAAGTGTGGACCGTAACGGTGCAAACGTTGACTCTTGTCACCGAGTGTACAATCGAAAAAGTGATGGTTCATGTGGCAGACAACTTAAGTTCACCATAAACTTTTATCACACTACGTCGGTTATACTTGTGAATGGCAATAGAATTGACATATTCATATCAGAAATCCTCCAGAAACTCCAGGACGAACTAAAAGTAAGAAATGCTCATCTGAACATTATCAACAAAAATCTGAAATCCATGTTAAATCATGTTTCTACTCAACCACTGCGAGAATGTGCTGGTAAAACGAAATCTGTACATGTAAACAATAGTACAAACTCTCTACCAATCTGTGATAATATAAACAATAACATTCCAATGAACAGTAGTGTCTCTGCTATCACTGACAAAAGCAATGATGCAAATTCTTCCTCAGAGCTAAGTGAAAATCCGAATCAGTGCTCTGATGCAACTAACCAGACTTTATTGGACACAAATTCAGATCCGAGTGCCTGCTTTACAAATACTGAAACACAAATTGACTCTAATACAGATATTAGTGAAATATGTCCGTTATGTCAAAAACCAGCTGACGGCAGTGTCATTTTATGTGGTGATAGTGGTGATTGGTATCATTTTACATGTCTAGGGATAGATGAAAAGTCAGTCGAAAGCTTAGGCCAAGATGACTTCAACTGCGACTTATGTACTAACAATTTGAAATATGTCTTGAATGATTCTATTGAACAGACTGCTGAACCAGAACAAATTTTAATCCTAACAGAAGATGACTGTGCTAGTGATCGAAACCCAGACTACGAACCAGAGCAAACCACTCCTAACGAACCAGTTTCCCACCCAGGTGACAGGGTACCTTCACCCCAACCTCCAGTTCATCAGCCAAGCCAACCAGAGGTAACTCTTACCAACGACAAGGTAAGAAAGACTGCCAAATGTACTAAAAAACCAAGAAAAACAGAATCCTCAGAGAAAGCATACATTCTAGAACTTGAGAACAAAATCAGCAGCCTCATGTCAACCATAGATCTATATGAAAAGAATAGATACAATAACCTAAGTGCACATACAACAAATGACTGTAACCAAACACGGTCCGGACTTCATGGAAGTAATCATAGTTGCTGTCACCCACAGAACAATCAATTCAACGAACTTAGGGACAACCTTAATGACCAAAGAATCAAACTATTGGAATTACAAATGTCGCAAATAACTCAGATGAATAATATGCTACACATGCAAATGATGGCACCTAAACCATATCATCCAATGTTTAATCCACAGGTCGGGTTTTACCACGCACTTCACCAAACCCCACCACAGTCTGGTCACAACTATGGGCTTCACCAGATTCCTACACAGCCACAGAGAGTTTTCCCTGTATACCAGGTCCCTATGAACCCAGGACAATCTTTAACTCAACCACTTTTTTATTCTCAATCTAGCTTCCAGCATCAAGTGCCTCATGGTCCAGAAGGTTACCAACAGGGTGTACCCAATATGGTCAGACCACAGCAAGGTATAATACCAACTGTCATACAGCCAAACTTAAGTCAACCGCAACAAGTGGTACAAGGACTACAGGTAAATCAAATGACAAACCCACAGCCAAACCAAGCTTATCAGAACCAGAGAGTGGTCTCCCAGTCAACAAACATGCTAATATCACAGTCACCAAATGTACAGACTTCTAGTAATTCAATGTCCACCCCACCAATCCCAGTTCAACAGTTACACTCTCAAAGCCTAGAGAAAAACAGCCATCCTACTCCTATAGGGCCAGAAAAGCCAAGTACTATAGAAACAGCCCAAAGGGAAAGTCACAATCATCAAATGACAAACAGCCCCAACAGTCATCCTTCAACAAAGGAGAAAACATCCAAATTTAAGGGCCATAAGAAGAAAGCCAACTCTACCCCCGTGAACCATAAACCAACAAGCACGAAGTCTTTTTTGTCCATTCCTGTGGTCAAAGAGAACCCCCCAGACAAGGAAAACAACCTACTGGAAATGGAGCCAAGGACATCAGTATAGTAACCTGCAACATTGAAGGTGTGCAACATAACGCCCCCTATTTTAGAAAACTCTGTGACACCTATGACATTATATGTATCCAAGAACACTGGCTGTGGGACTTCCAGGCACATGAAATTAGTAAACTAACATCAGGAAAAGATCATTTCACAAGAAGCACAGACAGTAATGACCCAATAGTTGGACACAGTTTACCAAGAGGAAATGGTGGAATATCTATCCTATGGCCTGCTACATGGTCCAATAGAGTGAGGAAAGTCACTGAAGGAAATGAACGAATCCAAGCAGTCATTGTTCAAGCTGAAAGGAACCTATGTATCATAAATGTCTACCTTCCTACCAACTATAATTCTGTCCAGTCCTCCACTGAATATGCTGACTGTCTTGACATTCTTGACCATATAATAGAACAGTACAAATCCACCCATACTATTATATTGGCCGGTGACCTAAATGGAACCCTACTACAACCTAGACCCTCAAACAGACATGACATATTGATACAACAATTTATCGAGGAACACGGTTTATACCATCATGGGAGTTCTAGCCATACTTTTTTCCAACATTCTGGAAAAGGAAGCTCACAGATTGACTATATACTTTCCTCTGATATCAGCATACTCAAAGACCCACAAATTGGTGATGATGAATGCTGCAACACATCAAGCCATATTAAAGTTTCTGCCAAAATTAAGCTTCAGATGTCAGGTCCCCAACCGAAAAGAAAGCTCACTAATACACAGAAACTTATCATCTGGGAAAAAGCAGACAAAATGAGATACGAATCGGAACTCTCCAAAACATTGTCTGAAAAGACTTTAAACCCCACCAATGCCCAAGAACGTCTTACAATCGTTACTGAAGCCATCCACTCTGCAACTCAGCAGTCCGTACCAACCAAAATAAGCAAGCTCAGAGGTCCAAAGTGGAAAGCATCGCCTGCAGTGAGAGAACAACTCAAAACATGCAAATTCAAATACCAAAAGTGGGTGATGTCGGGCAAAACAAATCCAGACCTAAAAAGCGAAAATATTCTGGCCAAGAGAACATTACGTCAAATAATGAGACAAGAAAAACACCTTCTACGACAGCCTGATGGAGAACCCAACATCCGACAAATTTTATCAACTCATCAGGAGAAACAGGACAATAGATAACCAGACCACATGTTTGAACTCAAATGGAGACTCGCTATTTTGTCACGACAAGCAAAGACAGCTATTTGCTACCTACTGTAAAAGTCTTTATTTTCGCGAGCTCAACATTTCGCGATTTCGTTGTCTGGGATTTATTCGCGAGTTTATAAGTTCGCGCATTTTTGATGTAAAGTTCGGGTATTTCCGTTGTTTTCCGGAAATGTTCGCTTCGTTATATTCCGTACATGTCCGTTTAACCCCGATAAATACACAAGCGATGGCTAGACAAAATGTTTATCACACCTGTCTTCTCTTTATAATTTTTTTCACACCTTTTCATATGTAACTGTTAAAAGGACAATACATATATTGTCCCTACATGTATGACAAAAAGTGAATAACATAAGAACGTAACTGCTTCATTTTTCCATTAAATGTACTGTACTTCTGAATTGTAAACGATAAAGAGGTCACCCTTTTACGACCATATTCTAGGAAAACACATGTAACATTTATACTTTGTATTTGTAATCATGTACAATGTATATCATCATAATAATATAACATTATGATGTTAATTGCATTGTTCATAGATTGAAAGGTGGGTAACGATCAAAATTTCCGATTTGAAGTGTTTTAATGAACATATAAAATTTCGGAATGTTCCGGATTCCGAAGAACCATCGGCAATCTCCGGCATTCTGAGACTGATATTTTCACGAAATTGATGAATTCGCGAGATAGCCTACTCGCGAAAATTAGCGAAAATTAAGTCCTAGCGAATAAATAGACTTTTACAGTATTTTGAAGATCTATCTACACCAAAAGAGAAGAACTATGACAGTAATCACCTTAAACTATGTGAAGTTAGACAAGGGCTTATTGAAGACTTCTTCAAAAACCAAAACCAACCCATTGAACCAATCACAGTAGATGAGACAAAACTGGCCATAGCCTCATTGAACAATAAGAAAGCAGCAGACGAATTCGGGTTAACAGCAGAACATATCAAACTATCTGACTACTGTTTGGCTACCTTCCTAACAGACACCTTTAATCTTATCCTAACTTCCGGGGAAATCCCAAGTACTTTCAAATCAGGGATAGTCACGCCAGTACTGAAGAAATCGAAAAAACCCACAGACCTGGATAACTACAGAGGAATCACCGTCACACCCATTCTGGGCAAAGTACTTGAGTGCATCCTATTACCAAGATTGACCAGATATTTTGAACAGTCTCCGCTACAATTTGGCTTTACCTCCAACCTATCACCTATAATGGCAGCATTAATGATCACAGAATCAAGAGCTGAGGCAAAAACCAACACTGGATCATCTTTATTCCTCCTAACACTAGACAGCCAAAAAGCCTTTGATGTGGTGAATCACACTATCATGCTAGACAAATTATATGAGATGAAAATCCATCCTTCCCTATGGCTTCTTATTAAAGACCTATACTCTGGTCTCTCGGCAAAAGTCAAGTGGCTCAACGGAATAAGCAGTCCATACAAAGTACAACAAGGAGTTAGAGAAGGTGGAATCCTCTCCCCATTTTTATATAAAACCTACATCAACCCCTGCTTACAGGAGCTCCAACAACAGAGAACAGGATTTCACATTGGTAACACTTATGTAGGCTGCCCGACCTGTGCGGATGATCTAGCCCTCTTGTCAGACAACCAAACAGAGCTTCAATTGATGACAGATATTGTCAGCCGTCATGCGAGTAAAGATAGAGTTACAATTCATCCGGATAAATCCAATGCAGTACGCCTCTCAAAGTCAAACTCACGTAAAAAAGAACCGTTTAATCTGAAACTGGATGACAGAGACATACACCTATCAAACAACACAACTCATCTAGGACTCCTGAGAGCAGAAACCAATGAAAACATGGCCAACATAGAAGAAAGACTCAAACTGGCTAGACGAACATTATACTCACTGATTAAAGTTGGTGTCCATGGTTCAAATGGCCTTAATCCGAAGGTTTCGTACAAAATCTACCAGTGTTATGTCATACCACGACTGTTATATGGGTTAGAAGTTATCCCTCTTACTGCCTCTCAACTTGAACATATCTCGAAGTTTCATATACAGACACTTAAACGGATCCAATCTCTACCTGCAAGAGTAGCAAACTGCGCAGCCCATCTACTACTAGGGGCACTACCAATCGAGGGTGAATTACACAAAAGACAGCTGAGTCTCCTGTACAACATCTTATATACTGAAAATGAAACCATTGCTACTTTAACCAACAGACAATGTGCAGTGAACACAGACAATCAACTCAGTTTCTTTGGAAAAGTACAAAGTACCCTAGACATGTATAATCTACCACCCATTGAGACACTGAGACATCAGTCAATCTCCAAGTCAGTGTGGAAAAGCTCTGTAAAACAATCAATTCATTCATATTGGCTAAACGAACTCAAAGAGGACGCGAAGTCAAAGTCATCGTTAAAATTTCTCGACATTGAGTCTTGCACAATCGGTAGACCACATACTATATGGAACTCTCTTCAATCTACAACTAGTGACACTAGAAAAGGTGCAGTGAAGTGTAAAATGTTAGTAGGCTGTTATATGGTACAATCCAAATTTCATAAATACAGCAAAGGAACTCAAAGTGCACTTTGTAAATGCTGTGGACTACAGGACGAAGATATATCTCACGTTTTACTGAACTGCCCAGCCTTCCACCGCATAAGGAAACCAATACTACAGGAATTAAAATCAACCATAGTGAAAACCATTGGTACTGTTAACTGGAGACACCTCTGTAACAATGATGAAAAACTAGTGAAGATTATATTGGACTGTGGAAATGTGTCTGTATTATCAAAATCAAAAAAATGGCTCAGTAATCGAGAAACTCGCGACCGACTTGTGTTACCATATTCATACAAAAAGACTCTGGAAATTGTCTAGACGATAAACCTATATCAGTATAAACTTTAAAAACCACGCCTAGCAAAACAAATTGTATATAAGTTAAAGTTAACAGTTCGAAAGTTACTAAAGAAGATTTACAAGGCCATCAATGTGTATGGCTTTGGTGTTCCTACAAGAGGAAGTTCATACGAAGAAAAGAAAAGAAAGATTTATCTATTCGTTGACAAAATCCCTAAATATTGGTAACTTTTACGTCGCACATCGGCGATGACGGCCTTCATTTTCGAGCTGTCAAGCGAAATTTATTATCATCTTACCCCACCTGCATTTTCACCCGCATTTTCTCGGTTTGTTGATCGGTCTACTTGGTTGGAATTACGATGAACGAGTGGTTTTGTTTTCAAATTCTTTTAGGGCAAATAACTTGGCTTTAATGTAGTTTAAACTATGTAATATTAATAAATATTTCGCCCTTCAATCGAAATTAAAAGAGTGATCAAAACTGTGATTTGTAGGCGAAATGACAGGTGCTCGGATAAAGCGAACGCACGTTTCTTCAAATTCTTGCGATCGAAATCACTAATCAAGTGGAGTTACGGGAAAAATAGACTAGAAACTCATTGATTTTCGTTTGAAAACGTTTACAAAATACTCCTTTTCACCCAGTGAATCTCCGAGTCGAGTGTCGCGGCCATCGTTTGTTTGTTCTATTAGATTCCCCCGATAACTTTTTCGAGGCACCACTAGCTAAGCTAGCGTATATCTTTTTTTTGTGCATGTTCCTACTAATCTACAAGTAACATGTGCTCTATTTACAGTGCAGTGAACTTTGAAACAAACTATTCTAACTCGGAACATTTTGGCGTGCGGAAGAGAAGAGGCAGTAAGTTTTACCTCACTGCTACCCACTCCATTCAGCTGGGTAGACTGAGGCGTTGACAATTAAGTGTCTTGCCCAAGGACACACCTCCCCGGGTGGGACTCGAACTCGGGTCCTCCGGGTTACAAGCCGAGTGCGCTAACCACTGCGCTATCGAGGCTGTCATCCTTGAGCACAAAAAATTAACGCAAAGTACGGTCCGAATCAGACTCGGCGCTGAGCACGATTTCATGCTCAGCTGAGTACGTTTTCATGCTCAGAAGTTTTATAAGACCGGATTCCTTGAGTCGGACTTGACGTCGAATACGAAAACGAGGCTTGAGCACAAAATCGTGCTCAAGAAGTTTTATAAGACTGGGCCCTGGTTTTGACGTCTCTTATAGAAAAGGATTGGGAAAACATTGAACTGCTGATAACCTATCTATCTATATATACTACCTAGCTACCCTTTCGGGTATTACTGGCAAGTTTCACCATTTGTCTCAATATTTTCTGTGTCAAATTTTACACAAGTCCTATCTTTAATAACACCCATTTTGTCATTTGTAGCAGCTTTCAAATTGGACCGCCCTAACGTTTTGTTGTTTGAGAAACAGTTAAACGTGTAGTTCGTCGGATAGGTATAGTCCCTGGACTTATGCACATTCACTGAAAAATCTTCACGAAATCCTCTGACATTTTTATGTCTATTCAATTATTTGTTTAAGATCTGATAAGCCCAATGCTGCCCATCACACTGTAATTAGAGATATCAGGTTTCAGGCAGTCTGCTGGTCAAATACACACTCAAACTCAGTTTCATGGAGTTAAATATAAATTCTCTCTTGACTATTGGCTCTGGAGATGTTATTTGCAATATTATGTATAGGCCTACATGTTTGAGTGAAGAGCCTGTCATTTGATGAAACGATTCCCTAATAACAAAGGCAAAGCATATCCTATAGTTCAATTTAATCAAATATGAAGGTCGTCCAATTTTAAATCTGCAGATGACAAAATGAATGTTTATGTGCATAGCTTGGAAAATATTGAGGTTAATGAAGAAATTTCTGGTTATCAGCATTGCCTTCTTTCGCCTCAATGTTTTCTCAAACTTTTTTCTGTTAGTGACATCAAAACCAGGTCCTATTTGGGAATGGTTTAAGACCTTTATACAATTTAATTTTATAAAAAATGCGTGGTTTCCCTGAAAGAGAAACGATTGACATGACAAGTCTTTATTTTCATCTATCACTCCCTGCATTATGAATATTGTACAAATTACGGTAATCTACTTAGTGAGCCAGTGCATCACAAGTTACATTGGAAAAGGGTCAATTTTGGTACATAAAAAGAAATTTATATGGATCTGTACAGATAACTAAAATTTGCTATTATGCCACCGTTTTAATTATTGGGGAACATAGTAGATCTTGATCAATTTGCATGTATGCACAGGCTGATCTTGATGCATGTCTGAATTAAATGCCTTATGATTAATAAGGTTGATGAGGACAGGATTTGCACATGAAATAGTACAGAAAAGATTTTTTTGAGGCAAAAGGAGAAAATGCCGGTTATTAGCATTATAATTATTCTTCTATAAAGGACACGAAAACAACGTTTTGTTTTGGAAAAGATTAAGGACGAACAAAACTTAGAAACTTATTGCAACGAATTGATTAATTTATTGGGGTTTTATGCCGTTTTCAACTGCTATGGTCATATCGCGGCGGCTGGAGCACCTTACCTTGGATTCCTGGTATTTCTCTCACCAAAACACTGAGGCGTCAAGGGGGTAGAATCGGCATCAATATGACGCCTGAGTGCAGTATTTATATAGAGGCAGATAATGGCAAATCCCGGTCTTGTCTCTGCGGTGAAAACCACAACAATATCCAAACCGAACCTCCAGCTGCTCTCTCACATAGATGACTTACACCCATTGGTGAAAGACAAATGACTTTTGTCAAATGTCAGAATGGATACAAGCCGAGCCGAGCTTCGAACAGGATTGAGAGACTCCGACGTTACCGATTGAGCTATCGGGGCTCGGCATCTTGCAATGAAATTTTTTTATTCTACTTTTCCCTCATAATTTTACCTTATCAAAATTAATAATCTATATATATCAGTCTTCAACTTGAATTTTATTTCTTTGTCTGCAACCCCATTCATTTGCTATGATATAAATTGTGGAGGAATTGTAATCAAAGCTTCTTCTAAATCAATACATCTTGTCCACAAAGATGCATTGCAAAAAGACATTTTTTAGAGAAAATGTGCACAATGTTCCTAGCAATGGTTAACACTTTCCAAAATGGCACAAAATTAGACAACCTCAGCAGACGACAAAATACATGTAGATTTATATAAAAGTGTAAAATATACATGTTGCGCAGAAAATACTGAGGTAGAAGGAGAGAATTTATTTTCGTTTGCTTAATTTTTAGCGAGCCGGGACTTTAAGTCCGGGGAGCTAATGTCACAGCCCTAGTGTCGGCGTCGGAGTCAGCGTCGCGTCTTCAAAAACATTAACCTGGCCTATATCTCGGGTACTGTTAGAGATACAATCTTGATATTTCACACATGGACACTTCTCGACAAGGCCTTTCATTTGCGACATTGACCTTTGACCTAGTGACTTTGACCTTGGAGTTTGACCTACTTTCAAAAAACTTTAACCTGGTCTATATCTCATGCACTATTAAAGATAGAGCCTTAAAAGTTCACATGTGGATACCTCATGCCATGACCTTGACCTTGAGATGATGACCTTTGACCTAGTGACCTTGACCTTTGACTCCTTTTTTGCGACAAGCTCTCGTATAGGCGAGCTACGTTGTCCGCTGACAACTCTTGTTTCAATCTTTTTTCCGAGAGGGATCTCAAAGCCATGTTTGTTTGGGAAAGGATTAACAAATGTTAAACTAACAATAATAATCAAATCTTAAAAAATCTTATGGACCATGACCATAGCGTTTGTATAATTCAGGCTGATCTATGTTCCTTGCGAAAATAAAATTCTTTTTCGTTTCATTTCAACATGAAAAGGGGTATTTCCCTATTCTCAAAATGTATGCTTTCCAGTTTCAGCATTCTGTCCTGCTAGCATACTTCTCATATTTCACTAGTCTAAACAAATGGTCAGTGAGGTCAGCATGCTTACTGTTAACTGGTATTTTATCACCTATAATGATCTGATTATTGAGATGTGGGACTGATAACGCAGAGCCGCGTGAAGGTGCTGTTTGCTACCCTAAGTCTAGGGAGTAGGTATGTTTCATTTGACTTTTGGCTCAACCAATGACGAAAGTTAAAATTACTGTTCACATAAAAGGCAACCCCCTGTAGTCTAAAAATGATGGGTATAACGCAATGGGTTCTTCTTATAGATCTACACATCTATATAATGCTAATAAAATAGATTATAAGTCGGTTGACCCTGATATCTTTTTTCTGATTTCAGTGAGATAGACGGAGAGATCACGGTTGGAGAGATTAAGGAGAAAGAGGTTGCCAAGGCTCAATATGTGGCCGCTCAACAACGTGGAGAGAGTGCGGGGTATATCGGGACTAAGTGAGTAATTATTACGTAGTTCTGCAATATACAATGACACATCTGCACAAGTGAAGGATTCTACTTCTTTGTTCCAACAATTCGAATTTATATGCAATTTATCGATTATGGGTCAACTTTAAATGCGTGTATCTCGCTTACTGGCAACAACTTAAAAAAAACTAATAGTATTTATACTCATTAAAATACCCAATCTTGGCATCAAGACACATTTTAAAAAATTGAAATCGGAATGAAATGTCCCTTTAAAAAAAATCCACACCAATACTCGCGTTTAAATGCTGTTTTTTTTTTTGTCCAATGGCGACTTACATTATATGGGCTCAAAAGAAGTTTCAACAATAAATTTTGATGAACTTCCCTGATTTGATTTTATAAAAGTTTAAGCGCTTAGCAAATTTGTCCATCTAAGTTCAGACTCGTTCATAGCCTGGATTTATAAATGCATTTTTCTGTTGTTTTTTTCCAGACATCGCGAAACTAACAAGTTTGAGTTAGCCATCACGGTTGCCCCACAAAAGAAGATCTCATTCAACCTGACGTACCAAGAACTACTGAAGAGAAAGCTTGGATATTACGAACAGGTATTGGACTTTGTTTCTGGAAATCAGATGAAGTGCAAGCAGTTGTATCAGTTCTGTAAAAGTGTGGAATCGTGCGGTGGTGTGCAATTGGACGAGGATGTCTCACAAGCCAAAAATGGCTGGCTCTTTAAACAGAGGTGGCACTATAAAATAAAGTCCTACAGTCTGTCGTTGCATAGAAACAGTATTGGTTTCTGCGTATAAATACAAATACAGATACAGATAAACAAAGCCTTTTCATATTGTATCCCCTTACCAAACGACAAAAAGTTAGGGTGGTCCATTTCGAAAGCTGCTGCAGACAACAAAATGGATGTTACTGAATATAAAATTTGTGAATAATTTATCAGCAGTTTCTTCTTTTGTCTCAATGTTTTCCTAAGCATATCCTTTATAGGACGTCAAAACCGGATCTTGTTTGGGAAAGGGGTATACCGAATGTATCGCCATATGATCTATAACATATCTTTATACTCCAGGAGATATTTATAGACCCAAGTACTACAGTGAATAATTTTGACGTCACCGTAACTATCCTCGAGTCTAGAGACATTACGACGTTAACTGTACCGCCACTCCGTAATGACGTCGGGGACGCAGTAAACAATGTACCGTCATATTACCTATATATTTCATCTTTATACTCCAGGTGCTATTTATAGACCCCGGTACAACAGTAAAGATTCTTGACGTCACCGTAAACATCCTCGAGTCTAGAGATATTACAACGTTAACTGTACCGCCACTCCGTAATGACGTCGGGGACGCAGTAAACAATGTACCGTCATATTACCTATATATTCAAGCGCGGATCCAGGATTTTTTCCAGAGGGGGGGGGGGGGGGGTTAAAGCCCAAATGATGGCATTTAATAAGAAGTTATATTGTCAAAATTCAATTTTCGGCCAATTCCAGGCGGGGTCATGACCCCCTGACCCCACCCCTAAATCCGCCCTTGATATTGTTTCTTTATACTCCAGGTGATATTTATAGACCCCGGTACGACGGTGAAGACTCTTGACGTCACCGTAAACATCCTCGAGTCTAGAGACATTACAACGTTAACTGTACCGCCACTCCGAAATGACGTCGGGGACGCAGTAAACAGTAAGCCAATGTTTTAGTTTGGTGTATACGTCTTTTTTGATTAACAATATACGTACCAAATATCCGAGTCTTTTGCATTGTTTTAAGCATTAGCATGATTGCTGAAAATACTGAATAAACTGTTGTTGTGTATACGTTGAAGTAAGAAATAAAAAATGTTATGACTATAACATTTCGTATATGCCATAACCATGTTTCGCTTATGACGTATAGACGTACGTAATCTCACGTTTTCAGATGTGGACAACATTATAGTAATCAGCCAGCCTACGACCAAGTCAGCCACCATACGTTACTCGCCGTCAGTAGAACAACAACGTTTACAGTCCGATAACGGTATAGCTGGACGATTTGTCGTACAATATGACGTAGAGAGGGGCATGGACTTTGGTGATGTTCTGGTACGCATTTTTATGCCCCCGTATCGAGAGATCGGGGGTATATTGTTTTACTCATGTACGTCCGTGTGTCCGTCCGTCTGTCTGTCTGTCCGAAAATTTAACATTTTGCCATTTCTCCAAAAGTTTTTGACATACAAAGCTGATTTGGTATGTAACTTCATTTCAATGATATCTATCTGTTCCATGCAATATGACTTTCTTCACGGTCATCTGTTAACCCTTATCAACCCTTTACACAAAAACTTAACATTTTAGAAAAATAGCCATTTTGGGGGCATTCGTGTATCACAAACACATCTTGTTTTGTTTTGTGTCTCTATGTATACGTTAAAACACGCTTAACATAGAAAATAACGTTTACAATCAGATTTCGGCACTGCAGGACGGTTTGTCGCACAGTATGACGTAGAGAAAAGCTTGGGCGACGGTTATACTCTCGTACGCTGTTTCGTTTTATGACTATTTTTCCGATTTCAAATGAACTTTAATATCATCAGAGATTCTACATGTACATACACGTGGTACATCAAAACAATATAACGTGATTTGAGACTATTCTGGGAAACTTTTGAAAGCCAATTTATTTCGCTTAAATTTTTTAAAAAAAAGCTAATTAGAGTGATAAAAAAGTAACTCATGATCAAATATGTCAAGATAGACAAGCACAGAAAGATATTGATATCATCGCTTTTCAGCAAAAACCTCGTATCTACAGCTGTAAACAAACTATAGATACGAGATGTTTATGAAAAGCAGCGATAAGGTAAAAAGTCACTGTCAAATTGCACGACATTCTACATTTCAATTATAGATGGTGAATGGATATTTCGTGCATTTCTTCGCCCCGGAAGGTCTAAAGCCCATGCCGAATGACGTCCTGTTTATTCTGGATGTAAGTGGATCAATGGTTGGCAGAAAGATCAAACAGGTACGCATATGTGTCAACACAAACACGGTGGATAATCACGTGATACAACATTTTCAGAAAACCTTCATTAATTTTGTTAAAGAGAGGCCGATTTGAATTCGGTTTGAAGCAGAGAAGGTGAAGAGACGTAGCCCAATAGATGGACGTGGTGGTGGATTTTTGAAAAAATAAACCGAATAAAAGTTATTGAAGATCAACCAAAATTTGGTTGATCTTAAATAACTTTTTATCGTTGTTTTTAAATCCACCGCGTCCAGCTTTTTCCTGGCCTTCTCTGCTTCAGACCGAATTCAAATTGATCAGGTTTAAAAATATATTGATTATTTTCGGAAATTCTGAGTCACGTAATTGGCCATCGTGACAAAGTATAGCATCGTAAGTTAGTCCTTTTATGGAGAATTAATTATACATGTACATGTTTTAGTAAACTTCAATCCCTATATCTATTTTTTCACAAATTGCATATTCAGCAAAGAGAGCTTTTAAAAAAGTTTATTCGTTTCTTCTCTCGAACAGTTTTATTATTTTTTAACAAGATTTCTTTGCGCATTTCATAGTTTTAGTTACAGCCTTTTTTGCTTAGCAATGTTCTCTCTATTCTCGTTTATCTATTTGCTTCATAATGAATATCTACATGTTATTATAGTCAAACTTTGAATCTTAAGGCTTACAACCCATCATTCGATACCAAACACTTCGTGCATCTTCGGGACAGCGGAAATTAAATAGAGATACCCTCGTCAATTTCCGGGTCGTCATCCGTGGCATCTGCAATTTGACGAGGGATACCCTCGTCAATCTCCGTTGCTACGCATGACGCCCGAAGATGCCCGAAGTTTTTTGTTGTTAACCCATTACCAAACGACAAAATTTCGACTTGTCCAAATTCAAAGATGTTGCAGACGGCAACTAGAAATGAATGAAAAAGTAGGCCTATATTTTTTAATAATTTTGCATGGAAAATATTGTGGGAAATGAAGAAATTGCTTGTCACAAGCAATTTCTTCATTTTACACAATGTTTACCATAGCCAGTTTCTTTATTGGGAGTCAAAAAGAGTCACTGTGTGGTAACGGGTTAATGATGGTTGGTAATCCCTAGACTAATATTACAGTTGAAGAAAGCGATGTTGTCCAATCTGGACCAGCTATCTCCTAACGACAGATTCAATATCATGACGTTCTCCAACAAGATTAAACTGTGGAGTGAGTCCATGATGAACGTCGATGATGAAGATGCATTTGAGGACGCCAAACTGTTTATAAACAGGCTGAATGCGAATGGATGTAAGTTCAATTTAGTGTTCGTCCTAGTTTTTGGACCAATGAAATTGCAGTAAATTTATAAATTCCGGCGCTATTTTTCACATAAACGCACTGCCGGTCACGGATATACATAGCCACGCCACCGTTTCCTGTGCTGTTATGAAAAATGATGTAATTTTTGGGAAAATGATGTAATTTCAGTAAGTTCCGCTCGATAGTAGCTCTGTCGAAGGCGTGGTTTGAAAAATGATAGCAGAAGCGTATGTTTTCATTGGTTGGCAACCACTAAGTCAGATAGAGTCTGTATAGTAGATTCTACGCGACATAAACGTTCAAAGGCTGCGCCTTTTGAACGTTTATATCGCTCAGAATCGACTATACAGCCACTATCTAATACGTAGAAGAAACTAGCATGGCTTCCTGTTTGATCTTATGCAAAAGCTTAGCTATATCCGTTGCTGCAAACATGCTAAAAGGACTAATTTTCCCTAATTTCATGTCAATTGAACAGACACGTGTATACTGGTATTTGTAGGCCTACCTAACTCTTTCAGGGACGGATATCAATTCAGCTTTAACTAGTGGGTTATCGTTCCTGGCTGACCAACTAGGTGACGATGACGGCCTCCGATCACCAATCATCGTGTTTCTGACTGACGGTGAACCTACCAAGGGTGAGGAAAATCCTGAACAGATCTTACGTAACGTGCAACAGGCCAACGAAGGGAACGTCCCTATATTCACCCTCGCATTTGGAAAAGGAGCTGACTGGGATTTTGTTAAGAAACTTGCTATACAGAATGATGGATTCGGCAGGAAGATATATGAAGCGTCAGATGCTGCCATGCAGATAATGGGGTTCTATAACGAGATATCGGTTACGCTGCTGAGTAATCTTACGTTCAACTATCTCGACGTTGAAGCAGCTAACGTTACTCAGTCGCACTTCAGTAATTATTTCAATGGATCTGAAGTGGTTATTTGTGGATTCGCTCCTGAACTTGCGGATGAAATGAACGTGGAAGTGAAATTCAAATCCGCGAGGGGATATAACTCAACAAACGTTATCATTAGTGGAGATTTCAATAAAGACTTCTTCGGGGACGTTGATAACGTGACTGACGCCATGAATTATGAGCAGATTACGGAGAAGGTCTGGGCGTACCTTACCATTAAACAATTGTTAGAACAGATGGAAGCTGCTGGAGACAATAGTGAGGCGAAGATGATTAAGGCAGAAATATTGAAGATGTCACTTACGGTGAGCTTTTACTTTCTTTTTCATAAAACTTGCATGCTGCTTTAGATGTGTAAATTGTTCTTGGTATTTCTTCCCTTTCGCTGAATTGTTGAACGCGCGTAAGAAGAAAGTGCTGATAATTGGACTATTGTTCTTTTTGCTCGTTATGACCTTTTCATAAACATATAACAAGAAGGAATGTGAAATCCAGGCATTGTTCTTAAAAGGGATATTTGCAAAAACACATATTGTGTTGGAATGTAACACTTTTGATAAACATACGTCGCAGAGTCAATATTATGTAACTAAGCAAGCGCCCCAAGGTGTGTGCATTCGCAAAAAAAGCCTAAAATCTGTTACGTTTTAGTGGTCTCACAAACAAGGCTTGATTTTGACGTCACTTATATAAAACGCCTTGTGAAACATTAAGACAAAATATGATATAATATTTCCTGAGCTATATTGTACACATCAGCATCTATCAAAAATGGACCCCCGAAAAGTTAAGCCGTTTTTTTGTAATCGTTTAATTCTTCTGGTATTGTAATCTAACATTTCTATTTTCAGTATGGATTCGTCACACCTCTGACGTCAATGGTGGTCACACAAAAGCAAGACAACGTCACAAAACATCAGCCAATAGAAGTACAACCCGTGGATGTCAGTGAACCAATCAGAAGACAGAAAGCACAGTCACATGGTTCACCGATGATGTCATATGGTTCACCGACGGGGTCACGTGGTTTTGCTCAACATATTTCTTTTGCACACGATCCATTTCAAAGGAACTCAGGTTTGATTCTCATTAAGGTAGTCAGACCCTAATGAGGTTCACGCGACGTCGGAATTATTCGGGCAACGTCGTTAACATTCGGCGGTGGAACGTTCCACCGTCGAATGTTAATGACGTTGCTCGAATAGGTTCGGAAACATATACGAATGTTAACGACATCTCATGAAATATTCCTATGTCGCGTGAATCTCAAAAGGGTTGGACTACCTTAATTATATGATACACACGACGATGTAGGATGTATAAGGGCATTTTGCTGTCGGTGTTATATCTGGTATTGTCGATTAATGTAGGCCTATAGAAGCGCACGCACGCACAAAATTGTCCACATGTTTTTTTCTTTAAAGAGACACCTGAAATGCGTCTTGTGCCATATCGTTAATTGACTGTCAGCTTATTTCAAAACTACATGTAGTGGTGGTGTCATTATTAATCCCTTCCTAAAACTTGACTTAACACCAAAGCTACTACAGACGTCAAAATCTATGTTCATAAAGATAGGCTATGTAAAATAGAATAGAGAAAATATTCAGACAAAAGAAGAAAATGCCGGTTATTTTGTTTATGGGACGTCAGTACAGGAATGTTCGTGAAAACGAGCCTTCTTTCAAACAAATATTTCTGCCGTAAGCCTAACTAGAGTTTTAAAGATTGATTTATTTGATGTATAAATAAATAAATTGTTTTAATTCCCATGACAGACAAAAATCTATTCATTTGTTTGTCTTTCTTTTTTCAGCTAGGGTTATGCATTCCCCGGTCCGGCCGATCCATTATTCAGGTGAGTGCCTGTTTGGGTATTCTGGTTATTGAACCCATGATCTTGAGACTATAAGAATAGAAAAGTATGAGCCAACACGAATTAAACACGGATAATACATTATATTTACCAATATTCATGTTGTCAGCAGCCGAAGTACCTTTAAAATTGGAATGGTCCAAGGTGTCGCAGTTTTGGAAAAGATAATAATATTTCTGAATTCTTGCTAAGGCCAGAATTTTTTTTATTTTCTGGTTCTCGGGAAAATTCAGGCTAGACATAGGGTCGGAGGATGAAATAAAAATAAAAATAAAATGCCTAAAATCCTCCAGTCGGAATAAAAATAAAAAATAAAACTAAAAATGTTCGCATTTTTTTTTATTTTTCAAACTAAGCCCTGCATCAATGAAAACTGATAATCCTTTCTCAAACAAGACCAGATTTTGACGTCCCTAAACAATGATAAAGAAAACACCGAGAAAAAAGAACAAAATGCTGATAATCAGCATTTTCTCCTTTGTGTTTTCTATGCTATAATTCTGAACAAATCTATATTTGATAAATAATAACCTTGTTGAATCTAGAGGAAGCTATGCCAAATTGACCCCCTAAAATCCAAAATGACCTCTTTCAGAAGGGAGTCTGGGCTCAAATGGCTAACTTTGGTCAAACGCTCCTTAAGTCTTTTCTGAATGAAAACATGCATAAAATTTTTTAACTTGTGTGAAAGGCCTATTATCATATAGTATATTGTTTATTCATATAACATTTAGTTATTCAATAATTTGGCTAAGTGTTTGTGTTGGATGACCCCCTGGACCAAGAGCTGTGGGGCCCATTGGGCCCCCTTGAAGGCCAAGCTAGATTCAACGCTGTAATAAATAATAACACCCAAATTGAAGTCTGCAGCAGCTTTCAAATTGGACCTCCCTAAATTCTGGCAGCACAGAACTCTCCCTCAAGAAATGTCTGGATTTTTATTTCATTAAGAGGCGAATAATTGCAGTCGGAGAAATAAAAAAAAAATAAAATTGAGCTTAGGTACTTTTATTTTTTTTCTGATTTTCGAAAAAATCTGGTCGGCTCTCCCGAGAACCAGAAAATAAAAAAAATTATCGCCTAAGGATAGCATGAGTCAATAATTACTTGGATTCAATCACAACTATATATTTATTTTCTCTCCCATAATCCATTGTCTTATATTTTTAAAAAATCACTTTGAATTTTTCCCAAACGACAAAATTGTGCACCTCATCGAATTCAAATGTATTGCAGATCCGTCTGCCAGAAAGAAAATTGACGAGAAATATTGAGGGAAGGGGGAAAATGCTGGTAGTCAACATCCCTTGAAAGTTTCATTTCTTTGATATTTTACCAAGCTTTAGTACTTAGCTGCGTCAAAAGGTGTGCTTGTTTGGTAAATCTGTAATGCATTTTTCTTTGACACGATAAGAAGCATATTAAGGAAATTGACCAAATATAAATGTTATATTCAAATGGCAACAGGATATAGACAGAACAAAAGTGTGATGCGTTTATTTGTTTGAAGTTCAATTCACATGTGAAAATAATGAAAACTGTCTTCCTCGATTGTACTAATAGTTGTTGACGTATTGGATAAAACTTTTACTGTCGTGTCTAGCGACGTCCAGTATATTTGAATCTCCGGTGATTGTATTAAGCCGTGTCCTACAAATCATTAATATCAATTTGCCGTCTGAAATATTTTTTACAAAGCTATTGTAAATAAGTACCGGACTTCCAGAATTTCGCCGTCTGTAGTAACTATTTTTAAAATCTGTATATTTCTAAAACAGCCGACGTCATGCCAAACTCAGACCTAGCACCAGTTGCCAAATCACGTGGACCCCCACCACCAGTGGCCAGACCCCGGAGACCAACAAAGGTCAGAAACCAGAAAATAAACAGAAGACCGAATAAAGGAAAGATAAGCAGAAGACCGAATAATGGAAGGAAGGCGAATAAAGGTATCAATAGATCCACAAGATTAAGTCACGGTGGTGAGTTACGTGACACGGCATTTTCGATATTTTCAATGATTCCAATATTAGCGATTCGAAAAAGATTTGAAGAAGAGAAGGCGGGCAATTGCCAGTGATTTGTTGATTGCGAAGAATCCATTAGAGAAGAAAACAACAACAACAACAACAAAACCCAGCTAATGAAACGTTGTTAACGACTACCAAAACTTTGGCTGGTCATCGAAAACTTTTTTATCAGCTGATTTTAAAAGATCAATCATATCCATCTAATTCTTGACCCTTTTCCATCTTCTCTGCTTTCAACAGTTTTCACATCGGTCTTTAGAAGAATTATTGAAGAATATCTGTGATTGTTGGGTCACGTGATTCCCATCTTTTAAGTGAATGGTCAAAAAGATGATAGCTCTCTAGAAAATTGATCATAAGACCAGTCCCTGTTTAACCCTTTCCCAAACAAGACCTGGTTTTGACGTCCCTTAAAGAAAATGCTTGGGAAAACATTGAGACAAAAGAAGAAACTGCTGATAACCAGCAGTTTCTCCTTTTGTCTCAATATTTTCTATGGCATATTTTACACAAATCCTATCTTTAATAACATTCATATTGTCCTCTGTGACAGTTTTTGAAGTGGATCACCATAATTTTTTGTCGTTTGGGAAAGGGTTAATGTGTATAGTCCAGGCGCGATATTATACCACATCTATATAATGTTTACCTATGTGAACAAGGGGGAAATCGGTTTTATTTTCAATAACATTTTGCATGCGCTTGGTCGAATCTTGTAGGTGCAAAATTATGGTCGCGACTATAGCGCACAGGACTCTTGCTCATTAGATCACGGGATCGATCCTCGACCGCGGCAAGCATACCTACATTTTATTCGGCATAAAATAGTTTACAACATAAAATATATAGCCACACATTCCTTCTGACAAAATGTCCCACCGATTTTTTGATAATTGTTAACCTGTGTTGGCGAGTAGCTGAAGGCTTAGTAAGAATGATGTGGTAATACTGGTGAGAGAAACTAAAACTGTAGTATCATATAATTTTTTATTATAACTTCGTAAGCTATAGTTACTGTAGGCTATAGTAACGAGTTTTTTAAGAGGTGGCACTATGTGGAAATTGGTTAATGAAGTCGTTGGTGTGAACATCATTATGAAAGCATAATTGCACTGTGCACATTGACGAGAAAGTGCTCATATTTAGCGATTTCTTTACTTTGTCTTTTATATATCATACAGGCCTATAGGCTAATTATAGGAAGCATTTTCATATTGGGTGGCCCAAAGCCCCTTTGTCTGAGGGGGGGGGGGCTAAATAAGATTTCGCGTAATTTTTTAGTGTAAAATAAGGAAAATTCGGCATTTTTGCCCCTAGCCCGCTTGTTCCTACGGGCCTGTCATATATACATATAATACTTGCTAACGACAACAATAAGAAGCAGTGCAACAAACAAGACGGGGTTGAAACATTCTAAATGTGTGTGTTTTTTTTTTAATCCAACCCCAATCATGTTGTGGGTGGCCATTTGGTCATCTCGACGAGACGATTCCTATGAATACCCACAACGCAGGCATTCTAAACAATTCATGTTTGACTTTTTTTAATTTGGATTCCTATTTTTCGTGTTGTAGGTTCTCGGAACTTACGTCGTTTTCCCCTACTGGTTAAATACGTGACAATGCAGCACCCTATCTGTTATACACTATATGAGCAGAGACTGGATTTGGCACAGACGACATATTTGCTGTATGCTAGCGGAGACAAAGGTAGGTGAACAAATCGCAGCTTTTCGACAAAAATCTCGTAACTGCAGCTTAAAACAAGCTGCTGTTACGAGATTTTTGTTGAAAAGCGACGATATGGTTACAATGCTTGTGATCTAAATCCATTATCATTATCAAATAGAAACCCTATATTGTAATTACTCATTGAATCGTCTCAATGAGAACCGACAATAAATGGTTTGAGAAAGGCGTAACCCGCTCTTATTTGCACATCTTAAGGTAGTCCACCCCTATTGAGATTCTCACGACGTTGGAGTTTTTCGTGTGAATTAACTATCTTTAAAAACCGACTTTGCCGAGCGATAGGAAGTTGTCCTGGGTTTATCCAAATAAGAAACGAACCAAAGCTGACCAATTTCAAAGGAAAAATCAAACACTATTTAATCGATAACATGCAATAATTTAGATCCTACGGGTATCTGTCAGGGTGGGCGGATGTTTTGGCCACGGACGTTTTGGCCAGGACGTTTTGGCCTGGACATTTTGGCCACGGACGTTTTGGCCACAATATTTTACAAGGTAGGACCTTTCGGCCAAAAAATTTTTTTAAGGAAAAAAGGAATAGAACCAATTAAATTTATTTCATAGTTGTACTTTTAGACATTTTGATGATAAAATTGATATATAAGTTCATTATAAGGAAAAATAGAAATTGATGGTCTCAATAATTAATATTTCAATTAATTCATATTTGGCCAAAAGGTCCTACCTTGACAAATTTTGTGGCCAAAACGTCCGTGGCCAAAATGTCCTGGCCAAAATGTCCTGGCCAAAACGTCCGTGGCCAAAACGTCCTACATTCATCTGTCAGATAACTTACTATTATTATTGATAATTTTGTGTGATTGTCAATACTGACTTTTGTATGAATGTTGTTTGAAGGCCTTATTGTAAATAAGTTAATCATTATGATATTGTGTATTGTAGTGATGTCTTAATAAGTCACCTTCGTTAAATAAAGATATTATTATTATTATTATTATTATTATTATTATTATTATTATTATTATTATTATTATTATTATTATTATTATTATTATTATTATTATTATTATATTGGTCTAAATCAATTCCATATTAATTCCATTAAAATGGTGAATTTTACCTTTTGTCTTTCATCTACTTAGTTCGTATACTTGTAAATCTTTTTTAGCTCACCTGAGCACGAGGTGCTCAAGGTGAGCTATTGTGATCGCTTTTTGTCCGTCGTCCGTCTGTCCGTCTGTATGTCCGTCCGTCCGTCCGTCCTTACGTCCGTCCGTCCGTCTGTCAACAATTTGGTGTTTACACTCTAGCATCTACAAATATAAGCCAATCTTAACCAAACTTGGTCAAAACATGTATAACTATGAGCTCTCGGATGAGTTCGAATTTGGGTCAGATCGGACCAGAAAGTCTGGAGTTATCTGCCCTTGAATGTAAAAAATAGCTACTTTTGACATTGTTTACACTCTAGCATCTACAAATATTGACCAATCAATACAAAAGTTATACACAATATTGGTGACCATAAGATCTCAAATGAGTTCGATTTTGGGTCAGATTGGACGAGAAAGTCAGGAGTTATCTGCCCTTGGATTTGACAAAATTGTCGTTTTTGACCATTTTCGACTTTGTTTACACTATAGCATCTACAATTGTTAACCAATCAAGACAAAACTTTAACACAATGTTAGTGACCATAAGATCTTAAATGAGTTTGATTTTGGGTGAGATCGGACCAGAAAGTCAGGAGTTATCTGCCCTTGAATGTAAAAAATAGCTACTTTTGACATTGTTTACACTCTAGCATCTACAAATATCGACCAATCAATACAAAAGTTGGACACAATGTTGGTGACCATAAGATCTTGGATGAGTTTGATTTTTGGTTTGATCGGACCAGAAAGTCATGAGTTATCTGCCCTTGAATTTGACAAAATTGTCGTTTTTGACCGTTTTCAACTTTGTTTACACTATAGCATCTACAGTTATTGACCAATCAAGACAAAACTTTAACACAATATTAGTGACCACAAGATCTTGGATGAGTTCGATTTTGGGTCAGATCGGACCAGAAAGTCAGAAGTTATCTGCCCTTGAATAAAAAAAGCTACTTTTGACATTGTTTACACTCTAGCATAGATCAACAAAATTAATATTGACCAATCTATACAAAAATCGGACAAAATGTTGATGAACTTATATAAGATTTTGGATGAGTTTTTGTTTTGGTTTGATCGGACCAGAATGTCCTGAGTTATCTGCCCTTGAATTTGATAAAATTGCTGTTTTCGCCTTTGTTTTTACTCTAACAACCACAAAATTAATGGTGACCAATCAAGACAAAACTTTGATCTTGGATATAATGGTTAATCACCATAAGATCATGGATGAGTTTGAACTTCAGCACAATTAGACAAGCAGTTGCTGAGTTATCTGTCCTTGAAATGGACAAAATTCTCATTTTTGACTTTGTTTTCACTCTTTACAACCAGATATATTGACCTATAAAGACGAAACAGGGACATAATGTTGATGACCATAAGTTTGTTTTCAATCTTAATGTCACAAATATTTTAAAAAATTGATTCAAACATAACTGTGGCTCATATCATCTTGGTTCAGGTGAGCGATATAGGACCATCATGGTCCTCTTGTTGTGTGTATGAGATGTTCAATTGGGTATTTTACGTATTTCTGATTGATATTTTCATTATTATTAATGTAGACGTTTCTGTCACCGCTCTGATTTCAAGTGCACCAAACAGTCGGCGGTCAAAGCGCGGAGCCATCAGACAGATCAAAGTTCGAGCCCCAGATTCCACGGTTACTCTCAACGGGTAAATAAGGCTTATAATAACTTGCTTTACTCTTCCTAAACTGAACACATTTAGACTGGTCCAATTTATAAGCTTCTATATGCGACAAAAAGGGGGTGTTTGTTGGTACACATGTTGGGTTAATGTTGACAATGAAACATACAATTTTGAGACAACAGGAGAAAATGCTGATTTTCAGCTGCTTCCTTTTTCACACCGTTCATCCAGATACAAAAAACACGGATTGGTCTTCCAAATGCGGATGTAAACAATTTTATTTAGAACGGAGTGAGTGTTTATTATCTTTAACTACAACAAACATCGGCTGAGTTGATTTTTGTGTGACATACAATGAAAACGTACATTACTTTGCCAATGTTTACCTAAAATCCTGTCTCATAAAATCTGTTAGTAAGAGAAATATATGCTACTGATTCTGACTTTGATGCACGAAAAGAGAAAAATCTTGGTAAGAATGTCTGTAAATCATTATTAAAGCACATAATTATTGTCAAATTGATGTTTCACGGAAGAACGGGGGTCGCTTCAATTGTTTTCTTTACAAGAACCCATTAAAAAGTATAGAAAAAGAACAAGAACTATTTGAAATTGGGTACTGTCAGTTGCTATGGTGCAAATTCTCCAGCAGGTAAAACAAACTCGGATCATCGATACAACCGACACGGATAATAAAAACCAAATTCCGGCCTCTTTTTAAGGAAAATTGGCTGCATCCTTGTTAAAACCAATTTTATATCGTTTAGAGTCAATAGATGTTTGGTTTAAGACCAATTACGGCTTATTTTGGCTTACTAAAACTACAAGGAATGTGGATGAGCTCTTTCGACGGTAAAGACATTAGGAAACCATGTTTACATGTTTTGTAAAGCGATAGGCGAATATCAGCTGCATATTAACAGATAAGTTGTCTGTGTCTTTGTTTTCATTCTTTAAATTCTAGGATTAAAACCCTTATGATCATCTTGTTTCATTGCAGTTTGATAGTGAGCTCCAAAAGGTTTTCATCTTTGATATTCAAACACCAACTCTATCACACATGTATGTCTGTCAATTATTACATAATCATAATTATATTGCCAAGAATATTTATCATGATTGTCACTCTCAGTCTTAAGTGTGGGTTGAAGTGAAAGTCTTATGAAAGGCCCTTTACGACAGCCTGTAACACAAATTATGAATAGAAATGAACATTGATTGCGTAGATTCAAGAACTAGTAACCATGAATCTGGAAGACTTTGGTTGTGAAAATAAGGACTTACATTGACTGTTGATCCTGTACGTAAAAATAACAAAAACTAATAGCAACCTGGTATAATCTGACTGCGACAAAAAGGGGGTGTTTGTTGGTACACATGTTGGGTTAATGTTGACAATGAAACATACAATTTTGAGACAACAGGAGAAAATGCTGATTTTCAGCTGCTTCCTTTTTCACACCGTTCATCCAGATACAAAAAACACGGATTGGTCTTCCAAATGCGGATGTAAACAATTTTATTTAGAACGGAGTGAGTGTTTATTATCTTTAACTACAACAAACATCGGCTGAGTTGATTTTTGTGTGACATACAATGAAAACGTACATTACTTTGCCAATGTTTACCTAAAATCCTGTCTCATAAAATCTGTTAGTAAGAGAAATATATGCTACTGATTCTGACTTTGATGCACGAAAAGAGAAAAATCTTGGTAAGAATGTCTGTAAATCATTATTAAAGCACATAATTATTGTCAAATTGATGTTTCACGGAAGAACGGGGGTCGCTTCAATTGTTTTCTTTACAAGAACCCATTAAAAAGTATAGAAAAAGAACAAGAACTATTTGAAATTGGGTACTGTCAGTTGCTATGGTGCAAATTCTCCAGCAGGTAAAACAAACTCGGATCATCGATACAACCGACACGGATAATAAAAACCAAATTCCGGCCTCTTTTTAAGGAAAATTGGCTGCATCCTTGTTAAAACCAATTTTATATCGTTTAGAGTCAATAGATGTTTGGTTTAAGACCAATTACGGCTTATTTTGGCTTACTAAAACTACAAGGAATGTGGATGAGCTCTTTCGACGGTAAAGACATTAGGAAACCATGTTTACATGTTTTGTAAAGCGATAGGCGAATATCAGCTGCATATTAACAGATAAGTTGTCTGTGTCTTTGTTTTCATTCTTTAAATTCTAGGATTAAAACCCTTATGATCATCTTGTTTCATTGCAGTTTGATAGTGAGCTCCAAAAGGTTTTCATCTTTGATATTCAAACACCAACTCTATCACACATGTATGTCTGTCAATTATTACATAATCATAATTATATTGCCAAGAATATTTATCATGATTGTCTCTCTCAGTCTTAAGTGTGGGTTGAAGTGAAAGTCTTATGAAAGGCCCTTTACGACAGCCTGTAACACAAATTATGAATAGAAATGAACATTGATTGCGTAGATTCAAGAACTAGTAACCATGAATCTGGAAGACTTTGGTTGTGAAAATAAGGACTTACATTGACTGTTGATCCTGTACGTAAAAATAACAAAAACTAATAGCAACCTGGTATAATCTGACTGCTGATTCGGCTAGGTGTCGGGGCGGTGGGGTGGGGGCGAACCAGGCTGGCACAAGCGTGTTTGTCTCTGAACAAGACATTTGTGACCCGTCACGCTAAAAGGGACCATATAGGAAGTGTGAAAAATATCGACCCTAGTCAGTCTGCGCAGTCCGCGCAGCCAGACTAGGGCCGACACTTTTTACTTTTATGTAATTTTCTAAATCCAGAATGTTTTCCCTATCTTACTATATGTTCATTTTTTGCATACGGGATATGGGTGACCTGTGCTGGGTCTGACAAGTTTGTAAACAGTTGGATTTTTGGAGTTCGGATAAGGTCCCTTTTAGCGTGACGGGTCACATTTTTAATTTCCATAGAACTGGTACATAGGAAGAGGCGGCTCCTTCCTGACACCACTAAAGATTTGTTTACAACACAAACATACAAACAAATAAATACCTACAATAGTCTCAGCCGAAAATGACAGTGACGTAGGCTGATGTTTACTGCTGAAAAACCAATCAATTCGTCTGATTTGCACCGTTACAAATACGAATAGAGTTGATTGGTTGTCAAGTAGTAAACATTAGCCCACGTGACTTTATTTTCGGCCGGTACTATTGTATATAAAAATGTATAGCCAGGTGTTTACAGAGGCGGATCCGGGATTTCTAAAGAGGGGGTTCAAATGTGGAAAAGGGGGGTTCGTCTGCCTCCTTTTACTCAAAATATCTTGAAATTTCCCACGAAAATCATTTCGTTCCACAGGGGGGTTCGGGCGAACCCCATTGAAAGCCTTCTAATTGCATTTTCTTCTTTTGCCTCAATATTTTCTCAGCCACTGGTTTATATCGCTTCTCTGATTCTACGCATAAATAATTATCCATAGAAACTTGGGATGGCAACGAATACTAATTTTATTATTCGATTAACCATTGACTTTTTAGGTCGGTTAATCGGTTAACCGATAAGTCGAACTATAGGATCATTGATTTTGACAGGCCCAGCATGACAACCCATTACCTGTACTTTTTGTATCATTTTAATGTGATCAGCGATTAACCAATCAAATTCTGTGATTAACGTTATCAACGTCCAATGAAAATTATCAAGATGACACGAGTATTGATTGATGCAGGTGTCAAAGATTTTTAAATCGGACTATTTGACTGCATGACAATATTTTTGACGCTTGATTGCAAATCTGCGCGAGTAGGGCACCCATCAGTCGTAGGTGTTTATGAGTGAAAGCTTTATCTTACCAATGATTTACAATTTGTGAATTCGATCTTGTCTTTTTTACTTTTTACTCTTTTCAGTATAAAGTGACATATGACGTTAAATGTTGCCATTCCAAGCCACCCCGAATTCAATCATATAATAAAGTAAATAACCGACTATAAAAGTCAACAGGATGCGGTTATAGCACGTTTACTTTATGAAAATCAAGCATTTTTCATTGTATTTTAATTAGAAAACGTCGTTTTAAGTGTTTTGCACTATAAAACCCGATTTTCGCATCCGAGTTCGTTTTACCCAAATTATGTGGATCATCCGTGTTGTGTGGTATCAACATCCGTGGTAAGTTGTACCTTGAAGCAAAGTAGGCTAATTTTTAAACATGGCTTTAGACACCCAAAATTTCTTTTTCCAGTTTGATGAATGGTATAGATTTATTCCATAGATGCCGAAAACTTATTTTGAAGAGATATTTGCTCGAAACCATTTAAATAATTTCTAAAAATATAACACAAAACGGGAAGTAGGCGAGAAAATAGTGATTTACGATTTAAAATCGCTTGTATCTATAGTTTTCTCAAATCATTTGTTATGAAATTGCAGCATCCTCAAGATAAACCATTTTGCATCAGCTCTGCACAAACACTTTTTATAAAGCAGCAATTAAAAGGCTATAATTATGTTGATGTTTTCTTACCTTGTGTATTCCCACGGTGTTGTTTTTCACATCCGCGTTTGGAAGACCAATCCGTGTTTTTGTATCTGGATGAACGGTGTGTTTTTACTCGATGTCTGTCTAGGTTCGTCCTGTAAGGGACGTCCAACACAAGGCTTGCTTAAGAAAGGGCTAAGAATGATATTGTGAGATTTTTTGTTTAGTTCCATATCTATTTATATCCAAAACATTGTGCTTCGCTTTTGCGATACAAATTGTTTAAACGGTTGTCATATTTATCATTTTATGCTACCATTTCGAAGTTAGTTCTCTCCTTAATGTGTCTCTGGTATCTTGAAGTGATCTTGGTCTCATAACATAGTAAAACGTTGTAAATAGGTATTTAAAGGGTAAGAGGAATGCTAAAAAGAGCTGATAATAGAATATTCCGCGCGAGTAGGCGGACAGCAAGGTACTCGATCTCACACGTCGAATGGCTGTACTCGATGATGCCTACTTGATACTGTTTAACTTGACACTTAGGTTGTTTAAGGTATTCCATTCCAAATGAAATTCACGCGATATCGGTATCTTTCGTGCGACGTCGATAACATTCGATTCGTACCTGAACTAATTCATGCGACGTCGTAAACATTCGGCGGTGGAACGTCCCACCGCCGAATGATTACGACGTCGCCCGTCATACGCCCGACGTCGCATGAATCTTATTATGGATTGATTAGTTTGGAGAAATATTTAATTTTTCAGCATTACATTAGGGAGCAGACTCAACACTACGTCAGCTTATTTCACACTCACACGGTACCCCGGTTCTTACTTTACGATTAACGTTAACGGAGCAAAGATTAACGTTCAATTCTCTAACGCACAAAACGAGTTCTACGTCATCGTCGATAGGCATCCGGGAACGTTTTCATCTAACGGAATAATAGGTAAGAACTTCATAGCTCTAGGTCTAATATAGCGACTATTGCTTGTTCAAGAAATGGCTTTCTAAAAATATCTTTCCATTCCACATTTTCATTTCTAGAGCATGTATACATGTATGTACAACCTTCCTATTTTTGTAACATTATATTTTGTCGTCTTGGGCAGCTTAAAAATATTGTCTTGGTGGAAAGGTTAAACATATTCCCACACAGTGACGCGTTTGACGCCCCAAAAGACAAACAACTTAAAAAAAAAAACCTTGTGGAAAATGTGACCATCAATTTCCTAATTATCCACAATGTACTCTACCCAGAAAGACCAACAATGTAAACTTTCATTCGTATGATCTGTAACATCCTTTGATTTAGACATGTCTATAATTTTGCCGCCAGGTAATTGGCCAAATATAACTGGTGGTGAACTCGACCAAAGCGTGGGACGTTTTTTCGCGATCATAGTATTCCGTCGGTGTTGTTATAAAATATCGTAAATACGGCTTCGATAAAGCCGTATAAACTGAAAACGATAATTTTTACACTGACCCGGGTGAGTCGATGTCAAGTACGGGAATCCAGGTAAATTACCCGATATGGGTGATTGATTTAATGTTAATTGGGTATAAAAATACTTTTTGTCACGCAAGGTATGAAGTCAACGTGGTCAAATGGTAGCGGTCAAAGACATGAAACTCAATTTGTCTTTTGGTATGGGTTCGAAACTCACAGTCGGCTATATTTTGTTTCATTTCTATTTCTTTTTTATTGCACACAAAGATAATAAAGTTGTTTCTGTTTTTATTTTTCATTATGGTCGACGACCATAATATGCGATTATAGGCATAATATTATGTTTCATTTTAAACGGTCTTCCAACAAAAATCACAAATCATATATTTTTCATATATCAACAAATGTTTGGAGAAAATGAAAAATATGCAAACAAAGTTGATCTGGTTTATGAAGATGTGTCATTTAATTTTGCCACAAATGTGTGAGTTTGACATTTCACACAGAAATCATCAAGAGAAAAGCATGAAAAAGCGAGCACTTCTATTTCCCCAAATATTTCTCTTTTTCTTATTCAATTTCACAAGCACATTTCTTGTATAACCTTAAAAATGGGAATATCTACATAATTGATATCTGTAAAAAGGTTAAACTTCAAACATTAAACAAAGGAATGAAAAAAAGAAAAAGAAATGGAAATCCTTGTAAAATACAGATTTTGCATGTCTTGAAGTGGAATCGAACATGGTCCGTTCGAGTAGAAGTCCCACGTCTTTCCACTGCACTATGACAGACTTGCACATTGATGTTTGTATAAATTTATAATAAACGAATACTTTCTAAAATCAAAACCAGTGAGCTGTTTTCAATAACAATGGGCAGGTCAATGCAAATAAACAAATGATCAAATTATCGTTTTTCCTTTATAGTTACGAGATTTTATAACAAAACAGACGGTTTGTCAATATATATCGGAAAATCCGGTCTTTTTTTTTTTAGAACAAATTCATTGTTATTAGAAAAACTATCCAATCAGATCTTTGAACTCACATTTAAACGCAAAATATCTGTACCTTGTTGTAGCGAAAAACGTCCTTCGCTTTGGCCGAGTGCACCACCAGTGAATATCAATTTACAATTTACAGGTGAAATCCTTGCCCATGACGTCGCAGTGAGACATCAGAATAGGAGAAAGGCGTCACTTACGATTGGAGCCGAGCGCTACTCGGCCCTACTTCGGAAAATTCCGATCGAGATGCAGTTTGACTCGTGCCTAAACATTCAAAGACGTGAACAGGAAATCTACGATATGACGATCATATTATAAACATTTAGATATTTCGCAGACAGTAAAGTTGTTGTCAGCATTTCCTTCATTTGCCTGAATGTTGCTCCAAACTGTTTCCATTTAAGACACGAAAAAGATGTCTTGATTGGAAAACGGTGTACAGTAATTAAGGATAGTTATTTTTTAACAAGAGAATGGTTTTCTTTGTTGGTATTCAAGATTTAATCAATATGATTATATAAAGTATAGAAGCTTATACAAAATCTAACAATACAAAACGTATATCAAAACAATATATACTCCCCGTCATAAGAAAGTAGCCACTTGTCTAATGCAAATGGTCGACAATTTTAGGATTATTCATAAACGTACCGAAATAGATACAAAACATTGAAGCACGGCAAGTAAAAACGTGTTCGTGCAAGAATAGAAAACAGTCGCATTACCCCCATTAGCTATGGTAGCTTGGTGGTAGTTCTAGGAAATCCGTTACTTTTACGGAATAAACTACTGAAATTCACGGCCATATATAGGGCCAGAAACGGACCAAAAATGAATAAGGGTGTTTGTTTATGATACTGTTTTTATTCGAAATGATTATTGACTTATAAGTGATTCACATTACGCCAAAGACCTTGCAAAATGGCGGTTTCCGGTTTTAGCCCAACCAACCCCAAATTTCTTCTCAAATGTTCTTTTCATTGAATTTTTGTTTCTGTTTGGTCTTTAGCAAGTTCCAAATTAAGGAAATGTTTTCCTTCACTTCATCCACTAACCACTTCCGGTTATTATCGAACATTTAATATTGAGATATGCTTTACTGGTTGTGCTAAATTTTCACAGACCTGTATCATTTCAACGGAATGAGTGACTGTAAAATTGAAATGGGACTTTTGTTTGTGTTTCAACAGCGTCAACATATGCAGAAAATGAGAGTTGTATGTGAACAAAATTGAAATGTGTATCCTAAAACACTGTTTTGAACCCATATTACAACATGTTTTCGGGCATGTTGAAAGCCTTTAACTATTGAGGTGTGAAAAGGAACCATTGGGAATGCGTATGAATGTGTAAAAACATAAAGACATTAAGAATTGTAAAAATTAGGGTTATTTGAAAAGTGGCTACTTTTTTATGACGGTGAGTATATAAAAGAAAAAATCATTTTCGTTTACCTTTCAAAACTTGTAGATAAATTCCGAAACAAACAATCGTTTTGGCTATAATTAATAATATAAAACATTGATAGAAAAGTATTTCTCCTTTTCTTTAAATGGCTTCCATCCTGTATAGTAGACAAATTGTTTACATAGATTTGAGCGGGAATCTGGAACAGGACCATTAACCCATTACCAAACGACAAAAATTTGGACTGTTCGAATTTGAAAGACATTGCAGACGACAATTTCAAATTGATGAAATTTCAAAAATCTCTCCATTTTAGTTAAGAAAACATTGTGAAAAATGAAGAAATTGCTTGTCACAAGCAATTTCTTCATTTTCCACAATGTTTTTCCAAAGCCATTTCATTGTGAGGAGTCAAAAAGAGTCACTCTGTGGTAATGGGTTAAAAGGCATTTGACAAAGCGAATCAAGATCAGCATGTGTATACGCCTAGTCTGACCAGGATCCTCCCTGTTCTATAATAGCTTCTTCGTGACCTTTAGTAACTTTTCGATGTCAGCATCAATCGTGATCAGACTGTACAAGTACAGGCTGATCCGAATCCTAGGCTATCTGATATGCTAAAAGGGATCCTTTTCCAGATCAGCGCTTGTCTTGTTTTCTAAAGCAATAGCTGCCATATTGGAACGTTCTAAATTCTTGTCAATATGTTAAATGTTAATAGTAGTTTGACAAAGTATGATGATTAAGAAAACGAAATCATGATTTGTGAAACACACAGGTCAACGACCATACAAAAATAGCAGAAAAATTAAAGGTAGCCCACCCTAACGAGATTCAAACGACATCAGAATAATTCCGGCAACATCGTAAAGATTCGACGGTGGAACCACCAAATGTTTACGACGTCACCGGAAAAGACTTAGATACGTATCGAATGTTAACGGAGTCACAAGAAACATTCCGACGTCGCGTGAATCTCATTATATTAGGGGTAGACTACCGGTCTGAAAAGTGTCCCTAATGGTATTAGAGAGCACTGCGGGTCTACGATAGTTTGCGTCATACTGCAGCTTGATCATGGCAGATGATGTACTCTGATCATTGAAGAACAACTAGGATATTTAGCAGACCGAACCTCAGAATCCATGTTAATCTCAAAATATTCTATAATTATGTTCATTCGGTTTAATTTGATTTGCACACCATATCTTCCAGTAATTACGTAGAAGGACCAACGGTCGATAAATCGAACTAAATAGAAATATTTAAATAGTTCGAGAAATTCGTATTTCAACAAGAAATGTTTATTAGACACAGGACATGCAGACATATTTTCGTTGCTTTTCCCCCAAAAACCTCTTACTTATTGCTTGTTTTAGCTGTAATTACGAGGCGTTTGAAAAAGGCGTAGTTTTATTCGGGGATATGACGCTTTTAAATGCGATAGGTGCCATTTTTTTTTATCCAAGTGCACTCTTCAGTGAGTAACCCATTACCAGACGACAAAATTTCAAGCTTGTCCAAATTCAAAGATGTTGCTGACAACATTTTGAAATGAATGAAGTTTAAATTTTTGTTGTATTTTGGGATAGAAAACATCCTGGAAAATGAAGAAATTGCTTTTCACAAGCAATTTCTTCATTTTCCACAATGTTTTCCCAAGCCTTTTCTTGTCCCTGTCAAAAGACGTCACTTTACAGTAATGGGTTAATTTATTAGATAATCGATAAAAGGAATGATGTCAAAAGCAATCCGAATGATGTCGTTAAACCTTCTCTTCCGTTTCCGGGATCTTGCGTTGTACTCTGGGATTGTTCAAGGTCAACGGAAACAACCTCTGAAATATGAGATATGAATGAAGATATATGATAAAAATTATTTAGAATTACCACCTTAATCTTAATTTTGAAAGCAGCATGTTCGTTGAAAACGGCTCATACACACCGGGCCCATTTTCTAATTCTGGCTAGCAAGCAATTTCTTTAAGTTGGTCAACCTCTAATGAGAATCGTGCAACGATTGAACATTCGGCGGAAAAAGTGGCGATTATTTTTACTCGTAACATGTCCGTATAGATCGGATACGTTACGAATGTTTACGTCGTCGTACAAAATTTCGACGTTATGTTAATATCGTTAGAGGTGGACAACCTTAACTGGCGTGAAAGTCAAAACTTAATTGGAAAATACGTTAATAGTTCAAAGCAAGTCGCTTTCCACCCACACTTTCTTTCAACAACGTATACAAAGGGAGTTAACTAGACGCACAGGAATACAGTCTGTAACAAGTAACCTCCCTTCTTACTCCAAAATAGGCAAAGCACAAGAGAAAGGGCACAAAGAATGGCATATACCTAATGCTCATTTTTGTAATACTGATCATTTACAACCGTTATGTCGATATTAACTCGGATTACTGCTGTTATTTCAATGAGAATGATGAAGTGAATAAAAAGCTGTCACAGAAAATTTACCATAGAAATGTTATGTCAGACAAAGGGGAGGAATAAGCCTACATCGCAATTATCAATCTCCTTTGTACGTTAAATTTGAACCATGGATGTAACACATGCTTAGAAAGGTATACAAAGATTTCCATCTATTCTTTTCACATTTGTATGAAAATTGATAACTTCGAACTACGGATGTGGCGAGGTTATTTCTCATTCATTTTGACGTCAACGAGTGTGTCAACTGTATATTTTCTGAGGCGCGTTCTTGAGATCGTGATTTTTTATGATTTCTTAAGATGTCTTTGATACAGCGTTTTTGAGACCGAGATTATAAGCGAGGTGTTCCGAATGTTCGATACTTCATACAAATGACGTCATCATGACGTCATTTGTATGAAGTATGGAGCATTCGGAACTCTGAGGTTTATGAATCATAGAGCATTCGGAACAACTCGGTCAATTCTCTCCCATATAGATTCTACAGAATTTACCGAGAGGTTCCGAAAGAAGTATAGAGCAATGGCGGCTCGCAGTGATCGTCTTAAAAATCTTGCTCAATAGAGCGCTTTATCCTAAATCATCTTAAGAAATTTCAAGATATCTCAAGAAATCTCGCTCTAAAGAACGCGGCTCTGGTCAATCATTAGCAGGGCTACAAACCGGTGCTTGAACTAGCCACCGGTTTATAAACCATGTAGGACTCTCTGGTCTAATGACATACCTTTTGGGTTTACAGTTTTCTTCATTTTCATTATCGGTGTGCTGGAATCTGGACCCGCCTGTTTGATATCGATCTTCCCAGTTTGTGTTCCCCGCTGTCTGGTCTCAACCTTTCCTGTCTCTACGTTATATGTTTTACAGGGACCTTCCTTAACGTCGTCACAAACACGGCGTTTTAGCATAAAACCATTATCAGCTGTAAAACGTAAAATTAAAAATTTGGGCAACTTTGAAATATAAAAAGCTTTGTAAAATATGATCTGACTCCATATTGGTCTCGGATGCTGCTCTTTATCCCGGATCTCGACCCAAATCAGTTTCATTGTGGCCAGAATACCGTTTATACCGTGTCAAAGGAAGGCTTACATCCTGTCTGCATATAAGAAAACAAACAAAAAATTAACAGCAATAAATAATCAAATAAAACTTCTAGGCAAATCTTTTCTATGCATGTAGCATTTTATCGTTGCCTTTCTTTATAAAAGACATCATAACTACAGTTCGTTTAAAGCTGTAGTTACGAGGTTTTGAGGAAGATAAGTATCATTTGTTTTAGTTCGTGCTTAACTTTTTTTCTAAACATCAGACCACTGTTTCAAAATGATTAATATCACAAAGGACAAACAGATTTTGATAAAGACATAACTTGTGTACAGATCAGAAAATATCGAGGGAAAATAGGAGAAAGTACTGGTCAATATCATTTTCTGTTGTCTCATTGTATGTTTGTTGTATGTTTTTGTTGTTCTTGTTGGTTGTCTTTTAAGCGAGATGCTGTAAAAATTATGCCATTGTTAGAAAAGGTTTAAGGAGATGGTGAAGGCACCACCACCACCAGCAGCAGCAACAACAACAACAACAACAACAATAAAAACAACAACAACAACAACAACAACAACTCACAATAAGGATAGTCCATCTCGAGCCCGCACACATCCAGATAATCTCTAACTTTGTAGGACTCGTCCGCCATCTGCGTCTGTTCGTACACTGTATCGTTCGAGTCCTGGGCGGGTTTAGCTTCAGACAGGAAGATCAGGTACTTCTTACCAATCTCGAGGTCCTTCGACGTGCACATACCGGGTATGAATCCTGAAAATACAGGGAAACATGAGTAGATACATCGGTCAACTTAAAACAATAACACTCCCAGCTATGTAGCATAGCTGGAAGTTAATCCGATTCTTCCCCGATGTAAATACGCTCCTTGATATTTTGATTTTTCGCTATTTAAATAGCGAAAAATCAAAATATCAAAGAGCGTATTTACATCAGAGAAGACTCGGATTAAGCTGGAAGTACGCATTTTTGTAGAATATTTAAAAAAACATAATCAAAGAGCTCAATGAAAGCAGAAACATGTCCGCGAGTCCAGAAACCATTGATGAAAAAGGAGAAATGGTGGTATAGGCCTACTACTACTATAGTATTGAAGTCGACACAGTTTTTGATTGTGAAAGGATTAAGTAGCATCATCATCATCACGAGGAACATTGAATAATGTCAGCTGAACCAAATGAGAGATGACATTTTCAGTAAATGAGAAAACAAGAAGCGCGTGGACGGGGCTAATTTACATTCCGACATTTTATATTCACTAAACGCCTTTCCAGACATTACAATGATAAATGTTCAAAGTGAAAAATCACAAACGAGTGTTGATTAAAATGAGAACCAAACGCTGATTTCCTGAGTCCTAATAGCTTCTTCCAATGTTTTCAAAAGTATCTATAACGAAAGGATTGTAAACTCCAGCTCTCAGTTTTTCGGGGATTTTATTTTGCATAAAACATTCGTCTGTATCAGTTTTTACCCATTACCAAACGACAAAATTTTAGACCGGTCCAAATTGAAAGATCCTGCAGACGACAATTTGAAGTGAATGGAATTTTTAATTTTTAGGTCTTTTTGGATGGAAAACATTGTGGGAAATGAAGAAATTGCTTGTCACAAGCAATTTCTTCATTTTCCACAGTGTTTTCCAAAACCATTATCTTGTAGGGAGTCAAAAAGAGTCACTGTGTGGTAATGGGTTAACACAAGAGGACTAAAATCGTTATGTTCGTTTCTCATTCCAGAAAATTAATGTTCAAAAAAGTATTCAAATGAACAACCTTAGTTTTTTTTAAAGAATGTTTTCAGTAACGTGGTTACCGCTGGTGGTGAACTCGGCCAAAGCGATGGACGTTTTTCGCTACAACAAGGTACAGATATTTTGCGTTTAAATGTGAGTTTAAAGATCTGATTCGATAGTTTTTCTAATAACATTGAATTTGCTCTAAAAATAGACCGGGTTTACCGATATGTATTGACAAACCGTCGGTGATGTTATAAATCTCGTAACTACGGCTTTATCCAAGCCGTAGTTACGATATTTTATAACAACACCGACGGAATACAATGATCGCGAAAAAACGTCCCACGCTTTGGCCGAGTTCACCACCAGTGGTTATTAACGCCCATATTTTTGTGAAACTGCGCACAAAAATGTGTTGGATTAGCAGATGAATTAAGTCTCATGAAACGTAACAGTCAAAGAAAGTTAACCCAGACAGCAAAATTTTAGACTAGTTCAACTCCAGAGATATTGCAGACGACAATTTCAAGTGAATAATATTTTACACTCTTTGATCATTCCTGGTAGAAGACGTTGTGGGAAATGAAGAAATTGCTTGTCACAAGCAATTTCGTCATTTTCCACAAAGTTTTCGAAAACCTTTATTTTGTTGGGCGAAAAAAGGCGTCACTATTTGGGAATAGGTTGAAAAATTAACTGGCATTAATATAGAGCTATACTTAGTAGATAAAGTTAAGCCACGGTGGGGATTGTGCATGATGGGATGGATAACGACTACCGACAATAGGGAACGATTTTATCAAGTAAACCGTGACGTAATTTCGGACAAATAAATAGTATTTCGTTGGTGTTATTATAAAATCTCGTAACTACGGCTTGAATCAAACCGTAGTTACTAGATGTTATAACAACACCGACGGTTTATCAAAACATAACGGTAAACTCAGTCTATTTTTTGCACAAAATTTGATGCCAACTCGCCTCGCTTCCGGTAAGACATTTTGCAATAACTCTGTTATTTCTGTATCAATTTTCAAGCGGTTTGCTGCATGTACCCCGCCTTATCGAGTTCTTTCATCGGATGTATGAAATATTAGATAACTCATGATACTTTTTCCGAAATATTGTCCCAACCGACCAGAAAGCGAAATGGTAACGACTACGGCCAAATTAACCACGCTTCAGGTAAGAATTTGTGCAATAACTTTCTTATTTCTGCGTCAATTTTCATGCGGTTTGTCGCACGTACTCCGTCTTACTGAGCCCTTTTCTCAGATGTATTATTATCTGGAACTTCCCTGTACTTTTCTCACAAACCGATCCCAACCGACTAGAAAAAGGGCCTGAATTTTTTGTCGTTTTTCTGGTCGGTTGGGATCAATTTTTGGATAAAGTACAAAGATTCTACAAACAAGTCATATATTTGAGGAAAGAGCACACTAATGCGGGGTACATGCAACAAACCGCTTGAAAATTGACGCAGAAATAAGAAAATTATTGCACAATTTCTTACCCGAAGCGAGGCAAATTTTGTCCGTATACTCCATATTCGTTATCCATCCCAGCATGCACAATCCCCACCGTGTAAGCTATTCGTGTCAGACGCGATCATTACCGACAATAACGTGCACGATTCTGATGTGCATGTAGGAAATAACCTGTCAAATAGTGACAATTATGAGCAGACGACCAGCGTTTATCGTTCATATGACCGCGTTTTTAAGCGTTACTAGCCTATTGACGTGAAGAAATCACTCATATAGATACAATTTATAGGTCTATCAGATAGTGTGATGTTTTTTCTTTATCTAAAACTTTGTAACTGAACTCAATTCTTTCGGAAGCCACATTATTCGCTGGCGAACAGGGTTTTTCGTTCATTTGACCGCGTTACTTACGAGCAAATTGACGTAAAAAGTCACTTGATTGTAACTGGCTCATTTACAATTTGTAGAATGACATTCTGCGTCGATGTAACCTATATGCAAATAAATGTTCTCGACAAACAATGTAACTACAGGTCAAATCATTTCAATATAACAAGACATGATCAAAAGACCACCAGTAATTGCTCACTTGACCGCGTTATTTTGGCGTCATCAGCCTAAAGACGTTAAGTGACCACGTACGAGGGGTGATCCAGAATTAGCGGTACTGACTTTATAACTTCAATATGAATCCATCGAAGTCAATCAAATTTTTACAGAATGAAATGTAATTTATCAATGATTTATCGACGAAATATCATCAAAATCGGACATAGAACAAAAAAGTTACGATAAAACTAGTTTTGTATATAACGCGTAGGCGGGGCAGGTATTCATCGAACGTCACGACGTCGCAAGTTCGCAACGTTAAATAATGACGTTACTCCTCCACACAGTCACCTAGAGTTGCAATATGTTTACTGTGACGTTCAATTAATCCACTTAAAATATCCATGTCCCATTGCTTGTCGATTGTAGAAAACACCCATAGAATGTCTAGAGCTAATTTACCAAGTCCTTGAAACTGACATTTCAGTACCGATTTCATATAGGGAAATACCCGCAATCAATTCCACTGAAGCTTTAACTGGTGAGAAGGAACAATTTTAGCTTTCTTTGAGTGGGGATGAGACAGGTGACGTCCGTTTTTGTGATCTTAAGTGTTTTAGGTCATACAAATGCACCTAAATTAATCTGCTGTTGGGATTTTCATACGGGATTTGCTTCTAAACGAAATCTTTGATCCAGAATTTCTTCCATGCCTGTACGCGTTTTCCCAGAATTTCTGTTTTAGGTAGATATAGAATCTTCTGACATCTGAGCCTATTCAGGTTAAAATCATTGGTCAATATCCAAAACTCTCTACCATAACTTAGGTCCGTCTTGTAACAAATGTATTTGATGGTGAACGTGAGCTGAAGTGTTGACGCCCTTATGATTTAGTTGACGTCGCGTCCAATATGCGCCTCAAGATACTACCCGATTTCTTTTCCTACAAAAATGTTCTTCCCTTTTTGAAAATTCGGTGTCAAACAATTGTGAAAATTCTAATAAAGAATGTTTCTGAGTTTTTCTACATCATTTGTAAGTATCGATTATGGAATTTCCACGTTGTACGCAAAACCTAAAAAAACTGCGTACGTTCGAATATTCTGCCAACGTCAAAGTTGACTTTTATCGCCAAAGGAAAGTGGTCCACAGTTCTCCTGTTTGGCCAGAAATAATGTTCAAATTTTGGTCATAGTATAGCACGAAGTCATTTTTGATGTCCACAACGTTTTAGTAAAATTGTTTCGTTAGAAAGGCTTGACAAAACATTTAAAATATTAAAAAGTCAAGTTATTCTACTCCTGCCCCGCTTAACCGTACCTTGGTTGCTATGGATACGCTTTCAACATGGACGCAATTTAAAAGACAATGCCAATATTTCCGTATCATGTCAAATATGAATAGTACTTGTACTATGCCAAATTTCATCAAGAAAAACACACAAATATTCATTTTAGAGGATCAGTACCGCTTATTCTGGATCACCCCTCGTATGTGACATTACTCAGGTCTGCCATAACGTTCCGTACAGGAAAAGTCCATGTATATTGTTGTTTGCCTTGCCAAACAATGTACACACAACGGGATCATTTTGAAAACAACAAAATATAAGAAGACCAGCTGTTATCGTTTATTTGACCGCGTTATTCTAGCGTTACGAGTGTAATGACGTAAAGGAATCACGAATGTGACATCACTTGCTTATGATTAGTAGATTTAAATAACGTTAAATTGGCTGAGGTACGGCCATGTAGTTCTGTAAAGGTAGTTCTGGAAATATGGTAATCCTGGTCCTTAACCAGACCTGGTTTTGAGGTCCTTGATGAAATAAATTGTGGAAATATTGAGACAAAAGAAGACAAGAGGGCCAAGATGACCATATATCGCTCACCCGAGAGAAAAAAAATGAGACATACTACATGCAAAATTGACTAGAGATGACCAAGATAAATATTATTTACAAATTTCACAATGATTGAGTATATGTATACGCGATCCCAGTGACCTAGTTTTTGATGTAGCATGACCCACATTTCATATGACAAAGATATCATAAAGTTAAACATTCTAAACAAATTTTAACAAGGATTGAGCAAATATAGTGATTGTTACAGCAAAAACAAGATTTGACCCAGTTACCCAATTTTTGACCTCGCATGACCCAAGTTTTCATTGACCTACGAGTAGACATAAAAATAAGCATCCTGAGCAATTTTCAAAATGAATGAGCCAAAATTGGATCTAGATATACACATGATAAACATTCCGAGCAATTTTAACAAGATTTACGCCAAAATTGACATTTCTCGAGTCAAACTCGACTAAACAGAGGGATTTTTACATTAATTTTGACCTAGTGACATAGTTTTTGACCTTGCATAACCTATACATCATCAAAAAACACCTTTGAGCAATTTTCAGGACAATTTAGCCACAATGGGCACTTCCAGAGCAAGAAGAATTTTATAAATTTGACCCCGCGACCTAGTTTTTGACCTCTCATAACCAACTTTTTAGCCGGACATAAATATCCAAAAGATAAACATTCTGAGCCATTTCAACAAAATTTGAGTCAAAATTGGCACTTCCTGACTTATATGGGATTCTTTACATTTGACCTTGCGACTTAGTTTTTGACCTTGCATGACAACTTTTTTTTACATGACCTTTATATCATTGAAAAGAATGTTCTGAGCAATTTTCATAAAAAAGAAATGCCAAAATGGGCACTTCAAGAGTATAAAGAAGGATTTTATAACATTTGACCTAGTGACCTAGTTTTTGTCCTCACATGACCCAATTTTTTTCCGAATTTAGAGATTTACCAGATAAAGATTCTGAGCAATTTTCACAAGATGTGAGCACAAGACAAAGATTCTGGTCAATTTTCACAATCATTGAGCCAATAATGTGACTCCTAGAGCAAAAATAAGATTTGACCTAGTGACCTACTTTTTGACCCCATTCTGACTCCGATTCCAGTTCTTTGAAGTACTTTGAAAAAAAGGATGAGCCAAGGATCATATCTGTGAAATTACATCCAATTCTGCCCAGTACTTTAGGAGAGGAAGATTTTTTTGTAATTGTGGACGGACGGACGGACAGACAGACGGATGCCGGATAACAGACCGACCACAATACCTAACCTCGAGCACTTCGTGCTCAGGTGAGCTAAAAATGACAAATATCAATATTTTCTGCGTTTGCCCTTAATATTTCCTTACTATATTGTACAAATATATCAGCATCCACACCAAATTTGTCATTTGCAGAGGCTTTTAAATAAGGATGATCAAAGTGTGTGCTGTTTAGGGGAATGTTAAACGCCCATACCAGAAACCGGCTCATATAACGCTCTAGTCCGAGTGCTAAATTTCTTTGATGCAGAACTGAAGGGTGTAAAATTAATCAAAGACTTGAGTTAAAGAGAAAATCGCTGGTCACGTTCGAAAATGTCGTAACTACAGCTTAATTAAGCTGTAGTTACGACGTTTTCGAATGTGACGGACGAAATACTCATTTCTCGAAACTAACATCCTGTCTTTGAGTATCGCCGGTGCTGATGCAAAATGTCGTAACTACGCTTTGATCAAGCAGTTGTTATGGTGTTAAGAACTTTCTCATTGCATTTAAACAGGAATTCTGAAAAAAAAACTTTGATCAGATTACACATTTCCTAATCGCTTCAGAGAGGTGTTGAAAATTTAATAGAAAATAAGCATATCGTTGGTGGGGAGTCAAAACCTCGTAACTACAGATTGAATAAGCTGGAGTAACGAGGTTTTGACTTCCCACCGACGATATCATATTAAATATAGAACTGTTATACGCTCGGTGAAATGCTGGTTACCAGCAAAGGCATTCCCATCGATACTTCACAATGCAGAACTTCCCATGGGTACTTTAAAATTCTTGAAAATGGTTACTCTTTCGCGGCTTGATTTATGCTTATGATTTTATTTCGATCAAATAAAACCTCAATCTTGATCTACTGAGCTACAGATAAAATTATAAATGAACTAGGGTATAGAGAAAGGGATCTTTATGGCACCATGGTTCCAATAACAATGTAGCTATAAGAGTACTAACAAGATGTGTCTTGATAAGAATGCGTATACAATTATGTAGGCCGATCTTGATCCATGTCGGTCTCAAAGCCCCTTTTACCAGATGCCAGCACAAATACACGAAAGTAGGAGGTTAACGTGAATGAAGCAAACACACAACTTTTAAAGAATGTTTACAAATCTGTTTTCAATCAAGACTTTACCCATATCCTTTGAATAAGGATCTGACAATTCCTACTTAAGGTAGAATAATTCTAATGCATATTTACTATTGTCGTACATTTTCGACACATGTCGACAGTTTCCGTATCTATTTTTAGCAACAATATTGCTAAATATTACTTCCCTTTGTAAATAAAATTCCCCGAATACACCCCGAATATCTTTTTCTGGTATGATTCTCCGTTTAACATCAATTTTTCAGAGACATTTTTCGTGTAATTTTATATGATTTAGATTCATATTACCAGTTTGTATGTGATTAGAAACTTTGATACTTAATGAAACACCCTATTTAGGAAACAAATTGTAGTATGTATAATACTCGTTTCTTCCATTGCTACTGGCTGGCTCAATATACCGAGAAACCCTTCAGTCGAAGACACATACATGTATTCTAATGAAATCTATGATGTAGTGATCAAACGCCTATCGTTTGAGAACGACGCGTGGATGAGATCATCATTGTTCAGACATTCGCACTCGATTTTCACCACTTCTATGCCGACGATCCTTATTTAAATGTGCAAACTCGTTGTCAGTTAATTGTAACGTGGTTTGATCCGTGATTTGATCCCTTTTTTAGATTCTTTTTCCATTTAAGTCCTTAGATTCAATATGCAATCCAGAAGATATGGTATAAGGAAGCCGTGATAGACTATAAAAAAAGATTATGTACAATTTTGTCTTTAGAATTTGCATTACTTATTACAAATAGCGATGTTCAATTGGTTACTAGGTAAAGGGTTAAATGGCGAAAGTCATACGAAATCACAACAGATATGTTATCATTTGCCAACTTCTGAAAGTCTTATACAACGTTTGGGTTTTAGTTATAAGCATATAATTAGATATGGGCTACGGTTCCCTTCATTTGGGGCATTGACTTCTTTTGGGAAAGAAAGAGTGCGTTCGAAAGTATGAGGGCACTAAGAATTACCTTTATGTATTTTCAAATGACGGATAAAATGTACATATGTGGATTTTGTCGTGTTCCTACACATATCAGAATAATTTTGATATCGGTTTTAGAGAGTGCGTCAACTTATTTCTGGCACTGTCAACATTTGTTTGAGAGGCATAAATTTCAAATTAGGAAATAAAGAGGCTTTATTTCTAAATAAGCACGCAGTAATTTAAACAAATATCTCTCATATGCGCACAAGGGTCATATCATTTCACATCAGGCGATGGGTAAACATGTTTTTGATGATAAAAACCAAAATCTAGACACATTTAATGTGTTTATGTCCAAAATTCAGATACATTTTTGCTTTCAGTGGTGGCCGCTATATTGGAATTTTGTAAGTTGGGGGTGGGATAAGGGAAAATCAAATTTCTAGTTAACCTCTGGACGAATTTCTGTCATATTGCACATATAGATGTCTAATATAATGTACTATTAGACAGAAGTGTTTGTCACCCCAATTTCTAAAGTTGCCATTAGGCGTATTTTACCTTAAAATAATATCTTTTCTTCAAAAAACTCGTAACTGCAGCTTAAAACAAGCTGCAGTTACGAGATTTTCGTAGAAAAGCGACGATATGTTGAATTGAAAAGTTTGGAAACTGTTGCTTACCATAATTTCGTAATTGAATGTTTAACTTTATATTCAAGTTCTAGCATATAATTATGCAACATTACTATATGACCAAATGTAGAAGAACACGCTGAAGACAGTGTGATAACCGAGATGATAATCACTAATTATTAATCTCTGTTCCAAAAAAGTCCTGGTTAGACGTATTGAACAATCAAGGATAGCTCTAGAAAACATTTTAGGTAGTTAACCCCTAATGAGATTGACGCGACGTCGGAATTATTCGGATGCGGAATAATTCCGGCGTCACGCAAATCTCATTAGGGGTGGTATACCTTTTAAAAGGATAAGAAGAAATACTGATAATTAGCATTTTCTCCTTTTCCGTCGACGTTTCATCTCCACGAAAGAAACAGGAACCGTATCAAATGTGCTAATAAAGCTGTATAGACACGCCTAGAACTTGGCAATTTGGAAAGGGTAAAAACATGATCAGAAATGGTGCCTCCAGATTCCTGATGCTTTTATAAATTAATCCCCCCCCCCCCCAAAAAAAAGACAGAACTAGAATACGACTTTGATGCTGATGAAAAAATGTATGCTAGTAGAAGTGAAATCTGTGTCAAAAGTACCACAAAAGATAGAAGAAAGAAAACGAGGAATTACTGGTATTCAACATTTTCCTCTTTTTCTTCAAAATTGACAGCACTTTTTTCCAATTGGGACGCCCAAACTATATTTTATGGGGAAGGTTTAACCCTTTCCCAAACAAGACCTGGTTTTGACGACCCTATTAGAAAAGGCTTGGGAAAAATTGAAACAAAAGAAGAAACTGCTGATAATCAGCAGTTTCTTCTTTTGTCTCAATATTTTCTATGCCATATTATACACAAAATCTATCTTTAATAACATCCGTTTTGTCATTTGTGGCATTTTTTGAAGTGGATCACCCTAAAATTTTGCCGTTTGGGTTAGGGTTATACAGCAGGAACACTGCGAGATTGTACACTAGATTGTTGATGCTCTCATTAGATCTAATTAAGACTTTGATACTCTTCTGGCATACACTCAAAATGATGAGTGCCCAGATTAATAGGCATAAATAATCTGTTTACATGTTATTGCTGACCACGCTCGTGAAGCACCTGGCTAAAAATGATCCCAAACCATCTTTGGAATACAGAAGGAATTAAGGCAAGTTAGATAATGGTTTCTAACAAAACAGTTTGTATCTTTTCCATTTCTGATATCCTTGAATAAACAATGCCAAGGTTTTCACTTTTTTTTTTTTTATATATATATATATATATATAAAGTTTGAAAAAAAAGGTTTTCACTTACATTTCTTCAAAAACATTTTTTTAAAACTACAGTTACTACGATAAGACCGATTTTGTCGACTACAAATGCACTCAGGTTGACTTCCTTTTGACTGAATGTCGCATTTTGCCCGACAAGTAATATTTCATTTTGGAAAAAAACTACATTTTAAGGCAAATAAACAGATGTTGAATGAATTACGAATAAATATACGAGCGTAAACAGATCATTCATCAACATAAATATTTCTAACGACCAATAGTGATTACTCAGAATAACTTCAGTCAACTAACCGCTTTGACAGGTGCGTGATCAACCACGCTAAAAGGGACCATCTTGGAAGCCCGATAAATCCAAGTATGAAAAAAAAAAGACCAGGCCCAGCAAAACTCAAACATCAAAGAAATTCGTACATGGACATAACAATTCAAGGCAAGAAAGACGTTCGAGAATCCAAATATCACACGAGAGCGAACTCTTTCGACCATACGCATTCTGACTGGGGTAGACGTATTTGATATTTTCAAGATTGAAACCATGAAAGCAATGGTTGTGAGATCGTTGTGAGTTGAATTATATGAACTTTTACGCCCCACTCAACAGCTAAGGTCATATGGAGACGGGACCTCGGTTTAAAGTCTCATCCGAAAGACTGGAGTTGCGGGGTATCGAACCAGCGAGCCCTGTGTTTCAAGTCCAGCGCTTACCACTGCACCACAACCGCCCATGAGATCGTTGTGAGACGCCCACATTTAAACACTTGGTATGGAATGTGAATAAGTCTTCATCATTTCTGGTTAATGACCATAAAAACAGCGGGACGACTGTCACTCATTTTCACATTACTCTGTCAAATTATTAACGTTTATCATTTAACCGTCGCGAGCGATACAACATGTCGTGTTGCTGAAAAATACTTGTGGACATAATTGAAATTGTATCCCGAACCTTCGTCTGTCATTGAAATCTTTAGGCCTATATGTCTCGGTAGGAACATGTCAGTGTCTGAGATTGTCGCTCACGTCACGCATTATTTGGTTGTACATATTTATTAAGCCTTTTGTTTGAAATCCAGATCAAGTTTAGTTATAGTAATCATTTAAAGAAAACCATATGCAATATTGTTTGGGTTCCAGGCGCAGTTCCTGGCATTTTCGCTTGGTTCAATTACCCCGGGCCATTTGACTGGACTCCTTCTGAATTAGCACATGAAAATTTCATTCATAATCGTTTTGATAGACTCATTGTGGCCAAATTCGAAATGGAGCTAGACATTCGGAACATCCCCTCTGGACCCACGCATAGGGTTGCACTATCGAAATCTCGCCTTTGTAACAGCCTTTTCGTAGAAAACGTTTCCAAATGTTTCAAACCGATAGACGTTGTCTTAGATTTGCTAAGAGTTAATGAAAATACCTGTACATATTTCCTCGTTATTGAAATGAATGGAAAATGAGAAGGTGGGTAAACAAAACAAGGTTTTCTTTGAACGCATATCAAGTGTAAACAACTGGAATTAATACTTGTTTGTAAGCCATACCGACGCCGTGGTAAAACGTGATAGCAATCTAGTTATCCTCAAACGAATGTACCGTGATAAAATGAGATAGATTTCTAGTTATTCTTACATTATTGTGCTTTTCAAAGCAAAAAATAACATTCACTCCTAACGCTTTGGCAAACAATATAGCATAAGATCAGCCTGCACGTACGTGCAGTCTGATCTTACTCTATTTTCCTTGCGTACTTTGATAAAACTTGGTCAGGAGTTCTAATACAATTTTGTGAAGCCGTATCGACCCCATGATGAAAAGAAATCTTGTTATCCTAAATGAGATCTAGTTATCCTATCCTGTATTAATCAGAACCAATCAAGATTTATGAAGTGCCGTCAGGTGTAGGATTATTCTGATCGAAACAGACACGGGCGATTCAAAGCTTTAACATAGCCATGCTGGTGATGAATACTCCAAGCTTAACCCTATAGCCATTCTAGTTTTGAATACCCCCCCCCACCCCCCCTCCCTCACTTTTCGCTTCATTTGAATCAGTTTAAGATCTTATCATCTATGAACGTTTTGTATTGTGGGTTAAGAAATTGTTATTGAACAAGGCAAAAACGTCGTACGGAAAGTGAAATAAGCGATAATTACCTGCCCCTCCAATTTTAATGAATCCCGGAAACTGTGATCCTTTATACACACACTGTACGTACACCTCGACCCCGTATGTTGTTCCATAGTTCATGTGTCCATATAGCGGGTCTGTAGACAAGTTAGCCCGCACCTCACCGATAATAATGTTGGTAGCGAAGTTCACTTTCTCTGCCGGGGTCGGGGGCACGTACCCGCCACTGGGCGGGGAACAACACAACACCGGCGTTACTATGGCAACCAGAGTCACGATTAATGGAATCATGTTTTGTTTTTCTTTGTTTCTGTGATTTATCTGATACGCTATAAACACTTGATGAAATATAAATTGCAATTAGGCGAATGAAATTTGCCAGAGAAAAATCAAAGATGCCTAACTTCTATACTTTCTTTGGTAACCGTACATTTAACTCAGTCCCAAACAACAAAACTTTGACCTGGTCCAGATTCAACTAATAGAAAGTTTATTGCTGAATGAAAATATGTAGGCCTAAGCATTATCAGAGAAAACATTGATTGCATGTTCTTCCTCTTTTATCCTCTTTTAATAACATTGATATTTTTACCAAATCTAGAGCGTATTGACCGCCAGAAACGTGGAAAAAGAAAGCAATCTGTTTTCCTCTTCTCTAAGTGTTATGCTTCCTCGTTTTATAGTAAAGTATGCGTAAATTATTTATTGTCGAAATTTTAGCAGCGGAAATGGACGGAAATTGCGATCAAGTAGGCTATCGATGATTTTATGTTCACTCTTTGTTTAATGGAAAGAAAACGTTTGTTTAAATAGTAGCCTATGAAGTGAGTCGAATTAACGTGCACAGCTGCTAAAACTACACAAGCAAAATCCAGTCAAATTCACCTTAAGTCCAGTGACACAGAATTAATGAGTATATCTGCTCGTTCGCATCAACAAACAGTACAATGATATAGATATATGGGTGAATCTACGCTACATGTAGCAAGGTTAGTTAGTCGTAAGCGGCTGACAAGTGAGGACCGCCCTGGGCTATACGTTAACGCTACAGATAATTATGTTTTATATCTAGTGATGGAACTGTACATTGCAAAAACTTGTTTAACGTCAAATAAACCCTATGTTGTTGGTACTCGTTTGAATCGTCTCTAGGAGACGATTCAAATGATTACCAACAATAAAGGGTTTCAAGGGGAAAATAATAGAACAAATAAACATTTTGACTGACATTAATTCCTTTTATCTTTAGCTCTATTGAAATTTATGCGTTATATTAAGCTATATGTATACTACATCATTTACGTTAAACACGTTACGCCAACACGTTAACGTCACTGGGTTAAATGTCATGCGATGACCGATCTACCCCTAATCCGTTATGTCCTGTATTTGTCAATTTAGGTTACATATGCTTCGATTAATATTTCATACCATGCGTCATTCCGTCCATCCATCCATCCGTCCGTCCAACCAGTTTTCTATCAGCAATCTCATTCTTCCACTCATCTACATGCAGATTAATGATATCAATGTCTGCCAAACGGCACATCCGATTAAAACGTGTAAATCTTGTTTTGAAAATACTTGCAAGCGAGTCTGGAATTTTGTACTTTTATATGCTGTACCAGTATCGGTATAGATCTAAATCATTGTATCTAAAATACTTTTAATGCAGCCAACAGCCTATCAATCTGCACAGATTGCTTATTTTGGTCGAAGATCACGCTTCTTAAAAATACATGTAAATATCACCAATATACAAATAAAAAGAAACATATGTTAATTGGTTTTAAAAAGAAAAAAAGAGGAATAAAACATCGTCATTAAGTAATTCAATAAAACAGATTAAGATTGATCACCAGAATTTACATTTTGACATGAGACACGTCACAGAGAAAAGGGGCCATCTGAATTTGAACAATTCGTTGAACATTAACTGATCAAAATTGTCTGTATTCCTTTCTCCAAAAGTTGATAAAGAAAAAGCTGATAAATTGTGTTCGCTCATTTGCTCTTAATACAAATGTTGTTCTACTAAGCAGTCTACGCGGTTTCTGTTGGGTTTCTCTTTTACTGAACTGTGGAATGAAAAGTGAGATCGGAAACACGGCCGTTAAACTCTCATCTGAAGTGCATTTGCACTTCGCTCTAAATCAGTTGCGCCACTTCCGCTACTACAGTTGCGACCGTATTTTTGGAAATTTGAAGGTATGTAGTTGAACTTTCTTATCATTTTCAAACTATTAAGACAATATTTCAAAAAAAGCTCAATGCTATGTCATGTACAACTAAATTACGAATTCCCCGGTATAAATACTTTGTCTGTAGGGTTCAAATTCGCAGAGATTTCTTTGACAAAAGTCTAAAAATTCTCGCTCCAAAAATGGCGTCATTCACTGTCAATCCTATTTTTCATCATTCTACTCCTCTACACGAGTTTTCATGACACATAGGTACCATAGTCGCAACGAATGTGACCATATGTGTGATATGTGTGATTTTAGACGCATGATTTACCTCAGAAAAGAACTTATGTCCATTTTTATAGCTGCACTTCATTTGCGACTCATGCACTGCAGTTGCATTATGTAATTATAAGGAATTTGGAGGATTCAAAGGGAAAATGCTGATTATCAGCATTTTATTCTTTTTGTAACAGTACTTTCTTAAGTGTTTTGTCTAAGAAAGGGTTAAAATAAACAGAATAAACAAGATGTGTACAGTTTGTGAAACACCAATGCCCCTGAAACGGCTATTTTTGGTGAAAATGCAAAATGTTAAATTTTCGGACAGACAGACGGACACGAGTAAAACAATATGCCCCCGATCTTTCGATGCGGGGGCATAAAAGTGTCTTTCATTTTCTCTTATAGATGGCGACCAACAACAGAGTGTGCAATATTTGTTACAAAGAGTTTTCAAAAGTGTACAACTTGACCCGGCACCTACGCGTAGTTCATGCCAACCTCAAACATCACGAGTGTCAACATTGCAAGGTCACTTTCGGCTACTGCAGCATCAAAGTAAGGTTCATGGCGAAGGGCAGTCATTTACATGCAGCAAGTGTCAGCGGGTCTTCCATCACAGAGGAAATTTTAAGGAACACCAAGAAGCATGTAATACAGGCAAAGAGAGAATACAGTGTGATGCCTGTTCGAAATCTTTCAAAACACACGCATCCCTTCGAGACCACAAACGGAATTTCCATAGTGAAGCCGATAAACCAAAAGAAGTTTGCGAGTTGTGTGGTAAACAATTCAAACGCAAGCAGGACCTTAGACGACATATGAAGAGCAAGATTCACAGAGATGATTAAGGACAGATCCTCCATTTATTTCCTACGGTAAGATTTTTTTTATTTTTTCTGTACTGATATTTAAATATAAGAGAAGTGAAAAAATGACTTAAAAACTATAGGTCACCAAGCGAATTAAAAAGTTATTGGATTTCAAGGGAGACTACTCTTGTCTAAAATTGCAAAAATGAGGTGTCACTTAAATACCCACAAAAAAGATGTTCGAAATGACTAGGATTACATAAATAAGTCTTTATTGTGTTCAATATGTTTTATTCTGTCTAAAAGAGTATCAATTTGGGAAAATTTAGTGATGATTTTGAAATTTTTAGTAAAATATCCTTTCAAAAGTAGCTGAAATTGCTCTTTTTTCGCAACGTTTCCGATAATAAAAAAAATTCCAGCGGTAAGAATTTTTTTCTTTTTTGTATAGACATAGTGCTTGGTTATACCTACAAAAACAAAAAAAGAAAAATATATCAAACCAAGCGTTTTTCTAAGTTATAAGTAAAATTTGGTTTACTTTTTTCAACTCTGTCCGAAATTGTTTCACTACTTTTATCCATTTTCTTCCTTATTACCATCTTTAGATAATAGAAAGTGTCGCCTTTTGTGTCCATCTGAAGCGGACTAACTCATAAAGACACCACCTTGCTTTTGTTGCTCCGTTTCCTATCACTAACGCCACATGTTGAACGCGTAACAGAAAGTGAAATGTACCATCCGAGTACTATTACACTTTAATTGACCAAACAGAGAAAATGGAAATAACCGAAAAGGGTCTTGTCATTTATCAACCAAACATTAACTAAATGTAAAAAAATACATTTGCTGAAAAGGAAAATTACTGAAACAGCTTTATTTCGTTATTTAGGATATGCGCAGTAAGTTGCGCAGTAACAACTGGAGGATCTGTCCTTAATAGCTTCTGTTTTGTTGTTTACCAATCAATAGATAGCATCTAAGACCTCGTCTCCACTAGGACGCAGAAGGGTTGCCGAAGGGTTCCCGATCGAGTAAAATGTCAGAATCGGGATGCTTCGACCCACCTTAGGGATGATTGGGAACCCTTCTTCAACCCTTCTGGAAGCCATCTTAATGCTTTGGGATCAAAATAGGTTCGGCATACAAATTTTAAAACTTTTACAATTTGGATGCCGAACTTGTTGAAGAAGGATTCCCGATCAACCCGATTCTGACATTTTTGATCGGGTACCCTTCGTCAACCCTTTCGCGTCCTAGTGGAGACAGGCCTTAATTAACCCTTTCCAAAATCCTTACTTTGACGTCCGTAAGAGAATGGGTTTGGGAAAATATTGAGACAAAAGAAAAAAATGCTGATCACCAACGTTTTCTCCTTTGCCTTAATATTTTCCATGCTATAACTTGCAGATTTTTTTTTTCATTTGAATTGTTTATGTCGTTTGACCATCCCAAGATTTTGTTATTGGAAAATGGGTTATCATTATGTGTTTATCATGTCGCTCTAGTTGAAGAAAGAGTAGTGTTTTCTATTCCATTTTGTTATTTAATTTGATCATTTGCCATACAGAGCAAGTACTGTTGCTTTAACCCATTACCAAACGGCACAGATCTAGACTGGTCCAAATTCAAAGATGTTGCAGACGACAATTTCAAAATAATGAAATTTAAAATTCTTGGGTCTTTTGGTGTAGAAAACATTGTGGGCAATGAAAAAATTGCTTGTTACAAGCAATTTCTTCATTTTCCACGATGTTTTCGAAGGCCATTAAATTGTGGGGAGTCAAAAGGAGTCACTGTGTGGTAAGCTTACTGTGTGGTAATGGGTTAAATACTCTGGTCTAACAGAATCTTTTCGAACTAAAAACTATCCTTTCCTGATTGCTTTGATACCTTTTAATACTTTAAGAAAATTGCTGATTATCAACAAAATCAACTTTTTCTCAATGTTTTTTCGTTGTACCTTTCGCTGCAATGACAAGCGTCACTTTTTGTATTGTCCTTTGATAAAGAAAAGAAAAACAATACCATTTACTGTTTGATTTGATAATTTTAATACTTCCAGCAAGTAGCTACATTTTACATGTATTATATATTGTATCTTTGTGAACCACAGTCGACTTCTTGTCAGTGGTACTATTTAGATCAAGGTGGATAAAACAAGGGTTATTGTGTGTTTATCATTACGTCCTTGGTAGAAGAAAGGTCACATTTAGACGTCATATACTAGTAAATTACGCAGAGCATCTGCTGAAGTGATCTTGATAAACATACAGTGAACTTTATTTTATTCAACTCGATCTTAATAGTATCATGTAGTCACTTGGATTAACATATTCTCTCTTGAATCCACCCTGGTTTAACCCTTTTCCTGTACGACGAAAATTTAGGGTAATGCAACTTGAAACTTCTGCAGACGATTAAATCAATATTGATAAAATGGGACTTGGACAAAATATCACACAGAAAAAATGAGGCAACATGAGAAAATGCTCATCAGCATTTACTTCTGTTGCCTCAATTTTCACTAAATGTAGTCTGTTCGAGACATCAAAACCAGCTCTTTTTGGGGGAAAGGGTTAAGGAGCAGGCGCACACCGGGCTTTTGGCCAAATGACCAAATATGAGTTAACTTTTCCCTCTAACGCACTTGGAGATGTCCATGGAAGAATCCTGAAGGTTTTAAAAAGACCTCAAGCAAGCTTTCATGTACATCTCCCACCATGGGAACAACGGTATCGCATGTGTACCCAAGCCCAGTATGACTGCTCTAATGTGACTGTCTTTGTTTGCTCAATACCCACAAGAGTGGTGTTTATTTTAATTTAAATCAGTATTACGTCGTTTTTCTTCAGAAACCTTGTGACTTAAAAACGAGATTTTTGAAAAACAGCGATGATAACATTTATAGATCTGTGATTATCTCATATCGGGTGATATGTTCATTTTATTGTTTATACAGTTTACTGTTTCCAAAATAAAAATTAGCCTTTAAGTGCGTTTCTTAATTTCTTCGTCAGAGTGGCCAGTCATATTCAAACTAACTTAAAGTTGGCAATTCGGTAATGTATGTAATCTGTATGATTATTGATGTATGTGTGTTTGTGTACATCAATATCAATACAGATATGTAGTACAGTACATGTACTTACTCTCAGTACCTTTGATTGGAAAATAAAAATAAAACATACTAACATTTCTAACTTCTCGGCAGTGTGTTATTTATACAAACACGGCAAGCGTTGCTTTCATGAAACAAGGATAGTACAATTAGTAAGTACATGTATGTATGTACTGATGAATTGACAAATGTTTGTAATAACTACGGTCAGTGTTGGGAATGACATCATCTGGACTGAACTACATCAGTTATTGTACACTGAAATGGATGCATGTTTGCTATGTGCACATTATTACAAATATGTATAGTTACTTCTGATGAGAATATACATGTTGATTTACTCAATACAGTGTCATGCTCATCACAGCTCTGTAGCTATTATATGAGTATATTACAAGGAGATAATTTAGAATAACTAATACAAATGAACTGCGGAGAAAACCAATACTCTACTATTTAACCCATTCCCCAAACAACACAATTACATACTGGTCCAAATTCTAAGATGTCGTGGGCGACACTTTTAAGTGAATGAAATTTTACATTTTTAGTCTTTCTATAGGTAGAAAACATTGTGGGAAATGAAGAAATTGCTTAGCACAATCTGTTTCTTCATTTTCTACAATGTTTGTCAAAGCCTTAATCTTGTGAGGCGTAAAAAGGCGTCATTGTGTGGGTACGGGTTAAAAAAACTACAATCGTGATTGCACATGGCATTGAGCTATAGGATTATGGGCGTTCACAGACGTTTTTAACAGTTCCAAATAACCCGGGCTATATGTTCTGGTTTGGCGTCCTATTGTCCTTTTCTACACTTGGTTAAAATCATCATTTGTCGTCTAATAGGTATATTCGGATCTCTTATCTCAGTATGCTATCCAGTCAAACTTTTGTGGAAAATGACATTTTTTCATGTATCGAATTAAATGCCTGTCCAAGGGCAAAGCTACAATTTGGTCAAAATTTACAGTTCTGACATATTGCCATAAAATTCTTGGGCGATATCATTTAAATTGCTTGAAATAATTCTATCTGAAATGTCTTATAATTGAAGTGAAAGGATTCAAAAGATATTTTGGAAAACCCAGACGGTGTTGCAGAGAAAACAACAATTGTCACAGATTTCTTACAAAATGAATTGTACCTTTTCTCATGGACAGGCTCTTTTAACGCTTTCCCATACAAGACCTGGCTTTGACGTCCTGATAGACTTGGCTTGGGAAAACATTGAGACAAAAGAAGATGTTGATGATCAGTATTTTTCTCCTTTTGCCTCAATGTTTTCTGTGCTACATTATTCACAAGTTATACCTTTAGTAAAATCAATTTTGTCGTCTGTAGCAGCTTTCAAATTGGACCACTCTAAAATTGTGTTGTTTGGGAGAGGATTAATGTTTGTCGAAAGATAAACCAATACGCTTGGACGTCAACAGCTTGGTCTCGTTCAATTTGTAGCCGTATCGTGAACGCACAGGTTGGTCTCCTCTCTGAGGTTCGTTAATATCAGCAAACTGATACGCTTTTTTCTGCTGTCGTTCGCCTCTTGACCTTTCCTTACTATCGAAGTAATCATCCCTGAAAATGGACAAATTCTTGTATTAGTTCACAATAAGTATTAATTAATTGAATGCGTTTTTACGCTCGTTGAGAAGTCAGAACCATTTTCGGACGGGAGCATCATAGGTTCCAATTCCATACTGCATCATAAAGGGAAAAAATCAATATATACAAAATTTACAATTCAGGGTTAAAAACAACCTAATTAATACGCATTGCTTTAAACGTATTTATTCTTGTGCGGTTTCAAATCTAAATACATTCAACTGTCCTATGGCAATATATACTGACTGGCTTTAAAAACGCATCACTTATTTTTCAAAATATTTTCGTAGTTAAAGTCAACAGGATCAAATTTCTACTTCTGATATATATTTCAACCAATAAGACACGATATCCAATAAAATTTATTGCAGTCAGTTACCACGTTATTTCGCATGACGTCAACGTGCAAAATATGGATAACGTTTACGTAACTACACCTCAGGTGACCAATTGGATTTTTGTTTTCATATTCCATATTCAAATGGTCAGGAGTTACTTTTATTTCTCAACCAATTTGATTAAACAAAAAATAAAGCCAAGGGACCAAAGTTCGTTAAGCACACACAAATTTTTGAATTATTCTAAGCGGGTGTTTGTCAACGAGAAGGGGTGAGACGTTTAAATGTAAACCAATCGACGATTTTTCACTTTCATTAACGTAGTCAATCTACAGGGATTGCTGCTGAGCATCAGCGTCTTGATCAACCGTTTAAAACGAGCTTACGTCAAGATAATAACATACGTCAACGTCAATTACGTAATTGGTTTACAACAACGTTTTCAACTGCAATTGTAATACAAAAATGTTGCTACTGACAAACTCTTGCCATAACAGTGAATTAACGAATAAGATATTGTGGTTTTCACTACTTGCGATTATGCCCGTGACAGATACTTACAGAAAGTCATCATCAGATCAGGGTGCGTTGGGCCTAGATATGATAAAAAACGAACGCCAAAACTTTTGAATAATCTCCAGCAATATATGGTAGATAATTCAAGATCAAAAGAATAAAGATTATGTTTCAACTTAAGGGTCAACGAGGTCACGATTGTGGAACGTTTTTCATACTCAGAGCGGAATTACGTGCTATTAAATAGAGAAAACTGTCAAATTCCTCACACCACCTCTCTTTAGATGGCTATATCTCAGTCATTTAATCGAATTTTTGTCTGAAATTTTCAGGAAATGTTGGGAAGATGTCAAGCTGTTGTTTAATATATAATACTGCAAAGTTGATTATGTAATTTGCATATTATTGCCGGATGAACTTTAGTGATGCGTTTTTAAAGCCAGTCAGTATACAAGCTTATAGTTGTTGCCAGGACGTTCAACATGATGCCTCAATACCTGCGCTGATATTAACCCTTTCCCAAGCAAGACCTGGTTTTGACATCCCTATCAGAAAAGTCCTAGGAAAACATTGAGGCAAAAATATATACTGGAAATTCTAACTTTAGACTGGAACTTTTAAGAATTAGTCGAAATCTTTGAATAGATGGATGATTCTCCGAATTCCTTATAATTACATAATGCAACTGCAGTGCATGTGTCGCAAATGAAGTGCAGCTATAAAAATGGACATAACTTCTTTTCTGATGTAAATAATGCGTCTAAAATCACACATATCACACATATGGTCACATTCGTTGCGACTATGGTACCTATGTGTCATGAAAACTCGTGTAGAGGAGTAGAATGATGAAAAATAGGATTGACAGTGAATGACGCCATTTTTGGAGCGAGAATTTTTAGACTTTTGTCAAAGAAATCTCTGCGAATTTGAGCCCTACAGACAAAGTATTTATACCGGGGAATTCGTAATTTAGTTGTACATGACATAGCATTGAGCTTTTTTTGAAATATTGTCTTAATAGTTTGAAAATGATAAGAAAGTTCAACTACATACCTTCAAATTTCCAAAAATACGGTCGCAACTGTAGTAGCGGAAGTGGCGCAACTGATTTAGAGCGAAGTGCAAATGCACTTCAGATGAGAGTTTAACGGCCGTGGGAAACGTTCCAAACTGTAACATCGACCCACTAGTTTCCCGAATAGCAAACTGTTTTACTGTTAAATGGAGTTGCAGACGATAAAATTGATGTTAGGAAAACTAAGAAATATGAACATCATATCGTGGAAAGTATTGATAAGAGAGAGCTCGGAGAAGGCAACTGTCATCAATATATAATAAAATACAAATTGAAAGCTGATCTGGATACGACGAAATGGATGTTGACATATATTTTATTAAACCTCCTTATACAGAAGAGCATTTCGAGAAAATGAAGGTCATTAGAATTCTTTTCGTTTATTTCAATGTTATTATTAGTCAGTTCACTGAGAGACGTAAAAACAAAGTCATGTTTGGCAGGCCCGTAAGAAGCAATTTCACATTGGGGGTGGGGGTGGGGGCGGGGGGGCTAAAGCCCTTATCCTGAATAGGGGGGGGGAGGGCTAATTTGGATTTTCCCAAATTTTTCAGTGTAAAATTAAGAAAATTCGGCATTTTTGGCCAACATGGGGGGGGGGGGGCTTAGCCCCCCTAGCCCCCCCTACCTGTTCCTACGGTCCTGTTTGGGAAAGGGCTAAGCATGAAGTAAATTCTCATCCTTACCGACTTTGTGAAGGAAAATAACGACCAGTAATCGTGTATTAATTCAGTTTCTATTCTTTGGATTAACTCCCTTGTAACGTGTACATGGATACAAGAGTCCGAAATTATTTTTTATGTACGAGTGTGTAAGGGAAGGGGGTGGGGGGGTGGGCAGAGGGAGGCTCGGTTAGGGTGTTGTGGTTATACTGGTGAGAGAAATAGCAGGAATCCATGGTTATGTGCTCCAGTCGCCGCGATATGACCGTAGCAGTTGAAAACGGCGTAAAACCCCAATAAATCAAACCATACCAAAATTAATTTTATCAAATTAGGAAACATCAATGAATTTGAGGAACAGATCAGACCTACAGTAGACAACAGCCAGATGTCGCATTTGGAAAATGTAGTTCTAATATAGGGGAAAATAATCTTGGTCCATAAAATTTCCTAAGAATGAAAAGTGTCAATCATTGTCAGTCTGCGATGTCCGTACAGACTGACTAGTATCGATAATTTCCACACTATCATTTTAGCTTGACGAGTAACAAATATCAACTTATCGAATACGGTCTTGGTTGGACACAAATGTGTGAGATTTGGGTGGCTTCAATATATTTGTATCATCGAAAGAATGTTTCATCATTATATCGTGTAGTACATTACAAAGACTATGATTTTTCTCCAGTGATGTGTTTCCTTAATTTGTCAGTATAGGCATCATGGAATCTGGTCTTGTCTCCGAATATAAAGTGTTTCTCCATCTCGGGTGAGTATCTGCTGGCTGGTGGCTCCCTGCAGTAGGTCTCCGCCACGATCCTCGTCATGTTAGCCGAGTTGCCGCAGCACAGACCCACATACTGTATACCCAGACCCCTGCAGGCTGCAGCAAACTCCGCCACCTCGGTCCGCGAACAAACAAGGGCTGTAAGGTCCAGAGGGAAGGCTTGTCTATCTGAAAGAAGAAAATCAAATATAATATTTTACTGAAATATTATCCAAAGCTATTTTTTTCAAAACAATTTACATGCAGCTAAATTTCGTTTAAGTTCTACCACATATATAAACAGACTTATCAAAGTAGTCGTGAAGCAACGTGTTTTTTTTTTTTTTTAACATTTACAGGGTTTAGAAAATATAACAGAAAAATAACCATATTTTCTTAATTCGAACGCACATATAGGCCCTACGCCACTCCCAAGGATTTGAAACAGAATTACATAGACTGAAACCAAAATACAGACACGTTTGTTTTATTTTTTGCGGTCTTACCTGTCCCTGGCACTTTGAGAGCGAAGAATGTTGGATGTTCTGGGGTAGTCCTGTACACCACTGGAAGGGCTGCTATTGGTACCTGGAATAATTTGGTTTATTATCATTATTTCTCTTTTCTTTCCTTTCCTTTTCTCTAATATCGTCATTTGCTCAAACTAAACTAGATCTATTTCGAAGTTTTGAAAACAGATAGGGAATTGTTTAGAAATCATAAATTCTAATAGAAGCAAGATGTGTTTGTGAAACACTTATGTCACCGACAAGGCCAACGTTAGTTTTCGGACAGACAGACAGACAGACGGACGGACGGCAAGACGGAAAGGAGTAAAACAACAAGCCCCCGATTATTGAATACGGGGCATAAATGTGTATATGTACAGACTCCCTGTTTTGAGAAATCATAGCAGCAGTTATATACACACCGTTAGTACATCCTTCAGTTGTTTCAGTAGTGGTATCATGGTAGCAGGACCTCGACCACAGTTGAGCCCCACCACCCCCGCCCCAGCCTCCTCCAGTTGTTTACACCCCTCCACTATCCCCACCCCGTCTATAAACGTGTCTCCGGGGGGTGGCGACATCGTGATTACGGCAGGTAAACCTTAGGAATCAAGCGTATTAATCCTTTCCTAAACGACAAAATTTCAGGGTGATCCACGTCAAAAACTGCCACGAATGACAAAATGGAAGTTATCAAAGATAGAATTTGTGTAAAATATGGCATAGAAAATATTGAGACAAAGGGAGAAACTGCTGGTCATCAGCAGTTTCTTCTTTTGTTTCAATGTTTTCCCAAGCAATTTCTATTAGGGACGTCAAAACCAGGTGTTGTTTTGGGAGAGGGTTAAATTGACATTATACTTTATTCACCATATAAATAAAGAATGAGCCTGAATCTGCAAAAAGGTCTATTATAGCATTTGAGAATATCATGTTTTCAGACAAATCCGTGTCTACAAATATAATTGATTAGTAGGATACCCTCATAGGTGTACCATATAATCTGATTAAAAAAGTCTAATACAGAAGCCTAGCGAAATTCCTAAAGCTCAGAGACGATGATGTGCAACTGAGTTTGTATCCTATTGCATATTACCAGGTGGAAAAACGGCCAAACTCTCGCGTCTATCTGTTGATTTCAGGAGTGTATTTAACATACCGTTTCCATATTTCTTAATGGCGTCTAGAGCTATGACAGCCTCTCCGATGTGACCGAATGTTTCACCAACAATATAGTCAGCGCCATACTTCACTGCTAACTCGATCTGCTCCTAGAATACAGTGACAAATTCGCGACAAAAACATCGTGATTGTGATAAATCAAGTTTTCAAAGAATCGAGCATATTATCCAAGTATGAAATGACGATAAAGGACATAACATTCTTGTAGGATGACCATTTCTGTTGTATGCGAAACAGAAATGGCATGTAAACTCTTTGTCTTGATTCGTATACAAAAGATCTGCCTAATGTTTGAAATGTTGACACGTTTAGCCTATTTTCTTGCATAACCCAAATGAAATCTTTAAAATGTGTTTGTCGAAATATGAAATTTTCCTGTGTGGTTATCGTACCTTGAAAATCAGCTCAACCTTCCTGTAGCTGTTAGTATCGCCATGAAAGTATGCTGTAGTATTACAAATATTTCCCGCCATGAGGCAGCCATGTTTGTCCGCAACTTCTCGAGCTAATTTTAAAGCTGTAGAGTTCATGGCTTCTAGCTCATTTTCTCTACCTATCAGCTTCAGCTTCTCTGAATGGGCATAGTACTAAAACAATATATAAATCATTACTGTTAGAAACAACTAGATTCAAAGTGGATTCTGTATCATGGATCCACGTGGCATTTGAAAAATCTTGAATTAGGATCCAAAATATGTTCTAATCGTTTAGATAGATTTACTATGACCAGAGACTGTCGAAACGCATGACCTATCCATAGATTGCGGTTGTATCTGTATGAATTTGTTTGACACAGACTAGAAGGATCTTTTTCAAGCATTCCTTTCAAAAAAGACAGAAGAAATCTTCTTGAGCTCATTATTACCGTAAATGCGAGAACTACGTCACTTCCTGCGTGTACGAACTCCTCATACATAATTCTGACTAGTTCCGGATGTTCTACCAACACTTCCGGTACAAATGTCCCGGCTTTCAGATACCCTCGACGCTCAAACTCGAATATGTATCCTTCCGCCACGACCACAGAACCGCCATTCTCTAATCTTCTCAATAATGCTGGGAAATAAATAGTCATCAAATAAGATCTGTAGGCAAAACCACATGTCGCCAACACGGGCAGGGTTAGTGTAGTAAGGGTTAAATTTAACAAAAGACGAGCTTACACAAAATTTTTAAATTGATATGGAATAATAGACAAGGTTGATGACTCGCCACTTCGGTAAAGAATATTTAGTCGATCGTGAGCTCGCAATCCAACTTACAAACGTAAACGTGACTAATCGAGAAGAATGAATAAAATCATTACACACATTCAATGGAGAAATGTTTTTCTATCACCCACTAGATCTAATTGAATCTAGTTCCTAACAGCGAAATTATAAGTTAACTCATGATTCAATTTACAGTGTTGAAAAAATCATTCTGGGACGGCCATGTTGACAGCGCATCCGATTGGTTGAAAGGCTAGAGGGTAGCGTCAAAACGTCGATTGCGATGTCGCAGTCGACAAGAATTTCTATGGAAAAGGGTCGACCAAACAACCTTGTCTATTATTTCTTATCTTTCTAAAATGTTTGTTTCAAGTTATTTTGTTTTACGTTTAGTCCACACTACACTAACCCAGCCCGTGTTGGCTACCTGTGGGCTAAACAAAGGTTGGCATCTCCGAGTTTACTCCTATAAAGTATGTTTAGATCCGAAGATTGGTTATTCTAATTTGTTTTAATGCTAAGAGGTTTCATTTAATCATTTATGCTAAGCAAGGAAAACGCTTTTAAAGTTTAGACTGAAAGGACAAATTTGATGAAGGGGGAACGCTCCAGTTTTTCGGAACACTCGGTCATTACTGCAGTAAATTAATTGTTTCGTACCAATATGTTTCGCTACCATATTTTTGATAATATAACACATCATTACAATTTACCATTTTCGACGGTAAAAGTGTATTTATTATGCGAAACTGATTTCCTCAAGATGGAAATCGATTATTTAGAGCAAGACTGTCGTAAGTGTGTATGCATGTACCATTGTTTTGCGTCATTTTATTCAAGTGTAGCAGATAAAAATTGCTGTAATTCACTAGTAAGTGCGCTGACCTATACATTTTCTTTTTGAATTATTACCAGGACATGTTGCTTAATACAATGAGGGAGTTTTATCAAATTCTATTATGTACGAGTAGAACTTGAAATATTTCCAAAAATATGCAAATTTCGACATGAAACACCCCAGCTTCGTTGATCTAACCGAACACATGAGTATGCTGTTTTATACATTTACGCGTTTATAAAAGCACATATCTTGGGTTTTCTGTACTTATTAAATGTAAGACGTTACTTTAAATCCGTTTTCATGACTAAACGATAAATATACAGCATTTCATTAGCATTTTGTTGACCTTGGACAGGTGCAAGAAATAGTGCATTTTTTCGATGCAGGGGTATGTGATACGAATGCCTATAAAATTCAAACAAGATCGCTGACAATCCATTTTTATTTTATTTTTCAATTGGTAATAACATGTAATTTCAACATACAAAATATAAATGAATTCTTTTATTGGGGAAAATATTAGGAAATTGGAACATTCCCCCTTAAGTCTAGTCCCACCGGTATACTGATTACCGTCCCTGAAACGTACTATGACGCACAGATGAATACGACTTGGTAACAATTGAATTGTAGTTCAATAGATTACCACACTTAATCAAATTTAAGAAAAAATATTACTCGTAAACGGCACAATGCTCTGACTTGAAAATTTCAGAAGTTTCATACGAATATAATTATGGTCTTTCCCATGAAAATAAATGAGCCGGGATCTGGAAAACGTCCCTTATAGCATTTGAGATTTTCATATTTCAAGATCAGTATGTGACTAGGTTCAGTCTGACATGGACCCACTCTACTCTCATATAGTTGATATAGACCATGGTTATGCCATTAGAGAACAACATTGTTCCTGGTTAGACTGCGTGTATACGCAGGCTGATCTGGAACCATATTGGGCTCAAAAGCCTTAAAGGACATTTTTCCAGACCCTGGCTCAAATGTAAAAGGATGGGTTGCAATAAGGGGTCAAAAAAATAGATTTTCTTTAAATTTCGTGGATTGATAGGGTTACATAATATCTTTAATTTGTATGTGTAAAAAATCTGGTTTGGGCTTATTTTTCGAGATATGGGTAAATAAAGTGGGTGGGGTAAGATGGACTGAAACGCAGTAGGGGTTATTCTAAGTCGCATATCTTTCTTATTTTTAGCCCAAGATGCGTGAAAATTTGTATGCATGTTTTGTGATATATGCGTTAAACATTTATGGGCTTATATTTGATATTCCATGTATATCTTTTCCGTAATACTCATTCTTCTTTCTTTCGAAGAATTTCGCTATTTTTTAATGAACAACTTTACCAAACTATCTCCACACGTTTTATTTCAAACACGATTTCTATGAAACTTTACAGATATATTGTCCAGATATTAATGTAACTTTGTGTGAAATTTAAAAGAAAAGCGTTGGCCCTTTGTTGAGATATTTGAACTTGACCTTCAAAATGACTTCAAAACTCGGGAAATGTCAAAATGTGATGGTTAAAGCGCCAATTTTATTCATAAGGATTGGAAACATGGTTTCTTTTAATTGTTCCTAATGAGTTTCGTAGCAATATTTACTTTTTTGTATCGTATAACCCATTCGGAAGAATGGGAAAGAAAAGAAATTCTTTTTACTTCTCAGTTTCCTTATCAAACTAAATTTTGCACATGAAACATGTCTACGCGGAAAGCGCTGTAATTAATATTACTACCACAGGTGAGTGAAATTAAATATTAGCATTATGTTAAGATTGCTAGAACTAACAAAGCTTTATATGCAACTTGAATTGTCTAAGAGTTTATATTCATTCACTCATCTCATGATGGACAAGAATTATCAATTTGCTAGGAGAAAACTAGTCATTTTCAGATTGTATTTCTTATGTGGTTATAAAGAAGACGCATTGTGAATGACTTTACTAAATGACCAAATGTGCTTACAATTAATTAACTTAAACTAAATATTTATATAACGTTATATAATATCAACAAAAAGAAAATAATGTTAAATGTATAGACAGGCCTTTAACAAATATCTGTCTAACAATGATTTCGTTAGATGAAATGACCGGGTAACTCTGAGAGGTGACCAAACTTATTATATTGATTATATCAATTTTAACGGTAAAATCATACAATAAAAACCCCAATCATGTGTGAAATGCATTCTTTTATGAATGGGCTGTCACATGCCATTCAACCCTAACCATTTTCCCAACAATGCGTAGTTTTAACGGACATTCCCGAATTTGATGTTATTTTCAAGGTCAAGGTCAAATATCTCAACAACGGGCCAATGCTTTTCTTTCAAAATTCACACAAAGTTACATTAATATCTGGATAATACATCTGTAAAGTTTCATAAAAATCGTGTTTCAAATAAAACGTGTGGAGATAGTTTGGTAAAGTTGGTCGTTAAAAATAGCAAAATTTGGCGAAAGAAAGAAGAATGAATATTACGGAAAAGATATAAATGGAATATCTAATGTAAGCCCATAAATGTTTAAAGCATATATCACAAGACACGCATACAAATTTTCACACATCTGGGGCTAAAAATAAGAAAGATAAGTGACTTAGAATTACCCCTACTGTGTTTCAGTCCATCTTACCCCACCCACTTCATTTACCCATATCTCGGAAAATAAGCCGAAACCAGATTTTTTACACATACAAATTAAAGATATTATGTAACCCTATCAATCCACAAAATTTAAAGAAAATCTATTTTTTGACCCCTTATTGCAACCCATCCTTTATAATAGAAGATTCACGGGCTGTCTCTTTATGATTGAAATGACTTTTCTGGTCACTTCTTTTCAATAGAACCATGTTCTCTACACAATCTTCCAATTTATTTTTTAACCCATTACCGAACGACAAAAATTTGGACTCTTCCAATTTGAAAGGTGTTGCAGACAACAATTTCAAGTGCTTGGAATTTTACATTTTAGGGAGTTTTTGTTCAGAAAACATCGTGGAAAATGAGGAAATTGCTTGTCACAAGCAATTTTTTCATTTTCCACAATGTTTTCCCAAGCCTTTTCTTGTGAGGTAGTCAAAAGGCGTCACTGTGTAGTAATGGGATAAAGTAATGCCTTTAAGGTAATCCACCCCTAATGATGTTCACGCGATGTCGGGATTTTACGTGCGACGACGGGAACGTTCGTCATGTGAATCTCATTAAGGGTGGACTACCCTAAGGGAGTATTTTATATAAAAATAGAAAATACTAGTACCATATAAAAAAGAATTCAACTCACCGTTTTTCGACATGTTGTTAATTTGTTTGAGTAAAGGTGCAGTCACACCACATCGCATGGGACCAGTGTATGAGTAACGAATGTTTTTTTGGGAAAGGAAATACGCTGGTATACACTGAAATACGCTTGATTTACGCTAGCGATACGTTGTTATATACGTTACTCATACGCTGAGGTACGTTGGTAAACGCTGAGGGACAAACTATTTTTTGAACGTGCACAAAAATTTTCACTGTACGCCAGCGTATGAATTTTGCGCCCGTCATACGTTTCTAATACGCTGAAAACGTTAGAGGTAGGCCTACGCTAAATGTGCGTTACTCATACGCCGACTACGTTTGCCATACGTTAAGTACCAGCAACACAAATATCGAGGTTGCTGTGCTGCAACATTGCAATAATTTGTTACAATTAGCAGTTTATTATTGTCCAGCAAGATTAACCCGGGACAACTGCATTATGCAATAACCCCACTTTGGCAATGTCTTCTTTAAACGCTCAACTAACAGACTTAATTGACGAAAATTAAGTTGTCCCGGGTTAATCTTGCTGGACAATATCATTAATACTAAGTACTACTACTACTAATAATAATAACATAGCCCAGCAACATAAACACGGGACATCTGTATATGTTATGACCTCACTTTGGCAATGATTTGTTAAGACACTCAACTGACGGACTTTGCACACGAAAATTAAGCTGTCCCGGGTTAATTTTGGATGAGTATAATAACTAGACAGCCCTGTCGGTCAGGACGCGCTCCACAGGCCTGAATTGTTTGTTTACTTGAAAGCAATTTCAAAAGTTCAGGCTGTGCAAACAAGCAAATCCATGACTACTTTTACACCAATGATTTCATAGGGTCTTGTTTTCGTTGGCAATTTTGTCAAATTCAAGTGCACATAATTAATGTTATATTTCTATCAAGCTTAGGGTCACACTCAAGCAAGATCTTAACTTTGCCAACATTTCATTAAAGTCTTGACCTGATTGATCATTAATTGTGGATGTAAAGAGGGTGAAAACAACGTGGAAAAGAGCTATTTTGTAAAACTCAAGGGCACATAACTCTGGATTTGACATTCAGATCAATCTGAAATTTACAAGCATGTCGGTAAGATTCTGTTAAAGTTCTGTATTGATTTGTTCATACTTGAGGTTGAAAGAGTGAAAATAAAGCCCAAAATGGCAATTTTGTCAATTTCAAGGGCACATTTAACTCATGATATAAAATCAAATCAAGCTGAAAATTATACCAAGGCAAGATCTTATAGTCATCATCATTCTGTTCAAGCTTTGTCTTGAATGGTTAATATTTGTAATTGCTAAAGTGAACACAGTCAAAATAAAGCCGAAAATGGCAATTTTGTCAATTTCAAGGGCACATAACTCATGATATAAAATTCAGATCAAGCTAATAATTATATCTAAGCATGATCTTATAGTCACCATCATTCTGTACAATTTATGTCCTAATTGGTTAATATTTGTAGTTGCTAGAGTGAAAACAAAGTCAAAATAAAGCCGAAAATGGCAATTGTGTCAATTTCAAGGGCTCATAACTCATGATGTAAATTATACCCAAGCATGATCTTATAATCACTATCATTCTGTCAAAGTTTTGTCTTGATTGGTCAATATTTTTAGTTGCTAGAGTGAAAACAAAGTCAAAACTGCCATTTTTGACAATCAAGGGCAGATAACTCTAGACTTTCTACTTCAATCAGAATTATTTGAAGGAATCTGAGAGAGGGTCACTTAAGGATAATTCCTGTGAAGTTTAGTTGAAATCCATCTGGTAGTTTTTGAGAAGAAGATTTTAAAAAAAAAAGTTTACGGACGGACGCACGCACGGACGCACGCACGACGGACACAACGCCATGGCAATAGCCCGCTGGCTTGACCGCAAGTGGAGCTAATAATAACAACAATAATGATAATAATAGTAAAAATGATGATGATGATGATGATGATGATGATAATGATTATAGATAAATGGATGAACATTAATTTAGTCTTTATGCTTGCGACCAATTTATGGCTGCATTTAGAAATGATTGGTTTATTGGGTTTTACGCCGTTTTCAACTGCTATGGTCATATCGCGGCGGCTGGAGCACCTAACCATGGATGCTTGTTGTTTCTCATACCAGAACTACCACAACACCCTAACCGAACCTCCAGCTGCTGGGTGATATTTTTGTCAGGAAGGGTATTTGTCGCGGGTATCGAACCCGAGACCTCCCGAATCATTTAGAAATGAAGATCAGATACTTCAAGAAATGCCTGTACATGTCTCTAGAAATATATTTGTCACTTTTATGTACGCTCATCATACGTTAGCCTGACGTCCCGCACTGGTAAATGTACGTTACTCATAAGCGTATAAGCTATGAGTTCGCTACTCATAAGTCGACAGTACGCTAGGAATTTTGTTTTTAACAGTTGTTTGATCTTGAGTTGACCTCATACGCTGAAAAGGTGTGCGTATATATACTTTTTCAAAACATTTAATGCGTTTCTCATACACTGGCTCTTAACGCTGTGGTGTGATTGCACCATAAGATTATATTCTTTCTAGACCAGGTTATAACCTCGTCGCAAAGTTTTCAAACCTTTCCAAAAACAACAATATTTTAGACTTGTTCAATTTGAATCGGTTGACGAAGACGCAAAAATTGCTGCTGAAAGCACGTAGTTCGATTCTTCAAGCCTAGAAATCCTATAGGGAAATGGAGGCCATTTGTTTCTAACAAACTACGAGTATTACGACGGGCGAACACGAGAAATTCATCCCTTTTCCAACACCTTCAATACAAGGAACGGGTCAGATCAAATCGTCACAACACATTCACAACTTGTAAGAATATCAGACAGAAAGTCGTGTTAACGAAATGAAAGAGTAATGTAAAGCTGCATTTTATCCTTGCAATGAATCTCTTTTCGGACTTTAATTCACCATTATGGCGTAACTAACAAGTCTTCTTTTCCAAAAAGTTTTGAAGAATTTGTTGTTGCTGTCTGAAACTCCTTACAATATGGGTTAAATTTATGGTTAATTTTGCTGTATGGGAAATGGCTAACGTATGTCCTCGCATTAACTCTGTATGTCAAAGGTGCAGAACTTTCAGTAAGAAAACCCATCACGTAGATCTATACATGCAAAGTTAAGATTATTTAAAGAAGGCGGTCGTTGAATTTCTTTCTAAATATTCCGATTGGCCGAATGATGTTTAACGCGCCTTTCATCTGCTGTGGTCGCATCCCGCGAGTGCAGCACTCAAACACGGATTCCTGTCGTTTGTCTTAGCAGTTCTACTTCCGCATTCTTTCTGACCATCCAGCTGCTTGCCCACGTACGGTTCTCTTATCATAGGTGCGAGACAAATGTCATAAGATATTTGCCGAAGCCGGGGATCGAACCCGGCTACAATCCATTTCATGAGGCTAATTAAACGACTATAACGAGTAAATTGGTACTTATCGTTGGTCAGTCTGCAATATTGATCTCAGATGCTGTAATCTTATTGAGACTAACCAATCTGAACCGTTAAAACATTGGCTGAATTTTCGCCTTTGTTTCCTCATATTGAAAGTTAACCTTTACAAAATAAGTTTTGGTGTCCCTAATAGGTTTAGCTTGGAAAAAATATTGAATCAAAAGAGAAAACAGAACCAGAACTTTGTCCATTTGTCTCAATTTTTGATAGCGTTTTTGTTAAAACAAATCATGTATGTATCAAAATTAAATTTGTGGTCACCTGCCGCTTTCGGGCAGTCTAAAAATGCGCATTGTGAAAAAAGTTAACGTGAAAAGGACTGCAATAGCACAAAAGAATACAAATTCAGAACAAAGACATTTATTGAATGGGGTCGAAAGCCGCGTTCAACACTTTCTCGGCCAGTTTGTATCTGCTGGTGTGCCTAACCACGTGTACTTTGCAATTCTCGCATCTGTACAAACACAACACAGCATTTAATCCGAGCCATCAGCTGCGTTCACATCAAAGTGTCAGCAAAGGACATTTGTAGAGCCTGGGTTCGAATCCTCGACCCCTGGATTAGTAGAATCAGACGTTACCAACTTAGCTATCCGGGTTCGCCACTGAACAAAGAAGGAAATGTTACCGGTATGCGCATGTACAGACAAAAGAATTTTGGGTGAAACAATTTAACTGAATTAATAAGACTAGTCTAAATCTCAAAACTTCACAGGATCATTTAGAGCTAATAAACTTTGAAATATCGTCGCTTTTCTTTGAAAACCTCGTGACTGCAGCTTAAAACAAGCTGCAGTTACCATTTTTTTATGAGAATAGCGACAACAGAAAGAACGGTTGAACATGAATATTTTCACATTAGCACACCGTCAGAGACGGACAATGCCCCCCGAATAAGGCATTATCACAATAAATGTATGCCATGGAGAGCACTTTATTGTCAAAGGCATCTGATTTGCTACTCAAATATGAAATTTCATCAAATTCTGACCATTGGACTAGGAGAAATTAGAGAAAAACTGTATTTTACCTTAAGTCCCCTTTTCCCATGACGAGGCCTCAAATCCAAAAACCGGGAAAAAGTACATCGGCATTATGTCATAGAGAGTTCACATGGTAAGTTTCATTTGATTTGGCCCAAGGGTTATGGAGAAATCGCTTCGGACGGACGGACGGACGGAATGACGGACGGACGGGCAGACAAAGCGGCGACTATATGCTCTCCCTTCGGGGAGCATAAAAATCTATCAAAGGCCAGCCGAATGGGTAAAATGTGAGCTTTGCTGATGTGAACTAAAACCTACAAAGGTGGAGCTTATTTCACAAGCAACAAGGGGCAAAAAAGAACACATACTAGTTACACTTTACTTTCGTTTTCCAAGTTTTCTCATTTAACTTTATCACAGGCCCGCAGGAAGCAACTTCAAATTGAGTGGGCTTAAGCTCCTGTGTCTTAATATTTTCCTGTGTCTGAATATTTTATCACATTGGATTTTCCCTATTTTTTGTGTAAAATAAGGAAAATTTGGCATTTTTGGCCAACTTTGGGGGGGGGGGGGTGTTAAGTCCCTCCCAGCCCCGTGTTCCTACAGGCCTGTATCAGATATTGATGTTTTTCAACAAAAAACTCGTATCTGCAGCTTGTTTTAAGCTGCAGATACGAGGTTTTTTTAGAAAAGTGACGATATGATACATCAGTATATAAGAGGATATTTATAGGGATGGATTTATCATGGAGAAAAATGTAGGCAAGTGGACAGAAACAACAAAAATATTTTTATACAAATATAATTGCATATAATCTGGTTAATAATACGTGATTTTTTTATCTGAGAACATAATGTATTGCACAAAGAAATCTAATGAAACAAAATGCACCATAAATTAAAATGTTATGCTATAAAAGACTCTTCCATATTACACCTTTTAACGATTTCCAAAAAATCCTGGTTTTGACCTCTCTAAATGGAAAAGCTTAGGAAAATGTTGCTACAACAGAAGAAAATTCTGATGTTCAACATTTTCTCCTTTTGTCTTAACATTTTCAGTGCAATGTAGTAAATAAATCTTTTATCAACGCATATTTTGCTGCCTGCATTAGCTTTAAAATATAGGTAGTCCAAATCCTTGATGATGGACAGTAGCAATTATTTATTCAAGCCTTGACCCATTATAAGATGGCCAAATTTTGGACTGTTCCAATTTGAAAGATGTTGGACACAGTGACAGTTTAAAACCTTTGAATTATGCATTAGAAAACATTGTGGAAATAGAAGAAATTGCTTGTGACAAGCAATTTCTTGATTTTCCATGATGTTTTCCCTAGGTTTTTCTTCGGGGGCGTGAAAAAGCGTTACTGTGCAGGGGCGTCAAAAAGTGTCACTGTGTGGGAATATGTTAAGTTTTAAACAAGCAATGCTGATGTATGGGTGTGCTGACAGAAATATGTGAATTGTTTAAGACATTTGTCATGGTTTAAGATAATCTGGCAAGGTATCAGCAGCACATCTAAACCCCAGATTATGTGAGGAGGTATCAGGACTGTTTTGACTTCTCGCTACACATCGGTATCTATAGCAATATGACTGAAATGATACAAAATAATAAATATTGATCATCTATAATTCATTAACCCTTTCCCAAACGACAATATTTTAGGGTGATCCACTTCAAAAACTGCCACAAATGACAAAATGGATGTTATTGTAGATAGGTTTTGTGTAAAATATGGCACAGAAAATATTGAGACAAAAGGAGAAACTGCTGGTTATCAGCAGTTTCTTCTTTTGTTTCAATATTTTCCCAAGCCTATTCTATTAGGGATGTCAAAACCAGGTCTTGTTTGGGAAAGGGTTAATACAATTCTGACTTCTAAGCTACATATCTGTATCTATAACAGCAGGAATGATGTGATTCAAAACCAGATGACATTATATATCAAACAGAATTTTACACTAAAAAACAAATATTCTAAGAATATCTGGGGTTTTCCCCACTCATTTGCAACATGTTTGTATAGATCTATGGCAGTATGAATGAAATAAAATAAAGCAAAACATACCAGTAATTAGCATGTTGCAAAATTTTACACAATTCAAAACTGAATTAGGCTGCTTTATCATAGATGCTGATTAGTTTTTGTATTACAGAAAACATTGAGAGAAAAGGAGAAGGGGTGATTACCAATAACCTCTTTCTGTTACCTCATTGTTGTCTAAAATAAGTAGAGAACACTGTTGACAACAACTTTATTCCTTTCAATCATTTTTTACAGAAACTTTTGTAAGTATGCAGGTATATACTGATATAGGAACAACACACAGGGTCTCTATATGGGCCCTTTTTTCTACAACACATCCCTAACATATTTTTGTCTTGGGCAGAATCATGTAACACTTACTTTATGACACATAAATGATCCTCCCTTCTTCACCTTGTCATTGCCATCTTTGGGTCCTCTCTGTAACAAAATGTATAAACAAATCTGAATAGGGAAAAACAACAAGATGTATTAATGGAATAACAATGCCCACCAAAGTACAATTTTTCTATTGTATGACATTGACTTTTCTGCTGCATTATTTTTATTCTTTTCTGAAAATGAGTCAAAATCTTACATTAACCCTTACATTCACTATTTCCAAGATAAGCCCTGGTTTTGACAACCTTTAGGATGTTAGGAAACACATGAAGTAAAAGAAGAACCTCTAGATAATCACCATTTTCTTTAAATGCCTCAAGGACTTCTTTGCTATAAGATATACGCTTTTTATTTCAAATAATATTCAAATTGTCTTCTCGAACAGTTTTCAAATCAAGCAGTTTTCGAATTATTTCGTTTTATGAAAGGGTTAAAGGGAATCCTACAGGATTAACTCTGGGTGTAGTTTTATGTTCAACTTCCCACCAATCTTGAGTCCATTCCCACACATTTCCTATCATGTTCTTTAAACCATATTTATTCTGCTCTGGAAATGAATCAACCTGAAAGAGTAGGAAAGAGAAAAATATCAGTTGCATATAGGCGAGAATAAATTTCAAATCAACATAATCATATATTCAAGGAGGGCACAGGTCTGGAGCTGTGAGAAAGAAAGCCTTATAAATTTTCTATGAATTGAGGAAAAGGTACCATTTACCAATTCTAGTAGATTTCAGCCACAGAGCTCAATTAGTTTTGATTGTTTTCTTCTTCTTTTTTTTCCAAGATGAAGCAGAAAAGAAGAAATTAAAATCATGTAACACTATTGTCTGTAGAAAAATTTGGAACCTTTATAATGGTTTTGATACATACCGGTGCAGTCCCCATATATCCGTCATCTTCTGTGTTATTTTCTGGGAATGTTCCGTGCCAAATGTTCATCCAGTGTTCTCCACGAGGATTTTCATTGTTACCCCACGAAAATAACCTATCAAAGCAAATGTCATAATAATGGCTTCATATTACAAACCATTTATACAGTACGAAATGACAATCTGTATCTCAGTTTTGCACTTATTTCTGAATTATGAATTTTTTATCATGATCTCTTTTTCAAACTATTCATTAACTTTGCGAAAAGCATGACATTGTAAGATTTTAATCATAATTCAAAGAATATTGCATATGATGCACATGTCAAACAAACCAAATATCTCACTCTATGTAACATTAATGCATAAAATGTTAATTTTCTGGCCACTATAGCTACTATTCTTTATTGGGAGGAAACCGGGTGGTTATCAGAAGGAAACGTTTATTCAGGAAATTCACGTGCTATTAACACCCGGCTTTATACTCAAATATCCTCAATTTGGGCTTTAAAAATAAGCAATTCTCATTTTACCCACAAAATTCTCAATGTCTTATGTTAAATAAGTGATGATCGCCTTTGACACTAATGTCAATTATGATGTAATCTTTTTAGGTGACATCAGGCATAACAAAGAATTCTCGGAAGATATGTCAGAACAAAAAAACAATGGCGGACATTTTTGCTCTTATCTCTGTTCATTCTTTGCACATATCAATAGGTTTGGGGTAAAATTATGATTGGAAATTGTATGCTTTTTATGCACTAATAGCCTCAATTCACATATTTTTTTGGTCGTTAACTTTCGCAGAGGCCCGCTAAATATGAAAACGACCCTCATGCTTCACATTCGAGCATTAACATATTTCATGGGCCTCTGCGAATGTTAACGACCTACAAAATGTGAAAGACCCTATAAAGAAAGAGAATTAAAAAGTTGTTTCTTTTTACATTTCAGAAAGTTGTACCTGTTTTCTAGTCCGCCTTTACAAGCATATTCCCACTCAGCCTCTGTTGGCAGTCGTTTGTTCATCCATTTACAATACTCAACAGCGTCATTCCAGGATATATGTAACACTGGATGATCCATTCTGAAATATCATAATTAAAGAATCCCATCTGTCATTCAAAATATTGCATCATGATCAAAACATAAAAATTTCAGTGAAAGATGATTGTCAGTGATATCAGTAAAAATTATTATCATCTATGTAACCTCTTTTAGTTTTTCTTTTCATACTCAAGAGAAAAGAAAATAGCCGATATTAATTTAATTTTCTTCAATGTTTTCTATTATAAAATTTTCTTGTTTGAGATAATATTTACTTTGTCATCTGCATAACCTTTGGTTTTCAATAGTCTATAGATCTACTTTTAAAATCAAGGGCAAGGATTATATACATAATTATGATAATAAAGAAGATGTGTCATATGTCCTCATAAGAACAAGCTGCTACATGACCCTTTTCAAACGGTGAAATTTTAGACAGCTTCTGGAGAGGACATAAAAGATTAAAATAACATATAACAAGATGTGTTTACAAACAAGAGGACCATGATGGTCCTAAATCGCTCACCTGAATCAAGATGGCAAGAGTGATAATGGCAATTTTGTCAAATTCAAAGGCATGAAACTTATAAGGGCTTTTTGTTTGGAAACAATCAAGAAATAATTTTGTTCCAATCGATCCTGTAAGGTTGGGTATGAATTAGCACAATTGTTGACGTTTTTTTTCTCCAATACTAGTAATTATTTAATGATTTCGCAATATACAACATAGGGCTAAATTTTCAAAGCATTCTGATCTGTTAGAGATTGATCATTTATGATAGGCTCAATTAACAAGATTTGGTCTGTGATTGAAAGAATATAGCACAGGATTACCATCTGATAAGCTAAGGCTAATCCCTTATTTGTTTACATAAGATAAACATGGGGCCAGCCAGAGCAACAGATAAGAGAAATAGATAAGAGAAATAGGACAGATTTCTCTGAGACCGATAAGCCCCTTCCTCCCTGCCACAGCCTGATTTTTTTATCAATTGTAAGAATTTGAGAACAAATTTTGAAAAGAGTGACTCAAGGAACGTTCCTGCAAAGTCTGGTTCATTTGGGCCCAATGGTTGATTTTTTAAGAATTTTCTTATAATTTCTCGAAGTCCAATAAGCCCCTTCCTCCATCCGAAGGCCACATTTTTTGTCAATTGTTAGAATTTGAAAACAAATTTTGAAAAGAGTGACTCAAGGAACATTCCTGCAAAGTCTGGTTCATTTGGGCCCAATGGTTGATTTTTTAAGAATTTTCTTATAATTTCTCGAAGTCCAATAAGCCCCTTCCTCCCTCCGAAGGCCACATTTTTTGTCAATTGTTAGAATTTGAAAACAAATTTTGAAAAGAGTGACTCAAGGAACATTCCTGTAAAGTCTGGTTCAAATTGGCCCAATGGTTGATTTTTAAAGAATTTTCTTACAATTTAGTCTGATAAGCCCCCTTCCTCCCTGCCACGGCCACATTTTTTGACAAATGTAAAAATTTGTGAATAAACTTTGAAAAGAGTGACTCAAGGAACATTTCTGCAAAGTCTGGTCCAAATTGGCCCAATGGTTGATTTTTAAAGACTTTTCTTATGATTCCTCCAAGTCCGATAAGCCCCTTCCTCCCTGCCACAGTCATAATTTTTTGACAAAGGTAAAAATTTGTGAATAAACTTTGAAAAGAGTGACTAAAGGAACATTTCTGCAAAGTCTGGTCCACATTGGCCCAATGGTTGATTTTTAAAGAATTTTCTTATGATTTCTCCAAGTCCGATAAGCCCCTTCCTCCCTGCCACGGCCACATTTTTTGTCAATAGCAAGAATTTGAAAACAAATTTTAAAAAGAGTGACTCAAGGAACATTTCTGCAAAGTCTGGTTCAGTTGGGCACAATGGTTGATTTTTAAAGAATTTTCTTATGATTTCTCTAAGTCCAAAAAGCCCCTTCCTCCCTGCCACGGCCACATTTTTTGACAAATGTAGAAATTTGTGGATAAATTTTGAAAAGAGTGACTCAAGGCACATTCCTGCCAACTTTGGTTCAAATTGGCCCAATGGTTGATTTTTAAAGAATTTTCTTAAGATTTCTCTAAAATCATATAAGCCCCGCCCTGCCACGCCCACATTTTTTGACAAATCAAAAATTCACGAACAAGTTTTGAAAAGGGTCACACAAGGAACATTCCTGCCAAGTTTGGTTAAAATTGGACCAATGGTTTAGGAGGAGAAGATGTTTGAAGAAATTGTGGACGGACAGACGGACAGACAGACGGACAGACGACGGACAAAAAACGATCACAATAGCTCACTTTGAGCACTTCGTGCTCAGGTGAGCTAATAAAAATGTCCTTGAAAAGGTAATTTTCCGATGACCTCAAGAGATAACCGTGACCTTAATACCATGTTATGCGTATAAATGAGATTTTGACCCCTCTGTTGAAAAATGTTTCTGAAAACATGTAGAAAATGAAGAAATTGCTTGTAACAAGCAATTTCATCATTTCCTACAATGATTCTTAACCCAAAATAGAAAGAGTGTTAAAATTTCATCAACTAGAAATTGTCATCTGCAACACTTTTCAAAATTTTGCTGTCCAAGTACCCACACAAACTGATAATACATGATTTCGGATGGTTCATTCTGACTAAAATATAGGAGCAATCCAGCATTAGGCACATGAAGGTGCGTTGACTCTGTTGAGTCAACCCACCTGCAGGCCCATAGGAACAAGGGGGGGGGGGCTAGGGGGGGCTAAGCCCCCCAAATGTTGGCCAAAAATGCTGAATATTTTTAATTTTACTCTGAAAATTTTGGGAAAATCCAAATTAGCCCCCCCCCCCCCCCCCCCCCCCCCCAATATGAAGTTGCTTCCTACGGGCCTGACCTGCATGTTCCTAATGCTGAATTTTTTCTTCCAAATGTGTCCCCAGCCTGATATGATCATTGTCAACAAGTTGTTCATTACTCATGTAGGCCTTATTGCATAAGTTTTGACTCTTTAATCATTATTACAAGTTGAAGGCTAACATCTTATCAGGTGAAGGGCAATTGATTCATACCCGGGCACTGGCAATTCTGTACCCTACCTGTGGGTACTTGGGTACTCGTTTCAACCCTAGTTAGGATGCTTGTGACCTAATCCTTTCCAAAGCAACAACTGGTTTTGTTATTCATGTTTTAGAAAGCTTTGGAAAACACAGTGATAAAAGAAGAAAATGCTGATAAGTGTTTGCTCTTTTTCTGTCACAGTTTTCCATCCTATGATTTAAAATTACTACCTTTCAAAAGATAATAACTCATGTTTCTGCAACTTACTTTGAATTCAAATGAGCTTAACGCCTGTAAATGGTTAAAGGAATCTTAAGGCACATGAAAACATTTAGTTGAGTGAGTAATGTATTAAGGTCCTTTTTCGCATGGAGTATATTTGAAATTTGAGTAGATAAATAAAACCGGGACACAGATTTTAAACTTCCCTTGAACTAGAACTAGACTTTATCTCTGTCAAATTGCCATCCTAGGCAGTGACATGCCAACCTTAATATAACTTGCATATTTACAAAACATGCTTTATACCAAAGCAATGAGACTTTTTAAAGATAAAAATAATTTGGACAAATTCATAAAATTTCAATTGAAGTATAAAATATAGGTTTAATATACTTCCATCCACTGTCATAATGGTACTCAATTAGTCTTTCTTTATTAGAAATAATGATATTAATATATGGAATAGCATAAAAATATAGAAGCAAAAGGAGAAAATGTTCACAGCATTTTCCTTTTTGCCTCAATTTTTCACAAGCCTTTTATTTTCTGGTCGTGAAAACCAGGTCTTATTTGAAAAAGGATTTAACATCAAGGATTTGTCAAACATTAAGACATAAAGAACAAGAGGCCATGATGGCCCTGTATCGCTTCAATGGCTTTTAAACTTCAGACTTTTTTTATTGCAAAATTCTTCAAGGAATTATTGAGGTCTATCCAAGGAACATTCACACTACACCACAATGAAATATGGGGGAGAAATGTTTCTAAAGTTTTCTTCAAATTTATTACAATAAGTTTCTTAGGCCTTTGTGAATGTTAACATCGTCAAAAACAAGAATTAACCCAGTATTATATTTACCTGTTTTTGATATGAGTACCAGGCCCTTCAGGCTGTCTCCAGTAACTCTCATTGACTGGTACCCACCATGGAGCTGCAGCTACCTACAGCATAAAAGCAAAGAATTTTTAGCTAAAAATAGACTGGTACCATTATATAGAGGATAATTGTTTGTTTCAGTGTAAGATCGATTTATATTTCATTGAGTGAACAACAAAAGCTTTATTTTCACGAGTGGCAAAGCCACAAGTGAAAATGTAGCTTTTGTTGTTCACGAAATGAGATATCAATCGATCTTACTCGAAAAAAAAAACGATTATTCTATTTCTTTAATGCAAAAATTAGAGAAAATACAAAAAAATATGACAGATTTTCTTTAAGCGCGTCATTTTGCATGTGACTGCTATGCCACGCTCACGATGACATCACTTATTTGGCCCGGCTTATATAACGTCAGATAGGGTGAAATGAACGTAAGCGAGGCACAAGTTTTTGATAATTTCACTGGATAGGCGGTGAGTTTATCAAAATGATAATCTACTGTTATTTTCCGATAATCCACCGAAAAGCATTAAAGAAGAATTGATAATCCATTTGTGTTGTTATTAAATCTCGTAACTACAGCTTGAAATATGCTGTAAGTACAAGATTTTATAAAAACACCTTCTAAATACTATTGTTTGTCTGAAATTACATCATGGTTGACTGGATAAAATCATTCCCAGTATTGATAATAGATCAACATAATACATGTAGATGTACAACAAAAGATCCCATTTTGTAAACCCATTTCTAATGGACAAAATTTTAGACATGTCCAAATTGAAGGCTGTTGTAGACCACAAAATTAATGGAATTTGAAACAAAAAATCTTCCAAGTTATGATTCTAATTCATTTATAAAGAAAGTCCATACATGAACAAAAGCTTTCCAAAATGCAATACAAAAGAGCATTCAGCCAAGGGCAGATAATTCAAGAAGTAATGAAATAATCCTATGACAGACTGACAAAGGGACAACAGACCAGGGTAGAAACCTTCTATGACTTTTTCAGCTATAATGAAAACTTAATTCTGTAATGGCAAACCATTGTTTGGTAATGCCTGTCCAGTGTATTCAAATATACATGTAGTAGTGACAGGGCACCACATATTCTTTGGAAGGTCCATTACAATGTAATACACAATATACTCACGGCTTGAGTTATTTTCTCCAAATTTTTCTTTGGCACATATTTATCCATCACAAATGAGTTGCCAAACTTCTCTGCCTGGTAAAAAAAATAAGGATTTTAGGAACATAATAAAAAACATATTACAGATAGAAACTATTATCAATTATATTTCGATATTAATCAAATGGTAGTTGTGAAATAATAGTACTTTGGTTTGGATAAGACATTCCTAATTAGAAAAGATTTGGAAAAGACCAAGGGCAAAGCAAATGCTGTTAAAACAAGCATATTTTCCTTATCGCTCAATATACTGGAGTGTTCCAAAATATTGCCATAGATCCAGCAAAGGGGGGTAAAAGGGCTCTTTTTCTTGAAAAATCTCAGGATGTAAGATCTCCTCAAGCTTCACATTTCAATTGAGAATCAGTTTCTCAGAACATATTTCACACGCGGATGAAAAGAGGCAGTAAGGTTTACCTCACTGCTACCCACTCCAAACAGCTGGGTAGATCATCCAAAAATGGAGCAAGGTGAATGTATCAAAGAGAGAAATTTGCATCAGAAGACTCAGATTACTAGGAATTGACAATTACCGTAATTATTCTAGTAAACGCCCATATTCTAATAAACGCCCATCCCCCAAATCTTGGCTGAAAATCTGCTTGTTTCAAGCACAATTTTAGCAAAAAGGGGTGATTCTAATGAAGGAATTTCATAGAAAAATTGAATTTTGCAGTCCTTATTACAAAACTTTGCCAAATTCAACTTGCTGAACTTTTAGCCCATGAATTGACACTTGATTTGCAAATTTTGAATTACAAAATTAGAATACCTCTAATTAACGCACATCCCCTACTTTTCCATCGACCGTGTTTGTAATAAACGCCCGCGCATTTATTAGAATAATTACGGTTATTTTCTTGCCCAATGACACACCTCCCCGAATAGGGCTCTAACTCGAGTCCCAGGGGTTACCACTTACAAGCCAAGTGTGCTATTGAGGCTGTCAAATTTTGAAATTGATTGAATTTCTATATGAAAATGAATAAATCAGGCTACAGAGAAGAATTTATTTGGAACCCCTAAACCCTCCTGGATCCTATACTATGGCCACTAATGTGGCAGTTGGTGCACCTGTTTAACTGTAGTTGCAATAATGTAACCAAAACCTTTAAGAATTTTGATCTGGGTTTTTGTTATAATTCCTTCCTATTTATTGCAATGGAACAGGTGCTGGAATGATTCCAAAATAAGGCTATGGAATGTAGTAAGAATGTTACCTGACAACAAGTTAACCATTTTTCTGTCAAACCAGCATAGTTAATGTTGAAATAACTTTCAAATAAAGTTCAAAGCAAATTTGAAGCGGAGTATCCACCCACTTTATTCTACTGATACCTTAATTTTCTGCTGGAAGAAAAAATTGATAATAATTCTTGTTGATACTTTTTAACCGAATTTGTGCCTTGGAATATGTTTTTATGGGATTCACATCTGATTCGATATCTTAGTTTTCAAAAAAACATGCGAGAAAGTGTGTTTTCTACTTTTTTTGTTTTGCTCCAAAGAAGGAATAGGGTGGACTCGTAGCCACAAACCAATAACCATCATCAAGTTTGTGGCTACGATTTCGCAGCTAGTTTAACTGGGATTGATTATCATTGTCATTTGCAGTGCACATTGAGACGTGGCAAGTGATTAAAAAGTTTAACTTACCTCAGTTTGATACTTTGTGGCCTCCACAAACCTTGCAAACTCTGAATTACTGACTTCATACTTGTCCAAATAAAAATCATTCAGAGAAACTTTTCTCTCTGGTCCTTCACCATCGGCCACAAACACTGGTTTATTTGTTCCCATGATAAAACTACCCTTCGGAATAAATACCATGTCTATTGTTCTCTTTTCTGAAAGGGCGTATTCACTGATGTCTTGTTTTGTATATTTAAGTTTTTCATCGTCGCTGTCCGTGTTTTTGTTTTCTGAGTGCTGTCTGCTAACTGAACAACCACAACCTTCTGATTTTTCTGTTGATGATTCATCTTTACACGATTCCTCGTCGCATGTGTCAGTTGTCATCACACCATTTAGGACAATAAATAAGAATAATCCAGAAAGAACGACGTGTCTTGCCATTCTGGGGTTCGAACAAAATATGGGACGAATCAGCATTTGTTTATTTTACGGCTCATTTTACATTGACTAAGCAGCCAGTCTACAACATTTCCAGTCTATTTTTTTTTATTTTTGGACTGACTCATTTGACGCATCACTTTATCCATTTTTGGATAAAAATCACTACGCGGTGCGCATAACTCCAAAATCCTGTCGCCAAAAAGTAGCAAGCAGAAAATTGCAACTACAAATACATTTGCAACAAAATAAAGTTTGATTTTCGTCTCAATTTCATCTAATAAAATAATTAATTCAAATTAGATTATTCATTTTACTCTATGCAAGCATATGAAGCAAATATGCCGCGTGACAGGAAGTCATGAGGAAGTACCATGTGTATGCATTTTATGGGCGCTGACATCTTGAAAGTAGTTAACCCAGAATGCCCACCAGAGATAGATGGTAATCGACAGGTGGCGACATCTATTGATAGATATTGGCTCATTTTATGGTGTCGTCCGTTTATAGCACGGCGTTTTCTGTCGCATGACTGAAATGATTTTGTAACATCATTATTAATATGAAAGTAGGCAAAGCCTAAATACGGACGAAGCAAACATAACTCTCTAGATCTATCTCTTTTCTCTAAGACAAGACCGAAACCTTTTCCGGAAAACGAGATCTGTCTAAATAATTAAGTCACATTCCTACACAGTTCCGTTTAAACCATCTTCGCTAGCCAAGGTTGAACCCACCTACGTTTGTATTCCCCCTTGGCGGATTTCGTCCGATTTTCTAGAAATCACGAAAAGCCGCCTAGCGGTTGTTCTGCTGGTTGTTTACGTCCATTATTGATGACGTCATTAACGCGCGTTGTCTTTCGCATCATACGTCATGTGGATTATGTAAAAGATAGCTGCTTTTTTGGTCGAACTGTCGAAAGTATAATAATTCGTCGATTAAAGTTAGGGAATTCCTGTCTATTGCAGTGAAATTCTTACGAAAAATCGCCCATCTTCGCGTTTTTGAGTTGCAAATGCAATGCTTTTTCCCGCCCGTTGTCATGATTTGGTTACTCGAGACCTCGCTGGAACCAATGAAAACGCTTTCCAGGAGACCAAGAAAATCGGACTAAATACGCCAAGGGTGAATACAGAAACGACGTTACGTTGTAGATGTCACCCTTGGCTTGCGAAGACAATCGCGACCCTCGAGACTGTTTGAAACCTTTTGCCGCGTTGGAACGTGGTTGCAACATGATCTCGAGCGTAATACAGTGACCGCCATATTGAACGTGAAAGTAGACGCGCGTAAATGACGTCATCAAAACAAATCAATCCTTTAGCTAACATTATAATTTCAAGTGAAATATACTGTCAATAATCGGTAAATCACATCAATTATTTTATCTGGTAAAATTTTGTCACATTTATGAGGATACAGTCGACTTTAGAACGCTGTTTGTTTCAAATATTTTTCTGGCGTAGATTTAATTGGTTGTTTGGTCTGCTTCCGTTGTTATTGACCTGACTACCGTTGTTATGCTTGCGGAGAGATATGGGCAGGATCGGCCCATGCCGGCAAATGTAATCCGTTCGTGGGGATCTTGAGTAACGATAAGATCCGAGAATATTCGAATGTTGCGAAGATGAACTTTGACTGGTCTAAAATGAATGTTTTGCGCCTTTTCAAATAAGGACCATGTAGATTATCCAAACAAGACCTGGCTTTACGTTCCAAATTGAAAGAACATAGGAAACATGTTAATTTGCAAATTGCAGCATTTCATCATTTTGCCTAATGTTTTGTGCAATATGGACACAAATTACCGTAACTCTTTATCAACACCAGTTGTGTAGGCCTAGTTCAAATGGAAATCTGGTCTAACTTTTGGTCGTTTTGGAACGGGTTGAACATTGGGTTAGCTGTACATAAAGGTACATAGTGCTAACAGGCGGGCAGATATGGTAGTTACCGCCATGTCTATGATTTTTGAAGGTTCACATCGGTTAAACATCCTGCTGATTTCAACATTTTCTCCCACCATGTCCATGATTTTCGAAGGTTCGCAACTTCACATCGCAGCGACTATAGTACGCAAATATGATATAGAAATTAAAGGCCTTCGGGGAGTGAAGAGGCATGGAGAAGTACACCTGCACAATCATTTCGCTCTTCACCTCAATGGTTTCAACATTGCTTTCCAGGGACAGTAATTCAAGCTGCTTACCAGTATGATCTGCAACATCTTTCACTCTTTCCCAAACGCCGATTTGATAGCTGTTGCGGACGACAAAATGCAATTTATTGAAAATAAGATTTGTTTAAAATATAACAAGGAAAATATTGAGGCAAAAGGGGATTTTTATCAGCATTTTCTTCTTTTGTCATAACGTCTTCACATACCCTTTCAATAATGGATGTCATTTGAAACCAAATCAGAAAATGGTTTTACAATGTAAATTATGTACTTTGGATGATGCTATATTTTGAAAGAAACATTTGCTCATGGACTGGAATACGGCTTGGAATAAGAGGACAGATAAAAGACCGTGGACGGTCATAAAACTCAAATCTCCGCACAGTGACCGCACTGATTGAGTGTTAAAAATTTAAGGTAGTTTACCCCGAATGAGACTGACGCGACATCAGAAACATTCGGCGGTGGAACATTCCGCCGCCGAATGTTTTCGACGTCGCCCGAATAGGTTCGGATACATTACGAATGTTAAACGACGTCGCACGAATTATTCCGACGTCACATGAATCTCATTAGGGGTGGTATACCTTAAATACTTTGATTCAATCCTTTCCAAAACTCAAATTCTACTGGTGGTCCAATTGGAAATGTGTCGCAGGTGTCAAACAAATGCTCATAAAACAGGATTCGTGTACACTATAGAATAATAAATATTGGGTCAAAAAGAGAAAATTGCAGTTATCAGCAATTTTTTCTTTTGCCTTAATATTTGCTTAGCAATTTCTATCAGGGATTTCAAAACCAGGTTTTGTTTGGGAGAGAGTTAATGTGTTTATCAAATGCAAGTCAATAGAATAACAAGAACAAATAATATAAAATATTAAAAATTCATTTTAATTTTCATAAACAAGAATGACAATTTAGCTAGTAACTATAAGTTTTTTAACCCTTTCCAAAACAACAAAATTTAGACTTTTTGGATTTAAAAGCTGTCGCAGAAGACAAATTGGTTTAAATCCATATGGAATGTGTTTGTATTATAGCTTTGAAGATATTGAGGCAAAAGGAGAAAGTGCTGATTATCAGCATTTTTTTTCTTTTGTCTCAATGTTTTCCCACGCCTTTGCTATGAGGGACGCCATCTATTATGATAACATACAATGTTACATTATGTTTTTAGGTGTCTGCACAATATCTCACTTAACCCATAACCGAACAATAAGATTCTAAGCTTTTCCAAATTGAAAGAAGTTGCAGATGAAATTTTCAAAGTTATGATTTTTTTAATTTACACGTACAACTCTTAGGGTAGAAAACATTGTGGAAAATGAAAAAAGTAACAGCAATTTCTTCATTTACCAAACTGTTTTCCCAATCATTTTACTTGAATGTTTATACTTGAATATTGTAAACAACACTGTATGGACCTAAAATAATCCACAAATAGCACAATCAAGTCAATTAGTCAAAGTTTGACTCTTTTTAAACACAAGTTATTAAGTTAGTTATCATCATTGTGCTCATAATCTTCATTCATCTGTACACCTCATTGATCAACCTGCAATGATACAAAAGTAACAAATGAAAGTATATATACAGCATCCTCCTGCTGCTTTTGGAAACAGTATCCATGTTAAAAAGGGAACTATAAAAATCCATTTCCTACTTTGCCCTGAGCCCTATGTTACTTGAACATTTTTGAAAATGGTTTTAACTCTTTCCCAAACAACCAAATTTTAGACCAAAATACTGAGAAAAAAGGAAATAATGCAGATAAGCAATTCCTTCTTTTTTCTCAATATTCTCACAAACTTTTTTTCTACCATGGACATCAACTTCAGGTCTTGTTTAACCCATTACCACACAATGATACCTTTTGACACCCTACAAAATAGCAGCTTTGGAAAACATTGAGGAAAGAACAGAAATTGCTGGTCACAAGCAATTTCTTCTTTTTCCATAATGTTTTTTACTAAAAGATAAATTTCATTCACTTGAAATTGTCATAGATCAGGGCTCGAATTTCCACTAGCATACTGGCATTTTGCTAGTTAAAATAAAATATTGCTAGTGATTCTTTCTGACACTAGATTTTTTTGGCTAGTGGAAAAATAATCCCCACCCACAAGTTTTATAAATGCTGCCTGAAAAGGCTTACAAAGCAACTTCTTAATATTGACAAACTGTACTTGTTTTCAGACATGTCCTTTTAAAGAACTGAACGCACCATATTAAGCTATATTTTACAAAAAGAAAACCAAATTGCGAGTAAATTTGCCTTTTTGCTAGTGGTTTCAAAAGCCACTAGCAAAATATTGCGAGTCATATTTTTAGGGAAATTCTAGCCCTGTAGATGCAACATCTTTGAATTAGGGCCAATATAAAAATTTGCCATCTGGTAAAGGGTTAAGAAGGGGTTAAATAAAAAAGATACTGTACAGTGTATATCATGATGTTCATATGACACTGTTGGTCATGGTGCTGAGATTTTAGATTAGATTTATTGGGGTTTTAGATTTATTGGGGTTTAAGACAATTTTAAATTGCTGTAATGGTCATATTGTGGCAGATGGAGCACATAACCATCACTAATACAACCACAATATCCAAACTGAGCCTCCAGCTGCTCTCTTTCATAGATGATTTACATCCGTAATTGGTGAGGGACAAATGACTGTCAAATGTCAGAGTGAATACTGACTGAGCCGGGGTTTGAACTCACGACCCCTATATTGACAGACGCCAACATTACTGACTGAGCTATCAGGGCTCGGCGTCAAAATTCTAGAATGACACAGGCAATTAAATTTGTGTGTGGAGCAAAAACTTACATTGGAGGAACAAAGAGAGCTCGTCCCTTAAGCCTTTTAACAATCAGAATTTTATTTTCCTCTTGTTTTGTTATCTAGAAATTCTGAACATTTTCAATTTACAAACTGTTTTTTAATTCAACATGATGCAGCAGAAGCCAAATTGTTGCAAATGCCTAGCCTCACCTGACTTTCTATCCCAAAGGTAATCCATGTCAATGTACACCAGAATTTAAGTCGGGTCATTCACCTTTGTTTGTTTTCTGCATGTCTGAAAAGATAATGTAATTATATCATTCATAATATTATCTAGATCTACCCTTCCCAATAGAGATCTGGCTTTGACAGTCAATGAAGAAAAGGCTTGCAACATTGAATCAAAAGAAGAAAATGCTACATATCCAGCCTTTTTACATTTTTCATAGCACACTTATTCCCTATAAACCTCCATTTTATTGTCTGCATCCAGCATCTTTCAGATTCAGATTGGACCACCAAGATGTTTTGTCATTTGGGAATGGGTCGATACACATACTGACAAAGAGCACTACTATGAGTGATAATGAGTTATTTATTTGTATAAGAACAATGTTGTGACAACATTGTGACAAAGCTGCGGAAACATACAAAAATATAAATTTCTTCTTTTCCCAGAATGTTTTATTCTTATGAATATTAAGCTCACATGATCTAACAATTTATTTCTTCTTTTCCCAAAACGTTTTATTCTTATTTTCTTTAAATTTAACACAAATTATGCCAACATCTAAAATAAAATAAATCATTTAGTGATAATTTAACCCCACCAAGATACGATTTTGACCTCCTTTTCAGAAATAGTTACGGAAAAAATTAAACGAAAAGAAGAAAATTCCGGTGGTCAGCACTCAGCAATAGGTCTATTTACATGTCATTTACAAATTCTACATCATGTTGACATTGATTTTCTTTTTTCATATCAAACAACGTTCAAATGGGAACAGTCCTGAGTCTAGACTTAAATTCAGCTGTTTGGAAAGTTGAATGATATTTTTTGCTGGGTCGATATTTATTGGGGACGAAAGTCAAATTCTACTTAAACCTTTTCTGTGTTGTTGAAATAGTATTTAAAACATATTTAACAGCATAGGATAGCAAGTTCACTTACTCTGAGTGGCAATCAAGACTGGAAACAGTGGTCGCCGCTGCATATTTTGAGTGCAGACGAAACAAGATGGCCGTCATAGGAAATCGTGTCAGTCAGTGCGCGTGACGTAGTTAGACTGGATATCAAACCTCTGAATTCGGGACCGGTAAAAGGCAAACGGAAGTAGATAAAACGACTACACAGTCCGACTGTCCGAGGCGTTCCGAATGCTCCATAAAAAATAAACAAAGATGGCGTATTTTTCGTTGAACGGTATATACACCCAAACACACTTCCAATTTGTTACTAAAAATAGTAACACTTTTTAATGCCAGATCGAGGCTCTGACCCAATTGAGAGCAAAGCATCCAACGTGCAATGGAAATGAACGGAGGAAAGAAGAAGTTTGAGAGGAATCACACTCCGTTTTGTGACGATTCCTCTGTGAATCTCGACGGGATATCATTGACTGACTTTCAATTATGGCCTTTACTGGCTTTTAAGTAATTTTTGACCCTCCGAAAACGTAGTATCCACTGATCTTTTGAGGACCTAGCCGCCAGGTTCAACTGTCATTTTCATGTATTTAACCCCCTTTCCCCAACAAAAAAATGTACGAAACATGCCATTTTCAGTGTGAAGATGACAATCTCAGTACCTAAAGGCTTATGTAGATAGATAATTCATTATGGTAGATCAATTTGATAATAAAAGCATTGCTCTTAAAGCCCATTTTCCAAACGACAAATTATTTAGACTTTTCAAGTTTGACAGCGGCTTTTAAAACCCTTTTCTAAACGGCACCTGATTCAAGTTGGAAGCTCTTGCAGACAACAGAATGGGCATCTTGAAAGAAGGATTTTGTACGTGCAAGGGCGGATCTAGAGGGGGGGGGTGTCGGGATGTTCGCCCCGCCCCCTGGAATAAGCCGAAAATTGAATGTTGACTATATAATCAAAGCGTCATAATTTAACATATTTAAGTCATCATTTGGGCGTGGACCTCCGCCTCCCGGCAATTGGGCTTGGACCCCCCTCCCCCCCCCCCCCCCCCCCCCCGAAAAAATCCTGGATCCACCCTTGCGTGTGTACATAGAAGTATAGAAAACGTTGAAGCAAATGGGGAAACTGCTGATTAAAATTAGCCTATTTCATTAATTTGTCTCTTGAAATGATTTTCGAAACAATCTCTGTAGCACAGTTAAGGGCGAATCTAGAAGGGGGTTCGGACCTCGCCTTGAATTGGCCGAAAATCGAATTTTGACTATACAAAGTTAGTACAGTAGGCCTATACATGTATCGTTACACAATTCACAAATTTAAAGCCATTTTCCATCTTATGAGCTAGACCCCCCCCCTGAAAAAATCCTAGATCCGCCCATGACAGTCAAAACATTAACATTTCTTGTTTGGTAAAGGTTTAAAACATTTTTCTTTTCATTTCTTTTTTAATTTAACACCTCTCAACAATATTTCAGCCATAAGTTTATGTATAATTGTCCACGCTCCGAGGCTGGGAATACATCCTGTGACCTGTCCATTATTGGCTCTAATCTAGAGCACAAACACATGCAAAATATTACCGCTCACACTTGGACAGTACTAAGGAGCTCAAATGCTTCTGCAAAATTGATTTTATCTGGTTTTCAAAAGCAGTAGCTCATCCTGAACTTGCATGGTGGTAACGGGCGATGGAGACAGGGTACGAATGATTACAAGCCAAAAAATCTCTTTTTTTCAATCAAAGTTGCAAAAATATTTCTGTAACCCAAAACTCTAATAATTAACGTAAATGACTGTATAAAATATTCCTAGTACTAAGGCAGAATAATTGAAATATGCTCGCGTGAAAATAACGACTCGCTCAATGAATTATATAGTAAAACGACCACGTGACCTTTTGTTTGCTCTCATGCATACACAGGTCACGGTTAAAAATTCAAAGTGTGTTTGGGTGTATTGATTCGAATGATTGAATCTGTTGATTTCAATGATTCTAGTGTTTTTAATTTTATGCGTAACATATAGTCGGCCTTCGCCGGGGCCTTCGGCCCCGGACTTCGTCCGTATTATTTCTATTTTTTTTTTTTACAAAACATGTATTGATATGTTAAACCCCTTTCCTATACTTTGTTGCGAAAAGTTTTGAAAAGATCAATGAGTCAAATGTACAAAATATTGTTTAACCACATTTCCTCCCTATGCATAAAAATTCTGAGATTTTGTGAAAACAAATTTCATTTTCATGTCCATTTTGTCTTCTGCTACAATGTTCAAATTTGAACAGAACAAAAATTCTGCAACCTTTGAAAGTGCTAAATAGAATTCATAGTTTTTAATAAATAGATCTAACAGGACAAGATCTTTTTTTTTTCTTTTTTCTTCAGACGTTCCTTTGAACGCATTTATTTTACATCGATTGGGAAGCAAGTTTCTTCAACTTATTTTAACCCTTTCCCAAACGGCATCATATTGGGTGATCCACTTCGAAAATTGCTACAAATGACAAAATGGATGTTATTGAAGATAGAATCAGTGTAAAATATGAAATAGAAAATATTGAGACAAAAGGAGAAACTGCTGGTTATCAGCAGTTTCTTCTTTTGCCTCAATGTTTTCCGAAGTCTTTTCTATTAGGGACGTCAAAACCCGGTCTTGTTTGGGAAAGGGTTAATCCCTCTCGATTGAGCTTCCTGGAAATCCACCAGTACTCGCGCCGAATGTGTGGGCCAATGAGAAGCCTTGAACAACCCCCGCTACTGGGGATCGAACTCGGAACCTCTTAGTCGCAAGGCCGACGCTCTACCCCTCGACTACGGACACCACACATACTTTTAGATAAAATGAAGGCAATTATAACAACTTTTTTAGCCTGAAATTTGATCAACTGAAAAGACTAGTTATTTGAAAAATTCAATGCAGTTTATGTTTCAAGTTTTATCCAATGGGGCTCAATTTAACCCATTACCTGCTGACAAAATTTTAGCATAGTCCAAACTCATAGGTGTTGCAGATGACAATTTCTATTGAACAAAATTTAACATTTTTTGTCTTTCTTGGTAGAAAACATTGTGGGAAATGAAGAAATTACTTGTCACAAGCAATTTCTTCATTTTCAGTAATGTTTTCCAAAGCCTTTATTTTGTGGGGCGTCCAAAAGCGTCAATGTGTGGGAAAGGGTTAAGAGAACAAGCTTCGGACCAACAGACATGTGGACATTTAAGCAATGTTCAACTAGATGCTCCCCCAAGAAAAATTTCAGGAAGCTTAATAGAAATGCTGATATCCAACCTTTCTCCATGTCTTCATTACTCAGTGTTGAAATAAACATTTTACCGGTATTATTTTGGTTAACTGTAAGTCATTGTGGATTAGTTAACAATTTTTTGTGTGTGTGTGTGGGAGGGGGGGAGGTGGTGCCGTGGTAACGCACTGGACTTGTAATACAGGGGTCGCTGGTTAGATCCCCCTCTCTCCAGTCTTTCGGATGAGACTTTAAACCGAGGTCCCGTCTCCATATGACCTTAGCTGATGAATGGGACTTAAAACTTCATTCACTCACTCACTTAACAATTTTTGGACTTGTCCATTTCCATAGGTGACGTAATCAAGTCATGAAAATGAATACCATTTTGCATGAATGTTTTGGCACAGAACAGAAAAAATATGATAATCAACATTTTCTTCTTTTCTCTCAAAACTTTTAAAGGCTTGTTCACTTAATGCATAACTAAGCAGCAAAATTTCAAACTGGTCGAAATTCCAAGATGTCATCCACGACAATGTCAAGTGAATGAAAATTCCCATTTCATTATGGCCTATTTTTCACATTGTTTTCCAAAGCCTTTGTTATGTAGGTTGTCAATAACTGGCATGGTGTGGGAATGTACCTAAAAGCCTGGCTTGTTTGGAAATGGGTTAACCCATTACCGAACTGCAAAATTTTAGGCTAGTCCAAATTCAAAGATGATGCAGACAACAATTTCAAGTGAATGAAATTTTGCATTTTGTGTTCTCTTTGTGTAGAAAACATTGTGGGAAATGGAGAAATTGCTTGTCACAAGCAATTTCTTCATTTTCCACGATGTTTTCCACAGCCAATACCTTGTGGGGAGTCAAAAGGAGTCACTGTGTGGTAATGGTTTAACAAGACCTGGTTTTGACGTCCGTATAAGAAAATACTAGGGAAAATATTGAGGCAAAAGAAGAAACTGCTAATAACCAGCAGTTTCACATTTTGCCTAAAATTAATATTATAATTTTCTATGTTATTTTGTACAGGAATCCTATCTTTACCATCATCTATTTTGTCATCTGCAGCATCTTTCGAATTAAACAACCCTAAAAAATGTAATTGGGGAGAGGGTTAAGGAAAACTGAAGAAACATATGAACCCTTTCCAAAACAACAAGCAATTGTGTACAGAAAACTTTGAAAAGCAAACAGGACAAGAAAACGCAATAGAGAATATAATAGCATGAAAAGCATTGAAGGAAAAAATTAAAATGCGTGTCATTAGAATTTCTTCTTTTCCCTCAGCGTTTTCAAATGCCATCTCTAATGAAGACTTCAAATCATACATAGTCTAGGGTCTGGGGAAGGTGGACCAGTCTAAAATTTCAACTTGTAAATGAGGAAAAGGTGCCAAGAGAAACAAAACAAATAATAATCATGTTTAAAAGTCCTTTATTCATAAGTTATTACATTAGTTTAAATCAAAATCTGTAACAATATCTATAACAATTTTCCTTTAATAGTTAGCATCCTACAACAACTGGTTATCATATTGGTTCAATGTTCAATTCCAGCACAAGAAATGCAGTAAATATTACACCTTTAATGATTATGCATAATGAGAATTTCCATTTATCCAAACAAGCACTGGTTTTGATATAATTATTGAAAAGCACTTCTGAAAGCATTGAACGAAAAGAAGAAATTGCTGATCAGAAGCATTTATCCTTTTCTCTAAATGTTTTCAGAGCTACAATATACAAAGGCTTTAGCATTTTGTACTAATTTATAAAATGGTCTGCAAAACTTTTCAAGTCAGAATAGTGCCTGACCTGTTTGGAAAAAGGATTAATGATTATGCATGATGAGATCTGAGAAATTAATTGCAAAAGCTCAAGAACCGTGTACAAAATACGTAAAAAAGCTGCTATATGAAATGATTATAATTGCAATCATTTCATGTCATTGACAAATTGTTTACCCTTTACCTTTGCTTTATAATAGTTATGCTGCAATAGATAACAATGCATGACAAAATAATTAGACTTTTTAAGATAAGACCTGGGTAATGCACTTCCAGTTTAATCATTACATTGCGACTTATTCCTGATGTCTGGAAGTCCGAGCATTTTTAAGGTACTGTTAGATGCAATATCGCCTGTTTTCATAACAACAGAAATAATTGAGCAGATTTCCAGGGAACATTCTAAACAATGTTTGTGAAAATGTTTCTAAATTGTATGAAGAGTAGGCAAAAAAAAAAACAAGAGGGCCAAGATGGCCCTGGATCGCTCACCTGATAGAAGTTTGAAACTTGCTCCATGCAGAACAAGACCGACATTTTACATGACCTAGGTATCTCTAAGACAAGAACACGAAACTTAAGATGCGAGATTATGATCCAGCTGCAAACAGCATTCTTAATCTTTAATGATCAATATTTGTGGCTGTTAAAGTGAAAACCAAGTCGATAAAAAAACATCAATTTTGTCATAATCCAGGGCACATAACTCTGTTCTGATAATGATATTCTCATCAACCTTATGTCCAAGTTGTTTTTTTTTGATTGGTCAATATTTATTGCTGTTTGAGTGAAATTAAAAACGAAATTGGCAATTTTGTCACCATCAAGGGCACACAACTCTGGTTTTTCTAGTCTGATCAATATGAAAAATGAAATCATCTAAGATCTCATGGTCACCAACATTGTGACCAAGTTGTGTCTTGATTGGTCAACATTTGTGTTTTTTAGAGTGAAAATAAAGTCGAAAACGGCAATTTTGTGAAATGCAAGGGCCAATAACTCTGGTTTTGCTGGTCCGATCAAGCTGAAAATTTAACTTATACAGCATCTTATGGTTACCAACATTGTTGCCAAGTTTTGTCTTGATTGGTCAATAAATGTAGATGCTAAAGTGTAAACAAAGTCGAAAACGGAAAATTTATCAAATTCAAGGGCACATAACTCAAGACTTCCTACTTCGATGACAGTGAAAATCAAAATCATTCATTATTGTATGGTTACCAACATTCTAACCATGTTTTGTCTTGATTGGTCAATATTTGTAGATGCTAGAGTGGTAACAAAGTCGAAACTAGTTATTTTTGATATTCAAGGGCGCATAACTCTGGACTTCCTGATCCAATCTGACCCAAAATCGAACTAGTCCAAGAGCTTATTGTCATACATGTTTTGACCAAGTTTAGTCAAGATTGGTCTATATTTGTAAATGCTAGAGTGGTAACAAAGTCAAAACTAATGATTTTTGATATTCAAGGGCACATAACTCCGGACTTCCTGATCCGATCTGACCAAAAATCGAACTCATCTGAGAACTTATGGTCATACATGTTTTGACCAAGTTTGGTTAAGATTGGTCAATATTTGTAGATGCTAGAGTGGTAACAAAGTCAAAACTAGTGATTTTTGATATTCAAGGGCCCATAACTCCGGACTTCCTGATCCGATCTGACCCAAAATCGAACTCATCCAAGAACTTATTTTCATACATGTTTTGACCAAGTTTGGTCAAGATTGGTGAATATTTGTAGATGCTAGCGTGGTAACAAAGTCAAAACTAGCCATTTTTGACGTTCAAGGGCAAATAACTCTGGACTTCCAAGTCCGATCTGACTCAAAATCGAACTCATCCGAGAACTTATGGTCATACATGTTTTGACCAAGTTTGATTAAGATTGGTCAATATTTGTGGGTGCTAGAGTGGTAACAACAAAATGTGAACAGACGGATGGACAGACGGACGCCGACGGACAAAAAGCGACCACAATAGCTCACCTTGAGCACTTCGTGCTCAGGTGAGCTAAAAAAGTCAAAAAATCAAAATTTAAGGGCAATGAAAATCACTTTGCTTGAAATAATCTACTGGCACCATACAGATTTCGTTCTATAACTGGTCACATAGCCCATTACCCAGGTCTTACCTTAACCCATCACTAAATGGCAAAATTTTAGCCTGGTCCAAAGTCAAAGATTGTAGAGATGACAATTTAGAGTGAATGGAATTTAAATTTTTTTTGTGTCTTTTTGGGTAAAAAACATTATGGGAAATGAGGAGATTACTTGTCACAAACTATTTCTTCATTTTCCAAAAACAATTTCTTTATTTTCCACAATGTTTTGAAAATCTTAATTTTAAAAGGCATCAAAAAGTGTCAATGTGTTAAAACAAAGCAAAGCAAAACAAAGAACAAAATGTAAAACTGAAGTGGTCTTGACTTTACCTCTCTAAATATTCACATGGCAACAATAAGGAACACAGAATGTATAAAATGTCTTGCATGTCTTCTTCTGGTTTCTTTATATGGAAATCCCTGATAAAAGTAACATTGTTGTCATTCCTATAAAGAAATGTGAAATATTGTACAGTGTCTTGTCTTTCTAAAGTTAAACCATTACCAAACAGCAAATAGCAATTTTTTCCGACTGGTTCAAATTCAAAGATGTTGCAGTCAACAATTTCAAGTGAATTGAATGTTGCATTTTCTGTCCTTCATAGAAGAAAACATTGTGGGAAAATTAATGTATAAATTGCTGGTCACAAGCAATTTCTTCATCTTCTAAATGTTTTTCAAAGCCTTTATCTTGTGGGGCATCAAAAAGTTGTAATTATGTGGCGCCAGGGATGGAATAATCAAGAGCTTCCATCAAATGCCTGCAAACACTACAGCAGTTTCAGTATCAGTTCTACCACTCAAGTCTGTAGCACTAGCGCCAGAGCATTTAACCCTTTCCCAAACGACAAAATTTTAGGGTGATCCACTTCAAAAACTGCCACAAATGACAAAATAGAAGTTATTAACGATATAAATTGTGTAAACTATGGCTCAGAAAATATTGAGACAAAAGGAGAAACTGCTGGTTATCAGCAGTTTCTTCTTTTGTTTCAATGTTTTCTCAAGCCTACTTTCTTTGGGACGTCAAAACTAGGTCTTGTTTGGGAAAGGGTTAAATGACAAAAAAAATGTCCATTCACTTTATTTCAAAATTGGCGAGTGTTATATTCATGTTTCTCCATCAACAATTTGCCAGTTTGAATAAATGCAATAAACATACAATAACTATTTCCCAAATCTAATTAAAAAGTTTAATTTTTACATTCCTGATACTGTATTTTCTACATTTCGCTTAATGGTTTTGGCTGTAACTGTTACGCTATCTTTGCTGTACCATTGCATTTATTTTCTTTTTTCAATTTTTCAATTTTCAGTCAGGATCTTAAAAAGCATTCAGTGCAAACACTTCAATTTTTTGCTGACCTTCTTTCTGAAGTTTAACACATTTCCAAATAATAAATTTTTGATGGTCCAATTTCAAAGATGTTGCAGACAAATGTTCCAAGTGACAGAAATTTTACATTCTCGGGTCTTTCTTGGTTAGTAAACATTGCGGGAAATGAAAAAAAATTCTGGTAACAAGCACTAACTTTCTTCATTGCCCACAATCTTATCTGAAGCCTTTATCTTGTGGGGCATCAAAAAACATCATTAACTGGGAATTGGTTAACCCATTACCACTTACCAGACTGCAAAATTTTAGCATAGTCTAAAAATTTAGCTGACGAAAATTACAAATGAACAAAATTTTACACTTTTGGGTCTTTCTGGGTAGAAAACATTGTGGGAAGTGAAGAAATTGCTCATCACAAGAAAATTCTTTATTATTCTAAATGATTTCCAAAGCCTTTTTCCAGTGGGTCATCTAAGTACCATTGTATTATGGAAAGGGTATGGATAACTGATCCAGGCTACCATTGATTAGTGATTACAGACAGGATAATACTTTCTCACAATGAATCTTCCCCTTATAATATAACTCATTACCACACAGTGACTATTTTTGACTCCCCACAAGATAATGGATTTGGAAAACATCCTGGTAAATGAGGAAATTGCTTGTGACAAGCAATTCCTTCATTTTCCACAATATTTTCTATTCAAATTGACCAACAAATTTTAAATTCCATTCACTTGAAATTGTCGTCTGCAACATCTTCGAATTTGGACCAGTCCGAAATTTTGCCGTTTGGTAATGGGATAATATGAAATATTCTCATAGAATTGGATACATTTTCAATAGTTGGATGTATTTATAAGTATGATTTCAATCACCAGTCAAACCAAGACTCAACCCATCACCAGACTACTAAATCATTGACAGATCCAAGACAAATCCCAGCATGAACAAACAACTTGACCCATTCCCAAACAACAAAATTTTGAGGCAGTCCAATTTGCAAACTGCTGCAGATGACAAAAGGGGTGTTGTTTAGGATAGAATTTGTGTATAATATAACACAGAAAATATTGAGACAAAAGTAGAAACTGCTGGGTATCAGCAGTTTCTACTTTTGTCTCAATGTTTTCCAAAGCTATTTCTACTAGGTACCTAAATCCTGTCCTTGTTTGGGAAAGGTTTAAACAAGAAAATTTTGAATATTTTTATATCAATACTATCAATGCAAAAGCTTTTGAAAACATAGATGATCTTTCATTTTAAGTTATACTTCGCCGGTGTAAATGCAAAACCTCGTATGTCGATTTGTGCGATTTTCAAAGTATAAACTTGGGTGTCCAGTTTAGACAATTCTCCCAGGTTTTGAGATATTTTTACTGACCAGTATCAATGATACATTATTTATCAACAATGATAGATAGATAAATAGATTTTATTTAGGTAAAAGATACATGACAATACATGGTAAAACATAAAATAAAGGATCACAATGCAGTAAGCATATAAAACATTGTACATCACATGATCACAGTTATCAAACAGTTACCATGTCCAAATATGTCCAAATTTCAAGTAAAACATTTCAGTTTGGGAAAAGTTATTACACTTTTTCCTCTCCCCCTTAAAATTTTCCAAAAAACGAGATACGAGGTTTGGCATTTACAACGACAACTTATACCTTATTTTATGATTATGAAACTTTGTAGTGTGGTGATGAGCTTGAACTAGCAGTTTATTATGCAAAGATAAGACTAAATCTGATTAAATAAATATTTTTCATGATCTATTCTTGCATAATAAAGTCAACAAAAATAAAAATAACAAAATAAAACAGTGAGATTTCCAGTATTTATAAATACAACATGATAAAACAGCAGATTCTGACAGTAAATTTGTACACAGAGATTCATTATACAAAATATCAGAACTATAAAGTTGTTTACAAGCTGGGATCTGGTGAAAAAGGGCCCTTATGGACCAACATAGATCTTGACCAGCCTGCCCCCCAAGCGCAGTCTGATCAAGATAAATGGTGTTCTCTTACAGCTTACATTAACCTTGAACAATGCGCGCTTTTAATTAACAACTGGATGAACCAGAACAAACTCAAAATGAACACATCAAAGACTGAGTTTATCATGTTTGGAAGTCGGCATCAATTGAAAAAGTGTAATACTAAATCAATCGACGTTGCTGGGGATGAAATTAAACTACAAAATTGTATTCGATATTTAGGGGCATTTTTGGACGAATCTCTAAATTTTAAAGAGCATGTGAAACGTAAGTGTAGGATAGCAATGCTTAACTACTTCAAAATCAAGTGTATAAGGAAATATTTGACAAAGGAAGCCACCGAAATATTAGTGTTATCAATGGTCATTTCCCATCTTGACTACTGTAACAGAATTTTATACGGAATTTCTCAGGCTGAAATGGGAAAACTACAGAGGATCCAAAATATGTGTGCCAAACTTGTTTTAAACTGCAAAAAGATGGACAGTTCTAGACAGGCACTGTACGATTTACATTGGCTGCCCGTCAAAGCCAGGATTTCTTTCAAAATCTTGACATTTATGTATAAGTGTTCCATTGGTCACGCCCCGGAATACTTAACAGAACTACTTTCAACAGAACCTACCAGGCGTGAATTGAGATCATCCCTTAATAGAGACAAATGCTACCAAGTTCCTTTTAACAACAGAAAGACATTCGGTGACCGAAGCTTTGGAACTATTGGACCCAAACTGTGGAATGATCTTCCATCCAGTTTAAAATCTTGTGACTCAATTTATGGGTTCAAAAAGCAGTTGAAAACCCACTATTTCAGAGATTTTTATAGCTTGTTCTGAGTTTTGTTAAACACAGAACGTAGGACTTAATAATATCATGTATAGTTTGTTGTAAAACGCCATTGAATATGGATTTCCTTAAAAATAGGCGTTTAGTTTAATGTAACCAGTTTAAGTTTAAGTTTACATTACAAGCTGTGTTGTAAGTTATCAGTTTGGATCCGCACATAGTCAATGATTGTTAGAGATATTGTCTGAAATGCTATATCCCATTACCACACATTGACTTCTTTTGACTCCTCACAATATAATAGCTTTGGAAAACATTGTGTAAAAAGGAAGAAATTGCTTATGACAAGCAATTTCTTCATTTTCCACAATATTTTCTACCTAAAAAGCTATAAAATTACGAAATTTCTTCACATTGAAATGACGTCTGCAACTTCTTTCAAATTGGACTACCCCAAAATTTTGTCGTTTGGTAATGAATTAAATAACTAAAGACCCTTTTTTCCAGATCCCAGCTCATATATTAGTAGAGTTGACACTGGTTGGTATAAGTATGATGAAGGGATGATCACCACAGCCTGTCTACACTGTACAAATGCATCTGAAAAACAGCAGAATAGATACGTATATTGACAGTTTAACCCATTCCCAAATAAGACCCGGTTTTGACGTCCCTATTAAGAAATGCATTGGAAAACATTGAGACAAAAGAAGAAAATGCTGATATCAGCATTTTCTTTTTTTGCCTTCATATTTTCTGTGCTTTATTTTACACAAATCCTGTCTTTTTTACCATGCACATTGTTGTCTGCAGCAGCTGTGGAATTGACCAAACGCCGACTGTCAATCAAAAACATGGAATAGCCAATGGACGATCAGAAAACTATTAAGCCCCAATTGTTCTTCGTTGCACATGTTATTGTATCGATTTATCGACTGACAATCAAAACAATTGACATGCCAATGGCAAAGAATAAACCGTCGGTGTTGTTATAAAATCTCATAACTACAGCTTAAATCAAGCCGAAGTTACGAGATTTTATAACAACACCTACGAAACACTATTTTGTTTGTCCGAATTTACTGCATGATTAACTGGATAAAATCGTTCCCTATCAACGATCACATCCCCATTGTTTGTCTTAAATTCTGTTGGGCAGAGCGATCTGTCGATTGGCGTTTGGTCAATTGGAACAGTCCACATATTTGTTGTCTGGTAATAGGTTAAAAAGCCTTCAATAAATTTGATCAATCAATTCAATACTTAAACACATTATTAACAAGATGAGTTTGTGAAATATGAATACCCTAGAAATGGCAATGTTAATTAAGTTTTCAGTAAGACAGATGCACGGACAAACAAAAGGACACCACTACAACAATATGCCCCCTATCTTTCAATACAGGAGCATAACAAGAGCTTCGCAGAGAGGCTCATATACGCCCGAGAGGGGCTTGTCAGTAAAATTGGCCATTTTTTTCAATTCAAGGGCAGATAATTCAAACATGAAAAGTTATCAGAATTTGTTTGCACAACAAGACACCAGAGAGATTCATTGTGGCTAGTTTGATTAAATTCTGGTAGAAACTGTAGGAGTTGCGCACAGGAGAAAATGGGCATTTTTGAGAAAATGGGCATTTTTTCTTAAATTCAAGGGCAGATAATTCAAGAACGAAAACAGTTATCTAAATTCCGTAAGTGGTATGCACGACAAGACACCATGGAGATTCATTGTGGTGAGTTTGATCAAATTCTGATCAAAACTGTAGGAGGAGTTGCGCACATAAGAAAATGGGCATTTTTTTAAGTCAAGGGCAGATAATTCAAGAAAGAAAGGAGTAAATTGAATTCCGTAAGCGGTATGCACAACTAGACACCATAGAGATTCATTGTGGCAAGTTTGATTGAATTCCTATGAAAACTGTAGGAGGAGTTGCGCACACAAGAAATTGCTAACAGACGGAGAGACAGACGGACAGACGGACGGACGAGCGGGGCCATAACATAATACGACCCTTCGGGCGTATAAAAAGTCTTTACATCAAACTGTTTACAATATTTGGATGCAAAGAAATTTTGATATCCATGAGAAAGACAGTTTTGAAAAACATTACCAAATAGAAACTTTAACCTAGTCATCTACAACATAGCAGTTCCAACCAAATGTTTTAAGAACAGCTAGAATCATTATATTACTGATATTTCACTTCTCCTTACCATATCCCAAATGGAGATTTTATAAGCTTTTACCGTACATGAAGTCAAGAATAAGATTTCTCATTCTTCATCATCACTGGTGGTGAACTCGGCCAAAGCAAGGGACGTTTTTTCCTGATCAGTGTATTCCGTCGGTGTTGTTATAAAATCTTGTAACTATGGCTTCAATAAAGCCATAGTTACAAGATTTTATAACAACACCGACAATTTGTCAATACATAACGATAAACCCGGTCTATTTTCAGACCAAATTCACTGCCATTAGAAAAACTGGTCTTTAAACCCAATATATCTATACCTTGTTGTAGAAAAAACGTCCCTCGCTTTGGCCGAGTTCACCACCAGTGATCATTATTGAAATTAATTTTGACAATTTGCAGCTGACATTAAAACTGTTTGATATAAGATTATTTTTGATGTCAGATCTATATACATGTAACAATAACTCACATTTGTCTGTTTTATTCATATTTCTTCATGAACTTGAGGTGGAACTCTTTAAACTTGCCAATAACTGCCTTAATCTCATCTAGCGGGGGGAGAATCGTGATACGAAAGTGGTACGTCCCGTCCTTCTCTCCGAACCCACTGCCGGGCACCGTACAGATCCCAGTCTCCTCCAACATGTTGATACAGTAGAAGAAGTCCGGAGATTGACCTTTAGCCTTCGCTGCCTGGACGGCTTTATCCGGCAGGAAGACTCGTGGGAAGGCATACATGGCTCCCTGAACCTCGTTACATGAGATACCTTCAATAGAGTTAAACTCGTCTGTTATCAATCTTGCTTTCTTCTTCAGCTGATCGAGGACGTGAGTTTTCTCTGCTATAAAGTCATTATACGAGGGTTCACCTTGTTTAGGTGGGTTCACAATCGTGTCCATGACAACCTGGCCCAACAATGGTGGGCAGAGTTTGGCAGAGATAGATTTCAGCATGATGGCCTTGACGTCAGGTTGTAGATTAATGACCTCACAATATCCCCCTCTAAACCCACACTCTCCCATATAACCCTTCGACGCGGACATAAACGATGCAAGCTCCATATTACTGTAAGGAGGACCTAACTCCTTCAGTGCCTTTTTAAATGAGCAGAATTCTGACCCCTGTGCGTAGATATTGTGTTGATATACCTCATCAGCAAGTATCATGAGATTCTCCTCCTTCGCAAACTTTATAATTGCCTCAATGTTCGCCTTTGTGAGAACCTGACCTGTAGGATTACCAGGGTTTATTATACAGATAGCTCTGGGAAGGCACTGTCCTTTAGCAGCATCTATGGCACGCTTCAGTTCCCCAACATCAAGTCCCCAATCTTTATCTTCATCCAGGTAATATCGTATCGGGTACGCATCAAACTCTGTCAGCGTAGCGGAGTACAGGGGATATTGCGGTACAGGTATCATTATACCCGCCTTCTTGGCCCCGGACTCCCCCGTCATCAGCAGATTAAGGATGGTTTTGATGCCGTCGCTGGCTCCCGTACACAGCAGGATGTCCTCGTAACTAGATGGGTGACCGTCTCTGTTCTCTATATATGCTGCGATGTCTTGTCTGATCACATCAACTCCCGGTGAGGCACTGAAATGATTGTAATGAATGTGAGCTGGAATCAGGAAAATGAAATGCTTAACCCTTTACCAAATGGCAAAATTTTAGGGTGATCCACTTCAAAAACAGCCACAAATGACAGAATAGAAGTTATGATAGATAAAATTTGTGTAAAATATGGCATAGAAAACATTGAGACAAAAGAAGAAACTGCTCGTTTTCAGCAGTTTCTTCTTTTGTCTCAATGTTTTCCCATGCCATTTCTAATAGGGACGTCAACAGTAGATCTTGTTTGGAAAAGGGTTAATAGCATTTGAGATGGCCATGATTCCAGATAAGCCAAAGCCTAAGTGCAGACTGATCAGGATCCATGCTGCTATCTTACAGTTTCTGCCTGTTATGAAGGAGCAGTAAGAAAAACAATATTGATCCAGATCAGACTGTGTGTATTTCAAGCGTGATCTAGAGCTGTGTTGGTATCATAACACAATAGGGCCCCTTTTTCAGATTCCCTAAAATAAATTTTCTAATTCTTTCTTAACTATTACTTATGTAGTTTTCTTAATCAGATAAGATAACGGGAAGGACTCAGGACTGAAAAGTGCTGAACAGACATGTTTTCTTCAGTCAATATTTCTTCCGGAATCAAAACTGAACATGATCTATATCACTCACAAAATGAAGCCTGTTGATGCATCCGATAGAGAAAGCTTTGGAGAACACTGAGGTAAAAGAAGAAAATGATAATAACCACCATTTACTCCTTTTGCCTCAATATTTTCTGTGCAATATTATATATGCAAATCCCATCCGTATCAACATGTATCTGTGGCAGCTTTTACATTGGAATACCGAAAGATTTGCTGTTTGAAAAAGTTGAATATTACTATTTGATACCTGTAAGATCCGACACTTTGTCCCCTACACCCCTGCAGTATTCTCTCTGCTCTGTTGATGACATCTTTAGGAAAGTCTACACTGTTTTTGAGCTCTGGTAAGGTACACAAGGCGACCACCTGTCTGATGAACTTGATAGGAGTTTGTCCAGTAGCGTGACAGTCACCAATGTTGGCTGGGAGCTGGAAGATAGATAACAGCATAAATTTAGGTGGCAGAAATGGCAATTCAAAATGCAACTTATTAATATCAACCGAAACACTATGTTGTTGGTACATACAACATAGGAGTTAGGTTATAAATTTATAGCAGTTTTAAGTACCAGTAGAGCTCTGGCAGAGCCACAACCTGTCTGATGATAGATGGTTATCAGCATTTTCTTTTTAACACAATGTTTTTCCTTAGCCATTTCCATCAGAACGGTGAAAACAATGGTATGTTTTTGAAAAGTTTCAAATTTCTATGAAGCTTACCACTTTAGCAAAAGGTTTCTGTGCTCCACCAGCGAGTTCTTTCTGTATTTCTATAGACCAAGTGACTATTAGACCTCACAAAGCGCAGAAAATATTGGGACAAAAGGAGAAAATGCTGATTATCAGCATATTCTTCTTTTGCAAATTTGCATCAATCTTTTCCCAAGCCTTTTATACAAGGGATGCTTAAACCAGGTCTTGCTTGGGAAAGGGTTAAGATAAATGATAAACTTACCACTTTAGCGAAAGGTTTTTGTGCTCCACTAGCGAGCTCCTTCTGTATTTCTACAGATCGTGTGACAATGGGACCTCGTACTGCGTACTCCATCTTTATGGCGCGGGGATTGACAGTCTTCATGTTCAACACATGGTTGTTGTCTGTACCTGCATCTCCCATCTTTGGTGTTGGTAGTCCTCAGATCTAAGTTATCTTCACAGTTATCCAGTCAAAATTATGTTTGTTGGGTTGTTTATTCCTTGTTCTTTAGAAATCTGAAAGATAATACAAATATGAATCAGTGTACAGCTACACTATAAACTTTGTGACAATCTGACCTTGCTGATCCAAGTTCTTGGTTTTTGTCACTTATAAAGTTTTGTTTTCTCTATCTGAAATATACCAAGACCTTAAACACTTTTTACGACAAAGACAATTGGACCTCATAATGCATACTCCATTCTGACAGCACATGGAATGCCCATCTTCATGTTTAACCAGATACAAAACAACAAAAGTTCATACTCATCCAAATTCAAAAATGATGCAGACATCAATTTCAGGTTAACGAAATTTTTACATTTTTTGGTCTTTCTTGTAAGAAAACATTGAGGGAAATGAAGAAATTTCTTATCACAGGCAACTTTTTCATTTTCCACAATGTTTTCAAGAGCATTTATCTCATGACACATCAAACAGTGTCATTATGTAGAAACTAGAAATCTATCACTGAAGGTGATAAAAATACCCCCGCCACCACCTTTGTTGGGACAAGCGTTTTTGTTGAATCAGGAGCCATATTTAGAAATTGCCAATCCGATTTTTTGAAATTTGGTCAAATCAGGGGCCATAACTCAGAAAGTCTAGATCTGATGTTCGTGAAATGTGTGTCCTGCACATCTACAGGTGCTAATGCACACCTGTGCCAAGTATGAAGCAAATCGGACTGTAACTGTAGGAGTTGTCCGGACAAGCATATTTTGGTCAAATCAGGGGCCATAACTCAGAAAGTATAGGTCCTTTGTTCATGAAATGTGCGTCTTGCACATCTACAGGTGCTAATGCACACCTGTGCTAAGTATGAAGCTAATCGGACAGTACATGTAACTGTAGGAGGAGTTGTCCGGACAAGCAAATTTTGGTCAAATCAGGGGCCATAACTCAGAAAGTAATGGTCAGATTTCCGTGAAATTTGCGTCTTGCACATCTACAGGTCCTAATGGACACCTGTGCCAAGTATGAAGCAAATCGGACAGTAAATGTAGGAGGAGTTGAGCGGACAAGCATTTTTTGGTCAAATCAGGGGCCATAACTCAGAAAGTAATGGTCAGATTTCCGTGAAATTTGCGTCTTGCACATCTACAGGTCCTAATGGACACCTGTGCCAAGTATGAATCGAATCGGACAGTAAATGTAGGAGGAGTTGACCGGACAAGCATTTTTTGGTCAAATCAGGGGCTGTAACTCAGAAAGTAATGGTGCGATCTTCATGAAATTTGCGTCTTGCACATCTTCAGGTCCTAATGCACACCTGTGCCAAGTATGAAGCAAATCGGACACTAACTGTAGAAGGAGTTGTCCGGACAAGCATTTTTTGGTAAAATCAGGGGCCGTAACTCAGAAAGTAATGGTGCGATCTTCATGAAATTTGCGTCTTGCACATCTTCAGGTCCTAATGCACACCTGTGCCAAGTATGAAGCAAATCAGACAGTAACTGTAGGAGGAGTTGTCCGGACAAGCATTTTTTGGTCAAATCAGGGGCCATAACTCAAAAAGTAGCGGTCCGATTTCCGTGAAATTTGCGTCTTGCACATCTTCAGATCCTAATGCACACCTGTGCCAAGTATGAAGCAAATCGGACAGTAACTGTAGGAGAAGTTGTCCGGACAAGCATTTTTTGGTCAAATCAGGGGCCATAACTCAAAAAGTAATGGTCAGATTTCCGTGAAATTTGCGTCTTGCACATCTACAGGTCGTAATGCACACCTGTGCCAAGTATGAAGCAAATCGGACAGTAACTGTAGGAGGAGTTGTCCGGACAAGCATTTTTTGGTCAAATCAGGGGCCATAACTCAAAAAGTAGCGGTCCGATTTCCGTGAAATTTGCGTCTTGCACATCTACAGGTCACAATGAACACTTGTGCCAAGTATGAACTAAATCGGTTCACAATTGTAGGAGGAGTTGTCCGGACAAAGTTTTGGAGACAGACCAACAAACCATCCAACCATCCAACCATCCAACCATCCAACCATCCAACCACTGGACCGACAGGTTGATTCCAGTATACCCCCTCCAAACTTCGTTTGCGGGGGTATAATAATTTTAACGATAAACATAGTTTCTTGCAAAAAAAGGAGATACATTTTAAAACAATGCATGTACAAACCAAATTTCAACAATGAAATAGACCATTTTATAATTATCCTATGATAAGGAAATTGTAGGTCATTTCTCACTTTTTGACCATTCTACATTTGGTAGATTATTTTCCTTTGGGAGATAATGATGTTTGATCTTTTTCCATTAAAGTCATGGCTTTGACATCGAAAAAGAGAAAGCCTTAGAAGAAAGACTTGTTCTCTGTCTCAGTTTAGAATTTGTGTACTGACAGTCATTTACTATTGGAATTCAAGCCAGGATCTGGAAAAGGGGCCCTAATATGGCATTGGAAACTAAACAGTCACAGTCTGATCAAGATCAACACTCTTAGACTTAACCCTTTCCAAAACGACAAAAAATTCAATTTCAACGCTGCTGCAGACGACAAAATAAATTGATACCAAATGATGAAAATGTTTGCATTAAAGCTTAGAAAATAATGAGACAAAAGGAGAAAATGCTGATTATCAGCTTTTTCTTTTTTAGCCTCAATGCTTTCACAAGCCCATTATATTAGGGACGACAAAACCAGGTCTTGTTTGGGAAAAGGTTAAGTCTATGACAGTTGCACAACATCAGTATGAATGCAGATCACGATACACTAAAGGTACAGGCCAATCTTGATCCATGTTGCCTAAAATGCCATAATGGCTTTTAATCCAGGTCCCTGTTCATTCAGTTTCAATTCACCCTTTTCCAAACAAGATATGGGGCCTGTATTATCAATCATCAAAATATTATGACAAAACCATTACCATTTCTGGTCCATGTCAGTCATAAGACTGTTGATAATACGGGCACCTGGCCCCGGTTTCTCGAAAAAACTTAAGTACATTTTTATGAGAGAACATGCTCAAATTCAAAGGAATACTCTCTAACGTTGAAGGGTATTCAATTGAAGTTCACAGGGACTTCGTGCGATTTGAGCACGGTGCTCAGATTTGAGCATGAGAACGTACTTAAGTTTTTTCGAGAAACCGGGGCCTGGTCTTGATGAGTTTATGTTCCTTATACAATAGGCATAGGAATTAATTGAGGCAAAAAAAGAAAATGCTGATAATCAGCATTTTTTTAACATGTAAAGAATGCTGCTGCTTTCAAATTTGATTTGTCCAAATTTTCGCTATTTGGAAAAGCGCCATATGATAAATGTCAATAAAGGCACACTATTACATCATCCAATATGAAACAGGCCCATAGGCCAACTTTAGGTGGGGCATAGCGAAACACACCCCCCCCCCCACCCCCCAAACCCCCCTCCCGCTGTTCCTATCGGCCTGAAATAGGTTAACCCATTCCCAGACATTGACTCTTTTTGACTCCTCATAATAAAAAGTATTTGGAAAAGATTGAGTAAAATGAAGAAATTGCTTATAACAAGCAATATCTTTATTTACTACAATGTTTTCTACCAATAAATCCCAAAATTTGTAGAAGTTCATTCACTTGAAATTGTTATCAGCAACGTCTTTAAATTACGACCAGTCCAAAATTCTACCTTCTTGTAATGGTTAATGATGAAAGGATGACCATTTTTTAAACAAATACACAGAGAGCCTAATTGTTGAAATGCCCTCAAGATGATCAAAACCAGTCGAGTGATATCAACAATTATGAGGATTCATGTAATAGCATACCAAAGTATAATGCTCTGACGTCAAACCTGAGGTTACAAATTCACATTTCATTTACTTCTATGACTTAGCAATAGGTTTCTAACCCTTTCTTAAACTATAAACTGAGTGTTTTTGTCACAATAAAGCAAAGGTATCTGTTGAAATGTCCTTGCCTTGAGATGATTGAATACTTGTCTGGCAAATAAACCAGTTTCATATAATAACTAATACAGGTAACACTCAGACGTAACACTCAGACGTCAGGCTAGTATATCCTGCAATACATAATCACTTTTCATTAACTCCTACAAAGTTTACTGAAATATATGAGTATACCTTTCTTATACTTTCCCACACAACAACCTCAATATTTCACAAGATAATTGTCTATTACATTTGGTGCAGAACAGTTAAAGTGACCCTGAATAGTCTACCAGACTGGAAATACTAACACTTTGAAGTTTCAAATTTTAGAATATCAGTAAACATGTAATATTCTGACTTTCAGCCTATCAACCCTTTCCAAATCTAATACAAAAGTTTAGATCAACATTCAGGCAAAAGAGTAATCTAAATAAATTTTCAACAAAAAACTTTATTATTGATCATTATTTTTGTAACTACTGCAGCTTTCATATTAAAACAGTCTTAATTTTTCCGTGTGGGAAAATGTTACAGCAATAATATCACTATCACATCTGACTGTTGAAGTCCCCCCTTGAGATGATTGAATACCAGACTGGCAGTACCAACATTTATGAGTTTTATGTAATACAATTATACAGGTAGTGCTCTGACATCAGACAACGCTACATAATATACAGCACTTTTCATTTACTTCTAGAAAGTTGACTACAATTAAGCTATACTTGTCCATCCATTTTCCAAACAACAGTCAATGTTTTTTCAATATAATATGGCAGAGTAGCAGCAATACCATATAGCAACAAATATGTTGTTCATCAATAAGAAGCAAACATGATCGAGTTCCACATATCAGAACATTCCATCTGTAATATTCTCATGTCTCACTGAGATACATGTAACATTTACCATTTCATATTAACCCTTTTCCAAACGACAAAAATTTTGGGTGCTGTAGATTTAAAGATGTTGCAGACGACAATTAAAACTGATTGAAAATTTACATTTTTCGGTCTTTTTGTGTAGAAAATATTGTGAAAAATGAAGAAAGCTTGTCACAAGCAATTTCTTCATTTTCCACAGTGTTTTCCCAAGCCTTTTCTCGTGAGGGAGTCAAAAAGAGTCACTGTGTGGTAATGGGTTAAAGTCAGGGAACTAAACTTTTTCATACTATACATCCAATCTACCTTCTTTTCACCTTCCTGCAATATTATCACATGTGTGCAGCTGCTGCAGTGCATATATTTACCAATCATTCAAATAGACACAAACTTTGTATTAATCCATCCAAATAGTCCATTAATAATCAATATAATGTGATTTTGGATAGATCCAAGCGGCTTGGACCAAGCCCTGATCTAATCTGGGGTCACATTGCATCAGAATATAAAGGTAACAAATTATTTTTCACAGACCCTTTCCCAAATGACAAAAATTTAGATAGGTTCAAACTGCTGAAATGAAGATGAACAAGTTAATCGGAATCTGTATTAAGTTATAGCATTGACAATATGAAAGGAAAAGGAGAAAATGTTGATTTCCTCCTTTTCTCTAAATGTTTTCCCTTTGCTTTTTTTTCTTAAATCCAATCCATCAAAAGCATGGGTTATTTGGGGAAAGCATTTATTTGTTTCTGGAGCACCTTACCATGGTATTTCTGTGGCAAGTTATTGTCCAGCAAGATTAACCCGAGACACCTGCATATGTAATGACCCAACTTCGGCAATGTTTTGTTAAGTCGCTCAACTAAAGGACTTAGCACACGAAAATTAAGTTGTCCCTGGTTAATTTGGATGGACTATATATACTATAAAAACAATTTGCGACAACATTATGATTAACCCTTTCCCGAACAAGACCCTGTTTTGACGTCCCTGGAAGAAAAGGTTTTGGTAAACATTGAGGCAAAAGAAGAAAATGCTGATAACCAGCTTTTTCTCCTTTTGTCTCAATATTTTCTTTGCTAAACAATTTTTTCTTTGCTATTTCGCACATGATTCCTTACGTTATCTCTATGAAATGTGTTGTCTACAGCAGCTTTTAACTTTGATCACCCTAAATTTTTGTTGTTTGGGAAAGGGTTAATGGATCCAGATCCACTGAGACTGCAGTCTGATCAGGATCCATACTGCTCTCTTACAACCAGTAGGAACAGGAATAAGGACTTTTCCAGATCCAATCTCTGTTGATGTTTTCAGAACGCAATTCCTTGATAGTACTATCTATAGCTTTATAACAGTCAAAATGTCCCTGAGATAATTCAACACACATACAAACATTTGTAATGTACAGTTGGTGCCACATCATATGGCACAATGTTTATATTTTGTTCGAATGGAATTGAACGTTAAACAAAACATAAACATGTGCCATACGATGTGGCGACAACTGTACATCAAAATAGAAAATACAGGTAACATTATGATGTAAAAGCCCCATAGAAAATGTGTTTTCATTAATTAACAACTTGGCAAATTTCTAGAAGTTGATGCAAAACAACATAAAGAGCATGTAAAATCATATGCTGTTACACTAGTTTTGTATGTCTGTGTCATGTTACGTTCTGTACATTTATCAACCACGGTGGATAATTAAGTGATACAATATTTTCAGAAATTCTTCAATAATTTTGTAAATACTGGACCGATTTGAATTTGGTTTGAAGCTGAGAATGTGGACAGACGTCACACATTAGATAGATGTGGTTGATTTTTGAAAAATCAACTGATAAACAAGAGGACCATGATGGTCCTTATTCGCTCACCTGAATCAAGATGACAAGAGTGATAATGGCAATTTTGTCAAATTCAAAAGCATGAAACTTATAAGGACTTTCTGTTTGGAAACAATTAAGTAATGATTTTGTTCCAATCGATCCTGTAAAGTTGGGTATGAATTAGCATAATGGTTGAGTTTTTTTTCAATAATTATTTCAATATTTTGCAATATACAACATAGGGCTAATTTTCAAAGCGTACTGATCTGTTAAAATTGATTATTTATGAGCAAGATGTGGTATGTGATTTGAAAGTATATAGTAAATGAGGACAAACCATCTGATAAGCTAGGCTTATAATCCCTTCTTATTTGTTTACATAAGATAAAAATGGGGCCAGCCAGAGATATTGATAACAGAAATAGATAAGAGAAATAGTACAAGAGGGCCAGAATGGCCCTATATCGCTCACCTGAAAGAAGTTTAAGACACGCCCACTTTTTTTGACGAATCAAACATTTGCAAACAAATTTTGAAAAGGGTCACTCAAGGAACATCATTGCCAAATTTGTTTCAAATTGACCCTATGCTTGATTTTTAAAGAATTTTCTTATGATTTCTCCAAGTCTGATAAGCCACGCCCTGCAATGCAAACTTTTTTTGACCAATACAAAATTTGCCAACATATTTTGAAAAGGGTCACTCAAGGAACATTTCTGTAAAGTTTGCTTCAAATTGGGCCAATGGTTGATTTTTAAAGAATTTTCGTAGGATTTCTGTAAGTCCGATAAGCCACGCCCAATTTTTTCTGACAAATAAAAAATTTGAGAAAAATTTTTGAAAAAAGTCACCCAAGGAACATTTCTGCCAAATGTGGTTCAAATTGGACCAATGGTTGATTTTTAAAGAATTTTCTTATGATTTCTCCAAGTCCGGTAAATGCTGACCTGCCACGCCCACAATTTTGGATGAATAAAAAATCCGCGAACAAATCTTAAGAAGGGTCAGCCAAGGAACATTCCTGCCAAATTTGGTTTTAATTGGCCCTATGGTTAAGGAGAAGAAGATTTTTGAAGAATTTTTTAACAATTTCTCTTGGTTAGATAAGCCCCGCCCTGCCACACCCACATTTTTTGACGAAACTATAAATTTATGAACAAATGTTGAAGAGGGTCACTCAAGGAACAATTCTGCCAAGTTTAATTCAAATTGGCCCATTGGTTGATTTTTAAAGAATTTTCTTAGGATTTTTGTAAGTCTGATAAGCCCCTTTCTCCCTGCCACGGCCACAATTTTTTACAAATGAAAATATTTGTGAACACATTTTAAAAAGAATGGCTTAAGGCACATCCCTGCAAAGTCTGGTTCAAATTGGCCCAATGGTTGATTTTTAAAGAATTTTCTTATGATTTCTCTAAGTCTGATAAGCCCCTTTCTCCCTGCCACGGCCACGTTTTTTGACGAATCAAAAATCTGAGAACAAGTTTTTAGAAGGGTCACTCAAGGAACAATTCTGCCAAGTTTGGTTCAAATTGAAACAATGGTTGATTTTTAAAGAATTTTCTTAGGATTTTTCTAAGTCCGATAAGCCCCTTTCTCCCTGCCACGGCCACGTTTTTTGACGAATCAAAAATCTGAGAACAAGTTTTGAGAAGGGTCACTCAAGGAACAATTCTGCCAAGTTTGGTTCAAATTGGAACAATGGTTGATTTTTAAAGAATTTTCTTATGATTTTTCTAAGTCCGATAAGCCCCTTTCTCCCTGCCACGGCCACGTTTTTTGACGAATCAAAAATCTGAGAACAAGTTTTGAGAAGGGTCACTCAAGGAGCAATTCTGCCAAGTTTGGTTCAAATTGGAACAATGGTTGATTTTTAAAGAATTTTCTTAGGATTTCTCTAAGTGTGATAAGCCCTGCCCTGCCACGCCCACATTTTTTGACGAATCAAAAATCCGCGAACAAGTTTTGAGAAGGGTCACTCAAGGAACATTCCTGCAAAGTTTGGTCAAAATTGGCCTGTTAGTTTTGGAGAAGAAGATGTTTGAAGAAATTGTTGACGGACGGACAGACGGACAGACAGACGACGGACGGTGAGTGACCACAATAGCTCCCCTCGAGCACTTCGTGCTCAGGTGAGCTAAAAAGCTTTCCAAATTTATTACTTATATCAAAACCCTATGTAGAAAGTATTAATTTTTTCAAGCAGATGATTATAATGATCACCAACAACATAGAGTTTCATGAATATTGAAACAAAATATTGCTTTTTGAAAAGCCATTCATGAAATTAGGTCTTACCCAAAATTTCGAGGTTCTAGGCCAAACAGTTTAGAAACAAGAGGGCCAAGATGGCCCTGTATCGCTCCACTGGCTTTTAGACAATTAGACTACTAACTTCTTCAAGGAATACAAAAGGGGTCTATTCAAAGAAGATTCATGCTACACCAGAATGAAATCCAATAAGTGATTAAGGAGCAGAAATCGTCGTTGTAAATGCAAAACCTCGTATCTCGGTTTTTGGAAAATTTTAAAGGGGAGGGAAAAAAGTGTAATAACTTTTCTCAAACTGAAATGTTTTACTTGAAATTTGGATATATTGTTCACAAATAATGTATCATTAATATTGATTAGTAAAAATATCTCAAAACCCTGGAGAATTGTCTTAACTGGGCACACAAGTTTGTACTTTGAAAATTATAGGAATTGACATACGAGGTTTTGCATTTACACCGACGAAATGTTTTCAAAATTTTCTTAAAATTACACTGTTTCATATAGCAAAAAAAATCCTAGCCCACAACGGCCATGCTTTTCATCTGATTGTGAAGGAATTTGGAAGAGATTCATGCAAGGAAGATTCCTGTGAAGTTCGGTTGAAATTGGTCCTGTAGTTTTGGAGAAGAAGATTGTTTAACAATTTTTCGAAAATTCAATTTAATTAAATTTATCAAAATTTAATTTCTTCACAGAAATTATTTTTAAGGAATTTAGAGGAGATAAATGCAAGCAAGATTCGTGTAAAGTTTGGTTAAAATTAGTCAAGTAATTTTGGAAAAGAAGATTTTTCGAAAATTTAATTTAATTAATCAAAATTTAAGATCTACATAGAATTTTTTTTTATAGGAATTAAGAAGAGATTAATGCAAGGAACATTTCTGTAATATTTGGTTGAAATTGATCCAGTAGTTTTGGAGAAGATTTTCTAAAGATTTTTCGAAAATTTGATTTAAAGGCTACCAAGCTTGGCAGTTTATATCACCGTATATTGGAAGAAAATCATTAAATTAACGTGTTTTATAAAAGATCCGCCAAACTCGGTTGTTTTAAAAGTTTTATTTGCTTTTCTTTACATCGTTGAAAAACTGATTTTCAAGAAAATAAAGATCGGCAATTTCCGTAAAATTGCCACGGATTGACGTCATCAATGGCTTGACTCCGCCCCCAATCTAAAGCATGAGGTGTCTGACAAAGATAATGTGCTCGACTTTTCTGTCATATAGCGAAGTCTCAGTTTTTATCCATTTCTCGATCGTAAGAGTAATACAGACAAACTTAAACCGTTCTTTGGCATATTCCTTAATTCACTTACGACCTATTCTTTGACTGTTTTAACATTTTTTTTCTAACATTCACTGAGGACGAATTCCGTGTTTTGAGTATCGATTGGGGAAGTCGCTTTATGACAGAAAAGTCGGACATTTAACTTTTTCAGAAATTTCAGACTTTCCGGGAAATGACCCATGACTGCCCGTTTTTCCCGCCATGACGTCATTCAGTGGCAAGTATGACGTCATAATTTCAAGTCGGAAGTTTAGCGTATTTTCTTCGGCAAAGATCGGAAAAGACCAAAATATCCAATTTAAAAGACGAAATAAAAACACTCCTAATGTTGGAAAATTGTAGAAACTTTGATAATTTGGTTAATAGTAAGGTGTTCTTTCGGCACAAGACTTTAATTTTGCCAATCATCGGACACTTTAATTAAATTAATTAAAATTTAAGTTCTACTTAGAATTTATTTTTTGAAGGAATTAAGAAGAGATTAATGCAAGGAACATTTCTGTAAAGTTTGGTTGAAATTGGTTCAGTTGTTTTGGAAAAGAAATTTTTTTAAAGATTTTTCGAAAATTTAATTAATTAAATTATTTAAAATTCAAATTCTGCGCGGATTTTATTCTTTTGAAGGAATTTGGTAGAGATTCATGCAAGGAAGATTTCTGTGAAGTTTGGTTGAAATTGGCCAAATAGTTTTGGAGAAGAAGAAATTTTAAAGATTTTTCGAAAATTTAATTCAATTAAATTAATTAAAATTCAAGTTCAGCATGGATTTTATTCTTTTGAAGGAATTTGGTAGAGATTCATGCAAGGATGATTGGTGTGAAGTTTGCTTGAAATTGGTCCAGTAGTTTTAGAGAAGAAGAATTTTTAAAGATTTTCCGAAAATTTAAATCAATTAAATTAATTAAAATTCAAGTTCTGCGCGGATTTTATTTTTTTGAAGGAATTTAGTAGAGATCCATGCAAGGAAAATTTGTTTGAAGTTTGGTTGAAATTGGTCCAGTAGTTTTGGAGAAGAAGAATATTTAAAGATTTTTCGAAAATTTAATACAATTAAATTAATTAAAATTCAAGTTCTGCATAGATTTTATTCTTTTGAAGGAATTTGGTAGAGATTCATGCAAGGATGATTGGTGTGAAGTTTGGTTGAAATTGGTCCAGTAGTTTTGGAGAAGAAGATGTTTAAAGAAAAAGTTTACACACGGACGCACAGACGACGGACACAGGGCCATGACATAAGCCCCGCTGGCCTTCGGCCAGTGGAGCTAAAAAACTAAGTTTCTCCATTACAACCCACAGTACAGTATAATTTTCAATGCACAGAAATAATTTCCCTTACCCTACCATACCTATGATTTCTCAAAGTCTGATTAGCCCCTTCCTCCCTGCCATGGCCATATTTTTTGACAAATGTAAAAAATTGTGAATAAATTCGAAAATAGTGACTCAAGGCACAATCCTAACAAGTCTGCTTCAATTGGGCCTAATGGTTGATTTTTAAAGAATTTTCTTCTGATTTATCTAAGTCCGATAAGCCCCTTTCTCCCTGACACAGCCACATTTTTTGACAAATGTAAAAATTTGTGAACAAATTTTGAAAAGGGTGACTTAAGGAACATTCCTGAAAAGTCTGGTTCAATTGGGCCCTATGGTTGATTTTTAAATAATTTTCTTATGATTTCTCTAAGTCTGATAAGCCCCTTTCTCACTGCCATGGTTATATTTTTTGGCAAATGTAAAAAATTGTGAATAAATTCGAAAATAGTGACTCAAGGCACAATCCTAACATGTCTGCTTCAATTGGGCTCAATGGTTGATTTTTAAAGAATTTTCTTCTGATTTATCTAAGTCCGATAAGCCCCTTTCTCCCTGACACAGCCACATTTTTTGACAAATGTAAAAATTTCTGAACAAATTTTGTAAAGAGTGACTCAAGGAACATTCCTGCAAAGTCTGGTTCAATTGGGCCCAATGGTTGATTTTTAAAGAATTTTCTTATGCTTTCTCTAAGCCGATAAGCCCCTTTCTCCCTGCCACGGCCACATTTTTTGACAAATCTAAAAATTTGTGAATAAATTTTAAGAAGAGTGACTCAAGGCACATTCCTGCCAAGTTTGGTTCAAATTGGCTCAATGGTTGATTTTTAAAGAATTTTCTTATGATTTCTCTTAGTCTGATAAGCCCCGCCCTGCCACGCCCACATTTTTTGACGAATCAAAAATTCGCGAACAAGTTTTGAGAAGGGTCACCCAAGGAACATTCCTGCCAAGTTTGGTAAAAATTGGCCCATTGATATAGGAGGAGAAGATGTTAAAAGAAATTGTGAACGGACGGACGGACAGACGGACGGACGGACAGACGGACGGACGACGGATAAAAAGCGACCACAATAGCTCACCTTGAGCACTTCGTGCTCAGGTGAGCTAAAAAGTTATTGAAGATAAACAAAAATTTTGGTTTATCTTCAATAACTTTTTTATCAGTTGATTTTTCAAAAATCAAACACGTCTAGCTTATTCCTGGCATTTTCTCACCTTCTCTCTGCTTCAAACCGAATTCAAATTGGTCAATTATTAAAAAAGATATTGAAGATTATCGGAAATTCTGAGTCACATGATTATACACTGTGTCAACAGGTCCTCATCTTTGTGTAGTTTGTTCCATTTAGTGAATCAAATTTGAATTTATTTCAATTGGAAAGATGAGGCAGCCTGTAAAAAATTTGGCTATTAAATAATAAAAGGAAATTGGAGTCACACAGAAAGGCTCTACTGTTTACTATTTACAGGTCATATAGGTCTAAGTTGCTGGAAGCTAGTTTTGTTTGACTTTATTTATTCTTATAAAGTTTGAACTCTAAATTTCACGTGCAATCCAAGCTTTCAAATATTTAAAGGAAAATTTTGAAAAAAATATCTAGCAAAAATACTGATAATGAATACTTCCAGGTTTACGCTCAATATTTTCTACACCAGTTGACTTTCAGTTTTATCAATATCAATTTTTTAATCAGAAGTAACTTTCAAATTATTGTTGGGGCAAGATCGTATGGCGCATGTTTACATTTTGCAAAGCGTGATGAATTCTATCACTATGCCTAAATGTTTAACATATAAATTTATGTCACTACTTATAAAGAATTCAGTCTCATGTTCTATACAGCAATGTTTTGTTTACATTTGAACAAAATGTAACATATACCATATGGTTTAATCCCATTTCGTCTACTCCCAATTCGTCTACTCCCAATTCGTCTACTATTTTTGACATAAGTCCCATTTCGTCTACTCTTTTATACTTTGTATATCAATATGATATTTTATGATTTTTATGAAAATGTTTGCATTTTTATTTCATTTGTGAATATATTGACTTAATTCATTTTCTTAAATAAAAAATAATGTTGTTTATTGATGATATGACATGAAAGTAGACGAGTTGGGACAGTAGACGAATTGGGACTCAATGCACTTAAAAAACAGTAGACGAAATGGGAGTAGACCAATTGGGATGTTACCTACCATATGATCTTGCGCCAACAATAGAGCAGTCTAAAATATCATCAATTGGGGGAAGGGTTACACAAATTATTTCTCTTCTTTCAAAGGCTGGCTTTCAGCCAATGAATATTGTTACCAAACCAAAACGATTCAGTTCTGACTTCACATCAACTACATAACTACGTGTATATCAATATGATTTATCACACAAAACTCTTTTGCATAACATTTTCAATTGGACAAACATCGAAGTGTTATAACAAAAGCTGCATAGTAACAATCATCGAAATATTGTACGTTTGCAGAGAGACAATAATTATTGGTGGGAGCAACAACAATAAGTGCTCATTATTTTTTTCTGAAACATTCCAATATTTGCTCCAATGTCAAATGATCTTTAAATGGAATTGTGATTTCTACACATTTGTAACTTTCTCATTTAATCATTTGAATTGGACAAGTTAACCCATTCCTAAGCAAGACCTGTACTTGACATCCCTAATAGAAGGTTGTGAAAACATTGAGCCAAAAGAAGAAATGCTCACAGATGATCTGTGTTTTCTCCTTTTGCTTCCACATTTCTAAAGCTATAAAATTCATACCGATTAAGGTAAGACCTGAGTAATGGGCCATGTGAACAGTTATGGAATGAAAAATGTATGGTGCAAATAAACAATTTTAAAGGTAGGCAATTTTCATTGTTCTCTTTAGAATTTTTTACTTTTGTTGGGGTTTCTGCAATTTAGAAACATTTTCACAAAAAATGTTTAGAATATTCCCCCGAAATCTGAGCACTCTCAGTTATTTCCGTTGATATGGAAACAGGCGATATTGCATCTAAAAGTACATTAACAAGAGGGCCATGATGACCCTGTATCGCTCCACTGGCTTTTAGGCTGTTAGACCACGAAATTCTTCAAGGAATACAATAGAGGCCTATCTAAAGAAGATTCATGCTACACCACAATGAAATCCAATAAGTGGTTATGGAGGAGAAATGTTATTAAAATTTTGTTAAAATTACACTATGTTTCATATAGCGAAAAATAAGCCTAGCCCACAACGGACATATTTTTCATCTGATCGAAATATTCTCCAAGAATCTAATAGAGATCCGTACAATGAGCATTCATGCTAAATCACAATGAAATCCAATGAGACATTTTGGAGAAAAAGATTTTTCAAGATTTTGCGAAATCTTAATTTCATTAATTTAATTAAAATTTCAGTTCTACATCAATTTTTTTTTCAAGGAATTTTAAAGAGAAACATGCAAGAAAGGTTTCTGTGAAGTTTGGTTGAAATAGGTCAAGTAGTTGTGGAGAAAAAAAATTTACTTCAATTAATTTCATTAAAATTTCAGTTCTTCACAGAATTTATTTGATTGAAGGAATTTGGAAGATATTCATGCAAGGAAAATTCATGTGAAGTTTGATTGAAATTGGTCCAGTAGTTTTGGAGAAGAAGATTTTTTTAGATTTTTCAAAAAATTAATTTAATTAACCCTTTCCCAAACGACAAAATTTTAGGGTGATCTACTTCAAAAACTGCCACAAATGACAAAATGGACGTAATTAGATATAGGATTGTGTAAAATATGGCACAGAAAATATTGAGACAAAAGGAGAAAATGCTGATGATCAGCATTTTCTTCTTTTGCCTCAATGTTTTCCCAAGCAATTTCTATTAGGGACGTCAAAACCAGGTCTTGTTTGGGAAAGGGTTAAATTAATTAAAATATAAGTTCTACACAGAATTTATTTCTTTGAAGCAATTTAGAAGAGATCCATGCAAGGAAGTTTCCTGTGAAATTTGGTAGAAATTGGTCCTGTAGTTTTGGAGAAGAAGATTTTTCAAGATTTTTCGAAAATTTACTTTAATCAAATTAGTTAAAATTCAAGTTCTGAACGGAATTTATTTATTTTTTTTTTTTGAAAGAATTTAGAAGAGATTTATGCAAGGAAGATTCCTGTGAAGTTTGGTTGAAATTGGTTCAGTAGTTTTGGAGAAGAAGATTTTTCGAAATTTAATTTAATTAAATTAATCAAAATATAAGTTCTACATGGAATTTATTTCTTTGAAGCAATTTAGAAGAGATTCATGCAAGGAAGTTTCCTGTGAAATTTGGTTGAAATTGGTCAAGTAGTTTTGGAGAAGAAGATTTTTTAAAGATTTTTCAAAAATTTAATATAATTAAATTTATTAAAATTTAAGTTCTGCACAGAATGTATTTTATTGAAGGAATTTAGAAGAGATTCATGCAAGAAAGATTCCTGTGAAGTTTGGTTGAAATTGGTCCAGTAGTTTTGGAGAAGAAGATGTTTGAAAATTGTTAACACACGGACGGACGGACGGACGGACGCACGACGGACACAGGGCCATGACATAAGCCCCGCTGGCCTTCGGCCAGTGGAACTGAAAATGCTCTGATGTCACAGAAAAAGTTGAAATATAATGATTATACAAGAAATGCATTACCAAGGTCTTACCTTAACCCATTACCAAATGGCAAAATTTTAGACTGCTCCAAATTCAAAGCTATTGCAGACGACAAAATCAGATCATTCAGATGCATTGAATTTTACATTCATTGTTGTTTTATGGTGGAAAACATAGTTGGAAATGAAAAAATTGCTTGTCACAAAAACATCAAGGTTCATTAGTCAATTCTGTGTCACAAATTATGTCACAAATCAAAGTTACGACAGTACTGAAAATAAGCAGTTAATCTTAATGCTTTCCCTTTTAAATAAAGACACATTTTTGACGACATCATCAATTACACCACATTTAAGCATTGTGACAATGGGTGTGACTTTAACAGGTTACATGATTTGGCATCATTGTTAATTGCCCATTAATGTGCAGACTGCAAAATCATTCGACAGTAGCTTACAAATATTCACATTGTATTTGATCAGTCAGTTTATCTTTTCCTACACCAAAAACTTGGGATTATGACAGATTTTCCTCAAAAGAACACACTGAAAACGTCTGTTTTATTAGTTTTATTATTTGTCATAGAATCAGTCGGCATGCAGGGATTTTTTTGGCAATTTTGGGAATGGGCCCTGGGGCCTTTTCAATTGGGAAAATTAGCGGCATAAACCCTGAAATTGGGAAATTCCAAACATTATACACTTACCTCATATAAGGTGTTAGATTAAGAGAAATTCATTTATAAACAGAAAAGATCAATATATTGATATGGATATTGAATAGAGAGCTTTAGTTTGTTCTCAAATGACTTGTAAAAGCAATTTGACCAGTGTAGTTGATCATTTTGATATTTTTTCTAAATTGTGATTGGGATTTTTTTCTTCAGAATGGGAAAAAGTACCGGGTAGGTTAAATTCCATTGGGAAAGGGACCGAAATTCGGCCCCTGAGGCATCCAAAAAAATCCCTGGCATGACAAACGGCGGATCCAGGATTTCTGTTAGGGGGGTTGAATATTCAAAAAGGGGGGTTCGTTTTCCTAGTATTAGACAAATTTTGTTGAATTTCTGCATGAAAATTAAATATTTTGGCTACAAAGGGGGGGTTTGTTTGAACCCCCGAACTCCCTCTGGATCCGCCACTGCATGATCATGTTATTATGCATTCAAATATGTAAAAAGTTAAACATATTTCTATGTCAACTGTGCCAGACACATTCAATTTTCAAGAAACACATTTCTAACAATCAAGATTATCTGTCGCTGGATGTTCATTATAAACAGCCGTTTCGATACCGATGCCATGTTACGTAGAATAAAAAAGAAAATTTCTATCGTAGTGCTCTTCTTCAAAAGAAATGTTACTATTAGTTCTATCTATCTATATATATACTGCCTAACTCTCCCCTTTCGGGTATTACTGGTTCCCTTTGGAACTGTTTCTTAATTTTGTTAAATAGAATAAATTGGCAAATCTTATGGGTTACCAGTGGCAGATCTAGAGGGCAGGGTTTTCCGTAGAATAATTTGAAGCTGTAGTGGCAAATTATAAGTATGGGCAAACCTTGAAACGCATTGTGTTCATGCAAATAAATATGGATAAAAACACAATGGGAAAAGAAGAAATTGCTCAATTTGAGCAATTTCTTCTTTCCCCATAATGTTTTTATACAGAATTATTACATTTTGATTCATAAGAAAGCATTATTTATCAGTTTTTGGCATGAAATACCTCAAAATTCTCTTTGTTAGTGACCATTTTGATGAAATTAAGCTGTGGGGTAGTTTTGAAGCTGTAGTGGCATTACCCTGGTTTACATGAAGCTGTAGTGGGGCCGATACAGCTTATTGGTCTGGGGAGAACACTGGAGGGGATTCCAGGGGGATGATTTGAACCTCTAAAGTGGCCTAATTATTTCAATTTCATATAAAAAATTATTAGTCGAAACTGTGTAATAATAGGAAAATGAACCCTACTGTTTGTGTATTTGAAGTTCCCTCAAAGAAAACCTGGCTCCGCCACAGATCATTCTTCAAGACTTATCCCTTAGAAAAAAAGATAAGGCTCTGTCAAACTGTGCAGGATGATCTTCATTTTCACAGTAAAACTTGCTTGCTAGACTATGAAAGTGATAGCTTTTGAAAAATCAATGTAAATTCATTAATAAATACAAAATCAATAGAAAATCAATTACCAGCATCCAAAATTAGATAACCATTACAAAATGGCCTACATTTCATTCCGTTAATTTTTCGTCCTTTTCGGTACAAAGGTCAGTCACGAACCAAAACAAGGGAGTTTTCGGCGAGTATTTTCAAGTAAGATTTCATTGACATCTCCCGTTATCAAGCGTGTTTTAGCGTAAAAACCATATGAAAATTCTTCGACCACTCCAATTATTGTAAAAAGTAATTTCTTACCGGCTTTTGATGTTTGTCTCACTCGGTGCAGAGTTTGTTTACTTGGTTGAGTTCCACTGATGTTTTCATGTCACGTTCGATTCTTACTGTAGTGTAGCTTGGTTTCCGGAGGTTTCCGTACAACTTCCGAAATCTTCCGAGTTATTCAAAAGCGCGGGAAACGCACGAAATCATTTCTTGGTCAAAATAATATTATGACAATGATTTCGCCTTCATCTAGATCTAGTTATTCATGATTTAAACCTTTCCCAAGCAGTGATGCCTTTCTATCATAAACATAGATCTAGATCTAGATGATAGATCTAGATATAGATCTAATAGACTGATCTAGATCTATGGTGCATAGGCCTATGCCTAGATCTATAGGCCTATAGGCAGTTGTTCTTAATTATAGATCTAGGACTTAATGTTCATAAATGATCACAAATAGTAGATCTACAGTTAGTCAATATTTTGAAGTTGTTCTGTAGCCTACGCCTTTTCAGGCTGCATTGTAAAACTTGTTGATGAGGAATATTTTTCCACTGGCCAAAAAATCTAGTCTAGATCTAGTATCAAATAGAATCTAGATCTAGAATCACTAGTTATTTTCAATGTTAGCTGGATCTAGTAAATTGCCAGTATGCTAGTGGAAATACGAGCCCTGCCCAGGTTGAATCTAGATCTAGACTAGTCTCAGTGGCGGATCCAGGATTTCTCTAACAGCAGTCTAAGGAGGTTCGAATATAGGCCTACAAGATCTACTAGGGGGTTCGTTTTCCTGTTATAAGGTCTATGCAATTTTGAGTTTTGTACATGAAAATGAAATAGATGATAAGATCTAGATCTAATCATGCTCCAGAGGGGCCAGGGGGGTTCGTTTGAACCCCCTCTGGATCCACCACTGAATATGTATTCTAGATAGATGGAGCTTTGGAAAATATCGAAGAAAATAGACATGGCCTACTGGTTTATCCACGGTCGAGTCAGTGGGTAGGCCTAACCAACTTGACTCTTGGGAAACGTTCACACTAAAAATTGCTTCAAATAGATCTAGATTCTTCAATTTCTCAGCTAATACTCTTAGAGTACATAAATTTTGTTGAGATAGGCCTATAGCCTAGTGCATCTTGTACGCGCCTTTGAGAGGGCCATTCCCGGTTCTAACTCACTCTGCACCGAATCCCATGGTTTCTTCAAACATTCAACATTGATGCTTCAGTTTGCATGTTTAAAGAAACCACGGGAATCGGTGCAACGTGAGTTAGAATCGGGAAACGCCCTCTGAAAGGCCCTGTGCACACGATGCACTGTATCTCGTCAAAATCCGTATCTAGTATAATTTATAAGCTGAGAAATTAACCAAAACATGCTTGAAGCGGACGATCTTTCGGTGTGAACACTTCCCAAAAGTCACATTGCTTATCCACCGTGTGTTGATCTATACATCTCGAATAATATCTATCAGCATTTTCTTCTCTCTCTTCAATATTGTCCACCATGTAAAATTGAGTTTTCATTCCGACAGTCAAATTGGGTGTTTATTATTCTAGATAAAAGCAATCCACGCAAAGCCTCGGAACCTGATATGATTTCAGCATGAGTGTTGAGTGTTCAGTGAAACTGGCGCCGACACTTTTCATTATTTTCAACAAGTCCCTCCAAAGCGGAACTGTACCAGGTGTCAGATTGGAAGAAAGCCAATGTCTCTGCAGCGTTCAAGAAAGGCCAGCGTTATGAACCAGCCAACTATCGCCCGGTGTCTCTGACTTGCCTCTGTTGCAAGCTATTAGTAGATCTACACATCATAGTCATCAGTGTGACTGTGTTATGAAGCATGTTGAGAAGTACAATATCCTTACAGACTGTCAGCATGGTTTCCGCGTCAGGAGGAGTTGTGAAACACAGTTGGTTACAGGGTGATTTAGAACCGGGAATGGCCCTATGAAAGGCGTGTACGGTGCACTATATCTCGTCAAAATCCATATCTAGTATTCAGTCAAAATTGTGAAATACTAGGAAAACGAAACCTCTTTTTGTATGTTCGAACCCACTCACAGAAATCCTGGATTCGCCGCTGATCCACGACGTAGTATAGGTGGCGTATTGCGGAACCCATCTTCACTAGCCAATATTTAACCTACCTACGTTTGTATTTGTGGATACAGAAACGTTACGTCGTAGATTTCACCTGCGAAAATGCATCAAACGAAGAAATTCGGACTAAATCCACCAAGGGTGAATACAAACCTAGGTGGCTTCAATGTCCGACCGAAAGGCTTATGTACATTTTAGTGCCTGAGATTGCATTGCATATAGTAACGCAGTGTTTTTTCTCGTAGTTTTGGGAACGGGTCCAAGACCAGACAAATTGGGAAAAATGTGTTTTTTGTTTAAAATTGGGAAACAATTTTCATCACAGACTCCAACAAAAATTGAGTCCTGTGCGTAGTTCACTATATGAAGTCAACTGAAGGGACTTCCAGTTTGTCTCTGGATATTTTTTTTTCTCTACATATGAAAGGGAATGATTGAATTTTCATTCAAAAAGAAGGAAGGACTTTTGCATTGGGAATTTTCTTCTAGATTTTGGGAAAAAATTACTCTATTTGGCATTGGGAACGGGTCCTTTTTACGGACCCGTCCAAAGAAGGAGAAAAAACCCTGTAACGTTTGATGTAGAAAAAACTTTAAAACCGCGCAAAACTGACTTATTTTGGGCCTCACCTTTTTATCAAATATGTTTAACTCACGTGGCTATCATTGCCGACTTCGCTTCGGACTATGGAGACGATTGCCGACTGTTCCATCTGTCAGAAATGCCACCAAATAGCAATGGCTATTAGTATTCGCTTAGAGCTAAAAGCGAGGCGATAGACTGAGGCGAAGTCGGTCCATTTGTCTGATTTTCCACGCATCTCGTATTATTATTAAAAGGAAAATAAACTTTTTGAAAGTCTTCGCGTGAAACACCCTTCTAGCATGTTCTGCGACTGATACAGTAACATGATGCTGTAACGATATACAGTCGATACTCGTTGTGTCGAAGTCGGAGGAGTCGTCTAAATACCTCGACATATCTGGAGTTCGACTCATCTGATTTCGGTTTCGATAAAATTGATATTTGACCGTTTTTGAAACTAATCAAGTACGATTATAATTGAAATATAGTAGGAAAAGGAAAGAAATTGCTCGTTTCGAGCAATTTCTATCCTTTTCCTACTAAATTTCAATGGCTATATTCAGTTCGAAATTATTTTGTTTAAAAAAAGTAGCCTACATTGTGTATGCCCATTGATGAGGACGGGACCAGATGTGAACTTCGACTTAAGCGAAAATTCGACTTATCCTATAACGGGTGTCGACTGTATTTTAGGCTATCAAACCTGACTGACATGTAAGTTAGGTTCTGTTGTTCAATTCCACCGATTTCCGAAAGACAATAAATCTGATTAAGGCGCGTTCCCATTGCCGACCAAATCAACTCGATCAAACTCAATCGAGCACTGATCGAGCTTGGTCGGCAAGAGTGATCGGGACGATCGAGCGTGATCGGCAAAAATGATCGGGAATTAATCGACATGAATTGAAGAAGTCGTGTAAATACATTTGATCGAGTGTAACCGGGTGTGATCGGGGAATTTAGGCGATCGAGTTGGTCGAGTTGATTTGGTCGGCAATGGGAACGCGGCTTTAGCCCGAGGATCGGTCCCTCGACATCGAGATTACAAGCACTCGAACTGGATAAAAACGTACTTGTTTATTGAGGAATGATCTGTCACGTACTCCGTCTATTTTTAACCAATATCACTGAGCCAGTATTGATATTCTTTGGCACTGTCATTTTTCAAGATCAGGCTGTGCCTAAGTGTGGACTGATCAGGACCCTTGAGGCTCTCTCTTGGTTACCACACGGTATGAAGAAGCTATTAGAAATAAATATGGACATTGATCAGACTGCACAGGCTGATCTGGATCCGGGTTTGGTCTCAAATGCCACAAGGGTATCCTTTTCCAAACAATACCTGCTTTTGACGTCCTCAAGAGAAAGGGATTGAGAAAACATTGAGACAAAAGAAGAAATTGCTGATAATCAGCAATTTCTCCTTTTGCCTCAATATTTTCTTTGCTACATTGTACATAAATCATGTCTTTATCAATATCAATTTTGTCATCTACTCAAATGGAACTGTCCGTGCTCTTGACATTTGGGAAAGGGTCAAATACGGATTTCAGCCAGCCCTCTTTTCACATGCCACGATGCGTTTTTTTCTATGTCATCTCCGAAGTCAATCGTATTATCGTATTTTTCAGGTCTCTGTCTATGTGTCATTAAAGCCCTATTCCAAGAAACATCAACATGGGTTGTTCTGTATTGACAGGATTGCAGACGATAAAATCATTTGCACGTAAACTTCGTATTTTGATTGAATACTTCGTGTTTTGATTGAATAATAAAAGAAGCATTCGAAGAAAGCATAGGGGGAATATGAGACACTGCTTTTCTCTCATTGTTTTAAAAATCTATTTAACGCAAGAATGTCAAGACCAGGAATTGTTTGTGACAGGGTAAATAATCCCGCACGGTGCCTCTGTGAAATCGATCCGGTCGACATTTTCTCAGAAGTTAAATATCGTTTTTTGTTCTTTAAAAAAATTCGTCTCATTTATGTGTTGTATTTTCACTCAGTGGAATGGACTGGTTTTTCAAGGTATGCTGTATTTATCAAGTGTGTAAATCTTGAATATCATTTGAATTAATTTATTTTAATCTTCACCAATGTTGGGTTATATCACCGACATAATTATGCAGTTGATAATGCTCTGCTCCATTGACATGCTATTATTAGGGTTTGTATAATCTTTGCTGCATGTTACTAATCGAAGGTCCACAACGGGGGACACTCGACTTCTAAGTTTTTGCAGAACGGATGGAAAACAGATTTCCTGGTTTATAATATATTATTTAAGGTAGTCCACCCCAATGAGATTCACGAGACATCGGAACTATTCGGGCGACGTCGTAAACCTTCGGCGGTGAAATGTTCCACCGCCGAATGATTACGATATCGCCCGAATAGGTTCGGTTATGTAACGAATGTTAACGACGTCACACGAAAAATTCCGACGTCGCGTGATGGGATGGACTACCTTCACGCTGAGAGATAAATGATGAAACAAAACACTGACGCAGAGTGTACTTACTGATGCACATTAAACCTTTAATGATTTTATCGATACGTAACCAATTTCAATTATGTTTGGAGGAGATGAGGTTGAAATGTCAGCCATTCTGTTTTCGTAGGGGTAGGCGTATGCAGGCTTATACTATTTGGGGGCCAAATGTTTAAGTGAATGGAACCCGACCGAGCGTAGCGCTGCTAGTGGGGTCTGGGCATGACCCCCCCCCCCTTTCATAAAATTTTGAATTCTAAGAAACCATTTCCTGCAATCTGGGTACTTTCAGACAGCATTTTATACCTGGGCCTTTCTTGAAGGAAAATACATGTGTATCATTGGGGGGGGGGGGGGGGGTATTCCTACGCCTGTGGGTTTGAACCGAATAGAGTAGCCGATTCCAAATAGTAACGTAAACCATATATTAGGGGTTGACGAACAGTTTGAATGATGAAACAGTTCATTCTGAAAAGCCAGCCCCATCTAATCTGTACATAGCTCTGATCAAATCTCTAGTATCTTCTTGTTTGTTCACACAAACCTAAACGTTAAGAAAATTTGAACCCGGAAGATAGAAATATGGGATTGCCAAAAACGATCAAAATTTGTTTTATACCGCAATATAGCAAATAAATTATAGCGAATGCGTTCGTTCGAACTTTTGGAGTGAAATATCGAGAAAGGTAGATGTCAAATTTCAGTGTTTTATTGATTTGAAATGAAATGTTGTATAATTAATATTTGTTTCACATTTTAAGTATGGGTTTATAATGAGTTATTCTTTTGATCACACCCTTAATCCTATCCTGAACAGTGATGCATTTTGACATACATATGTGTTAAACTTCGGAAAATATTAAGGAAAAGGGAAGAAATGCTGGGTATCACCATTTTCTCTCTTTTTCTGAATATTTCAACCCTATCAGAGAGAATTTGGGTTCTGACAATTTGTTAGATTTGTCGTCTGCAAAACATTTTGATTTCGACAGGCCAACCTATTGTCGTATGGGAAAGGGTTAATAGGGGCCTACATTTCTTGTTATTTTCGGCAGATATGACCGAGAATCAGCTTAAACCTGTGACCTCGGACTGGCAGGCTGGTAAACGTCTGACTGAAGCCTGCGAGCACATGCTCAACAGCGGGATAGCATCCGATGTGGAATTCATTGTGGGAAAGGAGCAGAAACGAGTGAGAGCTCATCGGTATATACTCATATGCAGAAGCCCCGTATTCCAGGTAAGAATTCAACCCATTCCTACTCAAAGTCGCATTCGACAGCCCAAAAGATAAAGGTAAGGAAAAAACATTGTAGAAAAAGAAGAAACAAGCAATTTCTTCATTTCCCGCAATGTTTTCTTACAGAAAGACCAAAAATGTAAATTCCATTACCTTGAAATTGTCGTCTGCAACAGCTTTGAATTTAGACGAGTCTAAAATTGTATTGTCTAGTAATAGCCTGGGCCTTTTCTCCAAACATTGACTGGTTTCTACAGCCGTCCAAAAAGTGTTCGCACCATGCGCTCCAAGACCAGTCTGGCAACGAAAACAAACCATTGGAGACATGCGCTTTAAAGTTTTAAAGATAGAAACAAGACGAGATCGAATTTTGAAATATAACTAGTCGATCTTATGTCATGATTGCTTTTATTGTTTAAAATTACTTTACCAGTGCAATGTAAATATGGTTTTATTTTGGCCATTCTAGAATGTTGTAGTTTGAGAAATGGATAAATGTTGAATCGCACTGATCCATAACTCTGGATATTACCTACCTCTGAGTAAAGATATGGAAGGGAGCATTTCATACTATCACGTTTCCGAGCCAGAAAGATCCTCGATGATCAGACTGGGCATGCTAGTACTCAGGCTAATCTGGAACCATATTGCTCGCAAATACCTTAACCCATTCCCTCATACTAACTCCTTTTGACGTCATTTCAGGTAAAAGATTTGAATAACATTGTGGATAATGGGGAAATTACTTGTGAGAAGCAGTTTCTTCATTTTCTATCCAGACAGCCAAAACATGTGAAATTGTAATCACTTGAAATTTTTGTCTTCGACACCTTTGAATTTGGATCACTCTAAAATTAAGGGCTATTATTCCAGATCCATGATCATATACATGTATCTAACGGTTACCCGCAGAATAATTTGAAGCCGTAGGTGCAAATTAAAATTGCCCCCATGCAAATAATTGTGAATAAAAACATAATGGGAAAAGAAGAAATTGCTCAATCTGAGCAATTTCTTCTTTTCCCATTATTTTTTTTATACAAAATTGTCACATATTACTATATAAGAATGTAATTGTTTATCAGTTTTGACACGAAATTACTCTAAATGTCTATATTTGGTGACCATTTTGGAGAAATTAAGCTGTATGGGTAATTTTGAAGCTGTAGGGACATCATAGTGATTCACATGAGGCTGTAGCGGGGAGAACACTGTATCTATTACCGAATCTTGTATAGTTTGATTCATAACGAATTGTAAGATTTTCCTCAAATTTCAGGCGATGTTCACAAGCGGACTGGGCGACCAAGATCAGCCTATAGAAATACCCGATGTTGAACCGGTCATATTTGACATGTTTCTAAGGTGAGTAGAGATTTAGATAATTTCGTTATCAAGCAAATTCAAAAGGAACATTGATCTACATCACATAATGCTTAAATATAAATCATATGATTTAGAACAGTGTATTTGACACGTGATTTGTCTCAACTTGTATCGATGAAAATCAGTCCACTCAGCATTTTAAACAACCACAAGATTTTACATGAATGTCAAAGAATTGGCTTTTCAAAATCGTACTCTTCGAATGATGATACCGGTTTATAACAACATTCACTGATATTTTGACGGATATGTTTTTAACATTTCCGGTAATTTATCTGAGCCAGGATCTGGTAAAAGAGCCCTTATATCATTTAAGGATAACATATTTCAAGACCAGCTTGTATTTAAATGCAGCCTGATCAGCATCAATGATGTTCCCGTACAATTGCTACTGGTAATAAAGAAGTTACTAGAGAAAATCATGGATTTACATCGAATTGCGCGAAGCACATCCATATTGATCTCAAATGCCACCTTTCCGAGACCCATGCTCATTTTTATGAACTTGGTCCAATTTGTTTTAGTGTCAATTACACGATACCGTCAAGAATAAGTATATCCCCTGCGAAAAGTTCATTTAGGTTCGGGCATTGTTCAAAAACTGTTCTAGAACGTTAAATAACACTTCTATAACTGTTCTAGAAGTGTCATTTAACGTTCTAGAACGTTCTAGAATAGTTCTTGAACCTGTTCGCATGGGACGCTATGAAGGTATTTATTGCAGGTTTCTGTACACAGACGAGACTGACGTCAGCGGGGATAACGTTCTAGCCTTGCTCTACACGTCCAAGAAATATGACGTCACTTCCCTCGTCCGCCATTGTTTAACGTTCCTGAATAACGGGCGATCTCCGGACAACATCTGCACGATTCTAGAGCAGGCACATTTATACGACGAACAGGAATATAAACAACAAGCTTTAGACTATATACTCGTCCATGCTCGAGAAGTTCTCAAATCGCCTTCATTTGAAGATCTCTCTTTTCATTGTGTTCAAAAAATTGTCTCGTTTGATGAATTACAAGTAGATGAACGAACTGTGTTAGAAGCAGTCACTAGATGGGCTGAACGTCAATGTGCCATTCAAGATAAGGAAGCAACGTCAGAAAATATCAGGAACGTTTTGGGTGAGATTCTATACTCAGTTCGTTTTCCACTTCTCGGAGAGAATTATTTCACAAACGTTGTCTCCGATTCCGATCTCTTAACAGACTCAGAGAAAGTAGAATTATTTAAGTTTTTCTACAAACAGGGAGCTGAAGTGAGCACTTTCATAACACGTCACAGATACGCCAACTGTAACATATCCCAGCATACCGTGCAACAGGAAGTCAAACCAGATGATCGGTACATACAGACATGTATGCGTTTTTCAAGCGTCTGTGATGACGGGTCCTGGTACTGCGGCGGGGAACCAGACGCGATCGGATTTTCGTCCAATCATAACGTCTGGTTACACGGTGCGTTAGTGTACGGATCCTACGTCGGAGAAGGTAATTATGACATCACATATTCGGTATATGACGCGACAGAACGAGAACTGTCACAAAAACGGACTCAATTGAAAACGAGTGAACATCAATTGACGTACATTCTTATGTTTGAAGACCCTATCCGGATACAGAAAGACGTTAAATACACGGTACTTGTGAAAGTAACGAATCCGGACGGAATAGATACGTACCAGGGAAAGGGCGGGGCTACGTCTATCAACGTCAGTAACGTCAAATTTACGTTCACCAAATCAAAGTTTAGTAAAAATGGAACAGACGTAAAAATGGGTCAAATACCAGGATTGTTATTTTCATCACTGAGTTGATGTTTAGATATTTTAGTAAGACATGTAAAATCGAAGCAACAGTCAAAAGGGATTGAAGCGTCATTACCTCGCATATGTCGCTTCGGTTGTGTAGAGTTTATTGCCATATTTTGATCTCATAAGAACACTTTAAAGCTTTTTTGTTTGGTTTGAAGAGTGGGATAAAGTGACAAAATGACGCTATAGAAGTATCAATCAATCAATCAAATTATACACAAAATGATCTAATTAGTCATGCGTTGCGACATTGTCATATGTTTCTTGTCTTTTCGTATTAATACCAATAAAGAATTCAGTGTAAGGCTTTTTTGTCGAATCTTTTGAATTCGAAGACAACAACGTTGATCTAAACGTCTTTTCTAGGCGCAGTATTTCCCAATTATGACAAAATTGTCGGAACTGTTAAGGACTCGTGTCAATGTACCGTGTAAGATTTTTACCATTCGCATATTTCTACGCATCTTAGTCATGGAAAATGTTAACACATTAATTTGAACATAATTTTAATTATGAATTTTCCATTGTATATTTTGTACGGCTTTTTGATGCTTTGCCTGTTTTCAAAGTAAAAGAAGATTAGAATTGTACTTTTAGCCTTGTAGTCCTTTAATCATTTCGTAAACAAGACTTTGTTGTGACGTTTTTATATGAGATGACTTTGGAATACAGCGAATGGTTAAATGAATGCTGATATAAAATCTGGGCATTTCGAGACAAAAAGGAGAAAATACTTCTCTTTTTTTCTTCAATATTTACAAAAACTTCTATTAGGGACGTCCCAACCAAGTCTTGTTTGTGAAAATGTAAAGACTTAGTGTACTTATTACACGTAAGGACTGACGTATGTTTTGCGTCAAGTTCGCTAATTCTGCTGTGTTCGCTCGTATGCTACGGATAATTACAGATTTCCCTCCTTCCAAACAGCACATGTCGACTCACAGCTCCGAGAGTCGTGTTCAGTTCCTTTATTGTTTCAATCGTTTCATTATTTTTGTTCTGATAACCGCGAAGATACAAATGCAGAGCATAATTTTTCGACCAATCAGAGTTCCCGTACCATAATGCTTTTCCCGAAAATTCTTTAGGTTTAATCAAAGTGTTTCTCTCAATATGAACAGCGGACGGATATTTCTGTGAAAGTAAGAACGGATACTCTATGGAGTTAAAATCCCACTTAGGAAAGTAGTTCCGGTATCCATATAGCCAGAGTTTGAGGAATCTTGCATGTGGCGCCGCCAGCATGACCTGACAACCGAGATGTTCCGCCTTCTCTAGTCCCATGGTGAACGGGTAAACACGAAGTTTGTGGATCGGCTGTAATATTACAGTGTCCCAGTCTAGATATATACCGCCATATTCTGAAAATAATGTAAATGGCAATTATGAACCAATGCCAAGATTTTTTGTTTCAAATAAACTGATGTCTTTTTTTAATTTATACGATATAGCCTTATACCGGTAGTCTTTAATTCTATTCGATTGGAAGACGCCTTCATTAGCTTTCTGACAGTACTTATTATGTAAAAGAAAACTTGGACTTTAGAGTCGACGCTCTGTGCCTTTTTATCACAGAATCTACTGGAACACTACGTTTACATATTTTGAAGGAGCTTGAAGAAAACCGTATTGTCTTACATTTTTGTCAGTAATCGATTTTTGTAATGCTATGATGTACTGTTATGGTCGGAAGTACCTAGTCACGAAAAATAACATCATTAGTGTCACAAAAAATATATCCGTGCCACGAAAATTGATTTTGATTCGGTATTTAAGGCGTACCGTTAGGGTCGAAAGAATCTAATATTCGTGCCACGAAAATTGATTTTCGTGGCACGAATATTAGGTATTTTCCACCCTAACGGTACACATTATAATACATGTATTGTAAGTTACAGTCGACACTCGTTGTGTCGAAGTCGGAGGGGCCGTCAAAATACCTCGACATATCCGGAGTTCGACTCGTCCGATTTTGTTCGGCTTCGATAAAGTTGATATTTGACCGTTTTTGAAAGTAATCAAGTACGATTATTATTGAAATATTGTAGGAAAAGGAAAGAAATTGCTCGTTTCGAGCAATTTCTATCCTTTTCCTACTATATTTCAATTGATATATTGAGTTCAGAATTATTTTGTTTGAAAAAAATATGTCCATTGATGAAGACGGGACCAAAATTGAACTTCGACTTAAGCGAAATTCGACTTATCCGACAATTCGTTATATCCGAGTGTCGACTGTATATACTCACTATGCAGGATTTCTATCCTCGTCACATCAAAAGCGTGTTCCCGGTACCTGAACTTGTTACCGTATATAGATGTCTTCTTTGTTGTGTTAACGTGTATCACGTCTGGGTAGATACTTATAAAGAACTTCCAGAGATCACCTCGCGGTAGATCAGACCCGTGGAATACGATCAGACACGGCTGAATGAACCGCACCACGCTTATCAGACTTACAAATGAAAATACGTTCAGTTTTGTACGGGAATACCAGATGTAATGCACAATATTTGGAACTGTTTTGTTGTCATAGCAATTGTTTTGTATAAATTTTAACAAACAAGTACTGTTTTGTCGTAACACCTGAACATCAGACGGAGAGTTTGTGTTTGTGTGTTTAAGTGTAGGAGTTGTCATATTACAGTCTATAAATGCTTTCTGTCTATGTTGTGGGTAGTTGTAGAAGTTGATTTTGGGACAGTTCACTGTTACAGACGTGTTCCAAGGCCAGCTTAAGTTTTCTGATGAAATCCAATAGAAGATTGACCGATGTCCTGCAAAAAACATTAATCATTAATTAAATATTTTAGAATGAAATATCGTCGGTGTAGAAACAATGTCAAACAAGAGCCGTCATAGACGGATTATGCTCCCCGAATAAGTGTTTGTCACAAAAAAAAACTATCATACCTTAAGCCCCCTTTTCCTATGACAGATTTTTTCGTACACACATTATTTATAGAATATAGTCTAGAACATCTCATTCATCACATAAGTACAGAATTTCATTAAATTCTGCCCATTAGATGACGAGAAATTAGAGAAAAACTAATTTTTTACATTAAGGCCCCTTTTTCCATGACACAGCCTCAAATTAAAAAATGGAGAAAAAGGAATTGACCCCAGGAGCTCACATGTGAAGTTTCATTGAATTTGGTCCAATGGTTGCTGAGATCTGGCTGTGGACGGACGGACGGAAGGACAGCCGGACGGACAGACGGACGGACGGAAGGACAGCATGGCGACTATATGCTCCCCCGAATTTTTTTCGGGGAGCATAAAAAGAACAAGCTCAAGCTTGATAGGAAAATCACATAATGTTATTATCATGACCTAAGATGTTTGTAATAGAAAATATAGTAGATGTATGTAAAATAATTCATTTTCAAAAATCTTACAGTCGGAAGTGCGGCAGATGTCCGACATGAAATAGGCCTAATACCAATATGCGTGTGTGTAAAAGGAAGAAACGGGCTTACCTCTCGGAAGATTTGATTTCCATAGTCCTGACTTTGTCGATATATAATTTAACAATATCAAAAATACACACAACATCACAAGAATCTGTATCATTTTCTTGAAACGTCTCATTCTTCTAGTTAATGGCATTTCTTTGGAAGTCAAAAATTTATTTTGAAAAAGTAACAGCATCAAAGATCCACATAAATCGCAGATATGTAAACTTTCCCTTTCAGCAACGAGTTTTTATCTCGGCTTTGTCATTCTATCAGACTAAATACAGGTCAGCGCATAGTCACCAAAAGATATACATTCCAAAAGTTCCCTATTGGTGCGGGTTTATTTTATCATTTAGAAAATCAGTTCTTTTAAAATAAAGGGACTTGCACCTTTGTTTAAAAAGTGTTTAATGGACTATTAAGTAATCGAACCATTGATTCGCAAGCCCTTTGTCTTACAGTAAAACAATATTGCACAAACCTGATAATGTTATTGTAAAATGTGCACGTTCGTGACGAGATATTGTGAACTAGTCGTAACTTTTTTCGTTCCAGCTTCTCTTAAACAATTCAGAAATCAAACGCCAGTGAATATTAAATACATTTACCCTTTCTCAAGCAATGCCTGATTTCCACGCCACTTCTATCAAAATAGACGAAATGAGACAAGAGTCCCAGAGAGCCTTATCGGTCACCTGAATCAAATGAGCAGAAAAAACATGGATTTACAGATTTATGGTGTAACCACCCCCCTCCTACCCCCACCCCCCCCCCCCGCCAGCATGGGCAATTTTACACAGATTTCTTTGTCTAGTACAAACTTTGTAGTCCTTGCCCTAAAGACTCTAAATACCAAAAGTGAATCCAATCCAACTACCTATTCATGAGAAGATTTTTTACGATGAACCCTATTTACCCCCTTTTACTAATAACGCACCCCCAGCACGGCCATTTCGTGACGGATTTTTCTTTTGTACAAACTTTGTAGTCCTTGCCCTAAAGACCCTAAAAACCAAATTCAAATGTGAATCCAATCCAGCAGCCGCTTCATAAGAAGAAGATTTTTTTAAAGATATACCCTATATAGCCCCTTTTTGGCCCCTTATGGGGCCCCAAGGGGAGATAACTCCCTAATTTGTACAGATCTGGAGCGACTTTCCATGGGGATGCTTCCTATCAAGTTTGATTGAAATCATCCAACGGTTCTTAGAAGAAGTCAAAAATGTTAAAAGTTAATGCACGACGAACGATGGACGACGACGGACGAAACACGGTCGCAATAGGTCACCATGACCTTTGGTCAGTTGACATAAAATGCTGAATACCAGTATTTGTCTATTTTATCCAAGAAGGCCTACTTTCTGTGTTCAATTGCACATAAATCTGTCCCCTTTTATCCCAACATTTTCTGTGTCTTTGACATAATTGCACTCACATCCTAGCTTAATCATATCCATGTTGTCGTCTTCAGCAGCTTTTAAAATGGCCATCATAACAGTCATTTTGTTTTTTTTTTTTAGGAAAAAGAGTTTAACAGAAACAAGTTGTCAATTTTATTTCTTGTTTGCTTGTACGCTACATAACATAATGTGTCTGTGGAACTTCAGTACAAATCAGCCAATTATCCCAGACGTGCAGATGTTAGCGCCCCTGAAAAACATTTTGACAAATTATGCAATCTGACAAACTGTATCGAAAAACAGAGATCGCAAGGACTTTCGAAAACAAAAATCGAATTTGATTGTGTGGAGTTGGAAGACATTGATAAAGAATAAGGAAATGTCGGAAGTCAAGATTTTGTATATCAGGACAAGTCCTGGAAATGTTTCTGCCCTTTGTTCAATTTGGTTAGGTCGCCTGCAATATCGCAATTTAGGCCAATCTAAAACTGTGTCATTTGGGAAAGAGTTAAATTGAGAGGATGAGTGGATTTAGGAAACAAATCAAATAAAATGACCATCAGTACTAAATTTGCTAATAGACGTAGGCCTTCTATTGTATCGTCTGTTTAGTAACGTGTTGTTGTTATTGTTGTTGTTGTTGTTTTGTTGTTGTTGTTTTATGTTAACAGTTAGGTCCATCTTTTAACGTTTGATTTTCATGGAAAATGTTAAAGAATTGTTAACATGGTGAGATGTATCTTACGGTTTTTCACAAATTGGGAAGGCAAAATTTTCGCATCCTATATCATCCCAGTGGTAGTGATGATCTACGAAAGCGATGACGCAATCTTCGTTAAGCTTGTGGTCTCCGGACTCAGGTTCACCCGGGAACCAGTACAAAATTGGCGCTGGCGTATCGTCCGTGATGGACACCCAGTTACCCTCCACCATCTCATCCGTAATGCCGATCCAGTAGGCGGATTCTGTACGGAAATAAAATAAACTTTTACCGTAATGCCGATCCAGTTGGCGGATTCTGTACGGAAGTAAAATAAACTTTTACCGTAATGCCGATCCAGTAGGCGGATTCTGTACGGAAATAAAATAAACTTTTACCGTAATGCCGATCCAGTAGGCGGATTATGTTCGGAAATAAAATAAACTGTTACCGTAATGCCGATCCAGTAGGCGGATTCTGTACGGAAATAAAATAAACTGGTACCGTAATGCCGATCCAGTAGGCGGATTCTGTACGGAAATAAAATAAACTGTTACCGTAATGCCGATCCAGTAGGCGGATTCTGTACGGAAATAAGATAAACTGTTACCGTAATGCCGATCCAGTAGGCGGATTCTGTACGGAAATAAAATAAACTTTTACCGTAATGCCGATCCAGTAGGCGGATTCTGTACGGAAATAAAATAAACTTTTACCGTAATGCCGATCCAGTAGGCGGATTCTGTACGGAAATAAGATAAACTGTTACCGTAATGCCGATCCAGTAGGTGAATTCTGTACGGAAATGAAATAAACTGTTACCGTAATGCCGATCCAGTAGGCGGATTCTGTATGGAAATAAAATAAACTTTTACCGTAATGCCGATCCAGTAGGCGGATTCTGTACGGAAATAAAATAAACTGTTACCGTAATGCAGATCCAGTAGGTGAATTCTGTACGGAAATGAAATAAACTGTTACCGTAATGCCGACCCAGTAGGCGGATTCTGTACGGAAATAAAATAAACTTTTACCGTACTGCCGATCCAGTAGGCGGATTCTGTACGGAAATAATATAAACTTTTACCGTAATGCCGATCCAGTAGGCGGATTCTGTACGGAAATAAAATAAACTTTTACCGTAATGCCGATCCAGTAGGCGGATTCTGTACGGAAATAATATAAACTTTTACCGTAATGCCGATCCAGTAGGCGGATTCTGTACGGAAATAATATAAACTTTTACCGTAATGCCGATCCAGTAGACGGATTCTGTACGGAAATAAAATAAACTTTTACCGTAATGCCGATCCAGTAGGCGGATTCTGTACGGAAATAAAATAAACTTTTACCGTAATGCCGATCCAGTAGGCGGATTCTGTACGGAAATAAAATAAACTGGTACCGTAATGCCGATCCAGTAGGCGGATTCTGTACGGAAATAAGATAAACTGTTACCGTAATGCCGATCCAGTAGGTGAATTCTGTACGGAAATGAAATAAACTGTTACCGTAATGCCGATCCAGTAGGCGGATTCTGTATGGAAATAAAATAAACTTTTACCGTAATGCCGATCCAGTAGGCGGATTCTGTACGGAAATAAAATAAACTGTTACCGTAATGCAGATCCAGTAGGTGAATTCTGTACGGAAATGAAATAAACTGTTACCGTAATGCCGACCCAGTAGGCGGATTCTGTACGGAAATAAAATAAACTTTTACCGTACTGCCGATCCAGTAGGCGGATTCTGTACGGAAATAATATAAACTTTTACCGTAATGCCGATCCAGTAGGCGGATTCTGTACGGAAATAAAATAAACTTTTACCGTAATGCCGATCCAGTAGGCGCATTCTGTACGGAAATAATATAAACTTTTACCGTAATGCCGATCCAGGAGGCGGATTCTGTACGGAAATAAAATAAACTTTTACCGTAATGCCGATCCAGTAAGCGGATTCTGTACGAAAATAAAATAAACTTTTACCGTAATGCCGATCCAGTAGGCGCATTCTGTACGGAAATAATATAAACTTTTACCGTAATGCCGATCCAGGAGGCGGATTCTGTACGGAAATAAAATAAACTTTTACCGTAATGCCGATCCAGTAGGCGGATTCTGTACGGAAATAATATAAACTTTTACAAAACAGCGATGCACATGCAAGGAGCAACCAGTCAGATGATATCTTACATATATAATCATTCGTTAACCCATTATCATTTCGATAAATTCTAATCTTGTCTAAATTCAAAAATGTTGAAGACGACAATTTGAAGTGAATGAATTTTCCCTTTTTAAGTCTTTTGGGGTAAAAAGCATTGCGGGAAATGAAGAAATTGCTTGTCACAAGCAATTTCTTCATTCTCCACAATGTTTTCCAAAGGCTTCTTCTTGTTGGGCGTCAAAAGGTGTCACTGTGAGGTAATGGGTTAAAACGTACAATTTTATTACAAATAAATATTTCTGAACGGAAATTCAGAAAGGCCTTCTAGATCTATTTGTTTTTACTTGCAGACAGATAGTGGTAAATATGGGCATGGATTTCATCCGTGTCCGCATTCCACTATCGTAATTTACTTAGGACTTTTTCTCTCAGATTCTATATCTTAAAAGACAGAATCCATTTTTGAAGTACATGTAAATATATTCCAAATACGATCGTCTTACCTCCGAACTGGTTCATAAAACTTGTTATAAAGTTGTTCTCATGGACGTCGTTTACAAACACTAGATTGGCGTGGTATCGGTTACAAAACCGCTGTAAACAGAAGTAACATTGAAAATTGTCTAGAATCCGCTGCATTGTTGGAAAATTTCAATACTTGAAAATATATTTTAATTTATATTTTTAATTTCTTATTCATTATTCAATTCTGATGACCAATTTTTTTCTTTGCTCATGATGCTTTCCATTAAATAACTAGGCCCTAATGGTGAAAAAAATGTGTTAAAGTGACATTTCACATTTATGTCGTTTTTAAAAGTATGTCTTGATGCAAAGATTGTTTATTCTAATGCGTAGAAATGCTATCAGTCTTTTGAAGTTGTTATTTATAAGAGATAACTGCGCCTTTAAAGTTGAGACAGAAATGACAAATTCTATATAAACTTGAACTGTTGTCCACAACAGTTTGTCTAATTTTAGCACAAAAATATATATTTCTCGTAAACGGTTCAATATTTTGACATGAAATTTTCAGAATTTCCATAGGAAAAGATGCTCTTTCAGATAGAATGAAAGTAAAGTTTATGTAAAAATAATCGTAAATGTCACTTTAACAGGCAAATCAGTGGACAATGGTCATTCTACACGCGTGTATCCAGGAGTGGGACTTCCATCCCTCTCGAATTTGTAAAAAAAAGACTTATTTATCACGTGATTCTTGAGAAATTTTTCATGTGCCCACTCGGAAAAATGTATGGACCGAGCATGTAAGTTACATTAACTCTTTTTACGACAAAGACTCTCAGTTTACTATATAAATGCGTAAAATACCGAAATACCGAATATAATTAATTTAAGCAGTCGAATGCATGCTGAAAATGCTCTTTTTGAGAATCTTGTGATAACAACAGGCCCTATTATTCAAAATATCTAATTCACTTTCTAACATCTTCTTTCAAATTTTCGAAAAAAGGAAGTTCTTTGGTTAAAATATTCGTTTGTGCAATTGTACGTCTCCTGTATTTTCGTGAAAGATATTTATATCACCCTAATTGGAAACCCACCCCTGGAAACCCCGAGGCATCCTAATACGATATTCAGGAGACTTTCGAGGAGAAAGGAAATAAAATCTCATCACCAGGAATTTATACGTTTTCCACGGGAAAGTTTCTAGGCTACCAAACTGCCCGTATTGATCAAAATAGTTTTTTCAAGTATGTGCAACTCAATAGAGAACGATTTATCCTGTAAACCATGGCGTAATTTCGGACGAACTAGTATTTCCATAGGTGTTGTTATAAAATCTTGTAACTACGGCTTGATTGAAGCCGTAGTTACGAGATTTTAGAACAACATCGACGGTTTATCAAAAACAAAACGTTCAGCCGAGTCTATTTTAGCGCAAAATTCATTGCCATTCGGACTACTTTTAAGTTTTTGTAATATATGTATGGATTTTTACTGTTATGTTTGCCTACCTCTGCGTCTAGATTATTTATCTTCTGTCCATTTTGGAAAAAGTAACAAGACCCCTCGTACGGGATCCAGGCATTTTCGCATGTCGTTACGGTGTTATAGCCTGTAAGTATGACAGCGTTTCCGTTAACCTACATTATTCACATTTGGTTGATACAATAATGGATAATCTGCTGGTGGTCTATCCTGAACGCAAACCTGCTCCATTGTGTAACATAAGCCCATTTTTTAACATAACCACACTGGATCTGCCACTGCATGAGATGTTCTTGATATGAAGTAAAACATGAGTTATAAGCGGACAACATAGCTAGCGTTAACACAAAAATAAGCATTGCGTATTATTGGTCGTAAACACTTTCAGAAGCCCGCGGATTACTTAATCATTATGGTGCTTCGTGCTCAGGCGAAAGACCCAATTTATTCTTGGGACTTTATATTGCAATGATTTGGGATCAATGTTTTTTAAATATGCAGACTATAATATGATGCTCCTTCTAATTTCTGATTGATACCCTAGCGTTAAAAGGTCTGATAGCCGAATTATCCGGATCTTTTCCTTATATACTACTACTACCACATGCCTATGTTTTCTAAATATGAATTGATTTGATTTTTACAAAATATTGAAATGAAGTAAAATCTACAAATCGATTTGTTTCTAGAGCACAAAGACCTACTTACCTGTGGACAATTGAACAAGATAAACCGCAGACAGGACGACTTTTATCATTTTAGACAACATGTACATCTTTAGAAACATACTTAACCTAACAACTAACAGTTTTGATAGTGATAGCCGAGTCGTAGGACACGAGCACTTGCATTCTGAACGACGAAATTTTAGACTGATCTGAATAAGGATACTGGTATATGCAGGAGATAAAACATAAAATCTGAAAACGTTCTCCGATGGCAAATAAAACGACCTGGGAACGGAGGAAACCCTGGTTATCAGCACTTTCTTCATTTCTCTCTTCGTTTCATGCATATAGTTCTGAGGACAACTATTTTATGGACATCCATCACAACAATGCAACGTTAGGGAAGTCTGAATCAATTGATCTCGAAATAGTTCTAATATTGTGATCCAGACCTTTGACCAACGTCAATAGACTCTTTTCCCAAACGTGAAATTCAGTGTGGTCCATATTGAAAGTTTTTGTAGACTATACAAATCAGTACTCTCACTTTCATGGAATGGGTTATAGAGGAACATGTATAGGGAGAAAATGGTGGTAATCAGAATTTTCTTCCATGTTATCCAAAGCTTTAACACATAACACATTTAATCCATTACCAGACAGCAACATTTTGGGATATCCAATTTGAAAGAAATTGCAGACGACATTTCAATGTGATGAAATTTCAAAATTTTACAGCTTTTTTTGGTAGAAAACATTGTGGGAAATGAAGAAATTGCTTGTCACAAGCAATTTCTTCATTTTCCACAATGTTTTCTAAAGCATATTTCTTTAGGGGCGTCAAAAGGTGTCAATGTTTGGTAATGGGTTAAATGTGTGTGTAAAAAGAACCTCTGTAGATCTACGAAAGTTAATTGAAAACACATTCAAACAATAGCATCAAGGAGCGGCGCATATACTACCGCGCGGGGATTGTTAGAAAAAATGGCCTTTTTTAAATTCGAGGTTAGATAATTCAAGAACAACCAGAGTTATCTGAACTAAAATATTGGCATTCCACACAACTAGATACCATGGAGATTCATTGTGGCAAGTGAAATTCCGATTGAAACTGTAGGAGTTGCGCACACAAGAAATTGCTAACGGACGGACAGACGGACGACCAGGGCCATACGACCATTCGGGCGTATGAAAATATAGAGAAATGACCTGAAACAATCATGAATAGGGCCACACTGACATAAATACACAATGTCTTCGGACATTAACTTACTATAAACAAGGTTGATTTTCAAAAGAAAACACCATCAAACATTTTCATTAAATTGCATGCATAGTCTTCAAGTCACTTTCATAAAATGCCATTATAATCCATCGTTTTCGGGTCCTGTTTTCGAATCTTAAACTTGAGGCATTCAATTAAGTATAATTGAATTATGTCTCTACTGTAATGGTTTGAATTTCTGGAAGTCTAAAATTTTGTGATTCAGAACAAAAAGCTGATGATTATGTATTTCCTTTTTTATTTTCGAAAGATTGTAGCGTACATATACAATCCGATTTGCGCTATGTCCATGTATGTGTAATTAGAAAGTAAGAACGACCATTAATGTATGTTTACTGGTATGTTTAAAATCAACAATTTATTTATGGTATTTACCATTATCTCTAATCTCGATTAACAATTTCCAAAACGGCAAAAATGAAAGTAATTGCAAATGACAAAATGTCTATGAATAAAGAATACATTAATGTTCAGCGTAACACAGAAAATATTAAGGCAAAAATAGAAAATACTGGCCTTTTACATATTTTGCCCCAATGTTTTCCCATTAATTCTCTATTAGGACAGATGCGCCGGAAATGTCAAGAAAGGGTATACTTTATAATGCTGCTTTTCAACAAAAACCTCGTAACTGCAGCTTAAAATAAGCTGCAGATACGAGGTTTTCATTGAAAAGCGACGATAAGCTCATGTAAACTAGTTAATGTATAGCAAATCTTTGGTTCTCTAAGTCTTTCTTCAGTGACAAAATTATACTCACCCACATCAAAATGAACTGCGGTAGGCACAACGAATCTCACAAATGTATGAAATATGTAACTACAGTATTGAAAGCATTAAGAGAAGAGGGAGAAATGGTGGTTTTCAACATTTCCTTCTTTTCTTTCAATGCTTTCACTAGACATCTCTACCCTAGACGTCAAAACAGTAATTGTCTAGAAACTGGTAAAACTGTAGTAATAGGTCTAATAAGCCTCAAATAGTGGAGAATGAAGTCAAAATGATAACATCAATATTGCACTATCCCATAGAATTATCTTATCTCAAAATTGATTCGAGCTCAGTTATGGAAAGGAGTGGAGACCCATAGAGCATTTGGAATCAACATGGATCTATACTAGATTGGGAATACACACAGTGTAATCAAGATCCATGTGATTCACTTACTAATTCTTTACTATATGGAGGAGAATTGAAAGAAAGCAGCATGATTTCTAAACAGATCTCACCTAGGCACAGGCTGATCTTGATCCAGGTTGGCCTCAAAGACCATAAGGGTAATTTTCCATATTCAATCTGGCTTATATTCATTATTACTATTATAAAATCATAAACATGGAATGTCCTTAAATGAAAGATGAGAAAAACATCATCTGAAAATTTGGCCTCGGGTGATTGTTTAAAGTTGTAGTAGATCCACTGTTTTTATCTTCCTTCTATGCACAAGCGAGCGAATCCACACCAAATAACTGTTCAAAACGTTTCACATACTTCTTCCCTTTATGCACATGCGAGTGAATCCACACCGAATAATTGTTCAAAATGTTTCACATACATCTCACAATGTTCTCCTGGAATTAGATCACAGTAGGTTATATGCACAATTATCAATAAAATATCTCTCTTTATCTTAGCATTTCTTAATACTAATGAAGGAAAGAGCTTTGACATTTTTTTCTATCATCATATGGTAAAGAACTTTACCCTTCTCATGCTGTTCACGTCAATTTCTGTTTGTGACAAAAGCTATGGCAGGCAATATAGACTAAGATCAGCCTGCACAGACGTGCAGTCTGACCTTTGAGCACACTACCTTCTTTCTACTCCATTATAATGGCAAAAAGTTAAGCTTATGTTATTGCTATGTCTCTTGAATTGGTTGTTTGTTTGAAACAAAATTTAAAGTCAGCCGGACAAGGGTTAGGTTACAGTTGAGTCTGAATTTGAGGATGAAGTGATATTTTCTGAAATGATAATTTCAACTTTTCACTGTGAATTGAGTGGACAGACAGACATGTGTAACATGTATCATGCCTTTAACCGTTAAATGATTGAATGGGGTTAACACAGAGTTCCATAGTTTTCCAGTCATATCGGGCTGCCTGGCAAACCTAAACATGTATTCATGGTATTTCTCATACCAGCTCAAACACAACATCCAATTTGCACCACAGCTTCTCAAATCTTGTAGATGATTCATAACTAATTCATCAAATTGTGAGAGACCAATGACTTTTGTCAAATGTAAGAAAGGATATTGACCTAGCTCGTGTTCTAACCCATGACCCCTGGATTGATAGACCAACTAAGATTTCTAGTGTAAAAAAGCTACCCACCAGGTTGGAATATAGGACTGCCCCTCATCCGTATATTTCTCTGCTCAAAGAATTTAAACACGGTATAGAAGAGTTGCTCATCGTCAGTGTTCATGGCTGCTTCGAGAAACTTCCGTGATGAGACTGTATCTGTTATACCGGCTTTACGAATAAACCTGGAATAAGCAGGAGTTCATTTGAAAAGAACAAATTTAACCCATTCCCAAACATGACCTGGTTTTCACATCCATAATGATAAAGGCATGGGAAAACATTAAGGCAAAAGGAGAAATTGCTGATAATCAGCAATTTCTCCATAACTTAACATAACCTTTATTCATCATCTAAAGTACAAATTTTTGTACAATATTAGATATAATAAACTAGTGCAGTAACTATTATCATGGTGACAGAAGTGTCGATCCTGTGTCTGTTCTAATAGATTTATAGGCTTTAATTTATGACTGTGTCTTTTTCCTAGTCTTTTTGTGTTTTTTTCAGGTTTGAAACGGGAAAATCCCTAGATTTTTCCGGATAGTGGGAGCATGCCTATTGAAATGTGCAGACATTTCAGTAGCCATGCTGACACTGCTTACAGTGGTGTGTCGCACATCTCACCAACAGAGCACTTTTTAGGTAATCTGCTGGTGACAGGCGCAACCATTTGCCTCAATATTTCCTGAGCTATATTGTGCACAAATCCTATCTTAATCCATATCCTATTTGCTGTCAGTATCAGCATTCAAATTGAAACACCCTAAAATTTTACCACTTGGGAAAGGGTTTAACTGGCATGACACAACATACAATCTAATCAGGATCCAAACTACCTCTTAGATGATAATCCATTACTGCTACAGGTAATGAAAAAGAGGTCAAATATATGAAATAGGCTCCAATGCATCCCAAAAGTTTTTGCGTAGAAGATCTTCAAACATGTTGATGACCAGCCGCTTGGACTCACACACATACACATGGCAATGTCAAAGACAAGCATGAAAATGCTGAACTCACACACATACACATGGCAATGTCAAAGACAAGCATGAAAAGGCATTCATTCTATTACCAAATGGAAAAAAAATTAGACTTGTCCAAATTCAAAGAAGTTGCAGAGAATTTCAAGTGAATGAAATTTTACATTTCTTTGGTCTAGTTGAACAGAAAATATTGTGGGAAATGAAGAAATTGCTTGTCAAAAGCAATTTCTTCATTTCCCACAACAAGCAATTTCTTTATTTCCAACAATGTTTTCTGTTCAACTAGACCAAAGAAATGTAAAATTCCCACAAATTTTCTATAGTCATTATCTTGTTATTCTTGCGTGATAATTGGTCAAGGATTGATATTGCCACAATGATTGCAAGTTAAAAAGTAAATCCTACCTTACTGCAGGTAGAAGCTGGTGTTTGGACAGAAGGACTTCTATAATCTCTTCATTGGCTGTTGATAACCTCTGAAAAACCAGATATGTTTGTGTAATACTGTACCAATATCCCCAAAACACAATTAACCATTCCCTCAGTTACCCTTTTTGACGCCCTTCAAGAAAATTGCTTGAGAAAACATTGTGGTAAATGAAGAAATTGCTTTTGACAAACAATTTATTCATTCCCGACAATGTTTTCTATCCAGAAAGACAAAAAAATGTAACATTTCATTCAATCAAAATTGTCACCTACATTGCCTTTAAATTTGGACCAGCCTAAAATTAGGCCATTTGGTAATAGGTTAAACATGTTATCTTGATTATCAAAGCTTGATATTTGACCTGCACCTTGACCTACAACATGGCCTTGTTATCATAATAAAGGTCTTGTCATGAGGAATATGTAAAAGTAATATGAAAGCAGTCAGACTTATCGTCTATCGGGAAAAACAAAGAAGCAGGCAGATCTTTCCCAATTATTTTTTAAATGAAAATACCAAAAGTAGCACTTGTTAAGGAAAAGTTAAAGTTCTTGATCAAATGTTTGTTTACAAAACAGCACTTACAGTGAGCATATCCAGAGCTAGTTGATGTGCTGGTGGGTACACACTCTCTAATGATAGCATTAAACATGCCTGAAACGATAAACACAGTGGATAATCACCTGATACAATAATTTCAGAAAATCTTCAATAGTTTTGTTAATACTGGACTGATTTGAATTCGGTTTGAAGCAGAGAAGGTGGACAGACGTCATGCATTAGATAGATGTGGCAACTTCTCTTCTTCAAACCAATTTCAAATTGGTAAAGAATTAATAGAAATATTGACGATTTTCAGAGTCACATGATTAACCATCGTGATAAAAGTAAAGTAAAATGAGCGGATAAAAAACAAAACAGGACTATCACTCTGACCAAAATTAAACATGCTCATCTTTGCATAATATCTAGTGAACTTGCACAGTTTGGATGAAATTTATCCAGTAATTATTAAGAAACAGAACAGAAAAGCTCCAGAGTGACACACGGAACACCAAACAAACACCTATATATTTCTGGAGAACTTTTGATGTATCATAAAAACTGCCAAGTTGTCATCTATATATTTTTTCATACATTTTTTCGTCACTAGCATTTTCTTTTTTTTCTAAATACTCTCCATGTCATAACATAGAGGTTTTGTACACTTATCAACATTTTTGCCATCTGTAATTACTTTCAATTTGAAAATGTTTACAATTATGTTTGGGACAGGGTAAATGCCTACTCACCAGTGGTTTAGAATCACTGAGTACATGATATTGTAGAAACTGGTGTAGCTGGTAAAAACAGTTGTTGTGGACCAATATGTTGATGATCAACTCATATAGGTAATGCTGAAATGTAGGCAAATGTGAGCATTCATTGTATAAATAAACAATGCTTTACCAAACAGCAAAATATTAGGGTTGTCTTATTCAAAATGGGCCGCAAATTAAACAACATGTGATGATAAAGATAGGATTTGTCTACAACATAGCACAGGAAATATTGAGGCAAAAGGAGAAATTGCTGATTATCAGCAATTTCTTCTTTTGCTTCAATGTTTTCCCAAGCCAGTTTTCTTACAGATGTCAAAACCAGGTCTTGCTTGGGAAAGGACTAATACATTAACAAGAGCATTCACAGAAAAAATATGCACTAATCTAAACAGAATCATGGATGGACAAACACACTTTGTGGTGACTTTATGCTGCAAGATTTGCTACTTATTTTTTCTTAACGAACCTGTGAAGAAAAACACTTAAGATAGGCATTTACGAGGGACGTTCAATTAATTTTGGAACTGGGGTTCTATAAGCCATAGTTATGTCGTAATTCAATTTTAAGTTTCTTCAACCCTTCGAAGTAATCCTCTATGACACACACACACTTCTGAAGTTTTGAGATCCATTACTTATATGCAAATAAATGGGCCTCTTTTGGAACGCCCCGCAGACACTGGTAAATTGCACTGCATATGGAACATGAAAGCCTATACCGACGACCAGAGGCTTTTTTCGCCATCATGGGGAACACAAAGAAGCCGTACGGGCTTAAGCTCAGCTATTAGGATGGACGAAGACGCTGTGTTGCATGTGTCTCTTTCAGGAAGTCTTGGACAAGATGACACCTGTGGACAGCTCCGTTGTCATGGATTTGGTACATGCCTCTTTAGCCGGTCGCAGACCTACTCTTCTCGTGATATTCCTTAACTTTTGCCGACATACATTTCTTGTATGAATGACCAGCGATATTGGCACTATTTGAAACAGTAATTTGAACAATACACCCGTTACATTTGAAAATTACCGCATACGAAACTTTTGCCGCGCTTTTAATTTTTTGGCTATTACGGGCCTTGTTTGATCTTTTCGCAACCATTGCTTGTTAATGACACGCCCTTGGTGCTCATAATAGTATATTATTGTTCAATCATATGTTTAAAGCTCAGAGAGCCCACATTTATTGCATTTATTGCATTATTTTAAAATATTTTTGCACGGGTTGCTCTCCGTCCTTTAGGCAGCAGGTTGGGGACCCAATTGGAATAAACCTTTCTGTGCTTCAACCCTTTCGTTAAAATCATATAACATGTCCCCGATGAAAACCCAACTTTATCTGCTACTTCTTGTTCATAGAACCATGCGTCTTGTTCGTTCATGTCGGAATCTACAGCAACATTTGCTTTGGTACTAGCTCTACCCAGGTTGCCTGAGAGGGGGGCATTAATCAGGCCAGTTTTACCAATTTCAATTTTTATTATCTTCTTAAAAACTGACGTATATTCAACGTTCGAATGTCCACGAATCTGATATAATTTATTATATACATGTGATGCAGATATTCCAAAGCCTATGCGACCTTCAATGTAGACCCGCACATCCTACTTCAGTTCGTTTTCCATTTTGCGCACAGCGAAATAGCCAGTGTATATGACTGAACCAACTTTAAAGTTCAATAACTTTTGAAAGAGTCAACGAATTCGTCTCAAATTTTGACCAAGTATAGACAGCAATTTTCCCGTCAAATAGCCGCAAGCACCACTAGTTCTATAGAAGCGTGAGATATGGTGGACCATTAGTACCACTTTTAATTGAACGCCCCTCGTATTGTTACTGAATTATTGTAGGATTTATATTTGTTTGGCTCTCACCTGTACAGGTATATCTCGTTGACTCAGCGACCGAATATACTCTATCAACACTGCTACTTTAAACTTGTAGGGAATGTCCTTAAAAGGAGAATAAATATTCGGTGCACAAGTCATAAAGCTGAAACAGACATTCGTTATACAGAATTGATATCTCTTTTTGGATAAAGAAGCTTGTATACAGAGAATATGTTAAAGGGTGCTTGTCATATACACAAGAGCTGTCTCAGGACAGCCAAGCACAACTTTCAAGTTCTGGATAGTGAAAAATTCTAAGTCCAAAAAGAGTAAGAATTCCATTAAATTAAATGTCAGAGTAATGAATATTTGCCTAGACGCCGATATTATGGTCACAGAGGCATGTGCAAAGTTTCAAAGCAATAGCATTAGTAGAAACAGAGATTTGACAAACTTTCATGTGAAACATGTATGCTGCCCCCCCACCGAGGACACACCTTTGATAATCTAGAAACTAAAGCAATCCATTGGTACTAACAATTTTCAGCTGGTTGTATAAAGTTTGGTCAGCGCTAACAAAATGGTTAAATCACTGTTTTTGGCAATACCTCAACAAACACGATCAGCAGAGTTATGGTTCATGTGCATGGATAACATTAGCAAGTTTAACCCTTTACCAGACGGCAAAATTGTAGACTGATCCAAACTCATAGGTGTTGCAAACGATAATTTCCATTCAACAAAATTTAACATTTTTTTGTCTTTCTTGGTAGAAAACGTTGTGGGAAATGAAGAAATTGCTTGTCACAAGCAATTTCTTCATTTTCCACAATGTTTTCCAAAGCCTTCATTTTGTGAGGCGTCCAAAAGCGTCAATGTGTGGGAAAGGATTAAGGTTCTATTGTCTGCAAAATTATAACTTACATCATTGTCCTCAAATATAGAAAAGACATTAGTATACATGTCTGATTGGTCCACAATCACACGACGGACATGTTCTTCTTTTGTCATCACATCTGTTGCCTGTAATGCATCAGATGAATTATTGACAACATAATAGAATAAATGAGCCGAGATCTGGAAATACGTCCCTATAGCATTTGAGACAGCCATGTTTCAAGATCAGACTTTGTCTAGTTGCAGTCTGACCTGGATCCATGTTACTCTCATATGGTTGCTACAGAACATGACAAATCTGTTGGAGAATGACATGGTTCGTGATCAGACTGCATGTATACGCAGGCTGATCTGGAACCATGTTGGGCTCAAAAGCCTGAAGGAACCATTTTCCAGATCCCGGCTCAAATATTGTACAATATATTGTACAATTATATTTTCTTAGTTTAGCAACTACACATCTCTTAAATGTAAGATTTAACCCCAGACAGCAAGGCCTTTTGACACATCTAATTGTTTTACATTTGGAAAATACTGAACAGCTTTTCTCTCTTTTTACTCAATATTTCCTTTATCATCAAGGGGCCCAAATTCTGTCATATGGAAAGGAATATTCTACAACACTTATTTAGTTTTAGCCTTCCTGTTGAATAAAATCCCAGAAATCATAGACAAAATCGATTAATCTTCTTACTTTTCAACTTACCAGAGCCTGAACTTCTGCATCTAGATATTTCTTATATCCATTGTTCAACATATCCACGATCCGAGAGATGACCGGAAGTGTGGCTTGTTGCCCGGGTAACAACATGGAACGACAGACGGACAGAATGACAGACTTGCTGCGAGAACGTTGTAACAAAAACTTGATCAACCGACACTGAAACAGTAAAATACAGAAGCATTCAAGTTCATACATTGTGAAATAAATGATGAAATGACTTGCATAATTCTCATTATAACATACTGTTTAAAACATTACAGTGCAACAAAGTCTTGAAATGAAATCTATTCAAATAAAACGTCTTGAAAGTTAGAAATTGTTTGGAAGCAAAGATTATTCTTATTTTGTTTCTTTTATCTTGGAATCAATAACACTTTGAATAAGGGCCAGATCATGATCATATTTGGGAAATGGTTCAGCATAACAACAATCAAGAGTATACAGCCACCAACCTTGTCCGGAATCATTGTAACAAGTGGTTCTAACCTCATTTCTACATGCCATAAACACCCTGATCATAGAGAAAATTACAGGTTAGTGAACATCTAAACACGATAATGTAATACAAGAATGCAGATGCTGTCATGTACATGAAAAAGTCTCTTCCATATGTATTTTCAAGTACATGTACATTCAAATATAGAAAACATCTTTTCCCGCAACATTATTGCACTTTTTAGTCCGATTTTAACAATGTTGGTGAAATGAAGAATAAGTTTGATAATTCACTTGCTTTCTTACAAATTGAAATGTAAGAAATTGAAAGAAATTTTCTTCTTGTAACAACGAAAACAAGAGTTGTCCGCGGACATCTTAGCTTGCCTATACGAGAGCTTGTCACAAAAACAGCATTTTTTTTAAAAGTAGGTCAAACTTCAAGGTCAAGGTCACAAGGTCAAAGGTCATGGTCTCAAATGAAAGGTCTTGTCGAGATGTATCTATGTATGAAATATCAAGGCTGTATCTCTAATAGTGCCTGAGATATAGGCCAGGTTTAAGTTTTTCAAAAGTAGGTCAAACTCCAAGGTCAAGGTCACAAGGTCAAAGGTCATGGTCCCAAATGAAAGGTCTTGTCAAGATGTATCTATGTATGAAATATCAAGGCTGTATCTCTAATAGTGCCTGAGATATAGGCCAGGTTAAAGTTTTTCAAAAGTAGGTCAAACTCCAAGGTCAAGGTCACGAGGTCAAAAGTCATGGTCCCAAATGAAACGTCTTGTCGAGATGTATCTATGTATGAAATATCAAGGCTGTATCTCTTATAGTGCCTAAGATATAAACCAGGTTAAAGTTTTTCAAGTGAAGACGAGACGGGACGCGACGCCGATGCCGACACTAGGGCTGTGACATTAGCTCCCCAGACATAAAGTCCCGGCTCGCTAAAAATTAATGGTAAATGATTTTCTATCGCAATACAAATTACTTTATCTAACAAGAGTTGTCCGCGGACAACGTAGCTCGCCTATACGAGAGCTTGTCACAAAAACAGCAATTTATTTAAAAGTAGGTCAAACTCCAAGGTCAAAGTCACAAGGTCAAAGGTCATTATCCCAAATAAAAGGTCTTGACGAGATGTAACTATGTATGAAATATCAAGGCTGTATCTCTATTAGTGCCTGAGATATAGGTCAGGTTAAAGTTTTTCAAAAGTAGGTCAAACTCCAAGGTCAAGGTCACAAGGTCAAAGGTCATGGTCCCAAATGAAAGGTCTTGTCGAAATGTATCTATGTATGAAATATCAAGGCTGTATCTGTAATAGTACCTGAGATATAGGCCAGGTTAAAGTTTTTCAAAAGTAGGTCAAACTCCAAGGTCAAGGTCACAAGGTCAAAGGTCATGGTCCCAAATGAAAGGTCTTGTCGAGATGTATCTATGTATGAAATATCAAGGCTGTATCTCTAATAGTGCCCGAGATATAGACCAGGTTAAAGTTTTTCAAGTGAAGACGGGACGGGACGGTACGGGACGAGACGCGACGCCGACACTAGGGCTGTGACATTAGCTCCCCGGACATAAAGTCCCGGCTCGCTAAAAATTGAAAAACAGTTACTCAGACTTTAATATGTAGTCAAACCACCCAGCAAGGGTATTATAAGTCTGTAGAATACACTTACCTAATTTTGCATCAATAACTATATTTGGTTGAAATACAATCCAGTTGGCAGAATCTTTTTTGAGGCATTAAGGAATAAAATGGCAAACAATTGGCCCTTTACCAATTGATCCAGGTTTTCTATTAGACTCTCAATGTTAAAAATAATCTTAAGGATTAGCAATTGGACTTCTAAGTTGAAAATTCAGACAGTGCCAATTGTGACAGCAACAGGTTAACCCTTTCCCAAACCAGACCTGGTTTTGATGTCTCTATAAGAGAGCTTGGGAAAACATTGAGACAAAAGAAGAAACTGCTGATAACCAGCAGTTTCTCCTTTTGTCTCAATATTTTCTGTGCTATATTGCACACAAACCTCTTCCTTTTTAACATCAATTTTGTAGTCTTCAGCAACTTTTAAATAGGACCGCCCTACAATTTTGTCGTTCGGGAAAGGGTTAAATGACAACAGCTTTAATTTAACCACTTCTATCAAAGCTGAGCAATACTTAACAAGATGTGTTTCTGAAAGACAAATGCCCCTGAAATGGCAATGTTAAGTTTTCATGTTAAATTTTCAGGTTAGGGTTAAAAAGCGTTAAGGAATGACCTTGAGGAAGGTCATATGCTATGGAACAGATAGATATCATTGAAAGAAAGTTACATACCAAATTTGAGCTTTGTATGTTGAATACTTTTGGAGAAAATGCCAATATTAAGTTTTGGGACAGACAGACGGACAGATGGACACAAGTAAAACAACATGCCCCCAATCTCTATATACGGGGGCATAAAATGTCTAGATACTAGGTAATATCCATCAAAGGATACAGAGTTCACAGTTATACTCCAACCTCTCCTGGCCTGCTTGTATATTTAAAGCTGAAAGCAGTAAATGGTATGTAATACAGTGTTCATTTTTATCATGTTTTTCAATAACAAATAAATTTGAGACAATTGCTGATGGAGAATTCCCAAATAAAGCATAAATCTAACTGCATAAATAATCAAAATCTATCATGAAAGAGATGCATCTGTCAATTTAATGTTAGCTTCATCTTTACACTTGAGACAAAAGACACCTTTACTCAACTAAGGAGAATTATCTAAAGCTGCTTAAGCATGTCCAAAATTATCTAGACGTCATTTAAAAAAGTCTCAACAAAGAAACTCACTAGTAAGATTAGAGGAGAGACGACTGTTAAATGTCCCACACTCAATCTTTCTGTAAAACATTTGCAAACATGTTGAAAATTTGACTACATTAAAATGCTCTACAGAGCAGACTTACTAGGTAAAGTGAGTTTGAATGGCTTGATGGGTAGAGGGGAGACTACAGGAAAATGTCCCATACTGAACCCATCTGATTCTCCGTCCAGTAAAATGTCAAATATCACAGACGTCTGAAATACACATGGGAAATATATATCAGCTGGTATATGACATTGAGACCAACATGGATCTAGATCAGACTGCACATAAACACAGTCTGATCAGGATCTATGCTGATCACTAAAAGAAACTTGGAAATACCCCTTACTAATCCAATCTGACTCTCCGTCAAGCAGTATGCCAAATATCACAGATGTCAGAAAAACATAGTAAATAATTTGTGAACTAAGGTACATACAAAATTCAAATCTTAATTTTTGACTAAATGGCAATAAGGGCTATGTTGTCTGAACAAGACCATATATACTCAGCAAAACTGCTAACGCATCACTCTGATCTTTGTTAATATTTCTTTAACGAATCAGCAGAATACGTTCAAAATTTGCATATATCACCTTCCGCCATTTGATAAGAAGCCTATGAAATTTCATAGTAAATACTACAGTTTGTTCTGAAATATTGAACTTTTAATAAGGACACCCTTAATTCTAAAATTCATAAAGTCTGAGATTTGATTAAAATTGGAAATTCACGCATAACTTTCAAACCTTTTGTATTGGCTGAAAGACTTCCTGTGTAGAAAAGTTACCCTTCCTTAAACAAACCGACGGCTTTAACACTTTTGTGGGCATGTAATTTATTCCCGCAGAGGTAATGTTACATCACTAGTGTCGTTGGTGTCATTGTTGGCGTCGACGGCGACGTCAGTTACGTAGACAAAAACGTATCTGTCTTTATCTTATTAACTGTATGAGATGCAGTCTTGATATTTCACACATAGACAGGCTCCACCAAGACCTTTCACCAGAGACAATAAATTTTGACCTTGTGACCTTGACCTTGAAAAATTGACATTTTCTTTTAAAAAGGTGCGTCTATGCGAGCTACGTTGTCCACGAACAGCCCTTATTACATTAGATAAGGTATTAATTTTTTCAGACTTCAATCTCACAATAAACCAGCTTTCAAAATCAATTCAAACAAAAATGATTGAAAAAGATCACAAGTTTCATGAGCAGAAAAACTGTTTTGGTCCCCTTTTCGTATGACGCGGTCACATAAGAAGTAAAACTTAGAAATAGTTTTATGGATGAGTGCAAAAACTTGTCGGATAAACATATGTCAAATTGTAAATGTAAATAATTGAAAATAAAGAAGTTAAGCAATTTTAAAAAGTGATGCGTTAGCTCTTTTGCCGAGTATATATGTACTAGAAATTTCCTACAACAAAGCATGTTGGTGTACCTTTGATGCTTGATGGTGTACTATAACTAAACTATCAACACCTACCTTTGATGCTTGATGGTGTACTATAACTAAACTATCAACACCTACCTTTGATGCTTGATGGTGTACTATAACTAAACTATCAACACCTACCTTTGATGCTTGATGGTGTACTATAACTAAACTATCAACAAAGCATGTTGGCTTACCTTTGATGCTTAATGGTGTACTATAACTAAACTATCAACAAAGCATGTTGGAGTACCTTTGAAGCTTGATGGTGTACTATAACTAAACTATCAACAAAGCATGTTGGCTTACCTTTGATGCTTGATGGTGTACTATAACTAAACTATCAACACCTACCTTTGATGCTTGATGGTGTACTATAACTAAACTATCAACAAAGCATGTTGGCCTACCTTTGATGCTTGATGGTGTACTATAACTAAACTATCAACACCCACCTTTGATGCTTGATGGTGTACTATAACTAAACTATCAACAAAGCATGTTGGCTTACCTTTGATGCTTGATGGTGTACTATAACTAAACTATCAACATCTACCTTTGATGCTTGATGGTGTACTATAACTAAACTATCAACACCCACCTTTGATGCTTGATGGTGTACTATAACTAAACTATCAACACCTACCTTTGATGCTTGATGGTGTACTATAACTAAACTATCAACACCTACCTTTGATGCTTGATGGTGTACTATAACTAAACTATCAACAAATCATGTTGGCCTACCTTTGAAGCTTGATGGTGTACTATAACTAAACTATCAACACCTACCTTTGATGCTTGATGGTGTACTATAACTAAACTATCAACAAAGCATGTTGGCTTACCTTTGATGCTTGATGGTGTACTATAACTAAACTATCAACAAAGCATGTTGGCTTACCTTTGATGCTTGATGGTGTACTATAACTAAACTATCAACATCTACCTTTGATGCTTGATGGTGTACTATAACTAAACTATCAACACCCACCTTTGATGCTTGATGGTGTACTATAACTAAACTATCAACACCTACCTTTGATGCTTGATGGTGTACTATAACTAAACTATCAACACCTACCTTTGATGCTTGATGGTGTACTATAACTAAACTATCAACAAATCATGTTGGCCTACCTTTGAAGCTTGATGGTGTACTATAACTAAACTATCAACACCTACCTTTGATGCTTGATGGTGTACTATAACTAAACTATCAACAAATCATGTTGGCCTACCTTTGATGCTTGATGGTGTACTATAACTAAACTATCAACACCTACCTTTGATGCTTGATGGTGTACTATAACTAAACTATCAACAAAGCATGTTGGCTTACCTTTGATGCTTGATGGTGTACTATAACTAAACTATCAACAAAGCATGTTGGCTTACCTTTGAAGCTTGATGATGTACTATAACTAAACTATCAACACCTACCTTTGATGCTTGATGGTGTACTATAACTAAACTATCAACACCCACCTTTGATGCTTGATGGTGTACTATAACTAAACTATCAACACCTACCTTTGAAGCTTGATGGTGTACTATAACTAAACTATCAACACCTACCTTTGATGCTTGATGGTGTACTATAACTAAACTATCAACACCTACCTTTGAAGCTTGATGGTGTACTATAATTAAACTATCAACACCTACCTTTGATGCTTGATGGTGTACTATAACTAAACTATCAACACCTACCTTTGAAGCTTGATGGTGTACTATAATTAAACTATCAACACCTACCTTTGATGCTTGATGGTGTACTATAACTAAACTATCAACACCTACCTTTGATGCTTGATGGTGTACTATAACTAAACTATCAACACCTACCTTTGAAGCTTGATGGTGTACTATAACTAAACTATCAACAAATCATGTTGGCCTACCTTTGATGCTTGATGGTGTACTATAACTAAACTATCAACACCTACCTTTGAAGCTTGATGGTGTACTATAACTAAACTATCAACACCTACCTTTGAAGCTTGATGGTGTACTATAACTAAACTATCAACACCTACCTTTGATGCTTGATGGTGTACTATAACTAAACTATCAACACCTACCTTTGATGCTTGATGGTGTACTATAACTAAACTATCAACACCTACCTTTGATGCTTGATGGTGTACTATAACTAAACTATCAACACCTACCTTTGATGCTTGATGGTGTAATATAACTAAACTATCAACACCTACCTTTGAAGCTTGATGGTGTACTATAACTAAACTATCAACACCTACCTTTGAAGCTTGATGGTGTACTATAACTAAACTATCAACACCCACCTTTGAAGCTTGATGGTGTACTATAACTAAACTATCAACACCTACCTTTGAAGCTTGATGGTGTACTATAACTAAACTTTCAACATCTACCTTTGATGCTTGATGGTGTACTATAACTAAACTATCAACACCTACCTTTGAAGCTTGATGGTGTACTATAACTAAACTATCAACACCCACCTTTGATGCTTGATGGTGTACTATAACTAAACTATCAACACCTACCTTTGATGCTTGATGGTGTACTATAACTAAACTATCAACACCTACCTTTGATGCTTGATGGTGTACTATAACTAAACTATCAACACCTACCTTTGATGCTTGATGGTGTACTATAACTAAACTATCAACACCTACCTTTGATGCTTGATGGTGTACTATAACTAAACTATCAACAAATCATGTTGGCCTACCTTTGAAGCTTGATGGTGTACTATAACTAAACTATCAACACCTACCTTTGATGCTTGATGGTGTACTATAACTAAACTATCCACAAAGCATGTTGGCGTACCTTTGATGCTTGATGGTGTACTATAACTAAACTATCAACACCTACCTTTGAAGCTTGATGGTGTACTATAACTAAACTATCAACAAAGCATGTTGGAGTACCTTTGAAGCTTGATGGTGTACTATAACTAAACTATCAACAAATCATGTTGGCCTACCTTTGATGCTTGATGGTGTACTATAACTAAACTATCAACAAAGCATGTTGGAGTACCTTTGAAGCTTGATGGTGTACTATAACTAAACTATCAACAAAGCATGTTGGCTTACCTTTGATGCTTGATAGTGTACTATAACTAAACTATCAACGAAGCATGTTGGCTTACCTTTGATGCTTGATGGTGTACTATAACTAAACTATCAACAAAGCATGTTGGAGTACCTTTGAAGCTTGATGGTGTACTATAACTAAACTATCAACAAAGCATGTTGGCTTACCTTTGATGCTTGATGGTGTACTATAACTAAACTATCAACACCTACCTTTGATGCTTGATGGTGTACTATAACTAAACTATCAACAAAGCATGTTAGCCTACCTTTGAAGCTTGATGGTGTACTATAACTAAACTATCAACAAATCATGTTGGCCTACCTTTGATGCTTGATGGTGTACTATAACTAAACTATCAACACCTACCTTTGATGCTTGATGGTGTACTATAACTAAACTATCAACACCCACCTTTGATGCTTGATGGTGTACTATAACTAAACTATCAACACCTACCTTTGATGCTTGATGGTGCACTATAACTAAACTATCAACACCTACCTTTGAAGCTTGATGGTGTACTATAACTAAACTATCAACACCCACCTTTGATGCTTGATGGTGTACTATAACTAAACTATCAACACCTACCTTTGAAGCTTGATGGTGTACTATAACTAAACTATCAACACCTACCTTTGATGCTTGATGGTGTACTATAACTAAACTATCAACACCTACCTTTGAAGCTTGATGGTGTACTATAACTAAACTATCAACACCTACCTTTGATGCTTGATGGTGTACTATAACTAAACTATCAACAAAGCATGTTGGCGTACCTTTGATGCTTGATGGTGTACTATAACTAAACTATCAACACCTACCTTTGAAGCTTGATGGTGTACTATAACTAAACTATCAACACCTACCTTTGATGCTTGATGGTGTACTATAACTAAACTATCAACACCTACCTTTGATGCTTGATGGTGTACTATAACTAAACTATCCACAAAGCATGTTGGCGTACCTTTGATGCTTGATGGTGTACTATAACTAAACTATCAACACCTACCTTTGATGCTTGATGGTGTACTATAACTAAACTATCAACATCTACCTTTGATGCTTGATGGTGTACTATAACTAAACTATCAACACCTACCTTTGATGCTTGATGGTGTACTATAACTAAACTATCAACACCTACCTTTGATGCTTGATGGTGTACTATAACTAAACTATCAACATCTACCTTTGATGCTTGATGGTGTACTATAACTAAACTATCAACACCTACCTTTGAAGCTTGATGGTGTACTATAACTAAACTATCAACAAAGCATGTTGGCTTACCTTTGATGCTTGATGGTGTACTATAACTAAACTATCAACACCTACCTTTGAAGCTTGATGGTGTACTATAACTAAACTATCAACACCTACCTTTGATGCTTGATGGTGTACTATAACTAAACTATCAACACCTACCTTTGATGCTTGATGGTGTACTATAACTAGACTATCCACAAAGCATGTTGGAGTACCTTTGAAGCTTGATGGTGTACTATAACTAAACTATCAACAAAGCATGTTGGCGTACCTTTGATGCTTGATGGTGTACTATAACTAAACTATCAACACCTACCTTTGATGCTTGATGGTGTACTATAACTAAACTATCAACACCTACCTTTGATGCTTGATGGTGTACTATAACTAAACTATCAACACCTACCTTTGAAGCTTGATGGTGTACTATAACTAAACTATCAACACCTACCTTTGAAGCTTGATGGTGTACTATAACTAAACTATCAACACCTACCTTTGAAGCTTGATGGTGTACTATAATTAAACTATCAACACCTACCTTTGATGCTTGATGGTGTACTATAACTAAACTATCAACACCTACCTTTGATGCTTGATGGTGTACTATAACTAAACTATCAACACCTACCTTTGATGCTTGATGGTGTACTATAACTAAACTATCAACACCTACCTTTGATGCTTGATGGTGTACTATAACTAAACTATCAACACCTACCTTTGAAGCTTGATGGTGTACTATAATTAAACTATCAACACCTACCTTTGATGCTTGATGGTGTACTATAACTAAACTATCAACACCTACCTTTGATGCTTGATGGTGTACTATAACTAAACTATCAACAAATCATGTTGGCCTACCTTTGAAGCTTGATGGTGTACTATAACTAAACTATCAACAAATCATGTTGGCCTACCTTTGAAGCTTGAAAGTGTACTATAACTAAACTATCAACAAAGCATGTTGGAGTACCTTTGAAGCTTGATGGTGTACTATAACTAAACTATCAACAAATCATGTTGGCCTACCTTTGATGCTTGATGGTGTACTATAACTAAACTATCAACAAAGCATGTTGGAGTACCTTTGAAGCTTGATGGTGTACTATAACTAAACTATCAACAAATCATGTTGGCCTACCTTTGATGCTTGATGGTGTACTATAACTAAACTATCAACAAAGCATGTTGGAGTACCTTTGAAGCTTGATGGTGTACTATAACTAAACTATCAACAAATCATGTTGGCCTACCTTTGATGCTTGATGGTGTACTATAACTAAACTATCAACAAAGCATGTTGGAGTACCTTTGAAGCTTGATGGTGTACTATAACTAAACTATCAACAAATCATGTTGGCCTACCTTTGAAGCTTGATGGTGTACTATAACTAAACTATCAACAAAGCATGTTGGAGTACCTTTGAAGCTTGATGGTGTACTATAACTAAACTATCAACAAATCATGTTGGCCTACCTTTGAAGCTTGATGGTGTACTATAACTAAACTATCAACAAATCATGTTGGCCTACCTTTGAAGCTTGATGGTGTACTATAACTTAACTATCAACAAATCATGTTGGCCTACCTTTGAAGCTTGATGGTGTTCTATAACTAAACTATCAACAAAGCATGTTGGAGTACCTTTGAAGCTTGATGGTGTACTATAACTAAACTATCAACAAATCATGTTGGCCTACCTTTGAAGCTTGATGGTGTACTATAACTAAACTATCAACAAATCATGTTGGCCTACCTTTGAAGCTTGATGGTGTACTATAACTAAACTATCAACAAAGCATGTTGGAGTACCTTTGAAGCTTGATGGTGTACTATAACTAAACTATCAACAAATCATGTTGGCCTACCTTTGAAGCTTGATGGTGTACTATAACTAAACTATCAACACCTACCTTTGATGCTTGATGGTGTACTATAACTAAACTATCAACACCTACCTTTGATGCTTGATGGTGTACTATAACTAAACTATCAACACCTATCTTTGATGCTTGATGGTGTACTATAACTAAACTATCAACACCTACCTTTGAAGCTTGATGGTGTACTATAATTAAACTATCAACACCTACCTTTGATGCTTGATGGTGTACTATAACTAAACTATCAACACCTACCTTTGATGCTTGATGGTGTACTATAACTAAACTATCAACAAATCATGTTGGCCTACCTTTGAAGCTTGATGGTGTACTATAACTAAACTATCAACAAATCATGTTGGCCTACCTTTGAAGCTTGAAAGTGTACTATAACTAAACTATCAACAAAGCATGTTGGAGTACCTTTGAAGCTTGATTGTGTACTATAACTAAACTATCAACAAATCATGTTGGCCTACCTTTGATGCTTGATGGTGTACTATAACTAAACTATCAACAAAGCATGTTGGAGTACCTTTGAAGCTTGATGGTGTACTATAACTAAACTATCAACAAATCATGTTGGCCTACCTTTGAAGCTTGATGGTGTACTATAACTAAACTATCAACAAAGCATGTTGGAGTACCTTTGAAGCTTGATGGTGTACTATAACTAAACTATCAACAAATCATGTTGGCCTACCTTTGAAGCTTGATGGTGTACTATAACTAAACTATCAACAAATCATGTTGGCCTACCTTTGAAGCTTGATGGTGTACTATAACTTAACTATCAACAAATCATGTTGGCCTACCTTTGAAGCTTGATGGTGTTCTATAACTAAACTATCAACAAAGCATGTTGGAGTACCTTTGAAGCTTGATGGTGTACTATAACTAAACTATCAACAAATCATGTTGGCCTACCTTTGAAGCTTGATGGTGTACTATAACTAAACTATCAACAAATCATGTTGGCCTACCTTTGAAGCTTGATGGTGTACTATAACTAAACTATCAACAAAGCATGTTGGAGTACCTTTGAAGCTTGATGGTGTACTATAACTAAACTATCAACAAATCATGTTGGCCTACCTTTGAAGCTTGATGGTGTACTATAACTAAACTATCAACACCTACCTTTGATGCTTGATGGTGTACTATAACTAAACTATCAACACCTACCTTTGAAGCTTGATGGTGTACTATAACTAAACTATCAACACCTACCTTTGATGCTTGATGGTGTACTATAACTAAACTATCAACCACATTCACAGCAAATCTACCACTCATCTCCAGTTTTAGAACATTGGTCTTCTTGGCTGTGGATTCTCTGTTAATATAAAGAAATAGAGAATTATCACACATTTGACTGACAACAAAATAAAGCACAAACTGATTGTACATAAGGTGATGAAGTTTTCTCTATCATATAAGCCTAACCCTTTCCCAAAACAAGACCTGGTTTGGCTGTTTCTTAGAGAATATGCTTGGTAAAACATTGAGACAAAAGAAGAAAATGCTGATAATCAGCAATTTCTCCTTTTGCCTCAATATTTTCCATGCTATATTGTACACAAATACCATCTTTATCAACATTCATTTTTTCAACTGCAGCACCTTTTAAATTTGAACAGCCTTAAACATCGCTGTGTGGGAAAGGATTAATTACAAAGATATTGAGAAGAGGTTGAAATTTAAAACTTGTGGTCAGAGTTCATCTTACTTTTAAGAAAATGTTACACAACCATAGTCAAAGATCTACGCTTTGACTACTTAAATCAACTTATACATGTAGTACAAATACGAATACCATTGCTTTACATTGTAAGAAAATAGACCATTTAAAAGAAGATCAAACTAGATATTTCGAGGAGCACTTTTACATCAGGAAAAATTATTTATTTTGTCTCAAAAGTTTGTAGGACTATTTGCACACAATTTCCCAATTTGATACAGTAAAGATAAGGCAATACTTTTGTGAGGGTATCTGATAGAGGACGACCTCCGCTCCAGCTGCACCAGGTCTAGGTTGATGTCTCAGTATGACAATGTATAGATTACCATATCTGTAATATAAACATTTACATAGATCAAGATCAGACAACATAAAGAACACACCAGGTCTAGGTTGATGTCTCAGTATGACAATGTAGAGATTACCATATCTGTAAAGCAAGAATGAAACACAGAGGTAAAAAAAATATCATTAGAGTAAATACATGTATTTACCAAAGTGCATAAACTCCATATGCTCATACAATTGTGTTTTTGCTAATCCATCAATTATGGCACAGGATGAAGTTTTTGTTTATCAAATATTGCCTACATTGAAAAGAAATATAATTGCAATGCTTGAGCCGCTGTTCAGCTCTAAATGTTATATTGAAGTGTTAGAACTGAAAGTTTGTTGATAGCTTTAAATATCATCTTTTCCAAAAAGCCTGGTAATCATTGAAACACAGAGGTACAAGAGCTGTCCGAAGACAGCGCGCTCGACTTTCTAAGTTGCTTAGTATAAAGGGGCATAACTCCAAATATAGTGGAGCCAGGGTCATGGTCCCTGGTAGTAAGGTAGACAGTGTGATGGTGAATAAGTATTCCAAGTTTGGGTTGAATCCCTTTGATAGTATTGAAGTTATTGATGTTTGAAAAAACTTTAACCTTTGTTGCAACGCCGACGCCAACGCCAACGCCCGGGTGACAGTATAAGCTCTCATTTTCTTCAAAAAGTCGAGCTAAAAATGTTAACAACAGTTTTATATTTACAAGTATAAACAAAGTCTAAGGTGCCATAAACGGCTAAAATACAACGTTAACTTACATGACAGCTATAGAGACATCTCTCTCAAACAGTTGTGACTTTGGTTGTTTGGCAATCACAGGTAGATCTACCTCAAACTTGGGAAGTTTTGTCATTGTGCCGGGCTTTATAACAGATAAAACAACACTCAGAATTAGACCAGGGGTTTCATTATGAAGCGAAGACCAGGGTTTTCATTCTTGACGTTCTATTTGGGTATTCTACATTTGTAGATGGTGCATAGGGTTTACGAGTAGAAGGAAAACATTCCCTCGCCTACTTTGCCCGGACTACCGGTTGGCCAAAAAGTAATAGACATGTACAAATATTCATTGACTTTTTCTTCCCGCCAGTCCTAAACAATTTATCAATCCATGAAAAAATGTTCGTCTTTATTGGACCCAAGCACATCTATATTATAAGCTATTTGAATTCCAAGAATATTTTTGTGAATGTGAAGTAAAATTTATTATTTAACATTAAATACTTACAGTAAAGTATACAGGTTGTAATGAGTTACTTTGAGGTCCTGAAGCTAGTAATAACAAACCACCATCTGGTCTAGCCTACAAATGTACAAATAACATCAAATGTACAAAATAACATCAGAGCTACAGATAAGAGGGGGTGATGGCTTTTCAAAATAAAATATTTCACTAAATATTCATCAAATCATAAGTTGAGGGTACTCATTAGCATTGTCTTGTCGAGAAAATTCAAATGAGTACTCACAACATTGGGTTTGAATTTGAAATAAAAAAAACAATAGAATGTCTTCACCATCCCCCCTCCCATCTTATCTGTTGCTTTAATTAATCGATTTCACTTTTCAATAATATACCAATCTTTTAAAATTACCCACAAAACTGCTAAAATTATTCAAAATCCTTGTTTCTTGCTTTTTAACTGAAAAAAGAATAAAGTAAAAAAACAAGATGTGTTTGTGAAACACAAATGCCCGCGAAATGGACAGATGGATGACAGACGGACAGACAAACAGACACAAGTAAAACAATATGCCCCCAATCTCTCGATACGGGGGCATAAAAATTAAATACTTTTCAATTCCAGTATTAAATGGTTCAATCAGAGGACACCTTGATCTATCATTTATTTGACTCCACAGATTTCTTCAGAGTTACTTCCCTTAGACCTAAACATCACTGTCATGAATATTGCAGCATTTATATATCTTTATGATGTTTTTATAATTTTTTATGTTTAAAATAACTCTTGTCATGCTGATTCCAGATTATTCTTGTCTCTTTGGCAGGCAGGATAGAACAAGACCAGCCTGCACATAAAGAGCAGTCTGGTCTTATTCTATACTACCTGTTCCTTTTAACCCTTTCCCAAACAACAAAATTTTTCGGGTGATCCACTTCAAAAACTGCCACATATGACAAAATAGACGTTATTGAAGATAGAATTTGTGTAAAATATGGCATAGAAAATATTGAGACAAAAGGAGAAAGTGCTGGTCATCAGCAGTTTCTTCTTTTGTCGCAATGTTTTCCCAAGCCTATTCCACCAGCATTCGAATATTCTCGGATCTTATTGTTACTCAAGATCGGCTCGAACATATTACAGTTGCCGGCATGAGCCGATCCTGCCCATATCACTCCGCAAGCATAACAACGGTAGTCTGGTCTTTAACAACGGAAGCAGACCAACTATTTAAATCTACGCCAGAAAAATATTTGAAACAAACAGCGTTCAAAAGTCGATTGTATCCTCATAAATGTGACAAAATTTTACCAGATAAAACTAGAAAATCACTGAAACTGATCATATCCCCCAACAGTGCTGTTTTTGTGCATTTTGAGAAATGCATTTCATTTGAACTGTGAGATAATCAATTGAGAAATACAGCTAACAAAAAATCAACAGACATTAACATGCATTGAATACAATCACTCAAGGGACATTCCTGCCAAGTTTGGTTCAAATTGGCCAGAAAATTGATTTTTAAAGATTTTTCAAATGATTTCTCTAAGTCCAATAAGCCACACCCTGCCACACCCACAATTTTTGACAAATCAAAAATTCACGAACAAGTTCTGAAAAGGGTCACCCAAGGAACATTCCGGTCAAGTTTGGTAAGAATTTGCCCAATGGTTCAGGAGGAGAAAATTTTTGAAGAATTATCTAATGATTTCGCGAAGTCTGATAAGCCCCGCCCTGCCACGCCCACATTTTTTACCCAATCAAAAATTCATGAACATGTGTTGAATACAGTCACTCAAGGGACATTCCTGCCAAGTTTTATTCAAATTGGCCAGAAAATTGATTTTTAAAGATTTTTTAAATGATTTTCTAAGTCCGATAAGCCCCGCCCTGCCACGCCAACAATTTTTGACAAATTAAAAATTCATGAACAAGTTTTGAAAAGGGTCACCCAAGGAACATTCCGGTCAAGAGTGGTAAGAATTTGCCCAATTGTTCAGGAGGAGAAGATTTTTGAAGAATTATCAAATGATTTTGCGAAGTCTGATAAGCCCCGCCCTGCCACGCCCACATTTATCAACCAATCAAAAATTCATGAACATGTGTTGAATACAGTCACTCAGGGGACAATCCTGCCAAGTTTTGTTCAAATTGGCCAGAAAATTGATTTTTAAAGATTTTTCAAATGATTTCTCTAAGTCCGATAAACCCCGCCCTGCCACGCCCACAATTTTTGGCGAATCAAAAATTCACAAACAAGTTTTGAAAATGGTCACCCAAGGAACATTCCGGTCAAGTTTGGTAAGAATTTGCCTAATGGTTCAGGAGGAGAAGATTTTTGAAGAATTATCTAATGATTTCGCGAAGTCTGATAAGCCCCGCCCTGCCACACCCACATTTTTCAACCAATCAAAAATTCATGAACATGTGTAGAATACAGTCACTCAAGGGACATTCCTGTCAAGTTTGGTTCAAATTGGTCAGACATTTGATTTTTAAAGATTTTTCAAAAAATTTCTCTAAGACCGATAAGCCCCGCCCTGCCACACCCACAATTTTCGACGAATCAAAAATTCACGAACAAGTTTTGAAAAGGGTCACCCAAGGAACATTCCGGTCATGTTCGGTGAGAATTTGCCCAATGGTTCAGGAGGAGAAGATTTTTGAAGAATTATCTAATGATTTTGCCAAGTCTGATAAGCCCCGCCCTGCCACGCCCACATTTTTCAACCAATCAAAAATTCATGAACATGTGTTGAATATAGTCACTCAAAGAACATTCCTGTCAAGTTTGGTTCAAATTGGCCAGATATTTGATTTTTAAAGATTTTTCAAATGATTTCTCTAAGTCCGAGAAGCCCCGCCCTGCCACGCCCACAATTTTTGACGAATCAGAAATTCACGAACAAATTTTGAAAAGGGTCACCCAAGGAACATTCCGGTCAAGTTTGGTAAGAATTTGCCCAATGGTTCAGGAGGAGAAGATTTTTGAAGAATTACCTAATGATTTCACGAAGTCTGATAAGCCCCGCCCTGCCACGCCCACATTTTTCAACCAATCAAAAATTCATGAACATGTGTTGAATACAGTCACTCAAAGAACATTCCTGTCAAGTTTGGTTCAAATTGGCCAGATATTTGATTTTTAAAGATTTTTCATATGATTTCTCTAAGTCTGATAAGCCCCGCCCTGGCACGCCCACAATTTTTGATGAATCAAAAATTCACAAACAAGTTTTGAAAAGGGTCACCCAAGGAACATTCTTGCCAAGTTTGGTAAGAATTGGCCCTTTGGTTGAGGAGGAGAAGATGTTTAAAGAAAAAACCAACAGACGGACCAACAGACCAACAGACAGACAGACAGACCGACAAGCTGACTCCTATATACCCCCCAAATTCAATTTGGGGGGTATAATAATTGATGTGATTTACCGAATATTGACAGTATATTTCACTTGAATTATACCGTTAGCTAAAGGATTGATTTGTTTTGATGATGTCATTTACGCGCGTCTACTTTCACGTTCAATATGGCGGTCACTGTATTACGCTCGAGATCATGTTGCAACCACGTTCCAAATGGCAAAAAGTTGCAAACAGTCTCGAGGGTCGCGATTGTTCCACCAGGGACAAGAGTTTAGACTATTCTATGTAAATAACTTACCATCCACACATACCAGTTTACACTCACACTCAGGGACTTTAGATTCTTCAGGGACTTCTTCTCTGGGTTTATCTGTATTAAACTTTAGTTTTGAGTACATTGTAACTTTTAATGACATACAAACATTCAAAATTTAAACATTCTTAGATGGGGAGTTCCTAAACCATTACCAGACAGAAACATTTAAGCCTTGTCCAAAATCAAAGATATTGCAGAAGACAATATCAATGTGTGTATGAAACTTTTTTCTGTCTTTCTGGGTATAAAATGTTGTAGGAAATGAAGAAATGAAGTGAAGTGAAGTGAAGACATACGAGGGACGGTCGGAAAGTAGTTGGACTTTTGACTAGTTCTCTAAAACCATTTAATTTTTTAACAAAATTCTTTCTACACTGTTTAAAGAAATTATCCATCTATGTCTATGCATTTTTGCCATCTTCGTAGGAGCTTTACTATTGCCACTATTAACCATGACGTAGACCCACTGTATTAGGTACTGTGTAACCACCGGTATCAAAGGCGTCCTGGTCTCAAATTTCTTCTCAGCAATCATTTCATCAGTTCTAGACACAAATAAATGTCGTGTGGGGTAGGGCCTGGGCTATAAGAAGGGTAAAACAACTTTTGTCATGGGTAATATTTGATAATCTCCACTGTAGATGCGGTGGTATGGGAGCGTGCGTAATCGTAAAGTAGAAAACATTTTTCTTTGCTAATCTGGGACGCGTTTACTTCAGCATTTATTCTTTGTTTTTTTTCTGAATTACTTCAGAATTGTACTTAGCAATGACAGTTTTTACCATTTGACATGAAATGACTAACTATCAGACCTCGTGAATCCACAAAAGCAACAAACATGACTACCAGCCGAATGTAAAAGCTTAATCTATTCAGAGGTGGGGAACCAGCTCGTTTCTATGACTGCTGTGACTGAGTTTTTATCCCAAGTTCGGAATTATGAACCATTATTCAATCTTCTGTGATAATGTAGTTCAAAAACTTAAATTCTTCGCGATTAAAATGACTAGACTGTTCTTTTGTTTTGGTTACCCTTGTTGTTCCTCTAACAAATAGCCTATGGTACATAAAACCCCTATCACATATAAGTGGACAGAATATTGCATATATTCAACTTTCTTTGAAAATAAACTGACCACATTAATGGCAAATGGATGTAGATTTCACCAATATATAATGTGTTTATACAGTTGCAAATGGAGAGACAGCAGCACGAAAAGTCCAACTACTTTCCGACCGTCCCTCGTACAAAGACATCATTATGTGGGAATGGGTTTATCAAATAGGTGGTATTTGTCTCCTAGTTTTTTTCCATTCTGTAAATTTCTTGATGGATCCTTTCATGACATTGCAAATACATCCTAAATCCTTATCAATGTAATCACAGAAGCATTCATTTGAAATTTTCAATGTAGATCTAATGCAACTTAGATCTAACTTTTGAAAACTGAAGTTGGTAATCTGTACACAAATTCCTGTCAAAGTATTGAATTAGGTAGTTGACCCTAATGAGAATCGCGAGAAGGCGTAATTTTTCGGGCGAAGTAGAAAACATGTGGTGGAACTTTCCACCACCAAATGTTTTTGACTGCGCCCGAGTAGGTTCGGATATGTAACGACGCCAGTCGAAAAAAGCTAATGTTTTATGAATGGCAAAATGGCCACATTACGGGTATTCTACCTTAATGCAAAATTCTTTTAAAAACTGACGCTCAACAAAAGCAAACAATTCTTATTCACCTGGTAGAATTCCACTCCATGATCAGTTATAAACACTATCTCATTTACATTGGTCCAGACAAAGCCCTTCACTTGTGTGGAACGTCCCTGAAATGATACACATCAGACATTAATGACAGGTACATTATACTAGTTATACAAGCCTAACCTGGTAGAGTTCTACTCCATTATCAGTTATGAATACTATATTATTCTCATTGGTTCAGTAGAAACAGTCTAGAGTTCTTCCTTACAGTAAGTCAGTGTACTGCCCCTGCACCTTCAAAATTTCTCTAAAATCCATTTAAGGTTTACAAACTGAGAATGAAAACACCACATTCTAGCCATACAAAATGCATCAAATTACACAAACTTGTAAATACATTCCACATAAGTTGATTCACTGTGCCGGATTTCAAGATAAATTGATAATGCTTCAAGAAGAAAATAATTTACAAATATTTTACTCTATATTCATATGCAAGGGAGGTAATTTTGAACATTTTTGTCAAATATTTCCATAAGTATACATTAATTCGAAATTCTAAACCATACAAAATGCTTATGTTTGTATTTGAAATGGAAATGTAACTAAGTTACACAGTTTAGGAATTACTGGCACTTTTCAAATTTCGCCTCTGGTGCTGCATTTCATTCTGAGTTTGTAAAGTCAATATCAAAATATTTTGGGCCGTGGAAAAATTGTGAATTTTGAGCAATTTCTTCTTGTTCCACTATGTCATATTGCATTAACACTTTATATGCAAGTTTTATGTAAAAAAGGACCAGTGATATTCTTCCATCCAGCATCAAATCATCCTTGTTTAGTTATTAACTGTTTCCCAAACGACGAAATTTTAGGGTGATCCACTTCAAAAACTGCCACAAATGACAAAATGGTTGTTATTAAAGATAGGATTTGTTTAAAATATGGCATAGAAAATATTGAGACAAAAGGAGAAACTGCTGGTTATCAGCAGTTTCTTCTTTTGTCTCAATGTTTTCCCAAGCCTTTTCTACTAGGGACGTCAAAACCAGGTCTTGTTTGGGAAAGGGTTAAAATCAAATCATATGATCTGTCTTTCAAAAACAGGTTTCTTGTTTTAGTAAAATAAGCAGAATGAAGCTTACCTTACAAGTCTGTGAATATTCCTGCTCATTGGTTGTCAAATCTTCTTGAAAATTCATGAATTCCTGCAAACAATAAAGATGACAGTATAAATGTATCACACAGTTTGTATAATAATCCTTTCCCAAATGGCACAATTTAAGGGTGGTCCAATTCAAAAGGTGCTGCATACGACAAAAATAGATTATTATCAAGGTTGGATTTGTGTGCAATACAGCATAGAAAATATTGAGGCAAAAGGAGAAAGTGCTGATGATCAGCACTTTCTTCTTGTGCCTCAACATTTTCCAAACCTTTTTTAATAGGGACGTCAAAACCAGGCCTTGTTTTGGAAAGGAATAAATAATTCTCACTCAGGTTAGTGGCAAGTGGCAAGTGCAGACAAACAAAATGTTGGAAATCGTGGTTTAACCCTTTCCCAAATGGTGCAATTTTAAACTGCTCCACTTTGAAAGCTGCTGCAGACATCATAACAAAATGGATATTGATAACAAGAGGACCCTGAGGGCCGTAAATCGCTCACCTGAGTAATGTTTTAATAATGCCAAATAACTTTGCATATCGTCATTGTAAATGCAAAACCTCGTATCTCGTTTTTTGAAAAATTTAAAGGGGGTGGGAAAATGTGTAATAACTTTTCCCAAACTGAAATGTTTTACTGGAAAATTGGACATATTGTTCACAAATAATGTGTCATTAATATAGATCAGTAAAATATCTCAAAACCTACGGGCATTGTCTAAACTGGGCGCACAAGTTTATGCTTTGAAAATCGCGACAATCGACATACGAGGTTTTACATTTACACCGACGATATGTTACACATTGTTGTTTACAGAAATTGATCAGCTTTTATGACATTTTCCATTTTCTGATGCCACAGCAACCAGAGTTTTTCATGGATTTCAATTCTTTTAGCAATTTTTATAAGGGACCACCCGATGAACATTACTGCCAAGTTTGGTTGATTTTGACCCTAAAGTTAAGGAGGAGATGTCGTTTAAAGAAATGGTTGAGCTTTTGTGAAATTTCCCATTTTCCGTTGCCACGGCAACCAAAGTTTTTCATGGATTTCAATTCTTTTAATTTTTATAAGGAACCACCCAAGGAACATTTCTGCCAAGTTTGGTTGATTTTGACCCTGAAGTTTAGGAGGAGATGTCGTTTAAAGAAGTTGTTGAGCTTTTGTGAAAATTCCCATTTTCCGATGCCACGGCAACCAGAGTTTTCCATGGATTACAATTCTTATAGCAATTTTTATAAGGGACCACCCAAAGAACATCTCTGCCATGTTTGGTTGATTTTAACCCAGAAGTTAAGGAGGAGATGTCGTTTAAAGAAGTTGTTGAGCTTTTGTTAAATTTACCATTTTCCGATGCCACAGCAACCAGAGTTTTTCATGGATTTCAATTCTTTTAGCAATTTTTGTAAGGGACGACCTAAGGAACATTTCTGCCAAGTTTGGTTGATTTTGACCCAGAAGTTAAGGAGAAGATGTCGTTTAAAGAAATAGTTGAATTTTTGTGAAATTTCCCATTTTCCGATGCCACGGCAACCAGAGTTTTTCATGGATTTCAATTCTTTTAGCAATTTTTATAAGGGACTACCCAAGGAACATTTCTGCCAAGTTAGGTTGATTTTGACCCAGAAGTTAAGGAGGAGATGTCGTTTAAAGAAGTTGTTGAGCTTTTGTTAAATTTACCATTTTCTGATGCCACGGCAACCAGAGTTTTTCATTGATTTCAGTTCTTTTAGCAATTTTTAAAAGGAACCACCCAAGGAATATTTCTACCAAGTTTGGTTGATTTTGACCCAGAAGTTAAGGAGGAGATGTCGTTTAAAGAAGTTGTTGAGCTTTTGTGAAATTTCCCATTTTCTGATGCCACGGCAACCAGAGTTTTTCATGGATTTCAATTCTTTTAGCAATGATTATAAGGGACTACCCAAGGAACATTTCTGCCAAGTTTGGTTGATTTTGACCCAATAGTTTAGGAGGAGATGTCATTTAAAGAAGTTGTTGAGCTTTTGTGAAATTTCCCATTTTCCGATGCCATGGCAACCAGGGTTTTTCATGGATTTCAGTTATTTTAGCAATTTTTATAAGGGACCACCCAAGGAACATTTCTGCCAAGTTTGGTTGATTTTGACCCAGTAGTTTAGGAGGAGATGTCGTTTAAAGAAATTGTTGACGCCGTGACGGACAGACGGACAGACGGACAGACGGACGCCGGACATTGATAGATCGCAATACCTCACCTTAAGCACTTCGTGCTCAGGTGAGCTAAAAATATGATTTGTGTATAAAATAGCATAAAAAATATTGAGACAAAAGGAGAAAATGCTGATAATCAGCATTTTCTTGTTTTTCTTCAACGTTTTCCCAAGCTTTTTCTATTAAGAGCGTCAAAAGGTGTCACTGTCTGGTAAACGGGTAATGTGTTTACATGTAGAATTGTATTTGAAGTAAAAAACAGACAACTTTTATTTTCTATTTGAAAAAATGATAACAGCAAGACATACCATTATGATTCCTTTAACTTACCACAGACTTTGAGGTTCTCTGTATAGCCAGTATTTTTCTGTCTGGAGAAAACTTGATTGATATCACCTCACCCCGATCCTCCATCCTAGAACAGAAAATTGAAATTCTATCATATGAAGGAGTAGTAATTCTCAAAAAATTGAAATTAAAGAAATGGGGGAATTTACAGGATGGACACAAGACGCCAAAGATGGGCTTGAATTGCTTACTTGACACAATGTTCCTAGATCATCTTTAATTATCTGTACTATTTATGTATTGCAGAACCTAAATACAATCTTATAAAGACCAAAGAAGAATCAATATGCTTATGTGATAGTAAGTCTATCACATCCTCTACATCTATATGGACTGTATAATAATTTTTACACAAAAGCGGTACTTGACAACAGCAACAGTTTATAAGGCTTACCTGAAGGTGATGGCATTTGGATCATTAGGGCCTTTGACAACTACACCCATTGATCCTCCATTCCTCACAGCAAACACCTGTAAAAGATCATTCCAAACTTAACCAAACAGAAAGCGTAACCTAGATTTCACTGATAGTTCACATAGTTCACATAGTTCATAGAGGCTGTACACTAGGTGTATAAGCTAGTTAACTTCTTAAGGCCCTTTCTGGTGCGTTTTCCCTCGATTTTATTGTTCCAGTAATTGGATGTCTTCTTTGATTTCACTCGCGTTTCACTCACGTTTTTACACACTGACACACGTTTTTACGTATTGTTGCAACCATTTTTTTTGTACATTTTTGATTGTCTTATTACGTTATTTTTTCTTTCAAAAGATATTGACTATTTACACATTGCTATTTATTTCTAAATTTTTTGCTTTTTGTTAAAATATAATCTAGACATTATTTTGTGTTGTAAGAGAGGTCAGTAACTTAATTTACTGAGCTCAAATAACTTAACACCCTGTCTAGCTCACTGTGTTTAACATATCTTTATAAAACTATTTACATATATTTGACTATTCAAAGATCTGTTGTAGTTTCACCCTTCAGGGGTTGAAAAATTTCTTCAAACCTACTAGTCCTGTAGGACTAGTAGCTCTGAATTTCTACTCGCCCTTAAGGCAACCCAACTCGCCCTTAAAGATGAAGAAAATTTTAGACTGTTGGCTCTTATGGATGCATTATTATGCAAATAACATAACTCATTGACTCTACAAATAAAGTCTCTTCAGTATAAATGACAGACAGGGCTCGCGCTGGCGATCGCCACTTCAAAAGTCATAGGCGAATAAGGCAACAATTTTATTAAAAAAGATGGTCAATAAATTGAATGTGGCTCAGACTTGACTCCCATGGGTCTTGCTATCAATTTTTGTTTGGGGCCAGGGGCCAGTGAAATTGGGACAAATAGCGACGTTTCAACCTAAATTGGGAAAAACTAAAACAAGTTTGTATTCATACTGTCACTCAGTTTCAGCTGCAAATTAGACTGTAGTGGTGTAAAATGCATTTTGTACATACTCTTGTTTAAGAATCTACTCTATAACTGTCTTCAACATGTTTGCAAATGAAGATGAGGTCTTAACATAGGGCATTCTGGGTCCTAATTGGGAATTTTTACCAGAGAATTGGGAAAAAAAGATACTTTTTGCCATTGGGAATGGGGCTGAATAACGGCCCCAAATTTTGGCAAACAAGACCCCTGACTCCATCTTTTACCATAAATCAATCGCCGATTAAACATTACTGTAAACGCTTACTTTTTATTTAATTCGAAAGATAGATTAGCTGTCGAAATGGTCGAGTAAGCACACCAGTTTAATATGTACAACTACCCGGTAAATGTGAAAGAATTTCTTTGTGTAATCGCAAGGCGGCATAACAGAAAGAGACAACGCATAACATGTGATAATACTAAAACCATCTAACGTCGGTGTATTTTCTACGTAGATAGCGTTTTCTTTTCATTGCTTCATCCCATTTTCCCGCGTTTTCTGGCATGGGCAACTTTTGTAAACAAATCATAGTAAAACGTAACCTTATTTGGGTGCGGAAAAATCATGTGATTATATTGAAACTGGAATGACTACGTCATCAATTGACTGTGTTTGCGGCGTCTTTGATCTCGCTCAATTCATCGCATATGAGTAACACAGATTTACTCTGGTTTCCTTGTTTAGTTTCACTTTCGGGATTGATCGACATAAAAAGGAAAAGGTCTTATTTTACAGCAAATATTATTGTTTCCGATATGAAGTTTGAAATAAATTCTTTCTTTTTCGATCCTCCCTCAATCCGTGTGATTCAAGTCCTAAATTTGCACTCGCCCCGTCGGACTAGTTCGTCCCAAAATCTACTCGTCCTACGGCATTTTCTACTCGCCAATGCGAGCGGGCGAGTGGATTTTTCAACCCCTGCCCTTGTTGCATTAATCCGAGTCTTCTCTGATGTAAATACGCTCTTTGATATTTTGATTTTTCGCTATTTACATCAGAGAGCGTTGCTCTTTGAAAAAATCAAGAAGTTCGCAACAAATTGTTGCGCATCGTTCACCGTCCGATCTTAAACGCTATCGTTAAAACCCCTGATATCGATAAATGAACCATTTATTGTTATGGCTGCTGAAAAATTACGACCAAAAAGTATTTTCTAAAAGGTTAATAGGCAATGTTTTGCAACAACCCTCACCTGAGCAGCCTTTGTTTACCTTGACCTTCCATTCAAAACCAAAGGTTATACTCATCCAGCAGGCCGATTTGAAATGAAATTTTTGGTCAGGTATGACAAAAAATGATTTATTGATCTATACCCTACAGTGTTTTACCGAGTGATTCGATATGATACACAAAAACAAAGCTTCAAGTTACTTGTAACATTACCGAACTTTCCGCTGTTTTCAAAGAGCAATGCTCTCTGATGTAAATAGCGAAAAATCAAAATATCAAAGAGTGTATTTACATTAGAGAAGACTCGGATTATTGTTGCATCTATATCTCTTATCGATAGCAATCTGCAGCAAATTTGTTCCCAGGAGACCATAGTCTGTTTAACCTTGACTTGAAAATGTTCAGTGTAGGTGATCACAGTATGGTAGGTACGCGGTTGCCTCCCTTTATCGTACACAGACATGCATTCCAAGATGGCGGCAGGAAACAGCACAGCACGGTAGGTGGTCGATTCACGAGACTATATCGTTTTTGTATCTGCATGTAGGACGCTGAAGTGACGTTGTCCCAGTCACGTACATGTTTGTCTTTCATTCGCTACATGTCGTCACCTCGACCAGTTTCTACATTTCATAAACTTTGGTGTCGAATCCAATGGCCACAACGACGAGTCATTTCAAGCGAGACTCGGCTCGATTTCGTTCGATTTCTAGCGTTTTCACTTCATGGTTTGCTAATTATTTGGCAGATTTACAGAGTTTGAAGCAGTGAATTTCAGTATTTATCAACATGTTTGTTGAAATTGAGTTTTTTCTGGCCAAATTTTGATGTTGAAAGTTTCGCTACTGTACATAGACATGCAAGGCATGAAAACAACACTGTACATAGAGATGTACGGTAAAAAGTGTACATAGAGATGCTCAAAATTCAAACCAAACACTGTACACAGAGATCATTAACAATATGTACATAGTCTCAACCTCATTCTCAAAAGAAAGAAACTTTCTTAATATAGGCAATTCAAAAGCATTTGTTTTTAAATGATATAAGATATATAAAAATGGGCAATTCTTCATGAAAGTTGCCTTGCCGTGTGATTACTTTTGATTCATTCAGCATATTTAAGGTATAACAATGACCTCTAAACTTAAGTTAATTTGCTCACATAACATAGACTTCACATTAACCCATGCGATTATTAATTGGCGTATTTCTTATTATCTTAAATTATAACTAGTAAGGAGCTATTTATACATACCAAGTCATTAAATATGAACGTTCACCTTTGCAGATAAAATCAAAATGTATTTGTTTTGAAAGAAAATAAATGCTGCTTTGCATGGAATTTTCACAATATTGTAAAAATTCCTTGCATACTTTCTGTATTTTTCTACTTGTAAATTAATGAAAGTAAAACGACAATAGTCGCATTTTAAAGCCAATTGTCTTTGGAAATTTACGTGAAGAAATGTTCCGTTTCACATTATGTTTTGATGAAAGATACGACTGTGATAGAAAATGGACTACATATCTCCCTGTTAATTACGAAGATAAACTATCTTGGCCTCGTTAATGCAGAAATAAACAAGTTTTGTGACTTGAGCATTGTAATACATGTACGTGGGAGCAATTCAGGGACATGTTTGTGTCCTTGTTTGACTACAATACATTTTTGTAATTTTTGATACCAAATATGCCAATAGTTTGCTTACATTTATATGGAAAAATGTTTACAACCAAATGCACAGTTTGTTTTGCGTGTCACTATATATTGGGCGATTACGATCTTTAACGCGTGCGGGTACGGGTACGTGCAAGCTGTCCAATAGATAAAACTTTTTTTTCAGACGGAATTTTCTCCCTACAACATGACATAATACTATGATATTCAAGATGTAACTCTAATCATTTTTGGCATGATGTTCTAGTTAATGTAAGATCTGGATCTACTCTGTTCCATAGGACATTACAGGTAAAATGGATAAAGTGTTTAGTTCTAGGATAGTATGTCACTTGATTCAACTATGGACTCGTATTAAATATGTGAATATGTTGATCTTACTATACAGGAATCAACTTTTTATGCTCCCCGAAGGGAGAGGATATAGCGGCCGCTTTGTGTGTCCGTCCGTCCGTCCGTCTGACCGTCCGGCATTCCGTCAGTCCGTCCGGAACTATTTTCCATAACCATTGAACCGAATTAACTGAAGCCTACCATGTGAACCTCTTATGATATTATGTGGGTGGACTTTTCCTGTTTTTTTGGATTTTCAAGAGGCCTGGTCACGGGAAAGGGGACTTAGGGGAAAATACAGTTTTTCTCTAATTTCTCCTACTCTAATGGTCAGTATTTAATAAAATATCATATTTGAGTAGCAAACCAGATGTCCTTGAGGATAAACTATTAGATATTAGTGTATGTCATGGAAAAAGGGGCTTAATGTTTGTTAGCTTTACGTTAGCTCCGACATAGAGAAATCGAAAGAAAATTCTTTAAAAAATCAACCATTGTGCCAATTTGAACCAAACTTGGAGGGAATATGCCGTTGGATTTTTTTTTAATGCCTGTTTGTGACAAGCATTCATCGGGGAGCATAATCCGTCGCTGACGGCTCTTGTTTAACAAAATAAAAGTTTTTCTTACTCATAAATGTTTCAAAGCAGCAGAAAGTAATGATGTCATATAATGACGTTTACACAATTTCTACCCGTACCTGTACCTGTACCCGTATGCGTTTAAAATCGTAACCTGTCGAATGACACGCTTTTCAATCACACTTCTCCCTATGGTGTTTGAGAGACGAGCGCCATTTGTAAGCTGTCCCACATTTACTGCACACATATTTTAAAACTTGTCTGTGCATAGAGTCGTGATGGTTTTTACGTTCACTTGGCCATGATGTTAAGCATTGGTCACAATTTTCACATTTGTATGGCCGACGGACCTGGACATCAAATATGCTGAATGAATGAAAAGTAATCACGCGGCAAGGCAACTTTCATGAAGAATTGCCCATTTTTAGATATCTTAAGTTTCTTTCTTTTGAGAATGAGGTTGAGACTATGTATAGACAGCGAGATTTGACCCGGCAGAGCAGACCAAGCGGAAAGGTCAACAGACTTATCGTCCAGGGGTGATAGGTATGCCGGAACCCTCGTGATTTGACGAACACTTCGCAAGCTTCGCTATTTACAGCTAATAATCATATTATTCAACGACTTAACAGTATTTGCAGGTGCATACATTTGTCGCGTCATCTTAAAATGGCAATCGGTTAACTGAATATGCAAAAATGCCGATCCTGGTCAGCGGCCTGTGTTATGACCAGGATGTGAACTGTATTCAAATATTTTCATTTTTTGGAGAGCACGCCTATTTTAATGATTAGCTTTATTGAAATGTCAATCCAAACGGACCACGGTAGCTTAACATTTTTATTTGACTAGATTAGATAAAATCTTATTTTCACATGGCGGCACAATGCTGTATAACGGATACAGTGCATGCTTTTACGTAAATCAACGACGGACCATTCCCATCTAAACTGGACAATAAACTTTTCCATTTTTTTGTACAGTTAAGGTCACTCTGCCGGGTCAATTATTTTCCTCTATACATATTGTTAATGATCTCTGTGTACAGTGTTTGGTTTAAATTCTGAGCATCTCTATGTACACTTTTTACCGTACATCTCTATGTACAGCGTTGTTTTCATGCCTTGCATGTCTATGTACAGTAGCGAAAATTTCAACATCAAAATTTGGCCAGAAAAAACTCAATTTCAACAAACAAGTTGATAAATATCGAAATTTAGTGCTTCAAACTTTGCAAATCTGCCAAATAATTAGCAAACCATAAAGTGAAAACGCTTGAAATCAAACGAAATCGAGTCGAGTCTCGCTTGAAAATGGCTCGTCGTTGTGACCATTGGATTCGACACCAAAGTTTATGAAATGCAGGCACTGATCGAGCAGACGACATGTGGCGGATGAAAGACAAACATGTATGTGACTGGGACAACGTCACTTCAACGTCCTATATGCAGATACACAAACGATATAGTCTCGTGAATCGACCACCTACCGTGCTGTGCTGTTTCCTGCCGCCATCTTGGAATGCATGTCTGTGTACGGTAAAGGGAGACAACCGCGTACCTACCATACTGTGGTGATTGTACTACATCATTCGTTAAACTATTCCACAGATTGATAACTCTATTACTAAAACTGTATTTTCTTACATCTAATTTGAATAATAATTTTAATAAACAATCAACAATAGCAAGACTCGCCAAATATAATAGAGTAGTAATATTATCTGACAGTAAGGGGAAGTATTTGAAAACTGAACTAGACAAAATAAAGTATGTAAACTTTGAGTTAGTATGGTGGGCCGTTAGTGGACGAAATTCTTATTGGGGATACAAATACCTCATTGACCACATACATGAATTGCGTGATGGTAAATCTACATTAGTCCTGTTTTGGCATTTTACATGCGATATCACGTACAAAGACGGATCATTTATCTATGAAAGATATCAAGATTACATTGATCTAGAAATAAGGCTGCTTCCTATATTGGAAAATCTCAAAGACATACACCTCCTAGAAGATACTATAGACATTGGTCTACTTGAAGTTCCTCCCATCTTTAGTGCGGAGTGGAACAAGTTCAAAGAACACCCAAATTGGTCACTTTTCGACGACACAAATTTGGAGCAGAATATTGAGGATTTAAATAAATTGATCAGAGAATATAACGTCACATTCAACTATACCTCTCCTAAATTTACCTGCGACTTCATACATAGAAGAAGAAATACCAGAAAAACTAGCAGAACATTGAAAACAAAAAAGAAACTACATACATTTTTACTAAAAGACGGAGTCCACCCTATCCAGATCGTAGCGCAAAAGTGGCTGATCAGAATCATCGCAAGCTGTACTGAAGTTGACCCGCACCAATAGAAAGCTTGAAATGTGAATTGTAGTCACTGTTAATTTGAGTGATGGACTGCCGTACCAGATTTCAGTGACATTCACAGTTCAAATTATAAGCCTATCAGTGACAGTAAAATATACATAGGAACATGGCAAGTAACAAGATTGTCAACCTTAGCTTCAGTGGCCAACCACACAGCACGCCCTTAAGAAAGTCAAATGAAACAGATAACAAGAGGAAGTGTACATCTAGCCCAGATGACAAAACCACTAAATGTACTAAATGCGACAACGAACACAACGGAAAATACATCAACTGTAGCTATTGTGCTCTTCCATATTGTGTACGTTGTTCTGGTTTAACACCCAGAGCATATGATCTTTACAAAAATGGTGGGTTATCAGAATTTCAATATACATGCAAATGTTGTAAACAAATCCAACCCTCGCTATTGAATATTGACCGAAAACTTACAAAAAGCATTCAACAGCAAGAAGAGAGAATCAGTAATCTGGAAGAAAGAATGGGTCGCGTACATATAGAGACTCACCACAAAATACAGAGAGACCTTTCAATGTTCAGAGATGATCTTAACACAGAAATAGACGATAGAATTAGGACAATTGTAGATGAGAAGACTAAAGAATTAGAGGACAGAAGAAGACGTGAGATGAACATTGTTGTATTCTATTTAGAAGAAGGCACTAGCGCAACAAACACCGAGAATAAAGTGTATGATGAAGACATAATCAAATTAATAGCATATCAACTTGGAATCGAAAATCTACAAATTGAAACGTCCTACCGTTTAGGAAAGAAGAGTCCAGGAAAGGTCAGACCATTGAAACTTATACTAAAGGACAGAAAACAAAGAAAAACACTTCTGGATAATGCAAGACACATCAAGGAGAAAGTCACAGGTCAATACAATAGGGTTGTAATAGCGAAGGACATGACAGATGAACAAAGGGACGAACGGAGAGAAAAAATAAAGAAAAATAAAAAGCTGGAAGAAGCACAGAAACAAGTAAACGGTAGACATGACATACGACACACATCATTTATACAGGGCCCACAAGCAGAGTTATCGCAAGAGATGAATGATCCCTTCCTCCAGGAAACAATAGTCGACAGGGCATCTGATAACTCCTTCATGGAAGTCAGCCATATACCTGAAGATGTCACAGTCATTGGAGGTCAAATGCTCAACCGAACAGTCATAGAAAATAAGAAGGCAGGACAAGTCCATAACAAAACCTCTGCAGTGAACCCTCCATGTGAATAGTTCGTGTTTTACCCGCAAAGGGAATGTTTTAACCCAAAATAAGAAACCAGTGCCTGTAACAAACACACATAACAAAATCAACATTATTTACACTAATGCAGACTGTATGACCTCAAATAAGTTTGAAGAGCTATCATTACTAGTCAACCAAACTAAAAGCTACATTGTGGCAGTAACAGAAACAAATCTAAAAAACCAACAAACTGATGTGAACCCAAGTATGCTGTTTAAATTACAAAACTACAACATATTCTACACAAGCGACCAGGGCAGGGGGGTTATGATATATATTCACAGTAGCCTAAAAGCTGCACAAATCCAGAATAAAACAGATTTTAAAGAATCATTATGGATAGAGGTGACAGTAGGAAAAAAGGAAAAAATCCTCATTGCCTGTCTTTATCGAAGTCCCAACAGTACTCGTGAAAACTCCGAAGCTATGATACAAACAATAAATGAAATGGTTACAAAACAATACAAGCATGTAGTTATCGTTGGTGATTTCAACATGAAATATATCAATTGGGAAACCTTCTCAACACCAAATAACGAAAACCACATAGAATACAAATTTATAGAATGTATCAAGGATAATTTCATGACGCAGCATATAAACAAACCAACAAGATTCAGACAAAACAACGAACCATCACTCCTAGATCTTTTGTTAACTAACTGTGAAAACAACATAGAGAACATAGAATACCACCCATGCCTTGGAAAAAGCGATCATGTTGTTATTGCCTTCAGTCTTGTTTGCAGCCAAACAGTCGAGTTAGAATCGCACCCCAAGTACAATTACAACAAAGCTAATTGGGCCTTAATCAATCAAGAAATTAACGAGACCCCATGGATGACCGGCGATGATATCGATGTACAGACAGCCTGGAATGATTTCGGATCAAAATTATCAATCATAAAAGAAAAACACATTACAAAGTTTAAGAAACCACCAGGAAGTCCAAGCTTCAATATCAACATCGAGACCAGGGTAGCCATTAAAGACAAAAAAAAGAAATGGTTCAAATACATACAATGCAAAAACCACCTAACATACGAACACTACAAAATAGCAAGAAACAAAGTGAATAATTTAATTAGGAAAACCAAATATGACCAAGAGAAGGTAATTGCCAAGAAAATCAAAGAGGACCCAAAGCTTTTCTGGAAGCATGTAAGAAAGAAAACTAACACAGTATCCGGAATCAGCACAATAGTAGTAAATGACGAAAATGTAACAAGTGACATACGAATAGCAGATGAGTTCAACAGCAACTTTACAACAGTGTTTACAAACGAGTCCTTACCTGCACCTATACCAAGAACAAGTAGTGATACAATTATTGAAAACATAGAGATTACAGAAGAAGAACTTAACAAATCAATAAGGGAGATAAATCCATCAAAATCTCAAGGTCCAGATGAAATCCATCCTAGATTTATACATGAAACAGTATCTACTATAAGCATCCCCCTTCTTGCCATATTCAAAAAATCACTCAAAGAAGGCCAACTCCCACAACAGTGGAAACATGCTAACGTCACACCAATACATAAGTCAGGACCTAAGCATAGCGTGGATAACTACAGACCCATTAGTGTGACGTCAATATGTTGCCGACTGATGGAAAAAATTATACGTAACAAAATTATGGTACACTTGGAGGAGAACAACCTACTACAGGTAAACCAACATGGATTTAGAAAGGGAAGATCCTGTATCACCCAGCTAATTGAATGTTTAGAAGATTGGACAGAAGCAGTAGACAAGAACAAAGATGTTGACATTATTTACTTAGATTTTAAAGCTGCTTTTGATAAGGTTCCACATAAAAGACTCCTGAACAAGATATGGAACATGGGAATACGAGGTAACATCTACCTATGGCTCGAAGACTTCCTTAAGGACAGAAAACAAAGAGTGGTAGTCAACAATCAATTTTCAGCATGGAGAGATGTTACCAGCGGAGTCCCTCAAGGAAGCGTTTTAGGACCAATCTTATTTTTAATTTTCATAAATGATTTACCAGATGAAATCGACTGTCTAGCAAAACTATTCGCAGACGATACCAAACTCTACAGGGAAATTGAAGAAACAAATGACGAAATTAGATTACAGGACAACATATTTTCAGCTTGTAACTGGACAAAATCTTGGGAAATGGTCTTCAATCCTTTAAAGTGTAAATCATTGCATATTGGCACGGGAGAAGCTGGTGAATACTACATAAAAGACAAAAATGAAAAAGTAACAAAGATTCAAAATGTAGAACAAGAAAAGGATCTTGGTGTCATATTTGACAATAAACTTAATTTCCATGAACACATAAGTAAAAAAGTTAAGCTAGCCAATAGAAATCTAGGTATTATTAATAAGTCATTCAACTTCATGGATCCAACAATGTTTCTAACTTTATATAAATCTATAGTAAGACCCCATTTAGAATATGCCTCTGTTATTTGGAGTCCAAAATACAAAAAAGATGCAAGACTAATTGAGAACGTCCAAAGAAGGGCAACAAGAATGCTCAAATCATTTAAATCATATTCTTACAAAGATAGACTTATCAAATTAGGACTACCAACTCTTGAATATAGAAGGGACCGTTCGGATCTCATTCAAACATATAAATTATTGAATAACATAGACAAGACATCACGACCAATATTTACAATTAGAGACTCTACAAATACTAGAGGACATAATCAAAAATTGTTCAAGAAAAGATGTAACTTGGATGTGAAAAAGTTTAGTTTTTCAAACAGAGTTGTAGATAAATGGAATAAACTTCCCCATGATGTAGTCAATTCTCCAAGCATCAATACATTTAAGTCACGCCTAAACAAACAGTGGAAGCCAAAAAACAAATTCGAAGCCATGTGCTATAAATGATAAAGGACAAATCTGTAAACAGTGTAAGGTGCAGTAGTACACTCAAATAATAAATAGAAACATAAAGTTCTAGAAACAAAGAAACAACATAGTCAGTGTGAAGGAAATATTATGTAAATAAACAATTTTTTTAACCAAAGAGTATTGTTTTAAAATCCTTCAACACAGGAAGGAAGAAACAATATGTGTTTCAATATAAAATTGTTTTATCAGGCAAAATATTATTCATGCATGCTCCAAATTGCAATATATAGTGATGCAATTAATCAATTTCTTCAACTAGCGAAATCTCCATATAAAACATGGTATAAGGATTTTTTTTTTTTTGAAGTACAATGCAATCTATAATATTAAAACAAAAATTGCATATTAGAAGAATTGTTTGTTCCAATACAATATATTGTGAATTGGGGTATCTTAAGTGATGAGTAAATGTAAATAGAAATATTGTGAAGTTAATCAATATTGTGCGCAAATGTATATGAATATGTGTTACTCATTGTGCGTGATAATTATGAAGAAGTGTTAATAATTGCGCGCGATAAAAAACCAAGTGGTGCTAAAATTGTGCGCGACCAACATCAAATAAACAAACAAGTGGTGTGACACCCGGCGGGTGTGACAACAACAAATAAAGAGACCAAGAGTCAACGGAAGTCATAAACAAACTACAAGACTGTGAAAACACTGTAAAAAAGGGCCATAGAAGCTTTAAAAGCTTATGTACTCAGTACAACTGGCTTCGAGGACTATATGAACTATATGAACTATATGAATGTATTTTTGTAAAGCTTGAGATTATTTTCCCCTAGTTCCGACTTGGTCCCTATTCCCCAAGTTGCAAAATTGGTTTTGAAGTTTGATCAATTCCATTTAAAATTTTGTATACCTGTATTAGATCTGACCTGTCCCTCCTATATTCTAGGGTTGGGAGTCCTAACTTTTATAGTCTTAGCTTTTATTGAAAGAATGTCCTGTTGAAATAATATTTTACTAAAAAAACATTAAATAATGTGATTAACTAATAAAAAAATAACATGATTATTGAACTTAAACGGTTTGGTGAGCAAAAGAATGACTAAACCCAAAATAAACAGAAAAAAAATGTTGACTGTCCGAATTTTTGCACATCCGAATATACAGCTACATTTTTCTTAAAACCTTGATTTTGAAGTTAAATCGAATCATTAGACATTGTAAAGATGTACTTTACCTGCTGATTTGCATCATCATAAAACACATTTGTTGCTTTACTGACAGGATCAAATCTTATTGGAGATTTACTGAGTTCAATGTAGTGAAGACCGTCGGAGGAGTTCGCCATTGTTGTTGTTGTTGTTTTCGTCGTCTGCATAGACTGGAATACAGGGAAGAAGAAGAAGAAGAAGAAGAAGAAGAAGAAGAAGAAGAAGAAGAAGAAGAAGAAGAAGAAGAAGAAGAAGAAGAAGAAGAAGAAGATGATGATGATGATGATGATGATGATGATGATGATGATGATGATGATGATGGATGATGATGATGATGATGATGATGATGATGATGATGATGATGATGATGATGATGATGATGATGATGATGATGATGATGATGATGATGACGATGATGGGGAGGAGGAGGAGGAGGAGGAGGAGGAGGAGGAGGAGGAGGAGGAGGAGGAGGAGGAGGAGGAGGAGGAGATCGAAAAAGAACAAAACTAGATCTAGATAGCTAATCGGAACATTCGACCTCTTCACAGAAATACATGCATATCCCAATAACATCATCAGTAGGCCTAGTGCTCAGTGGCGGATTCAGGATTTCTGTAAGGGGGGCTCGAATATACAAAAAGGGGGTTCGTTTTCTTAAAATTACACAATTTTCACTGAATATCTGCATAAAAATGAAATAGCCTATTCATGATAAAAAGTTATTGAATATATACAAAAATATTGAAGATGTTTTAGATTGTTGTATCGTGTGATTATCCACCCTGATAAAGTCGTTGAGAATCGCATTTATAAGTTACATGCCCTTGAATTTTACACATCTGTTAGGCCTACTTCTATCATGTATGGTTACATGACCAAATACAAGAACGAAAGATGAAAGTACTAGGCTACTGATGTAGACGGGCGTGCATGTTTGAATGTATTTGTAGGGTTACATGCAGGTGATGCACGGCGATGATGACTGTGTACTGCATGAACTTTTATCATCAATTTAGATGAAACAAGTTGAAACATGGGTGTTTCTCGAAAAAGTCTCGGCTGGAATCAGTAGAGTTCGCGACCATTGTACATGTAAGAATCTTAAGAAAAAAATCACATATTGCTTTTATTGAATCCATATTTCTGCCCTACGTGTCAAACGATCATGACTTTGTGCATGGTAATCGCCTATATTCAGATCTAACGCCTACCAGAGTCACATAATTTCAACAATTCTGGAAAACTTTGATTGGTTCTTTGAGACAATTAAAAGAAGAAAATGCTGATAACTAAAACATTCTAAATATCCCCGAATACTTTCTAACGAACTACTCAATTTGATTTAAAATAATTGAGCCAGGATTTGGAAAAACGTCCCTTAAGGCATTTGAGAACAACCTAGATCCAGACCAGCCTGTGCATACGCACAGTCTGATCAGGATCCATGTTGTTCTCTAATGGCTTCTTTGTGACCTGTAGCAACCATAGAAAAGCAGCATCGATCATCGATGTCTGTCAGTCTGCGCTTAGGCACATGCTGATCTTGAAAGGTGACTGTCTCAAATGCTATAAGACGTTTTTCCAGATTCCTGCTAAATTGCAATTTGTTTTGTTATCTACATCTTCTCTCACTTGGTTCGGGGCTACTGTATAGTTTGTCATTTTGGAAAATTATTAACCCCTTCCCAAATAGCGACTCCTTTTGGCGACATTTCTGGATGTGGATTAAGAAATTTTGTAGAAAAAGAAAAAAATCTGATAGATCTAGTTAGCATTTTCTCATTGTCCCAAAGGTTTCCATTGCTATAAAATGGAGATTTCCACTTGAGTCAATATTGTAGTCTGTAACCGGTTGCAATTTTGACAGACCTACACTTTTGTCATCTAGAAGAGGGTTAATGGCAATGAACTTTGCGCTAAAGATAGACTGGCTTTAACGTAATATATTGACGAATCGTACGTTTTGTTATAAAATCTCGTAACTACGGCTTTTAATACTATTTTTGTCCGAGATTTCGCCACGGTTAACTGAATAAAATCGTTCCCTATTATTTCTTTATTATGCTGCGTCATTCTGTATTAGACTCAGTGTGGACGTGACATTTCACGTAATATCGACCCTGTCCTCTCACCGCATGACCTAATTACTCTTTTTGCCAAGCGATAAACATTTGGTGTTGCCCAAATTGAAAGAAGGTGCAGACGACAAAATAAGCAATTCGGAAAAGGAAAACTTGAAATTCATGCCAGAGAAAATCTTGCGGAAAAGGAGAAAATGCTGATTATTATCTCCCCCCCCCCCCCCCCCCTTCGAGAGTATCTAAATTATGTAGGGAGGTAGAGAGGTTGGATCAATATATCTCGTTTAAAAAAAGGATTAGCATCTAAGCTGACGGTATAGTTTGTAGTTTTATCCACCTTTTCCGAAACGGCTACATCTGGAATGTTCCAATGTGATAGCTGCTACAGACCACAAAATGAATATTGATAAAGATTGCATTTATTTGTTTCAATACAGATAAGATACTAACATAAAAAATGTTGAGACAACAAGAGAAAATAGCGGTAATCGGCATTTTCTACTGTTGCCTTGACGTTTGTCAGGACGTTTTCTATTAGGGACATCAAATGTGGTAAGGGGTTAACCTAATTTTGAATACATGTTCCACTTGTAAATAACAATGAGGACGCATATGATACAGCACGACCGAGCTGTTTTGTTTTACCCCTAACAATTGGATTGAGCGGAGTTTTTATGTTTTACGCTCACTCAACAACTTATAAGGTCATAATATGGAGACGGGACCTCGGTTTAAAGTCTCATCTGAAAGACTGGAGATGAGGAGGGGGATCGAACCGGCGACCATTGTAACAATGCAGCTCTGAACAGATTGAGATAAAGAGAGAAAATGTTGATTATTAGCATTTCCTGCGTTTGTAGCAATTGTTTCCTGGAATCTTGAATGTTAGTATTTAACCCTTTCCCAAACAAGACCTGGTTTTGACGTCCCTAATGGAAAAGGCTTGAAAAAACATTGAAACAAAAGAAGAAACTGCTAATAACCAGCAGTTTCTCTTTTTGTCTCAATATTTTCTGTGCCATATTGTACACAAATCCTATCTTAAATAACATCGATTTGGTCATTTGTGGCACTTTTTGAAGTGGATACCCTAAAATTTTGTCGTTTGAGAATGGGTTAAACGTCTTGGGGAAGGAAACATTCTCCCTGGCGAGTCAAAGGATCAAACAAAAAGTCAAAATGCAAGGCAATTTCAGACGACAAGCTAAAACGTACGGAAAGGCACCCAATTATTGTAAGGACAACATTTGGTGAAAATGAGAAAAATTAAAATAAATATTTCAATGTTTCCAACTGTCTCTTTATTAGAGGCTTACACAACAGCAATTATTTGGACATCAGTTAAATCTCGACTCAAAAAGAAAGAAAAATCAAGAGTTTTCTGACTTACGAAAAGCATAGATCTAGGCTAGTCTGTACTAGCTCTGTGGCTGACAAGGGTCGGAAATTTACCACTAAAGTACGTTAACCCTTTCCCAAATGACAAAATTTTAGGGTGTTCCATTTCAAAGGTTGCTGTAGACAATAACTTTGATGTTAAAAAGGAAGGAATTTGTGTACAATATAGCACAGAAAATATTGAGACAACAGGAGAAACTGCTGGTTATCAGCAGTTTCTTCTTTTGTCTCAATATTTTTCCAAGCCATTCCCATTAGGGGCGTCAAAACTAGGTTTTATTTGGGAAAGGGTTAAAGTACGTCTACGTTTATATGGAAAAGAACGGTATCTCTTGACTGACCTTGTGTTTAATCTTAACACTTTCCCAAACAACCAATGGTTCTGATGTCCTTAACCCTTTCCTAAACAAGACCTGGTTTTGACGTCCACAACAAATATAAAAAATATTATAATTATAACCAAGAAAAAATGAGACGAAAGGTGAAAATGCTGATGTCAGCATTTTCTTCTTTTTTTCCCAATGCTTCCACAAGTATTATCTATAAGGAACGTCAAAAACATCTTGTTTTGGGAAATGGTTTGCTAAAAAAATGTATGCATTTAGGCACACACTGATCTAGTTCCAGAGTGGTAAAAATGACAAATGGGTACCCTTTTCCAGACGCCCGCTGACTTTATTGTTGTATAAAAAATGCGATAACATTTCGATATTGAATTTGGTCTATATGCACTTGAATTCAAGGTTGGCCTACGTCTGCAGTACTTAATCTGTTCAAACATGCAATTGGAAAAGAAAAAAAACGCTAAATACAAAACATTTGACAAGAAGTACCGATAATTCATCTTCGCTAGCCAAGGTTGAACCCACCTACGTTTGTATTCATGTGAATACAGAAAAGACGTTACGTCGTAGATGTCACCCTTGGCTTGCGAAGATGCCGATAATTAAGATAATGCACGCTAATATGGATAACGTCTACGTAACTACACCTGAAGTAACCAAAAGCGTCTTTGTCTTCATATTCCATATCCCAATGGTCAGGATTTACTTTGATTTCTCAATCAATTTTATTAAACAAAAAATAAAGCTAAGAGACCAAAGTTCGATGAGCATATACAAACTGTTGGATTATTCTAAGCGGGGATTTGTCAACGAGAATTGGCGAGACGTTTAAATGTAAATCAATCAACGATTTCTCACTTTCATTAATATAGCCAATCTACAGTAATTGTTGCTGAGCATCAGCGTCCTGATCAGCCATTCATAACAAGCCAACGTCAAGATGATGACGCGACGTCAAAAGTTGGGGTACAACAGCGTAACGTCACGTAACGTCGAATTTTGTCATTTTAACACCTTACGTGCGTGGTATACGAGTACTTATTGATAAACACAAGACTTCGCTTATCCATCTGCCAAATCTATTGTTCAAAAAATGAATAAAATTAAATATGTATTATCCATAATTGAATGATTAAGCTTTCATAAATATCTAAGCCATATATTTCCATGTAGATTTACGGTGATGTATATTTCTGTTTTACATGGGAAAAACGGACGTTCCTATAATTCATCTCATTTCTTTTTTAAATAGATAATCATAATTTGAATGAACTCACTTGTGTTAAAATATCGTTGCCTGGAATTTGACGGATTTAAACATAGGCATATTGCCATAGAGAGGTGCATTATAAAGCATTTGTTTAAGGGAAAACGTACAGATGTGGCCATGTCGGTTTTACCTGCGGGAGTTCAAAATAAATCCCCCAAACGATACATATAATTTGATTCTTTATTGGTCATTAAACTACAGTCACTGTTCATTTGATAAACTTAATTATGCAATTTATGTTACATATAACGCTTAAAATGGGCATATTTTTCATTAATTCACTGTCGAAATTCTGGACTTTCCATTGTTTCACGTCCATGTAAAACTATATAGACCTACAGACAAATTAATAAATACAGAAACAATTTATATCAAGAAAATGATTCGCCAATAGATATATAGGTATTTAACCAGCGCATCATTCATTGATGACCTTTTTCACGACTGATCGCAACTATTTAACGTGTGCGACATCACCTGCAAATGACGTTAACTCATTTTTTTTTATAAATTGCGGCATTTTTGAAACGCTGCCTAAAACACAATCATTGCTTTATTTTACCCCAAATCATTACAAAACTTTGCATGTCGCAAATATGGCTCAGATGTATTCTTATTACAAGCCACTTTTGGACAATTCTAAATGCAATGGCAAAACTCGCTGCTTTAAAAAAACACTATCATGCGTATGCGACGTCACCTGCAAGTGACGTTAACGTATTTTTTTGTAAATTGGGACATTTTTGAAACGCTGCTTCAAACACAGCCATTGCTTTATTTTACGCGCAATCATTACGAAATTTTGCATGTCGTAAATATGGCTCAGATGTATTTTTATTACAAGCAATATTTGGACAATTCTAAATGCAAGGGCAAAAATCACTGCTTTAAAAAACACTATCAGGTTTTCATGAGTATGCGACGTCACCTGCAAATGACGTTAACGTATTTTTTCCAAATTGGGACATTTTTTTAAACGCTGCTTCAAACACAACCATTGTTTTATTTTACGCGCAATCAATGCGAAATTTTGCATGTCGCAAATATGGCTCAGATGTATTTTTATTACAAGCTGTTTTTGGACAGTTCTGAATGCAAGGGCAAAAATCGCTGCTTTAAAAAAACTACTATCGGGTTTTCATGCGTATTTTACGTGACTGGGACATTTAAACAGTAAAATTACATGGGTTGCAATTAAATATCTTAAACCATAATTAAGTCGATTAAAATATAGTTGAAATGTATCTCGTCATTCAAATATCACGCAGATATCTTAAAAAATTGTTAATTAAATCAATGCTTTAAAAATTGACCCTTGAAATTTAATTAAAAAGTTACAAAACTTAGCGGTGTCATTTTTCGACACCACCTTGCTGCCGGTTGACACCATTAATGTGAAAATCGCACAATGTTTTGGCTAGCACCAGTGCTCTTCTGTGATGCAATTTCGCGCGTTTGTTATAAGAATTCGCAAAACACCTATATTTGTTCCTTTCGATGCAGAGCGTAAAGAGTTACAAGTTACAACGTCATTTTTGCTGTATTGTACATGCATTGCATTAATAAAATGGCAGTTATTGTTGTCTCAGGTAGTCGAAAGATATATGGTATAAAAGAACAAAATAACAGGATCCCGATGGTATATAATTATTCTATATGTTTGTTGACAAAAAATAAATGTATTCCGTTTAGTACACTGAGTAACGTTTTTGAACACGTGTACCCCAACTTTTGACGTCGCGTCGATAAAATACGTCAACGTCACTTACGTAATTGGTTTACAACAACGGTTCCACTACAATTGTAATACAAAGACGTTGCTATTGACTAAGTCGCGCCAGAACAGTGAATCAACGAATAAGATATTGAGTTTTTCACTAATGGCAACTATGCCCGAGACAGATCCTTACAGAAAGTCATCGTCAGATCAGGGTGGGTTGGGCCTCGACATGCTAAAACGGACGCCAAAACTTTGGAATACTCTGCAGCAATGTATGGTACATAATTCAAGCCCAAACGTCTAAAGATTTTGTTTAAACTCAATGGTCAACAAGGTCACGTCCGTTGAACGTTTTTGATACTCAGGGCAAAATTACTCGTTATTGAATAGAGAAAAATGTCGCAATCCTAACACCGCCTCTCTTTAGATGGCTATATCTCAACCATTGAATCGAATTTTTGTCTGAAATTTTCAGGAAATGTTAGGAAGATGTCAAGCTTTTGTCTAATATACAATACTACATAGATGAGTATGTATTTTGCATATTATTACCGAATGAACTTCAGTGGTGAGCTTTTAAAGTCAGTCAGTATATAATCCAAATGACACAACGCTTCTATTCTTTCAAAACCTCGCAACTACAACTTAAAACAGGCTCTAGCTGATAGGTTTTAGAAGGAAATAAAATGTTGGCAAAGATCAAGGACCATACTGTTCTTTAAAGCCCATTACCAAACAACAAAATTTTAGCCTAGTCCAAACTCATAGGTGTTGCAGACGACAATTTCCATTGGACAAAATTTAACATTGTTTGGTCGTTCTAGGTAGAAAACAGTGTGGGAAAAGAAGAAATTGCTTGTCACAAGCAATTTCTTCATTTTCCACAATGTTTTCCAAAGCCTTTATTTTGTGGGGCGTCCAAAACCGTCAATGTGTGGGAAATGGTGAACAGCTTCTTTTTAAAAGACAAGCTTGGATCCTGATCAGGTTGTTTTACACACACGTTCATCTTGATCCCTCATCATTCGATGTCTTTATATCCAGAGTTCAGCACAAATTCATGGTAAAGCAATTGAAAAGCCGTGGGTTGTTTAATAAAGGAGTTGTCGACTGAAATACAACATGTATATATAAGCTAACAATTTAGATCTAATAGAGAAGAGACAGTTATATTTTAAAATGTAGTAAAGCCTATAGGCTTATAGATGATAAAAAAGAATAGCGCCTTATTGTGATCGAGGTTACATAAATAAGATTAAGATTTGATAATCTACCAGTTTGTGATAATCCACATCGACTGTCATCACATCAATATAGGTTATTAACTTCTTACCAGATATTACGTCACGTGGTCAGTCACGTAACAAAACACGTGGTCACGTGCGTGACGATGTTTACAGAATCTCGAGAGGTCCTTCACACGCGTGACGTCAAGATTACAAATAAAACCTTTCCGCGATGCGGAATCACGTAGCAAAACAATTTAAGAAAATAGTCTATAATTTTGTTAGATCTAATACGTGACATGTTTGAATTCGGCCTGTTCAAGCATAGAAGGTGTGGGAAACGTCAGGAATTAGCTGGATGTTGAAGATCTTTTAAAATTGGCTGATAAAAAGTTATTGACAATCAATCACAATATAGCCTACCTAAAAATGTTGTTTGCGACTCCTGTCCCTTTTTCTATTTCCAATTTCGCCTGTGGTTTTGTAAAAGACTTCGGGTCATGGTTTGATCAGGGATCCGTTTTGTTCAGTTTCTATAAAACTGACCCAGCATTATATAAGTCATTCAGTATAATAGACCTCGTGCACTGTCGCTTGAACGTAAAGACGTTTAAATTCTGTAGAGGTGCGTCAAAATAGATTTTCTAAATGCATTTTTATCCAGATATTTGAATAATATATTGAAAATTGTTGCTTAAGGGGGAATGCTCCAGTTTCCTATTTTTTCCCCAATAAAAGAATTTATTTATACTTTGTATGTTGAAATAACATGTTATTACCAACTGAAAAATAAAATAAAAATGGATGGTCAGCGATCTTGTTTGAATTTTATAGGCATTCGTATCACATACCCCTACAGCGAAAAAATGCACAATTTCTTGCACCTGTCCAATGTCACTAAAATCTTAATAAAATGCTGTATATTCATCGTTTAGTCCGGAAAACGGATTTAAAGTAATGTTTTACATTTGATAAGAACAGAAAACCCAAAATATGTGCTACTATAAACGCGTAATGTATAAAACAGCATGCTCACGTGTTCGGTTAGATCAACGAAGCTGGAGTGTTTTATGTCAAAATTTGCATATTTTTGGAAATATTTCAAGTTCTACATAATATAATTTGATAAAACTCCCTCATTGTACAGGGTGGATAATCACGTGACCGGGAAGGGTACACTGTATAAGAAAATGGCGGCTTGAACTCCCGCCTGGGATCAGTTTTCGGGTAATTATTCATGTTTTAACAATTATCTCTTGAAGAGACATAGCCTATCATATGCGCATTTTCATTATTCGAGCTCCGCCACCAACAACTACACACAAAAACATGCATTTTTGTCAAACATCGTGGCAGTTTGCGTCCACTCGCAACCGGCCACATGTTTTTGGGTGGATACAACGGACGAGTTCAAGCCTATTTTGGACAACATTACCTTTAAATGCCATATACTTCAACAAATTCCGTATGAAATCGTAGGCTTTTGTCAAACACACTCAGTGGCTAAGTAAGAACTACAGGGAATGGTGTGCTTTTCTAAAAATCAAGGTTTTGGCTGATGGATACCTCGCATCATTCATCTTGTTTGGGATACATCGTACTCTGGCATAATATACGTTTCATATGGAATGCACAATTGAGCTCTAGATAGTAAATACAGCGAAAACAACTTTGTATTGTATGTCAATAATAAATAATTGAATTATCTCACTGTAATGACGTAAATCGAGCACACAAATATATTTATATTTCTGTCAATCCAGTATAGTCTTATGTTGAAATCCCTTTCAAAAAAAGTTCAATTTAATTTTATAGCGGAGTACCCACCCATTTTATGCTACCGAGACTTGAATTTTCCGGTGGAAGAAAATAAAATAAAAAAAAACTTGCTGATATTTTTCAACCGAATTTGTGACATGGAATATATGGTTTTGTGGAATTTACAATTGAATAGATATGTTGGTATTTAGAAATTTATGCAAGAAAATGTGTTTTCCCAGTTTTTGTCTTGCTCCAAAGAAGGAACAGGGTGGAGTCGTAGCCACAAACCAATACCCGTCATCAAGTTTGTGGCTACGATATCGCAGCTACTGTCATTTCGCCTACAAATCAGTTTTGGTCACTCTATATTTCGATTTTAGTGCGAAAGATTAATCAATATTACACTGTTTAAACTAAATTAAAGTTAAATTATCTCAATAGTATTTGAAAACGAAACCACTCGTTCATCGTAATTCCAACCAAGTAGATCGATAAACCATATCCTGAGATGGGTGGGGTAAGATTTAAATATTTCGATTGACAGCTACAAGAAAAACTCGCGAATGGAGGCCGTCATCGCTGGTATGAGATAAAAGTTGCCAATGTGTAGGGATTTTATCAGTGAATAGATAAATAAACTATCGCTTTCATGGAAAAGTACATTAGCTTTCAAAATTTGATATTTCATTTGTCAACTACAAACGGCTAAAACAAGGTATTTGGCACACAAGTGTTTCACTAGGTTAACCCACCCTTCTAGCTTTCTTGGCATGAAACAAGATTCCAATATCAAGAATTCATTACTTGAATCATTAAAATGTATGTGTGAATAGCTTCTGCAGCCATTAGTGAAAAGAATCTAAGCTTGCATTAAAATACAAAATTGATCTGAATTTTGTAATAAGATATTTGGCTGCATTTTTATTTGTGTAGTGTCCGGAACACTTTACAGTGCAATAAAAAGTCTTGAGCTTATGTTAACATGAAACAGATTATTTCATTTAGGCTACCATATTGAAAGCTGTAATATTCAGACTATTGAAGCTTTGTTGTAAATGGATCCTTAGAAAAATCACCATTGTAACAATTTGTTACGGACACTAAATATTCAAGCTTTGGTCTATAAATGTCCAATTTTCTGAGACACAACTCTAAAAATATGGGTACAAAAAAACTACCAAAATTTACCGTAGGAACTGTTTTATCAAATCAAAATAACGTTGTTTAGAAACAATCAAATACAACTCATCACATGTACCTTGAATTCTAAAATTATTTTGTTGAGACAATATAACGCCCCAAAATGGCCATTTTTGGGATGTGAATAGTGAAATAATTAAAAAAACGAAGCTACGTATCGCCCCAAAATTTGGTAGTCAATGAAAATAATTACAAATCTTGAATCAAAAAGGTTGATTGCAAATGCTATAGTTTTTTGCTAAAGTGCATATAACATCATAAATTTTGAAAGTGGACAAATACCGTGTTTTAGCCGAAAGTTCATACAGGTTTTGATAATCTTGGTTATTATTTCATAGTAATGTAAAAACGTCGATGTAAATGCAAAACCTCGTATGTCGATTCTTGCAATTTTCAAAGTACAAACTTGAATCCCCAAATTAAGACGATTCACGCAGGTTTTTGGATGTTTTCATTTATCATTATTAAAAACATATTATTCGTGATCAATATGTCCGAATTTCAAGTAAAACCCTTCAGTTTCGGAAAAATTATTAAATTCTTATTCATCCCCTCTAAAATTTTCCAAATACGAGATACGAGGTTTTGCATTTACACCGACGAAATGTAGTTTTAAAGCCTTATGGGGGGTAGTGACATGTAAATCATGTTATTTCCAAATCAAACCCTTTGATGTTGATACCCAGTAGAAACTGAATCAAATTGATTGGAAATTTCAATTGTGTACCAGCAGCATAGTTTTTTTTTAAAGGGTTTACATTATTTATTCTAATCTAAGCGTTTGCATTTCAGTATTTCACCGACTGACAGAGACAACTAATCTAAACGGATCAAAGATGTCAAGGCCTAGATAGATCCTACAACAACAGTAAAACAATGACAAGTAAATGACAAGTTTTGGACTATTTTTCAAACCTTCGCTCGGCTCTAATGATCTGGTTCCACAAACGTGCTAGCATTCCAGGGTCAATCTCTTCTAGCTGAGTCGGGATATTTTAGTAAGTGGGTAACTGCGGTTACCATCAATTCAACGAAAGTAGGTTCAAACCCTGGCTCTGCCAATATCCTTGCTAACATTTGACACAATTTATATCTTCATCACCAAATGGGATGAACAGGTGGTTGTTCAGATTGTATTTTCATTGTGTTAATTGTTGGTACAGGTTCGAGAAATACTAGAAACACATGGTTAGGTGAACAAGTCACACTACGTATATGACTTGAAAAAAATGTTGAACGCAGCCGCTGTGCTAAAGTTTCATTGAATCACTGACTATTTTTGGTCCAATAGAATTATAAATTTTATATTTGCCGAACAGTGTTTGATTCAAATTGTATACCGTGTTTGTAATAAAGAAAGAATTGCAGAGAACACACTGTTAGGTGCTGCAAATTTTGAAATAAAATGACCATTTCCCAAACAAGACCCAGTTTTGATGTCCCTACTATTTAGGCTTGGGAAAACATTGCGACAAAAGAAGAAAATTCTAATAGCCAGCATTTTCTCTCTTTTCCTCGATACTGTTTGGCAAGACCATTGAGATTTCTTTCTTTTGGCACGAAAGGCTGTCAGATGGCTAGGATTGGTTGTTTTAGTATAATAATTTATTGTATTGAGTGTAAAAATTAAACCAGGGAACACATTGTAAGATGACAAGCTAATGCAGCACTAACTCCATGAAAGCAGACTTTATCTACAAAAACAAACTTGATTTTTTTGCTGTATATTTCCAGGGAGTGACTGAATTGGACCATTAACGAAACAGCTGAATACAAAATCATGATGTTTTACTGGTGTTTTCATCTGTGGAACATAGGTTGAAGGAACTTATTTTCAAAAGTGAGGCAAACAGAGGGAAAAAGATGACAATGATGATGTAGACTACTGCTGCTGAGGAAGGCTGGTTAGGATACAAAGACGTTGATTGCTATAGATCGAGCATCAGTGATTGCAAACTTAACCCTTTCCAAAACAAGATCTTGTTTTTATGTCTGTAATAGAAGAGGCTTGGGAAAACTTTGAGGTAATAGGAGAAAATGCTGATAATCTGCATTTTCTCCTGATGCCTCATTATTTTCTGTTGTTTTGTTGACAGATCCTGTCTTAATTTACACAAATTTTGTCATCTGAAGCCCCTTTCTAATTGGAAAACCCTGAAATTTTGCTGTTTTGGAAAGGGTTTATGGAATAAGTGTTTTGAATAGGAAGACGGCTATGTTTGAAAATAAAGTAGTTTTAATCTGACTATCTGACTCTTTCTATATAATGAAACGTTATTTATACCCCTTTATTCATGGCGGCTGGTGCAATTTTTAAATCAGACTTGCATCTATAACTTGGTGGAAAAAGATGAAACTGTTAATACATCCTTTTCCCAAATTGATGCGCTAAAAAGCTTTTTTCTTGAATACCCATCTGGTCAATGGTTCCTCCTTTTCCCACTGCGGTATTTCTGATGATATTTTAGACTCTATTTGACATATTTCTATGGAAAATCTGTAGTACAATTTAACCAATTACCACACAATGACTCTTTTTGACTCCCTACTAAAAGATAATGGCTTTAAAACATTGTGGGAAATGAAGAAAATGCCAGTGACAAGCAAATAAAGCATTTACCACAATGTTTTCTACCCAGAACGACCAAAATTATGTCAAATTTCATTCATTCATTAATATTGTTGCCTGCAATATCTTTGGATTTGGATCAGTCCAACTTTTGCCGTTTGATAATGGCTTAACTCTTTCCCACACAAAACTTTGTTTTGACTCCCCAATAGAAAAGGCTTGGGAAAACATTGAGACAAAAGAAGAAAATGCTGATATTCAGCACATTCAGTATTTTCTCCTTTTCCTCAATATTTTCCAGGTTACATTGCATACAAATTCTATATCTATCAACATCCATTTTGTGGGCTGCAGCAGCATTTGAAATAAGACCACCCCAAACGTTTGCTGTTTGGTAAAGGGTAAAGTCAACAAAGAATTTATCCTGTGAGTGACTGGAGCTGCTATTTTTATATTCAAGTCGCAACGCTGTCGTTCCGGCTGTCTGTTCATACTTCCATCCGTCCGTCAGTCATTTACCCCTTTCACCTTTTTATTTTCTTCCATATCCAATGAAGATTTCATATTATACTCCAGGTTTGCATAATTGTCAACAACCATTTTCAACTTTGACCAGTCTAGCTGAAAGGATTAATCCATGACCACATCATGATACTTTGAAATTGATGACCCACAAGATAAAGGATTATGAATATAAGTTATGATAGCATTGTGAAAAAATGAAGAAATTGCCTGTGAAAAGCAAGCAATAATTTCATCTTCCACAATGATATTTTCAATCAAGAAATTTTTGAAAGATTAAAACATAAAATATTATTCACTTGAAATTGTCGTCTGCAACATCTTTGAATTTGGACCAAACTAAAATTTTGTTGTTTTACAAAGGGTAAAATAATATCACATTGTACAAATGGTAATACTTTATTCTATATAAGAATACCAAGTAGTATCAGATTCACAACGATTGAACAACTTTAAAAGCTGTAGGTCTGTTCATGGCAAGACTTGGAAATATTATCCATGAAAACAACTTGAAGCTTGACTGTAGTCTTCATCATCATGTATGACGGGGGCGTAGTCAGGAATTTTGTTATGTTGACAGAAGCCCAAGGTGTAGGTCTATAGTCTAGTCCATTTGACGCATTTTGACGCCCCAAAACAGAAAAGCTTCGGAAAATATTGTGGAAAATTCTGAAATTTCCTCATTTCCCACTAATGGTTTCTACCCAAGGAGACCACAAATATAAAATTACGTTCACTTAAAATTATCATCTGTATTAACATCATTGATTTTGGAAGAGTCAAAATTATTGTAATATGTTACATTGTATTATGGGTTGCAGGGGTTCCGGGGCATCTAGTGTTCTGTTTCCACAAATTGTCTTGGAATGGGCACACTTTCAAAAATAATTATGTTGAAGCCTAGACTTCCACGCCTCCGCCTAGATACACATCTGTATGAAATAGGCCAGTCACTTTAGCCGAAAAATAGGCCCAACCCACCACTAATTCTAACAGAAACAAAACCAACATTTTTATAATCTATAACCATTTACCCGTTTTAGAAAAAAAGTCCTCAAATGTTACTCGAGGGGAAATATGAAAAAAATCGATCTTACTAGGGGACCCCTTCAATGCAAGCCAAAAGTATGTTTTGGGGTGTAGGCATAGAAAACAGTCTTTTGAAACCAAGTACGCTATTGTGGATGGAATATTTTACGGATAATTTAATAAAAGAGGTTTATAGAGTAAAAAAAAAACATCGATTTTGCTATTTTTCTTTATTTGAATTTTACATGGAAAGTGAATTTGCGAGCGAAATTTCCCCACCCACTCATGTATTAAGGTTAACTTATCCAAAAACTTTTAAACCCTTCGCTGTACCTAAATATTAGACTTCTAGTTCGAAAGTTGCTGTAGACGACAAAAATTCTTTGAAAAAAAATGGATTTGTATACATTGTAGAAAAATAACAAGAGAAAAACGTATTGATGCAAAAGGAGAAAAATCTGATTATCAGCACTTTTTTTATTTTTCAAGAGTCGGTTCTTTTTAGAGACGTCAAATCAACGACTGCTATTCATTGCTGATTGAATTTTGTTTTCTTGTTATACAATCAACCAATCATGACATTGTCTTAGATAAGGTCACCGGTCCATAAAACAAATCACTATATAATGAATTTAAGTCATTAAAGAAATGAAGTTATGTTTATGTTTTCTATTTAGTACAATTCAAGATTATGTGTGAAAAATAGTAGATCTTTATGAATGTTTAACGATCTACATTACCCAAATACTAGAACTGCTTTGTTATAAGGGTATTTCATACGCGTGTTAAGCTTTCAAATGAAATAAGAACATGTAGGCATGTGGTATTTCATTCATACAGAATTTAAAAATCAATTCGTAGATATGATAATGCAATTTTGTGCAACACACTTACATTGTATAATATGCTGGAAAACGTCATTACTACGTCATTGTTGACGTCTTCTAATCGTATATTTTTTTTCAAAATTGGCTTTATCAAGGGAAAATGTCAGAAAATTATGTAATTACTGAAATGAAGAATGCACATAAACGTAAATAGCTAATCAGTAAGAATCAGGTGAACAGCTTCAAGAAGAAGTTTGAAGACATGGGATCACCAACATACATGTCTCTAATTGTGAATATTATTTAGAAACCGGATGCCCATCTTCGCGGATTTAGTCCGATTTTTTTGGAATCGCGATACGCCGCTTAGTTGCCCAGCTTGTTGTTATGTTGTAGCAACAATTCATTAGTGCCATTCTAAATGCATTTGACGTTATTTCGTCCATTATTGATTACGTCATTAATGCACCTTCTATTTCGCGTTCTACGCCATACAAACAGGGTAAAAATTAGCTAATTTTTTAGTTGTCGCAAGTATAATAGTTCGTCGACTAAAAGTTGATGAATGCTCTCTATTGAAGTGAAATTCGCTTATCTCCGCGTTACGAAATTGCAAATGCAAATTTACTTTCCCCGTCCTTTTTCACAGACACCATAGAGATTCGTTGTCTCTAGTTTCCTTAAATTCAAGGGCAGATTATTCAAAAACAAAAACAGTTATCTAAATTCCGTGAGAGGTGTGTACAACTTGACACCATGGAGATTCATTGTGGCTAGTTTGATTGAATTCGGGTCGAAACTGTAGGAGTTGCGCACACGAGAAAATGGGCATTTTTGAGAAAATGGGCATTTTTTCTTTAATTCAAGGGAAGATAATTCGGAAACGAAAACAGTTATTCAAATTCCATGAGCATTGTGTACAACTAGACACCGTAGAAATTCATTATGGCTAGTATGATAAAATTCTCATCAAAACTGTAGGAGGAGTTGCGCACACAATAAAATGGGCATTTTTATGGGCATTTTTTATTCAAGGGCAGATAATTCAAGAACGAAAAGAGTTATCTGAATTCCGTTAGCAGTGTGCACAACTAGATACCATAGAAATTCATTATGGCAAGTTTGATCAAATTCTGATCAAAACTGTAGGAGAAGTTGCGCACACAAGAAATTGATAATAGACGGACGGACGGGCAGACGGACAGACGGACGATCAGGTCATAACATAATACGACCCTTCGGGCGTATAATAACAAAAAGCATGTGTGGACTTCAATCCAAGTGGTTGGGGGCGAGTAAAGGATGATTTTCTCGCAAATTGTGTAATTCCGATTTGAATGATCTATATCTGACGGATGTAATAATATTAGAGTCACATTGAGCTTCCGTACTTTTAAAAATCGATCGCAGATAATTCTATTTAAAGCTAAATTATTTTTTTCTCATTCGTTATATCTATCCTTTTATATCTTTATATAACGAATACATTTTTCAGTTTTGATATAAAATTCAATCAAATTAGAAATAATATGTGACAAGTACAGCGTAAGAGAAGCACGTGGTAATCGAGAAAATGTATGGTGGTTAGGATGGACCAGTGTTTTACGATCATATCAAGGCATCTTTTAGTGTGATTTAACACCATTCCCCCCAGATTTGCTCTGAGGACTTTTGATATGTTGATCATGATATAAAATACTTTCGTTCAGTTACAAAATTATTTCTGTTAGAATTAGTGGTACCCTAAATGCTAAAGTGACTGGCCTAGAAACGTCACTAAATCAACACATCCATGTTTACAGAGTTCAAACATGCATAGAAATGTTTAGAATGACAGATGTGACCGAAATATTTTGATTCTCCTTTTATGCCATTTTATCATGTTGATGAAGTCTTCAGTCATGCATTTATATTGATATATTTCTGGCATGTGGCCCTTCACGAATTCAGACATGTCCGCTCTTTCTAGGAATTTACCTGGACCAAGAAAACAGATCTACCTGCTATGTTAAAGTGTCTTGTTAGAGAAGATTAACACCACCTGAAAAATACATACAAGATTTATTCAAACAAACAGCATTATAAGGATGATATTAATGAATATAACCATTTCCCAAAGAATTAATAATACAAGTAAAATGTTGACGCAACAAAACCTTAAACCTCCAGTAAATATCGAAGAAAAGGGAGAAAGAAATTAACATCATCTTCCTTTTCCTCAATGTTTACAAATTTTGTGCATATTTTATACAAATCCCTTCCTTTTAGTTTTAGACACAAATTTGTAGACTACAGCATCTTTCAAACTAGATAATACTTAAACTTTGTCATTTGGGAAAGCATTAAAAAAGTCTTCTGGTAGAAAACGTTATGGGAAATGAAAACATGTCTTGTCACAAGCAATTTCTTCATTGCCCATAATGTTTTCCTAAGGCTTTATCTTCCGATGAGTCAAAAAGAATTAACCTGTGGGAATGAATTAATATTTAAATTGTCTGTTAAAATTCTTCACAATTCAACAAGTTGGTTTTTTAAGCTTCTTTCAATTATCGTCCTTACCATAACCTCTGGATAAAGTGGCGATTGATTATGCATTCATGCAGACTATACCACTTCATCCATAGAGGGAACACAATCAAGCCATGTATACATGTAGCTTACTTTCACAAGATTACAAGATCGAAAATTCCCCATATCTACCTTGTTGGTCATTTTAACAAATTGTCTTTTAAATTTCAATTGGTAGCGTGCAAATTATTAAACCTTCGGTTGATCTAATAGTTTTTCATTTTGGAAATGGTCAATCCAAAAAATTGTCTTCTGCTAAATTTAAGTCCGTATTTCTACAGATTTCAACCTTCATAGACATTGATTATTAAATGAGATTATGTTGTGTGTGTGTGTGTGTGTCTCGATGCAGATGTCCCGTGTTTATGTTGGGGGCACTCTATAGAGTTTAAAATATTCAACTTATATATATTTGTGTGCTCGATTTACGTCATTACAGTGAGATAATTGACATAAAATACAAAGTTGGTTTCGCTGTATTTACTATCTATAGCTCAATTGTATATGAAACGTACAATATGCCAGAGTACGATGTATCCCAAACAAGATGAATGATGCGAGGTATCCATCAGCCAAAACCTTGATTTTTAGAAAAGCGCACCATTCCCTGTAGTTCTTACTTAGCCACTGAGTGTGTTTGACTAAAGCCTACGATTTCATACGGAATTTGTTGAAGTATATGGCATTTAAAGGTAATTTTGTCCAAAATAGGCTTGAACTCGTCCGTTGTATCCACCCAAAAACATGTGGCCGGTTGCGAATGGACGCAAACTGCCAAGATGTTTGACAAAAATGCATGTTTTTTGTGTGTAGTTGTTGGTGGCGGAGCTCGAGTAATGAAAATGCGCATATGATAGGCTATGTCTCTTCACCAGAAACTTGGTAAAACGAGGAAAATTGCCTGAAAACTGATCCCAGGCCGGAGTTCAAGCCGCCATTTTCTAATACAGTGTATCCTTCCCGGTCACGTGATTATCCACCCTGTTGTAATAAGCAACATGTTCTGGTAATATTTCAAAAAGAAAATGTATAGGTCAGCGCACTTATTAGTGAATAACAGCAATTTCTATTAGCTACAGATGAATAAAATGACGCAAAACAGTGGTAACTGCATACACACTTACGACTGTCTTGCTCTAAAATAATCGATTTCCATCTTGAGGAAATCAGTTTTGCATGATAAATACACTTTTATCGTCGAAAATGGTAAATTGTAATGATGTGTCATATTATTGAAAATATGGTAGCGAAACATATTGGTACGAAACATTTAATTTACTACAGTAAAGACCAAGTGTTCCGAAAAACCGGAGCATTCCCCCTTAACATTACTCAACTGTACAAAGTCCGGACGTAAATCGTTTTCTTTTTTTTTTTTTTTTTTTTTTTTTTTTTTTTTTTTTTACCAAACAGTAGCTTTATGAATATTACCTCCAAATTTGGTGCGAAATGCTTTTAACATAAAGCAGATGTTGGAATGTTGGATAATCGTAATAGAATAACAAATAAAAGAAGAAGGAAATGGTTCCTCGGTTAGGCCTATTTGAGAACAAAAGGAATCTAGATCATTCAATGCATAGACGCAGGCTGATCAAGGAGCATGGGTCCTGGTAAGTTTGTTTTTTTCCGTCCATGCCGATCAGACTCCATGGTGGTTTCAAATGCATAGATCAGAGGAATGCTCTATACCCAGAGCTCTAACTTACTTTGTACATACATGTATAATAACACATCGACCATGTATGCGTACACATGTACGTTCAGTCAATAAGGAGTCAGTACTTCAGTACTTTGTCCTCAATCTATGCCTCTGTCTACAGAGTTCACAACAAGGTCAAATAGTGAAAGCGACAGTCAAAACTTTCTAACGACAAACTTTTTAGACGGGTCTTAATTAAGTCAACAACAAGATCATATCGTTACAAAAGCAAACAATTCGTATGATATAACACAAGAAAAGTGCAATTTGTATTCTCTTCTCCATTATCGATTATACATAGGCCTATATTTCAAAGACGCATTTACAGAAATCAAAACCAGTCGCCTGTTTGAGAAAGGATTGAATAGCCACTGTCCCTAAATAAGAGTACATTGAAATAAAGCAAGAGTACACTGTTTGCCAATGCTCGACTGCGAATGAGAACATTAAAATGCTAGTGACGAATAGATACTTTTCAAAATGGACAGGTTTGTTCTTTCTTTGAAAAGTCTGGGCAGCCGAGAGTTTATCGAAATATTCTATATATATTACACATCTACTGCAAACATGGGTCTATCCGTCCCAGCGTCGGTTCTTATGTCCGTAGACATTGTCCTCTGACAGTTCAAATAGTACTTCTTCGTCTTTGATAGCTGATATTGTGTGACCTCGAGTACTCGAGTACTTGACCAGGTCACTAGGTGGTCAGTCGTCACTCTGTTGTCAACTGGCTCATCAACTGGCCTCAATCAACCTTTAAAATGAAACAAACTTAACATTGAATCTACATAAGAAAGTAACATAAAAATCCGGAAATATGACAATATCAGTTAACAAATTTATAGATCTACACGACATCTTGTTTTCCGAGTCATGTAATATCTTTAAATATATGAAAATGATATGGGGAAAATTGCCTATCCACCAGTCGCGAGGAATACAATGTACTCGGTCTCCTTAGATAAGCATGTGTAAAATCGATCTGCAAGATACGTTACGGAAGAATATATGACCGTGTAAATCAACCCCAGATAGCTTATCTATAGACGGAATTGAATTCTTTAGAAATATGAATGTAAGCAGTAGGGAGACACTCCACAACGGGAAATGCTTCCGGGTCGTAGTATACAAACACAGTTCCGTCAAAAATGGATTCGCTCCTTTTGTTGCATTGATTCTGTGACTATAGAATAGGCAGATGCATGAAATGTGGTTCTGTATACTGGCAGACATTCAGCTAAAATCACGCCCCCGTGAACACAGCCACCCTTGCAATTTGCCATCTCTTTTGGGAATTGCATGTGACACACCCCAATGAAAGATCACGACCGCGCAAGAAACTAGTTTCCCAGAAAATCATTAAATCACATCCTAGCAGTACACTGAATGTCTACCAGTATGCAGAACCACATTTCATGCATCTGCCTATTCTATAGACACGGAATCAAAGCAACAAAAGGAGCGAATCCATTTTTGACGGAACTATATGTTGGTATACTACGACCCCGGAAGCATTTCCCGTTGTGGAGTGTCTCCATAAGTTCAATTATAGACCTTATCAGACAAAAAAGTTATGAGTTACTTGAATGTCACAAATAGATAGTTATTACTTTGTTTACACTAGCATCTATACCGTTATTATTGAGGAAACAAGACAAGTGTAAGACACAATGATGGTGACAACCACTATTTCTGAGATCATGTGCCATTCTATCATTGTTCACCTTGTGTCAGTGTTGTTCGTGTGAGCGATTTAGGCCATCATGGTTCTCTTGTTGTTGTTAGTTTTGTTGTTGTTGTTGTTGTTTTTCCTAATTTAACAGGTTTATTCTTCTAGGATTATTTCGTGAATTGAGCATGTTCAGAAAACAGTAGACCTACTGAAGTGGTGTCATTCCGATATCAGATTTTGATATTGTTTGCACAGTCGTGGTCAGTATGGGTCAAGTGAACTTTTGAAACGGTCCACAATCTGACATGGTGAACTTGACGTGACCTTTTATCATCAATGGTCAGTCTGACGTTTGCAAATTCAGCATAGTTTTGCCTTATTTATGTTTGTTTAAAAGTGTTTAAGAACATGTATGTTTTGATCAGGATGCAACCAGGCTATCTGATGGTCCCGGACACTCACTGGATAGCCTACCCGGTAATTGGGAACGACTTTGTAAAGTAAACTGTGACGTAGCCTAATTTCGGACAAACAGACAGTATTTCGTGAGTGTTGTTTTAAAATCTTGTAAATACGGTTTGAATCAAGTCGTATAATCGATTCACTATTAAACGAGAATAATTACAGTTGAATTGCTTTATCAAAACAACTGAAATTATTCTCGTTTAATTGTGAATCTATTATAGTTACGAGATTTTATAACAACACGGGCGGTTTATCAAAAAATAACGGTTGCACAAAATTCATTGGCATAATGTTTTGAGACTGTTCCAACATCGATCATCGTTTACTTTCAATTGACCAAACGCCGACTGTCATTCAAAAACATCGATTAGCCAATGGGCGATCAGAAAAATGTCATGCCCCAATTGTTCTTCGTTGCACGTGTTATTGTATCGATTTATCGACTGACAATCAAAACATCGACATGCCAATTGCAAAGAATTTTGTGCTAACAATAGACTAGGTTTACCGTATGTTTTGATAAACCGTCGGTGTTGTTATAAAATCTCGTAACTACGGCTTAAATTAAGCCGTAGTTACGAAATTTTATAACAACACCTACGAAATACTATTTTGTTTGTCCAAATTTACTTCACGATTAACTGGATAAAATCGTTCCCTATAAAGGAACACATGTCATTGTTTGTATTAAATTCTATGTTGGGCGGAGCGATCTGTCGATTGGCGTTTGGTCAATTGTAATCGGTTGATTTGAATGGACTTCGTCTACGCACTGAAAAAGAAAAAAAATATGCCTACAGTTTAAAATCTACATCGGTTAACTCGAACTACTGCTTATCGGAAAAAAAATCTATGTGTCCGTAAATTCTAGGTCCCCTTACAGTAACTTCGAGACAAAATTTACAGGTGTATGCCTATATAATTATAGCGCTGGTGATTTACTAAAACAATTTTCGCTACAACAAGGTATAGATATTTTGCGTTTAAATGTGAGTTTATACATTTTTTTTCTAATGACAATGAAATTTTTCTAAAAACAGGCCGGGTTTACCGTTTTGTATTGACAAATTGTCGTTGTTGTTATAAAATCTCGTAACTACGGCTTCGATAAAGCCGTAGTTACGATATTTTATAACAACACCGACGGTTTACATTGATCGCGAAAAAACGTCCCTCGCTTTGGCCGAGTTCACCACTAGTGATAGTCTAGTCTAATGACACATGTCTACAATTTCTACCCATTTTAACAATGGAAAATGTGTTCATAGTCTCAATACATTTTTTACATAGGCCTACGTGCGTTGATTGGAATCTTGCAGGTGTCGGTTCGAACCAATCCATGCAAAATTATGTCTACCGTAGTTTGGAGTTCGATATAGAGATAAATTGTGTTGTTTACATTGGTAAATTTATACTGAAACAAAAAAGAAACGCAACTTCATTTTCAATTCCTTCTTACGCAAAGACATCAAATCAGATTAAAACAAAACTTTATACATTTAAAGCAATAACATTCCACCTTGTAAAGTTCACAAAATCTTGTTGGTAGTCAATTTCATTAGTAAGAAAACACCCAGTTTAAACCGAGCGTCAACACAATACGACAAAAAAAATGGACGGAGGTCGAAACAAACAATCTGTTTCGTCCAATTTTGTCGTCCGATATTTGAATGTTGTGAAGTCCATACGAGTTATTAGCGGTTTCCGTTGCAGTCTTAAACCTATCCCGTCGGTGGGGTTAACGTTATTATTCGGTCCTGCCTTGACGTCATATCTCTTGCACGTCTGCCTCGTGCTCAATCGGTTGTGATCCAATTGAGAGCCAACATCGTATACAGTAAAAAATGTGTCGATTTTTTGCCCCATCAATGTCTTACGACAACATTTTGAACATTTTCCACCAACAACATCTGTACTGCAGTTAGGCGCTGGTTTTGGCCTAGCCTTGCTATGCGTAGCGTAGTGAAGAGTGTGTGCACGCTTTAACGTCTTCTTTGTCTATGTTCTAGCTTGTGTTTGATGAAAATTTGTTTTGATAGTAGTCATCTAGAAAACACGGCAGGGGATAATCAGTTTTTAACAATTTACCATGTATCACGTGATGAATGTACGACATCTGAAGAAAATGGCACTGTATTTATGCGTATGCATGCAGGTATATCTAAAATGTACTCAACAGCCTTTAAAAACATATTTTGTCGAAAATATTATGAAAAATTGGGGTTGCGTATCTTTTTTGTCCTAGTATAGTAAGCGTGTGTCGTATTATATCGTGAGTGAACTGTAATTGTCTTTGCAGTAACCTTGTTTGGCTCTTTGGATTCTTTGTAGTAAGCGTATAATAGTTAAACATTTCTCGAACAGGATCTGGCCCGGTTTCTCGAAAAAACTTAAGTACGTTCTCATGCTCAAATCTGAGCACCGTAATCAAATAGCACGAAATACACGTGAACTTCAATCGAATACCCTTCCACGTTGGAGAGTATTCCTTTCAAGTTGAGCATAAACCCATGAGTATATGTAGGGGAGACCGGGGCTATTTCGGCCCCCTAATTTCGATTGCTCATATTTTGAATTATATGAAAGGTATTTGGGCGTAATTTATATTTTTAAGTTCGACAGGCGAAAGCCTTTCAAACTGCGTCTGTCCTTTTTATATTTTTTCTTTTCAATAAAGAAAATTTCAAATTTTAGAGTTTTGATCGTGGTGGCCGAACTTGCCCCATACATGGGGCAAGTTCGGCCCTCCCTTGGGGCAAGGTATGCACAGACCTATAAATCCTTATATTTGATTTTTAGACTGTTTAAATTTAAAGGAATCTGTATACGACTTCCAAATGAAGGTATAAATTGAAAAAGCATTGTTATAACAGTCAAATCATCGTGAGTAAGGGGACATTCGGGATAACAAGTAGAGGCTGGGGCAAGTTCGGCCTGTGATTTTGAATTTGTCAATTTTTTTTACATTTCTGTTAGAGCTAGGTCTGAACAATTGATATATTCGGAGTCGTCAAGAAATGGCAATTCTAACAGCGATTATTCTTTTTATTCATGGGCAAGTTTGGTGGTAGCCGAACTTGCCCCAACCCCAAAGGCCGAACTAGCCCCAGACAGACCTGGTGTCAACATCACGCCATATCTTCTCTTAGATAACATGAACACTTCATCTTTAGTTTTAAAATGAAAAAGGACTTAATTGTCTTCATAAATATACAAAAATGAAATCTGAATCCTGGCGCATATTACTATAAATTAAAGCTTATATAATGTGGAAAAAATACTGAAAGTGTCTAAAAATCAGAATCGTGTTCTAAATTCTATGTTTTTGTATTTAATTCGACCAAAAACCTTAGAACTGCGAAAAGCTTTCGTCATGAGTGACATTAAAATCCGGGTCAGAGCCCTCTATCTCTGTCGACAGGCTAAAAAGAGCCACTAGCCGAACTTGCCCCGGGGCCGAAATAGCCCCGGTCTCCCCTAGGCTACTTAAGATTTTTCGAGAAACTGGGCCTGGTTTTGACATCCCGAGTCGAAGAGGCATTTGAATGTCTTTCAGCAAAAGAAGATAATGCTGATAACCAGCATTTATAAATGCCAACCTCATTTTGCTTCAATATTTTCTGTAGTATATTAACCGTACTGGAGTACCATCTTCTTCGTTATAATTTTGTTGTCTGCATGTTCAGCTTTCCAAATGAAACGGTTATTTTTTGTCGCGCGAGACAGGTTTGAAAGGAGTCTTTAATAACTGAGTCAAGGCCTTTTGTGGCTGAGTAAGAGGGCGAGGACATTATGTCGTCGTCGATAACAGGCGACCCTTCTCACTGGTGGCGAACTCTGCCAAAGCGAGGGACGTTTTTTCGCGAACAATGTATTCCGTCGGTGTTGTTATAAAATCTCGTAACTACGGCTTCGATAAAGCCGTAGTTACGAGATTTTATAATAACGCCGACGGTTTGTCAATACGAAACAGTTAACCCGGTCTATCTTTAGAACTTATTCATTGTCATTAGTAAAACTGATCTTTAAACTCAAATTTAAACGCAAAATATCTATAGGCCTACATTGTTGCAGCGAAAAACGTCCCACGGTTTGGCCGAGTTCACCACCACTGAGCACTTCTCCAGACGGAAAAAGCCCCCGGTCACAGCAATCTTGCAACTTATGCAATAGGTCTGAAACCTGGATAAATTGTGAGTGTGTCTTGAGTTGTGGTCAAGATTTGGGTTTTTCAAATGCTTTATCTATAGATTCTACTTAGATCTATCCATCACCAGAACGACATGATTTTAATGAGAATGACCCAAACTAGTGCTCAGACCAGGCCCGTAGGAAGCAATGTCACATTGGGTGGGCTCAAGCCCCTGTCTCTGGATATGGAGGGGGCTAAATTAGATTTTCGGTAAAATTTCAGTGTAAAATAAAGAAAACTTTCCATTTTGGGGGCATTTTTTGTTCATACGGGCCTGCAGACGATTAAACAAATGCTATCGAAAATATAGAATCTGCTTATTTTTCGCATGGGTTCCTCGATGAGAAAACGAACATTTTTTTTATCTTCCCTCAAATGTTTCTGTACATAGTAGGCCTAGATAGATGTGTTTAAGTGTAGGCCTATGGGACAAAGCGTTAGGCGGGCCTACTATCTTGATAATTCAGGGGAAAGGGTGAAATCCGTTATCGATATAGACCTACGTTATATAAATACTAGGTCGGATCATTATGTAGAACGTTTTTAATTCAAACTGAATGAAATCCTATTTCGTCTATAGAGTTATTTATGAAACAAGTTCTAAATCAAACTCACTATTTCAATATCTTTTACCATAAAAAATGCTAGTTTATCTATGTCTTAATTGTTTATAAATATCCCTGACCTACTTAGGTTGACACACTTACTTAAAACAGCTGTTCATTTCAGCCTCGTAGTAGCGTTTCCAAATAAGGACGGGACATCCAAATATGGGAAAGGTCACGTGATGTAGGTTTCAGTCAATGACCTACTGTCAGAATCCTATAATTATCGGGAGTTTAACCGCAAAATAAGGCAAATTACATGTGATAAATGAATAATGCTGATCTTAAAACCAAAAAATATATAAGATGAAACATTTCCAAGAGCTTTTTATGTCAAACAATGACTTAAAATGATGATTAAAATTGATTTGAAAACAATGCTTGTTTGAGTAACGAAATATGTAGAATTCTACCAGATTTCGATGAAAGGGTTACAAAATGCAATGTGCATCAGCGTCTGTCAAGACTGCAAAAATCAAACAAGTTGTTCTATTTTTGGTTCAGTACGGAAGGTTTTGAGGTTTTCTCTATCATTCTCCCAGCGCGTGCTATTTGATCAGACGGAATAACCGGCCAATCACAGCGCGGGTATAAACAATCGCCAATCAGAACATAGTAAATAGAGTCACGTGGTGTGGAATGAATTAATGAAATAGACTGTTTCAGCTGATTTTCGGTCTCTTTAGTTCTCACAGTCGATCAGAACACATCGAACAGTTTTATATTTTACATTTATGCACAAAGAAGCTGCAAAATGTCTGCACAACAGATTGAAACCAAGAAAGTTATTAATTTTTCACCAGGACCGGCTAAACTTCCAGAAGAGGTGAGATTATTTTATTTCATTTTGATGCATTTTATTTTCACGAGCGATTTCGCATTTATTTTATTTTTGCATAGAAATTAGAATTCTAGATCTAATGTAATAAGGAGATCGTTTGCATCCTTTTTAACAGTTGGGAACTTGTTGATTTATACAATGAATGTTTCATGTGCTGTCTGAATCAAACCATTTCTCCTACAAACCCGGGTGTCCAGTATCCCAATAGAAATATTGTGACAAAAGATGAGAGAAACATTGAGGGACAAGGAGAAATTGCTGTCAGAATATTATCAGCTATTGTCTTTTCTCACAATGTTTTTCAAAGCCTCTTACTGGAGACATCAAAAGCAAGTATTGTTTGGGAAAGGGTAGAAAAATGTCATACGAGGGCTGTTCAAAAAATTCGTAGACTTTTGTTATAATTTCCATGTTTTTCAACATACATTAATAAAACTTCATAATATTGTAGAAAAAACCTTTCCGCATCTGAATAACCAACCATTGAAAATTTTGTGAAATTAGAATTCAGTTGTGGCGTTGCTATAGAGACACACTTTTGCATACCCGGGGCAGGGGGTAAATATTAACAATTGCTCAACATTCCTCCCTTATTTAAGTACCTTTCTAACGACGAAGCCAAATAAAAACGCGGGTAACTATATAGTAACGTCTACGCGACGTTTCGACAAAATATGACGTCATTTCAACAGTTGTTATTCAAGTACAAAGTTTGAAGAAAGGCAGCTTAGTTTCATCGCGCAACGTCATGACGTCTTGTGAGCGGACAGAAATGCGAGCAGTTATAAAATTTTGTCATGATTTGGGAAAAACACCGACGCAAACTCTAAAGATGATGGAAAAGACGGAAAGCACTAAAAAGGTATCGAGGGCTTTAGTTTTTAAGTGGCATAAACGCTTTAGTGAAGGCCGGACAACGCTGAAGGACGATGAACGACAGGGTCGGAAAAGAATTGTGGACGTCGCCGCTCGCAACAAAATTAACGACGTCGTAAGGGAAAATAGGCGTCTCACGGTACGTTCTGTGGCGGAAGAGACCGGTTTGAGCATAGGCACTGTTCACTCAGTATTGACAAATGAACTAGAAATGAAAAAAGTGTGTGCAAGATGGGTTCCGCGTCTTCTTAGCAGTTTGGAGAAAGAGAGGAGAGTGGCTGATTCAAAATTCTTCCTTCGACAATTTCGTTTACACGGAGAGACTTTTCTAAATAGAATCATCACAACGGACGAAACGTGGTTATGGTTTTTTGATCCCGAGACTAAACAACAATCGGCGGTTTGGAAACGGAATGGCTCCCCACCACCTATTAAAGCCCGTGTAAACAAGAGCGGAGAGAAGCATATGTGCATCATGTTTGCTGATAGACAAGGGATGTTGTTGAACCATATTGTACCAAAAGGAAAGACAGTCAACTCTGAATATTACTCAAAGGTTAGTCTGGATAAATACTAGTAGACAATAGTATTAATAACTTAATAAATAAACATAACTGAATAAATACAGTGGAATCCGCTTAATTGCAATGTCCATTTGTCAGAGAAAATATTGCAATTAACCGAAATTTCGATTAACCGGCGTTTCTATTTTTAACCTAGAAGTACGGTATGACGGTTCCATTAGCCGATGTCGGACGATGCAGAGGCCAAGACCTTGATTGGAGACGCCGGATTTTCTCGATTGCTATATTGATTGATTAAAATACATTTGTAAATAAATACTGTTTTAAACTTAAGATTTTGAAATAGTTATTTTATCAAATTACCCGTCATCGGTATCCAGAAAGCTCTAGCGGCATAGGTAAGTCGGGTCCCCTTTGTTTACATATTCATTACACGCGGCATATGCATTATGTAGGCCTACACATTATTTGTTTGGTTTATTATGCGGCGGACTTTTTACACCACCAGTTGAATAATCTAAACCAAGAAATATCTATCCAACTATAATTCAAACGAACTCCGCGTTCATAATTTTCAACACACTGTGTTTACACGCTGGAGATCCAATAAATGACGTCATTCGACATTCCCAACAGTTCTCGGCTATTTTCGTTCTCCGTAGATCTGCCGAGAGATGGTCGTTTACAATCGGAACTTCTCTCGACCAATCTACGATAAGGTTGCATGTTACGGAAAAAGCCGAGTGTCAGTAAATTGGGATAATTAAAAAAAAGAGACAATCAGAGTAAGGGAAAATTATTTATTTCGATAGATTTGTACATCAGTCGGCTACGCTTGATAGTGTCGTAACTACAATTTTAAAAGGTTGTAGTTACGACATTTCAACCGTAACTGTCCAGTCATTATCGAATAGGTGTTGATATGGCTTCGCGTGGACTTGACACTTCTTTGTTTATCTGTCAAAGGATTAACCGCGCGTCTTTACCTGCAAAAGAAAGCAAAGTTACATAAAATTGTTACGAGTTTAGTCCATTCTTCCCCCGAAATGACGGAAAATATTTTTAATAATCGGAGGAAAATGCCGATCGTGCTATATTTTAATTGCAAATAAGCGGGATTTTCTATTAAGCGAGACCCGATTATCCGATGAAATTTACCTTATTTAAATAGGAAATGGTTTTGTGCGGGACGAATTATTGCTAATAAACGGAAATCCCTAATAACCGTCTTGCGATTAAGTGGATTCCACTGTACAAAGATAAATAGATACAATAAATGAATAGAAATATTTATAGACAAAAGAATGGAGAAATAGAATTTTTTGATTTTTAATTACTTTTTCGTCCCAACCAAATCACACAATGAATGTGAGATGAAGAATACGAAAAACGTGTACTATAAAAAATAGTCAAATTCGTAGTAAAGAAGAGAAATGCTGGTTATGCGCTTTTTTCTTTCTTAAAGTTGTTGTTGTTGTTGTTTCTATCAGTCGCCAAATCAGTGTTATCGATGTTAACCGGTTCGTACATTAATCGATCGATCAATCCGCAAATTTTTAAGCCTGTCAACCAATCATCGTAATTCGAATCAGTTTACCAGTTTATCACTCAATCAGCCTGTTAATAACTGGAATCGATTTATAACAAATTAAATGTTTATTTTCCGACAGGTTATTAGACGTGACCTAGCCCGGGCCCTCCAGAAGAAAAGACCGTCTGTTAGACTCGAGGAATGTATCCTTCATCAAGACAACGCCCCTCCGCACGTGTCGGAACTTACAAAAAGAGAACTAGCTGTCATTGGACTTGAGTGTTTAAGGCATCCCCCGTATTCTCCCGACTTGGCTCCGATGGACTTCGCCATATTTCCAGAGATTAAGAGGCAGTTAAAGGGGCATCGTTTTTACACTTTAGATGAATTAAAACGGAGCACTACAGAGATAATAGCAGGCTTTCCAAAAGGATGGTACGCAGATATCTTCGACCAATGGATAAAAAGACATGAGAGATGTGTTCATTGTAATGGAGACTATTTTGAAAAGATGTGACTTTAGTCGAAAAACATAGGTAACAAAAGGCCACAACAACGTAATTTAGCGTAACGCTAAATGACGTCGACGTCGGCCAACACCTGCCCCGGGTTTGCCTAATGTTGCTTTTTAAAACGTCAACTGTATAAAAACGGATAACAATGGATGAATGAAAATTTCGATAACGATAAAGAAATGTTTTTCCTTTCTTTTAATAGTAATATTAAAACAATCGAACTAAAAATGGCCGAGATATAACAAAAGTCTACGAATTTTTTGAACAGCCCTCGTATATATAAGACGTTGTATGCTGACTGTTTCTTTGATAATGTTGACATGTGGATTTTGATGTTTACATGTAGGCCTATACAGATTGGTCTATTGTCCATAAGACAGTCTAGATGAGAATTAAGCATTGGGAGATTTTTATTTTACAATATTGAAGTAGAGGGAGAAAATGTTGGTTACCTATTACAAGTTAAGTCAATAAAATAGATGTTGTCCAGGAATGAGTTTTTATATTAGGGTCAATGCGGGTAAATACAGACGCTATTTACACTTCCGTGATTCACAAGGCCGTGTGCTTTACCTGCTGGTCCCACAAGACCGGGTACCAGTTTTTTGGGTCGGTCAACATCTTGTCTTGACGCTGGTGATCGCGGAAAGACGCTGTATTGACGGAGACTTATAAAAAACGGCAAAAATGTGCATGATGTAAAACCGGGTAAATACGGACGAGGTAGGGAAAGTGCGGACATAGGGTGAGAAAATATGGACACTATATAAAACTATATAAAACAGATACGGATAATACGGACACATAATTGTTGTTAGAAACATGATTTTTCGGGTAAATACGGACGTTTTATACACATCGGCAATTCATTAAGCAGCTTTCCTCACTTGCTCGTCCGGTAAGACCGGGTCATATAACTTCACCCACAACTACCGTCGCGTTCACAAAATACCTGCTCCGCCCGTACGAAAGGCCATTGCAAAAATGGAGTCCGTATTTTCCCTACCCTAACAAAATAGGTGGTGAAATACGGACAGTTCATATTTTGGCTTGTTTTTCCAAATTCATCATTTTCTCAGGGTAAACAATTGTATAGGGTCAAATCTGAATGATTTATAATTTGTTTAAAACAAAATCGACACCAAAGAAGTCAGTAAAACAACCTTTATTCTTGTAATGATTTTTTTTATGTTTTGAATGCTCCCGTAGTTTCAAGTCTCGTCAGAAAAAGTAGGAAAGCATGGGATGCTATGAATGAACGAATAATTACGTCGTTTCAAACAATGAATAACAGTTATAGAATGGTTAAAATTTAAACAGAATCGGTCCGTTTTTATGCCACTGCGGTAGAAAATCCTGATAATTAGACGCTCAAAGTGAGATGTCCGTATTACCCGCCTGTCTGTATTTACCCGAACTGACCCTATAGAGATTTTAAAGATTTAATCATTTAACTTAAGTATTTAATCAGCATTTAGCTTTTAATCAGCATTTAGCTGATATCAAAAATGATGTCGGTTTCACCTTATATAGCTATTTCCATTGGCAGATCCAAAGGTGTGTGTGTGGGGGGGGGGGGGGCACCAGGCACCATTGTGTTCTCAAGATCTCTTAGATACAGTTTACGACTTGATGCGAAATCAAACCACATTTATAATACTGTTTGGGAAATGGTTAAATAGCCTAGAATAACACAGATTACGAAATAATTGCTTGACAAATAATTTTGTGTAATATTGCCTAACTACCCCGAAAAACCAATACTGCCACTCATTTTATCCTGTTCAAGGCAGAATAATTGTAAATGGTTTGAAATACCAGTGGTGATTGCTTAACAAAATTTCAACCCTTTTGTTACATGATTTGATTTCAAAGCATTTCAACCCTTTGGCAAGTTATCCTTTGGTTTGATCACCTTAGAATATTTCTAAAAAAAGAAATGCGAGGAAAAGTTAAACATTCAAAGAAAACAAAAAAATCTTTTCCTTTCGTATAATTTAGGAAAGGGTTTAAGTAGAATAAAAGTTGACGTTTTTAAGGTCATTGGCCTTTGACCATTAGCGATAAAATTGGTCACAATACCCTAAACCCTTTCCTGAATGTGAACATTTTGACTGTCACAATTTGAACATTTCTGCATACAACTTGTAAGGTTGTAAATAAGAAATGAAATTTTGTACATTGAAGCAGTCAAAATATTGAAAGAAAAAAATTCTGATCATTAGCATTTTCTTCTTTTCCTTCAATGTTTTCTGACCCTCCCATGTTCAGGGATGTGAAAGCCAGATCTTTTTTTTTAGAAAGGGTGAATTTTGAACTTTTGTGTGACTACAATGAGTCAGTGTGCCAAGCTAGATTATAATAATCAACTGTTTAAAACATGTGAGCAATATGTCATTTAGGTGTAGCTGACTAGCTCACCAGTGATTATACCTCGAGAATGCAAGTCTTGTTTATCATAACATAACCAAGCCATTAAAATGTTCTTATCAGATTGGAGCGGTCAGTGATTCTCGGCATGATGCCCTAGACTGACCCCTTCCAAATACCTTTCTAGATGGTAGACACTGATAAGAAATCTGGGGGAAAATTATTTTCCTAAAATATTACCCAAAATTAATATTACAAAACCAACAGTAACTTTTATCACAGGTTAGTGCCAGAATCTTTAAAATGTTCCTTAAACTCTCTCCTAATATATATAATCCAATATTGTCCTAGTTTTGCATTTCTGTTGTTTTTTAACCCTTTCCCAAACAAGACCTGGTTTTAACGTCCCTAATAGAGATGGTTTGAGAAAACATTGAGGTAAAAGAAGAAAGTGCTGATAATTAGCACTTTCTCCTTTTGCCTCAATATTTTCTAAGCTATATTGTACCACATTGTTATCTTCTTTAACACCATTTTTTCGTCTGTAGCAGCTTTCAAGTTGAACTGCTGAAGAATTTGGTGGTTTGGGAAAGGGTTAAGGCCCAAGATATGATTTTTTTTAATATAATATTAATATTTTTCATCGTGCAAAGCTTAACCTTTCCTAAACAGTGATATGTAAAAATGCTCTCATGCCTGTACGAAGCAATTCGATAAAGGGGGAGGGGGCTCAAAACTCTGTCCGGGTTTGTGTCTGAACATTTAGGGACAAAATTGGCTTTTTCTTCAATTTTCTATGTAAAATGAGGAAAATTCGGTATTTTTGACCAACATTTGGGGCTTATCCCCTCCCTCCCTTCCGTAGCCCCAACCTGTGCTTACGGGACTGCATCAAAATCAGAATACTGTTGCTAATGTCAAGTTTGTGTTGATAATTTAGATAAATATTCATGTAAAGTTTAGCCGAAGAGTTGTTGAAAGATAGATTGAGACTAAGAAAAAATGTTGGATATCAAAATGTATTCGTTTTGCCACCATGTTTCCTGAAATCTTTTTTATAATGGATATCAAAATGATATAATGTTTTACAAACTGTTAACCCAGACAATTCATTAAAACAGTCCATCCGTAATGAGATTCATGTGACGTCGGATCTTTTCTGACAACGCCGTAAACATTTTAACATACGGTTACCCGTTCAACACGGACACGTTACGACTTAAAAAATTGACACTTTCCATCACCGAATGTTTACGACATCACCGGAAAAAAATGCGACATCGTGTAATGGATTTGGTTTATTTGGGTTTTATGAAGTTTTCAAGTAATAGGGTCATATCGCGGCGGGACGTGTAATGGAGTAGATCTATATTGTTGACAATTACCCTTTCGTCTACTATGATTTCTTATCTAGAAATTATATCAAATTTTTGCTTATGTAAACTAGGGAATTAGAGTATAAGGGTTAATTTTAATGATAACATCAGATAACAACATTGAGAATATTTTAAGAATTCAATGTAAATTTAAGAAAATTGACCATTTACTGTATTTCGAATCCTCTGTTTCCCGATCTTCAGTACTATCAGTACTTTGATTTTAACTCATTATAACATAACACAGACGACAATCTGGATTAATGAAATTTTCCATGTTTTTTTTTTAAATCATATACTATGAAAAGCATTATGGGAAATGAAGGAATTGATTGTCACAAGTAACTTCATAATTTTCCACAATGTTTTATAAAATCATTATCTTGGACGGAGTCAAAAAAGAATAATAATTTTATTGTAACTTGCACAATGTCAAAATTGGCCCTTTGTTGTTGGAACTTAGATTTTAGATTGAATAAGCAAGTTTTTCAAGTTCTACTATGTAGCCTATGGTCTGGTGAACTTCGATTTTATAACCTTTCTAAAACTGATATTGTTTTGACGCCCCTGGTAGACATAATTCGGCAAAAAATACAGAAGAGACCACAATTTGAAGTAAATGCAATTCTATATTTTTGGTCTTTTTATGAAGAAAACATTGTGTGAATTGAAGAAATCATGCAATTTCTTCGTTTCTATCTTGTGGGGAGTCAAAAGGTGTCACTCTGTGGGGTAATGGGATAAAAGATACCTATTTTATTTTGTAAAACAAAAACGGGTTAATAATATTGTAAAGAAGATGTGCAGCGAAAATTCCACAGAAATTCATTTACTCATTCTGAGCAAGTCTTTATCTATCTTTACCTACCAGTCTTTTCATTTCTAGCAATGTTTACGGGAAATTGAACGCCGATGGAAAACAAGAGCCGCCAGAGATGGATTATGCTCTCCAAATAAGGCAATGCCACAAAATGTATGCCATAAAGGAAAAAAAGTTTATCGTCTTGTCATAAGCAATGCACATGTGAAATATGAAGCTAATCAAAAGTTGTTGACAATGTTAGTTTGTTGCTGAGACACGGAGTGCTATCATAAAGTTAACAAACATTAAGCCCCTTTTCCCCATGACATTTTCTTTATACATGTACACAAATTAAAATAGTTTATGGTCAAGGGCATCTGATTTGCTAGATCTACTGAAATATGAAATTTCATTAAATTCTGACCATTAGACTAGGAGAAATTAGAGAAAAACTGTATTTTGCCCAAAGTCCCCTTTTCCCGTGATGAGACATCATATCCAAAATCCAGGAAAACTTCATCGGCACTATATCATAGGGAAATCACATGATAAGTTTCATTAGATTTGGCCAAAGGGTTATGGAGAAATCGCTCGGGACAGACGGACAGATTTTATAAATTTTGACATTGAGAAATGACCTTGAACTTGAGTGATGACCTTGAACTTGGAACCAACAAAAAGGTCTTGTCATAAGCAATGCACGCGTGAAATACATATATGAAGGCTAAATCTTTTACAAATTAAAGCTTGTGGCCAAAGTCAGTTTGTTGCTGAGACACAGAGTTCTTACATAAAGCTAACAAACATTAAGCCCCTTTTCCCCTGACATGTTTTTATACGCAAATTCATATAGCTACCAGTGAATCTGAACTAACCTGTTGTCCAGGTTTTCCTTTTCCCTGTATGGACAAGCAGAATATTAAAGCTGGGTGGTTCGTGGACAAGTCAAAAATATGGTTGCTATTAAAAAGTTTTTTTTCTTTTTATCAAAATATTATCATAACAATGTCATTTCAGATAGATAAATGTGTGATTTTGTTGTGGACACTAGTTATAGACAGTCATAGTGATATGCAATATCAATACAATTGAAGCAATTATTATTACTATTTTTTGCTATGCTATAACATATTTTTTATACTTCTGACATATTTAGTTTTGTTATGGTTTAAAATACCCATTAATTTGGAGCAGCCTTACATTTTGCCATTTGGTGAAGGTTCAGTTTTAAAGGGATCTTTGTTAGTTTGTTATTTTCAACTTTGTTAATATGTTAACTCTCTAGCATCTGCAATTATTATTGACAGCTCAAGTCAAAACTTGAACACAAGGTTTTGGACCATAAGATCTAGGATGAGTTAGATTTTCATTTTGATCGGATCGGAAAGTCATGAGTTGTACGCCCTTGGGTTTGACAAAATTGCTATTTTCGACTGTTCTCAACTTTGTTTACACTCTAGCATCTACAACTTTTGACTGATAAAGACGAAACTTTGACAATCAAGAGTTCAAGACGAAACTTTGACAAACTGAGTGATGGTTACTATAAGATCTAATACAGACTGATTGGACCAAAAAGTCAAGAGTTATCTGCCTTTCAATTTGACAAAATTGCTGTTTTCGACTATTTTTACAGTAACAACCACAAAATATTTACGAATCAAAACAAAACTTGGACACATTGTTGGTGACCATAAAACCTCAAATGACTTCAAATTTCGGTCTGTTTGGATAAAAAAAGTCGTCAGTTATGCGCCCTTGAATTTGTCAAAATTTCTGTTTTCGACTTTGTTTTACGCTAACAGCCACAAATATTAAACAATCAAGACAAAGCTTGGACGAAAAATTGGTGACCACAAGTTTTTTTTTTCAAATTTATAGTCACAAATATAAATGAATTAAAATAAGACTCGCTCTTGCCATCTTGGTTCAGGTGAGCGATTTAGGTCCTTTCGTACAATTGCATGAGATGTATAGAACAGGTTTATGTATCTGTATGCGTAACCAACTCACTGAAAAGAAGTTTCAACAATATTTTTTGTTATTATGCAATTAGAATATAAAATTTGAAATCAAAATTACAAATGGTTAAATGCTGAAAATGATACGCCCAACTTTGTACAACAACCAAATATTGAGATGTCATGAGCGAAAACAACCGCAAAAATGTTTTATGTGATATTCCTACTATACTTTCAGTACTTTGACATCCATATATCTATCATTAAAACTAGAAAAACTAGACAGTCCTGGCGGCCTGGAAGCGCTCCACAGGCCTGATTGTTTGTCTTGTTGAATGCAATTTCAAAAATTCAGGCTGCACAAACAAGCAAATGCATGACCAAGCTGAAAATTACAAGCAAGTAAGATCGTATGGTCAGTAAGATTTCTGTGAAAGTTCTGTATTGATTAGTTAATACTAATAGTTGTAAAAGAGCAAATAAAGCCGAAAATGGCAATTTTGTCCATAACAAGGGCACAAAACTCATATAAAATTCAGATCAAGCTGAAAATTACACCAAGGCAAGATCTTATAGTCACCAACATTCTGTCCTAATTTTGTCTTGATTGGTCAATATTTTTGTAGTTGCTAGAGTGAAAGCAATGTCAAAATAGAGCCTGAAATGCCAATTTTGTCAATTTCAAGGGCACATAACTCATGACGTAAAATTCAGATCAGGCTGAAAATTATACCAAGGCAAGATCTTATAGTCTCCAACATTCTGTACAAGTTTTGTCTTGATTGATCAATATTTGTAGTTGCTAGAGTGAAAACAAAGTCAAAATAGAGCCGAAAATGGCAATTTTGTCAATTTCAAGGGCACATAACTCATGATGTAAAATTCAGATCAAGCTGAAAATTAAACCAAAGCAAGATCTAAGAGTCACCTACATTCTGTCTCAGTTTTGTCTTGATTGGTCAATATTTGTAGTTGCTAGAGTGAAACCAATGTCAAAATAGAGCCGCAAATGGCAATTTTGTCAATTTCAATGGCACATAACTCATGATGTAAAGTTCAGATCAAGCTGAAAATTATACCAAAGCAAGATCTTAGAGTCACCAACATTCTGTACAAGTATTGTCTAGATTGGTCAATATTTGTATTTGCTAGAATGAAAACAAAGTCAAAAAGAGCCGAAAATGCCAATTTTGTCAATTTCAAGGGCACATAACTCATGATGTAAAATTCAGATCAAGCTGAAAATTATACAAAGGCAAGATCTTATAGTCACCAACATTCTATAATAGTTTTGTCTTGAATGGTACATATTTGTTGATTTAAGAGTAAAATTTAAGTCAAAACCAGCTATTTCTGACATTCAAGGGCAGGATAACTCAGGTTATTCTGATTCAATCCAAATTCTTTGAAGGAATCTGAGAGAGGGCCACCCAAGGATCATTCTTGTGAAGTTTGATTGAAATCCATCTGGTAGTTTCTGAGAAGAAGATTTTTAAAGAAAAAGTTTACGGACGGACGGACGGACGCACGACGGACACACCACCATGACAATAGCCCGCTGGCCTGTCGGCCAGTGGAGCTAAAAATAGGAAACCTGGAAACTGGTCAGTCAGACAGTTTTTATAGATCTACTGATAACATACCATGACCAGTACTTGAGGTCAGAGTTGAGATAGAATTACATTCATTGCATAGCTGTTTAATCTATGTACAGTTAACCTTCTAGGTAAAATTCATGGGCTGCTTGTAACTTAATGAACACAGTGTGAGACTGGTTTTGTTTTTGATAAGCAGTATCAGTAGGGTATCATCAGGGTTGACTATTTGGGCTAGGTCAGTAGAGTACTAGAAAACTTTCCATTTATCATCACTGGCCTACATTTTACTCTTTCCTTAACAACAAATATTGGGCAAGGTTAGTTTTAGTACTGGAAAACTTTACTGTCTTGTATGTAACTGTTTCCTAAACAGCAAAAGCAAAAATTGTGCTACAGGTTAACCTGAGCACTGGAAAATTTTCTATTCATTAGCACAGTGTACTTACTGACTGGGTAATTGTCTGACCATCTCATATTACGGGAACATTACAGTTTGACAATGAACCCATTCTCTCATATTGACGCTTTTTGATGCCCCTCCTCTCCTGCTGGGGATCAAGGATTTCTGCATGAAAATGAAATAATCAGGCTACAGAGTGGGGTTCATACGAACCCCCTCTAGAACCAGCACTGCCCTCTTCTGATAGTCTTTGGAAAACATTGTGGAAAATGAAAAAAAAGGCTTGTGACAAACATGTTCTTCATTTCCCGCAACTTGTTTAACCCAAGGAGACAAAAAGTATTCAATTTGTATTTTCATTTTCTTGGAATTTTTGTCTACAACATCTTCAAATTGTTAGTCGAAAATTTTAAATCTCCTTTAAAATATATTATATCATTCCAAGTGCTTTAATTAACCCTTTCCCAAACAATACCTGCTTTTGATGTACCTAAATGAAAAGGCTTGGGAAAACATTGAGGCAAAAGAAGAAACTGCTTATTACCAGCAGTTTCTCCTTTGCCTCAATATTTTCTGTGTAACTTTGTACACAAATCCAATCCTTATCAACACCCATTATGTCATTTCCAGCAGCTTTTGAATTGGACTACCTTATTGTTTGCCATTTGGGAAAGGGTTAATATTAAAACTTCAATTTGTTAGTGAATGCAAGTCATGCATTTAATGTTTAGAGTGATGGTGTAGACACTGTTAACCCATTACCACACAGTGGCTCCTTTGGACTCCCTACAAAATAAAAGCCATGGAAAACATCATGGAAAATGACAAAATTGCTTGTGACAAGTAATTTCTTCATTTTCCACAATGATTTCCATTCAAAAATACACAAAAATTGAAAACTTCATTCACTTGAAATTGTCGTCTGCATGATCTTTCAACTTGGACCACCCTAAAACTTTGTTGTTTGGTAATGAGTAAAGCCAGCACATATTAGGTAAAGACTAAAATGAGGTTGCATATTTATTTGAGAAAAGTTAGCAAGTTTGTCTGTGTATTTACAGGTACTGCATAGAGCCCAGAAGGAGATGGTCAATTATAAAGACACAGGCATCAGTGTTATGGGTAAGTCAGGATTTCTTTACCAAACAACAGAACTTACTCAGGTCCACCAGTTGCACAACAAAACATTATCATTGGTTTCCCATCTGATCTATAATTCTTTAGAACTTGGTTTGTGCTTGTTTAAACAAATATTGAAGACGTCCTGCTCTATTGCAACTCTACCCTACACTGTATTAGTAATTTAGTATGTCAATATCGACTAAGGAGAGATAGTATACTTAAAAACTTTCTTTCCTTTTAATCTGCAATTTGCCGGTTTTAGCTCTCTAAGTATTCAGTTTAGTGTGTGCCACATCTATAGTGAAAGTCCTTAAAAATGTTGCTAAAGTCATTCATTGTATATTCAGTGGTTAGAGCAATGGAGCTAAAGTATTGTAAGTGTTGCTACATTTTCTCTTCAAATAGAAAACAACATCATGTAAATTCTTGTAATTTCAGAGCTGAGTCATAGATCTCAAGATTTCAACAACATTCTAAATGGTGCGGAAAAAGATCTGAGGGATTTGCTGTAAGTAACAATCTGTTCGATGATTAACCCTTTCCGAAACAAGACCTGGTTTTGACATACGTAAAAGAAAAAGTCTAGGAAAACATTGATGCAAAAGAAGAAACTGCTGATAACCAGCAATTTCTCCTTTTGCCTCAATATTTTCTGCTCTTTGTTCTACACAAATTCCTTCTTCAAAAACATGTATTTTGTTGTCTGCAGCAGCTTTCCAATTGGACCACCCTAAAATTTTGTTGTTTGGAAAAGGGTTAAATTAAAACACAGAAATTTCCTTATAATTATAAACTTATTCTCTGGAAGATCTGTGGAGATGATGATATTCAATGATTAATGAAATAGCTGGGATCTGAAAAGGTTATTTATAGCTCTTGTGAAATGTGTTCATGTTTCTTGCTGGTACCCAAGAGTATCTAGAGGTAATGTGGAAGCTATTTGAGGATACTTACTATCCTATGGATCGTGATTAACTATGTCTGCACAGGCTGATCAGAATCCACATTAAACTCAAATGCTGTAAAGGACGTTCATCCAGATCTGGCTCAAATCGTGTCTTGATCTCTCTTGTATGGAAATCAAAATTGATCATACAGTGATACTGCAAATTAACAACTTCGTTACTACATGTTCATAGTCGGAAGATATTAGCAATTCATTCACCAATCACTTATTTGCTTTATAAATAAATGCTTGACTGTACACTTATTCATGTAATCTGTTGTTTTACAGGGATATACCCGACAACTACAGTGTATTGTTCCTGCAGGGGGGCGGTACAGGACAGTTTTCAGCTATTCCCTGTATTGACTGTACACTAATTCATGTAATCTGTTGTTTTACAGGGATATACCCGACAACTACAGTGTATTGTTCCTGCAGGGGGGCGGTACAGGACAGTTTTCAGCTATTCCCTGTAATCTGATGAACCTCAAACCTGACGGAGTAGCAGATTACATCGTAACAGGAACATGGTCAGCCAAGGCCGTCAAGGAGGCAGAAAAATATGGCAAAGTTAACCTGGTTCTACCCAAAACTAACAAATACACAAGTAAGTTACATAACATATTGTATTGTCAGAATAAATTAATGTTGTGTAATTAACCCTTTCCCAAACGACAAAATTTTAGGGTAATCCACTTCAAAAACTGCCACAAATAACAAAATAGGAGTTATTAAAGATATAAATTGTGTAAAATATGACATAGAAAACATTGAGACAAAAGGAGAAACTGCTGGTTATCAGCAGTTTCTTCTTTTGTTTCAATGTTTTCCCAAGCTTTTTTCTATCAGGGACGTCAAAACCAGGTCTTGTTTGGGAAAGGGTTAATGCTGTATACTAGATTCAAAATTAAAGTTATAAATGGCCCCTGTGCATAGGTAATACATTTTGACCCTAGAACCTTGACAACAGCATGTATATTGATCCAATTAGCAACTTCTTGAATATATGAACCAATGTCCCATTTAACTAACTGGGAAAGGGATAAAATGGTGATTGCTCTGATTGAATATTTCCCTGTTGCACATGATTAGGTGTCACAGTTTCTGCAATATGTATGTAACTGAAAAAAATGTTCATTAAACATCCTTCAATCAATCAACTTTTAAATCATGTTCACATTTCTGGCGTGTCACATTTCAGCTATACCTGACCAGTCAGAATGGAATCTCAGCCCTAATGCATCTTATGTTTACTACTGTGATAATGAAACTGTACATGGTAAGTCAACTCATTCATTATTAACATTAATCCTGTCATAGATGACAAAACTTTTGGTCTAATTTTAAAGTTTCTACAGACAAGAATAGGTGTTTGTTGCTAAAAGATGCCAAAATCAGGTCTTGTTTTTGAAGAGTTAACCTGCAAAATTCAATTGAAATGTATTTACTGATATACATGTACAAGAAAATAGATGCACTTTGGAATTACCTGTAGATGGAATATCTTATTGGAAAATGAAAGAATTTATGGTGTTTGGCTTTTTTCCCTGTAGATATGGGCTGCAAAAGTATTTTAAATGAAAAATGTGCTTTTCTGGTTAAAATATCAGTTTCAATAAAATTGTTATACCTACCTCTGTTTCCACTAGCATACTGCCAAAGTGATGGGATTCATCATATGGGTCTAATTTGTCATATTTCAGGAATTGAATTCCACTTTGTACCAGAGACCAATGGTGTCCCTATTGTCTGTGATATGTCTTCAAATATTCTCACCAAGAAAATTGATGTCTCAAAGGTAAGGAAAAACATTTTGACTCTTGTTAGGCAGATAAGTAACTCCTTCAAAATTGTCTTTGAATTGTATTTGTGTGTAATTAATATGATCCTTTGAGGGTTGTGAAAGTTGTCTTTCTGGTTAGATAATATTGTGCGAATGACATGAAAATGTTGGTAAGTAGTGCTTAAATTACATTCTGCCTTTCTCTATGTGGATGTTATAACTGAACTCGTGGGGTGGCTAAGGGCATATTGTGAGATGTTTTGTTTTGAAACTGACAATTTCTCTACATACAATGTAATGATCTTAATATGCCTTGTGTATTTCAGTTTGGTGTTATATTTGCTGGAGCCCAGAAGAATATTGGTTGTGCTGGGTGTACTGTTGTGATTATCCGTAATGATCTGATCGGGAAAGCTCTTCCCTCCACGCCATCAATAATGTGTTATAAAACCATGGAGGCAAATAACTCACTCTATAATACTCCACCCACTTACAGGTTGGTGTAAACATGTTGACATTTCATTAATTGTATTTGAATAAATGCATCATGGTTACCACTTAGGTTTGAAAGAAATGCATGTACGCTGTATGTATGATGTGTGGTAAATATTCTTTTCATCTTAAAAGTGTCATGAAAAGATATAAGTAATAAAAAACTGAAATAGACCAGGATTTATTGTAGAACTTGACCCAACAAGAAATCAAAGATTACTTGTATAAAAGGAATACATGTATATTTAAATAAAGGACAAATCATGTACCCATATAAGAAACTTGGAAATAAAGCTTAGCCATAATTATAGATAATACTGCTTTAGCAAGTTGTCTGATAATAGTGCTAAGCAAGGTGTCTATCCTTAAATTTATATTTATGAAAGAACCCCTGGAAATCTTGTCATTCTTGTGCTTACATAGAATGTAATGTGTTTATTTTCAGTATTTATATTATGGGTCTTGTGTTTGACTGGATAAAAAGACAAGGTGGTATCGCCAAAATGGAGGAAAACTCACGAATCAAGTCAGAAGCCATCTATAAAATATTGGACAATTCTAGTGGATTCTTCTCCTGTCCCATCAATAAAAAGTGCCGTAGTCGTGTCAATGTGCCATTCAGAATCGGGAGCGCTGCCGGAGAGGAAGTGCTGGAGAAAAAATTCATCGAACAAGCTGGAGACAAGGGCATGATCCAGTTGAAAGGACACAGGTTGGTTACTGTTGATCCTCTCTTACCAAATGGACATTTGTACTGTTCCAAATTTGAAGCTACTAGTCCATTGCAGAAAAAAATGTACACAGCAAATATTGAGAATGAAGGGATAATGTGCTGGCTCTCATCATTAAATTATGATTATCAACAAGACATCAGAACTACAGTTGAAGACAATAGAATAAATGTTTCCAAATTTTTATAAACAGACTATTTGTGCCTACTCTTCCTTCATCTCTAGATTGCTAGATATTTCTCGTAGCAAATAAATCCCGAGATGTTGTTCACCAACCAGTCTTATTTCCAATTACTTATCTATCAATACAATTGGCAGAAACAAAAGTTTGGTACAATGAGATGGGTTGTTGTGTAATTTAGATTAAGACAAACGATTTGAAAATGTTGAAAAATATGGTCGCTCTTATTGATTTATTTTGTAAATATTATTGTTTTCTCATTCCAGATCAGTTGGAGGTATCCGTGTATCGTTGTATAACGCAGTGACAGTCGAGGAGGCACATCATTTACATTCATTTATGGAGGATTTCCTCGCTAACCACAGAAATTAGATCAACTATCATCATTACTTGTCTTGTAATAACCTGTGTCAGTTTAACTGTTCTCTGCTGACTTTAGATAGACCACCCCTAATGAGATTCAAGCAACGTAGGGAGATATTTGGGCGTAGTCATGAACAATTTTGTTGTTGCATAAATCTCATTAAGGATGGACTGCCTTAAAAGATAGTAACAACCTGTGTATAGCTGAAAGGTTAGCTTGGCTTCATCAATGTTCAAAAAGTAATTTTGGACTTTATTCAAATTGATTCAATGTTACTATTAGATTTTAAGTGCCAGTATGTTATGTAGCCTTTACCAGTTAAGTGTAAAATATAACGGTAGTAAATTTAGGGCAACTGAGGTGGATGACACTATGAATGAAAATGTTGGAGCCAAAATAAATTTTGTTCGTTCATAAGCCATAGGCTTGATTAATTCAAGTATTCATTACTCACTAAAACTGAACAAATTTTTTATTATATAAAGTTTGTACCAAGTGCAATGTACTTTTGTCTCGTCCACATCTTAGAAAGTCAAGGACACTACACACACTGACTTAGTGACTAGGTTCTTTATGTGACCTAGCAGAGCTCCAGATTAGAGGGGTAACGACTTTTCAAATTACAAAATATATCAAAATGTTCACCTAACACTTTGTTGTTGGTACTCATTGGAATTGTTCCATTCAGACAATTCAAATGGGTACCCACAACATACGGTTTGGAATTGAAGTAAGAAAGTGGAAATGATTTACATCCTCTTTTCCGTTACTTTTGCATAAGCAGTGTCAGAGGCTTTTTAGGGTGCATATCCTTATTGCATTACATGTGTATGTTATATGTACAGTTAAGTTTTACATGATGTACTGTATATAATTAAGATTATCAATATGATAATGCAGTAAAAATCCAGTGATATACTTTAACATTTACTTGTACAAATCCATAACTGACAGTATTATTATATTTTTCTGTATGTTTAATTTTTCAATTAACATGATACAGCAGCTATAAGTCGAGTAGCCATGATCAGATAAACCTGTTAGTTTCTATTTGAAGACTTGACAACCAAAACTTTATACTAATGGCTTAAAAATTTCATTGGTCAAAACTTACATTGGTTGTAGGAAAATAATCATTTATTTGTCTGAGTTTCCAAGTACATTATGATACAATAGGGACATGTTAGTAGTCTAGTCATATAATGATGCCGTGGATTGTATGTGTAAAACTCTCATTGATTGTTTTGTTGGCATAATACCATTAAATTCTGTGTAACAGATTCGCTCTTGTATCAGTAATGCTGGTCCCAAAATATAACATGTACAGTATTTACTTGTAGGGGGCATTGACAGAGATCAGGCTGTATACACATGGCGTCCAGTCTGATCTTAGTCTGTTCACCCTGTCTGTATTTCAGTCATAAAATTCAAATAAATAGCAAAAGTGTGAACTCTATAAAATATCTCTGGGCATCTATTCAGCATTATTGTGAACAAAACAGCAACAACATTGTAGTGTTTTATTGGTATTTTAAAGTAATCTGGATTTTTATTAGATCTAGTTGGCCATTTTGGGAGGAATAAGATAACGTGCAACTTACATGATTTTGATCATAATCGCAGTGAAGACACTTAATCTTGTTGATGCTGGTAAAAATCAGCATCATTAAGTTACTTCAAACTGTAAAAATATGTGCAGATCTTGCGAAAGACCGTGGTTAAAGTTCGACGGAGATTGCACTTCTTTGATTTCACACTTGCATGCAATTCCATTTGCAAGTTGGTGACTCATTTGTCAGTGAATATGAATCCAGATTATTGTACTATGTATTATAGAAGATATTTTACTATTTGTCAACTAATTGATCATAAATTATTTTATGACATAATAAAAACCTTAAATGCGAAATAATGTTAATTCTATGTTCCTTGAAATACAACGGATCCACAGTTCTGGATAAGAAAAGGGTAATTGTTGACCAGTGATGGTATTCACCAACCAATCTAAATCTCAGAATACCTTTAAACTCGCACAACAATCAATCTGATTGGACGAGACATATGCCTCGTCCAATCAGATGGCTTGTAATGTAATTTTGCATTAGACAATCGAATTATACAGGTTGGTGAATACAGACCCAAATCTCATTAGTCAACTAACACTTTCCTGTGGATATTTATTGAAATTGAGTCTTGTCTCAATTGATTAAGGTATTCCTTCCATCATTATCTATCAAACACTCGGTGCATCATCGGGCGTCATTCGTAGGCATTGAACTCGACGATGGTATCCAGAATTTTAATTATCCGGATACTCTCGTGAATGTCTAGGTGTCCTCCGTGGCAACAGGAATTAACGAGGGATACCCCGGATGACATCCGAAGTTGCACAAAGTGTTTGTTAGATAATGATGGATGGAATACCTTAAATTAGTATCCAAAACTCGGTCGGAAGATGATACGGGTCCCAGATTTTGTTTTGGGAAAGAACAATTTGAAAAATAAGTTACAAATGCAGAAGCTCTTGACTATCTCTAGCATGTTATCACGCTCTGGTTACATCCACCTCAAGGGCGGATCTAGAGGGGGTCGGGGGTTCGGACCCCCTCACCCCCCCCCCCTCTGGCATTGGCCGAAAATTACATTTTGACTATATAACTTTACTGTTATGATACATATCGCTGCTTTTCAACGAAAACCGCGTAACTGCAGCTTGTTTTAAGCTTCAGTTACGAGGTTTTCGTTGAAAAGTTACGATATTTCACACATTTTAAGCCATCATTTGGGCTTGGACCCCCTGGAGAAAAATCCTGGATCAGCCTTGAACCTACCCCTTTCCCAAACACGTCCTGGTTTTCACGTCCCTTGTATGAAAAAAAAAAAAACTGAAAACATTGAATCTAAAGAAGCAAATGTTGACAGCCAGAACGCACGACAATATCACTATTTTGATTTCCTGTGCAAATTGGCCATACGATTATTGATAAAACGGATACTATGTCCCCCCTGCTTTTGGGAACACATTTCTCTTAACGTAACGGCTTTGGCGCGTTTCTACAACCAAGTGACGATTTCAAAAATATTTTCGAAACAGTAGAAGTGATGAATTTTAACATAGATTTTGAAAAAGAGCCACCATGGCATGTGAGACCGATATGGATTAAGATCAGCCAGCGAATACGTGCAGTCTGATTTGATGATTCAAGTTGTACTTCAGTACCGGATACTTACACATTACCCCCTGTCAACTGAAGGAGGGCGTTAACTGGCACAGGCCGATCCGGATCCATGTTGCTCTCGATGGCTATAAGCGGCCCCTTTACCAGATGTTTAGGCCTACTCATTTTGATTCTAGCTAGACAACGGCGGCTGACATTGCGACACTTAAAGTGACATTTCACAAAAAGTATGTCTTGATGCAAAGATTGTTTATTCTAATGGGTAGAAATGCTATCAGTGTTTTTTTTTTTTTTTTTTTTTTTTTTTTTTTTTTTTTTTTTTTTTTTTTGAAAGTTTAAGTTGAGACAGAAATGACAAATGTTATATAAATCTGAACTGTTGTCCACAACATTTTTTTTAGTTTTAGCACAAATATATATATATATATATATATATATATATATATTTCTCGTAAACGGTTTAATATTTTGGCTTTTCAGATTTTCCATAAGAAAGCACGCTCTTTCAGATAGAATAAAAGTAAAATTTATGTAAAATAATCGTGAAATGTCACTTTAATTGCAATTTCCATATAAAATAGGTTCAATGTTTAAAACAACGAAAACACGGTTAAAGTGACCTTTAACCAAACAACGAATGGTTTTCAGTTCTCCTCCAAAAGGGAAGTCTTCGAAAAGGATTGAAGGAGAGGAAGAAAATGGTAATGACCAACATTTACTCCTTTTTCGTACTATCCATGCTATGACATACACAACATATCGATGGCTCAGCGCGAAACAGCCGTAACTGCCTATATATTTATAGGCAGTTACAACTGTTTCGCGCCGAGCCTTCGATATATACTTTATAACATTAACTTTGTCGTAGACGTGCAATAGCGTTCAAAATGTAAATCGGTCTACATTAGAAAAATCAGTTTCGGAAATGCAAAGGCTAACATAAAGTCATTGGTCATGTACCGTGGAAATTAACTTATTATATTTATTTTTAACACGTTGCCTTCAAAAGTAGCTTAAGGTAGTCCACCCCTAATGAGATTGACGTGACGTCGGAATTATTCGGGCGACATCGAAAACATTCGGCGGTGGAACATTCCACCGACGAACGTTTTCGACGTCGCCCGAATATGTTCGGTGCGTAACGAATGATAAACGACGTCCCATGAATAATTCCGACGTCACGTAAATCTCATTAGGGGTGGTATACCTTAAGTCCTATTAGAAAGGAATTCTTTCTTTTTTCACGCTCAAAAAGAACGATGGTCACAATTTTGTATGCCCATGATTAAGTATGTAGGATAAAACAAAAAACATTGGAAGCATTGGCGTGGCTTTATGCGTTCTAGAAGCACGATCAAGAGGTTTCGAGTTCAACCCACTGCAACTGAAGTTGATCTCTGCGTTCACATTCGCCACATATTCGTTCTGACTTTCCAAGAAGCAGAATCAGTATAGACGTGTAGGTTAAAGCCAACATTTTTAACATATACGGACAGCAAACGTGATTTAACCTGAAATAGAAAGTATAATGATATTATTATATGTCTCGTGCACTTTTAAAGTAAGTATGCAGCGTCAAAGTTTTTGTCACGTTTTTGGTTTCGTGAAATTGCTTTAGCTGAGATAAATAATCTCGTAAAGTTGAACATAGGCTATCAATGGTCACAATGGGTTGAAGAAAGTAAGTTAGTTACAAAGGTCACATACTTATAGGGTAAAATATTTTATCCTACATAAATATATCTTTCAGAAATAACTTTTCTAACCCACAAGGTTCAAGGTTTAGCCTTCAACCAATTCCCTAATAATACTCTATGGTTTTGACAACTCCGAAAGATACCCGAGAAAACATTAGCTATAGGCATTAAAAGGAGTGAGTGAAGCGCTGATGACAAACATTCAATTTCATTTTTCCATTACATTACCTCTAGGCTCTAACATTATTGTTATTTTTATCGATATAGATAAATGGCTCATTATTGTCAGCTTTTATAATAAGCCTTCAGCTGCATCTACTTTTCCATAATGATATAGCACACACGTATGAAAAAATAATGTGCAACTTCTTGCGCCCTTTTATGTGGATTAACGCATGCTACTTGGTGGTGGTTCACGTCATTGCATGGCAGACGAAACATCAAATATAAACGCTGGTATATAGTTCACAAACAACAACCCAGGACATCTGCATAGTTATTATGTAACCAAAGACAATATTTTCATTTAAAGACGCGCAGCTGGCAGACATTGTACATTAAATTCAAGTTATCTCGGATTAATTTTGGCAAATTATTCATTTTTTTCTTTTTCCTCTTCTTTTTTCTTATTACAATTATGTAGCCTAGACTAAACAGTCCAAAAACGCGAATGTCGGTTAATTTTCATCCATTCCCTAACAACAAATTACTTCATTGAGTGATCCAAATTCAAAACTGATGCCGATAACACAATGTGTTAACAAGTGAGGGGAGTGAGTCTGTTGTAGTAGGCTAACGGAAAGCCTAAAAAATTATGAAAAAGAAGAAAAATCTGGAGATCAGCCATTCTCATTTTCCCGAATCCTTTTCATCGAATATCTTTATTGTTCAGAGAGGTCAAACTTTAGACCCGCAATGTTCAAATGAGCATCTCCCTGCTAAAGTAGCCTACAGACTATTCTCAACGCGGAATTAAGAACAGCAGATGAGAGGGGCATTGGACTTTCAATATGCAATACTCGTGAGAAATGAAAAAAATTGATTGCAATTTCCCATCATCATCATCATCATCATCATCATCATCATCATCATCATCATCATCATCATCATCATCATCATCATCATCATCATCATCATCATCATCATCATCATCATCATCATCATCATCATCATCATCATCATCATCATCATCATCATCATCATCATCATCATCATCATCATCATCAAGAATAGAAGAAGTGTTTTTTTTTTATAAAGTCCGATTTATAGAATCCAGACTAAAGTACTCAAAGTACTTTGATCTCATTCGGAACGTTTTTTATTTCACCGCAGAAAAGAAAAAGCAGAGGTTTGTTTATCAACAATCAAAAACGTATTTTTCTACTAACTCGTATTAGGAGACATATTCTTTAATCCTTTACTAAATTTGAGATACAATGAGATTAATTTTACAACCTAAAAGTCATTTAGTCCGGAAGTAGAACTAGAAGAAAGAAATAGTTCAATTCCTGCAGGGGTCTTGCTACCAATTTTTGTTTGGGGGCAGGGGTTGAAAAATTTCTTCAAACCTACTAGTCCTGTAGGACTAGTAGCTCTGAATTTCTACTCGCCCTTAAGGCAACCCAACTCGCCCTTAAAGATGAAGAAAATTTTAGACTGTTGGCTCTTACGGATGCATTATTATGCAAATAACATAGATCTAACTCTTTGACTCTACAAATAAAGTTTCTTCGGTATAATTGACAGACAGGGCTCGCGCTGGCTATCGCCACTTCAAAAGTCATAGGCGAATAAGGCAACAATTTTATTATAAAAGATGGTCAATAAATCGAATATGGCTCCTGAAGACTTAATCCGAGTCTTCTCTGATGTAAATACGCTCTTTGATATTTTGATTTTTGCTATTTACATCAGAGAGCGTTGCTCTTTGAAAACAGCGGAAAGTTCGGTAACGTTACAAGTAACTTGAAGCTTTGTTTTTGTGTATCATATCGAATCACTCGGTAAAACACTGTAGGGTATAGATCAATAAATCATTTTTTGTCATACCTGACCAAAAATTTCATTTCAAATCGGCCTGCTGGATGAGTATAACCTTTGGTTTTGAATGGAAGGTCAAGGTAAACAAAGGCTGCTCAGGTGAGGGTTGTTGCAAAACATTGCCTATTAACCTTTTAGAAATTCTTTTTGGTCGTAATTTTTTCAGCAGCCATAACAATAAATGGTTCATTTATCGATATCATCAGGGGTTTTAACGATAGCGTTTAAGATCGGACGGTGAACGATGCGCAACAATTTGTTGCGAACTTCTTGATTTTTTCAAAGAGCAACGCTCTCTGATGTAAATAGCGAAAAATCAAAATATCAAAGAGCGTATTTACATCAGAGAAGACTCGGATTACTGAAGACTTGACTCCATCTTTTACTATAAATCAATCGCCGATTAAACATTACTGTAAACACTTACTTTTTATTTAATTCGAAAGATAGATTAGCTGTCGAAATGGTCGAGGAAGCATTCGTGGTCAGTTTAATATGTACAACTACAATGTACTCGGTAAATGTGAAAGAATTTCTTTGTGTAATCGCGAGGCGGCATAACAGAAAGAGACAACGCGTATGTGTTAAAACCATTTAACGTCGGAAAAGCAAAGACATCCATACCTCCACTAACCATCAAAACTGAAGGCGTTGAAAAACTTCTAAATAACATCAATACCAGCAAAGCGACAGGTCCTGACTGTATACCAAATATCATATTAAAGACTTGCTCTAAAACTATAGCTCCCATCCTTCAACAGATATTCCAGACATCAGTGGACAGTGGTAAACTACCATCGGACTGGAGGAGCGCCAATGTCTCCCCCGTTTTCAAGAAAGGCGACTCCCACTTGGCTGAAAACTACCGTCCAGTTTCCCTCACCTGTGTCTCTTCTAAACTGCTGGAGCACATCATCTGCAAACACATCCTTAAACACCTGGAAAGAAACAAAATCCTCACAAACCTTAACCATGGATTTAGGTCTGGGTACTCATGCGAGACCCAACTATTAACCACGGTGCATGACCTCCTGCAACACCATGATAACAAATCCCAAGTTGACATCATCATCTTAGACTTTTCCAAGGCATTTGACACTGTCCCCCATGAAAGCCTTCTACACAAAATGAATCAATATGGCATCAACGGAAATATAAACTGCTGGCTAAGGGACTTCTTAACAAATAGAACTATGAGGGTTGTTGTTGACGGCGAAACATCTGATGCTGCCACTGTCGACTCCGGTGTACCACAAGGAACAGTGCTCGGACCTTTGGCCTTTCTTTGCCACATAAACGACCTTCCAGATTGTGTTAGCTCTACTGTCAGGCTGTTTGCTGACGACTGTTTGTTATACCGACAGATCAAGACCAGGAAAGACCACCTACAACTTCAATCTGACCTCAAATCATTAGAAAACTGGGCTACCACATGGGGCATGAGATTTAATGCAAAAAAATGCTACGTTATGAGCACCAACAGCAAATCCAACCAATTCTACCAGTTAGATAACCACATTCTACAACAAGTTGAAGAAAACCCATACTTAGGCGTCTCATTCACAGAAAATCTCACTTTTGGAAATCATATATCAAAAATCACCTCTAAAGCAAACTCCACCCTTGGCTTCCTGAAACGCAACCTAAAACACTGCCCAACCTCCTGTAAGAAAACAGCATATATCTCATTAGTAAGATCAACACTTGACTACAGCTCTATTGTTTGGGACCCATACCTCCAGAAAGACACAGACAAATTAGAACAAGTCCAACGGAGAGCAGCTCGCTTCATATCAGGGAACTACAGGTCACGGGAGAAAGGATGCGTCACCAACATGCTTGAGGAACTGAAATTACCTCCGTTACAAGAAAGAAGGAAACAAGCAAGACTGACCTTCCTCTACAAGGTGGCTGAGGGACTGGTACCAGCAATGCCCTCTGAGACCTATCTGACCCCAATCTGTGGAAAGCGTCAAATAAGACCAAAAAGACTTGATAATTTTGTGAGCACAAATATAGTGAGAAATCAAGCCATAAACCATTCAAAGTGCTATAAGACTCTAGATTGCAAAACTGAACTTTTTAGACAATCATTCTTTCCTAGGACTATTGTGGACTGGAACAATCTAGACAGTGAAGTTGTGTGCGCACAGTCAGTAACGAGCTTCAAATCAGCTCTTCAGAAGTGTTACTAACACTTCGCCAAACATCTCTCTCCCGCTGCGCATATGCCGAAAGGTCCTGCAGCGTACACATCCAGATCCAGATCCAGGTGTATTTACTACGTAGATAGCGTTTTGTTTTCATTGCTTCATCCCATTTTCCCGCGCTTTTTGGCACGTGCGACTTTTGTAAACAAATCATAGTAAAACGAAACCTTATTAAAAGTTATTTGGTTGCGGAAAATCACGTGATTATATTGAAACTGGAATGACTACGTCATCAATTGACTGTGTTTGCGGCGTCTTTGATCTCGCTCAATTCATCGCATATGAGTTACACAGATTTACTCTAGTTTCCTTGTTTAGTTTTACTTTCGGAATTGATCAACATAAACAGGGAAAGGTCTTATTTTACAGCGAATATTATTGTTTCCGATATGAAGTTTGAAATAAATACTTTCTTTTCGATCTTTTATATTTTCCCCTCAATCAGCGTGATTGAAGTCCTAAATTTGCACTCGCCCCGTCGGACTAGTTCGTCCCCAAATCTACTTGTCCTGCGGCATTTTCAACTTGCCAGTGCGAGCGGGTGAGTGGATTTTTCAACCCCTGAGGGGCCAGTGAAATTGGGAAAAATAGCGACGTTTTAACCTAAATTGGGAAAAACTAAAACAAGTTTGTATTCATACTGTCACTCAGTTTCAGCTGCAAATTAGACTGTAGTAGTGTAAACTGCATTTGTACATACTCTTGTTTAAGAATCTACTCTAAAACTGTCTTCAAAATGTTTGTAAATGAAGATGAGGTCTTAACATGGGGCATTCTGGGTCCTCATTGGGAATTTTCACCAGAGAATTGGAAAAAAAAGATACTTTTTGCCATTGGGTATGGGGCCCAATGACAGCCCCAAATTTTGGCAAACGAGACCCCTCCTGTGACAGTTACGGCAACTTTGGCCAACTTCGATTGGCAATGGCTCGCGCCATCGCTCGCGCCTCGCCCCAACCGAACACCAATAGTGCGAGCTATTGACGTCATTTCCGTAGCTATAGCTCCAATCGAACAGCAATGGCCCGAGCTAAAGTCCGACCACTGAAAAAAGTGTGGTCGGACCATGGCTCCATTACGTCATTCGGAACTCCTCGGATAAACAGCGGACCAATCAGTGACTAGTAAACAAAGGTTTTGTTTGGCTGACACAAAACGGGGGAGTGAGTATAATAGATAGAACAGCGCTGGTTCCCAACAATGGTGCGAGCCATTGCCAATCGAAGTCGGCCTAAATTACTTGCTTCCCAATCGATGTAAAATAAATGTGAGCAAAGTAACGTCTGAAGAAAGGAAACAAACAAGAATGTCAGTATTGGTATCTTTAACACTTTATTGATTATGAAAAATAAGTTTTGGCCTAGGACACTCCCCTGAAGCATTCAGGGTTTTCCATAGCGCACAAAATTGTGCGTTTTGGCGCTGTTTTATCTCAAATGACCCCCTGAAAATTATCAGCTGGGACATGAAGAAACAATGTAACAAAAAGCACGACCCACTCTTTTGAACACCAGGGGACATAATGACCCCCTCTAGAAAAAGTTGAGGGAAAACCCTGGGCATTCCACTTATGACATCATTCCAAGATCACGATTCACCTGTTACTTTAAGTTATTGTCGTGGATCAGTTGAATAATCCTTAGTTTATCCATTGTAAGAGATGGCCTTTAATTCCACAAGCTGAATTTTTACGCAGTAGTCTCTGAATTCGGTGCTTCTGAAATATTTTTAAAATCTACTTGTCCACGGACAAGCGTTAAACCAAAATTGACTTGTCCCTATCAAAAATCAACTTGTCCATACAATGCCCATATACTTTTTAATAGCTTCATATGTTTATTGCATATCTATTATGAAATTCTAACTATTGGCTTAGATAAAATTTGTACATTTAACTATCAGTAATTACACTGTATAAAAATATTGTGAGAAAAAAGAAAAAAAGAGTTTATTATAACCAGATTTTTCACTTGTCCACGGACAACCTAGCTTTCAAAATCTGCTTGTCCATGCCTATATATATAGGTAAACAGACAAGTCGGACAACTCGGGCAACTTATTTCAGAAGCACTGCACTGATGAAGAACACTGTCAAAGGCTTTGGCAAAGTCTAAAGTAAATGGTATCCCAGCATTCATCATTTTCAACACAGTCTTTCCAGGACTCCATGACATTGATAAGTGGAAGAACATATGATCGACAAGTTAGTAGGAAATCCCAAACTTAGCATTAGAAATTAAAATATTGTTAACTAAACATTCAATAACTGCTGATTTGACAATTTTTACCATACATTTACTTACTATGGAAGTCAAACTAACTGGAGAATAGTTTCCTGGTTTGGATTTTATCCTTTCTTAAATAGTGGAGTAACATGTGCGTCTTTCCATCTACTCAGATGGAATCGGGTACAAATTTATTACCCGTTACACGATGATTATTTTTGGCTGTAAATATCGTCATGTACTGATAATTCAGCATATCTAGACAATCATTATCAAAATTGTATGCAACTTCTTTTATAATTCTTGTTCCCTTTTCAATTTGTCTGTTAGTCACACCCTTTCCCACACAGCAAAATATAAGACTGTACCAATATGCAGCTGACAAAATGGTTGTTGCCTTGTTGGCAAAGAAACATGTACTAGGATTTTTGTATGATTTCAAGCAAATATAGAAGAAAAAGGAGAAAATGCTGGGTAAAACCATTTCCTACACCAGACATTGTTTTCACATCACTTAAAGAGAAAGCTTTGGAAAACATTGACACAAAAGAAGGAAATTATGATGAATTTTGCCTTGGTATCTTCTTTGCTATAATAATGTACACAAACTCAAAGCATTTTTTATCAACCTGAATTTTGTGGTCTGAAGCAAAATTCAAATTAAAACAGTCCAAATTTTGCCATTTAGTAAAGAGTCAAGACTTAACCTGTTACCAGACGGCAAAATTCTAGATTTGTCCAAATTCAAAGATGTTGCAGAAGACAATTTCAAGTGAATCAAATTTCAAATATTTGGGTATTTTGGGGTAGAAAACATTGTTGGAAATGAAGAAATTGCTTGTCACAAGCAATTTCTTCATTTTCCACAATGTTTTCCCAAGCATATTTCTTTAGGGGAGTCAAAAAGTGTCACTGTGGGTAATGGGTTAAATAATACTCTACTTTATTTTTCAGGAATCATTCCGTAGTATAGTTACAGTAGCTTGATAATATAAGGATGGGTAAGGAAAAAGGAGGGTTTCTCACACCGAAGGCGATTGCCAACAGGATCAAGGCTAAAGGTTTACAGAAGTTACGATGGTACTGTCAGATGTGTGAGAAACAGTGTCGAGATGAGGTGCGTAGCTAGTATTCACTCTACACCAGAGCAACCAATCAGAGGGGTGAAGGCATTCTATTTCTTTTTTGTAAATCCTTACCTAATCCGAGTCTTCTCTGATGAAAATTCACTCTTTGATATGTTGATGTGGCTTATTTAGGGAACATCTAATTATCAAAGAGCGAATTTTCATCAGAGAAATCTTGTTTTAATCCAGACCCTATGTTGTGAATTGTTTCGGTGAAATAATTCCAATGAATACCCACAACATATGGTTTTGTGAATGATTTCATGAAATAGCATTTTAAAAAGTCATCACCCCCTCTTATCTATGGCTCTGTTAGACATTGATTCTCCACCACATTATGTAATTCATATATACTTTTATAGGGCTCCAAATTTCTGGGAATGGGTTAGATGAGTTGCAGACAATAGAGTAATTGTTTAACCCATTACCACACAATGACTCTTTTTGACTTCCCACAAAGTAATGGCCATGGAAAGCATCATAGAAAATGAAGAAATTGCTTGTGACACGCAATTTCTTCATTTCCCACAATGTTTTCCATCCAGAAAGACATAAAAATTAAAAATTCCATTCACTTCAAATTGTCGTCTGCAGGATCTTTCAATTTGGACCTCCCTAAAATTTTGTTGCTTGGTAATGGGTTAATCAATGCAATTTGAATATAGTACAATGAATGACTTGGGAAACAAAAGGAGAAATTTTTGCTAAAATCTACCGGTAGTCAAAATAATATGTTGTTTAGGAAAATGTTTACGGTCAGCGCTTTACCAATATCCTAAATTTATAAATGGATCAATACTAAAATACATTTATCATTAGTGTTATAGCATTTAGTGAGTGTTTATTGCAATACCTGTGTTACTTTCAGAATGGATTTAAATGTCACATGATGTCAGAATCTCACCAAAGACAGCTGCTCCTGTTTGCAGAAAACCCAGATGAATATATTGATACTTTCTCAAAGTAAGATTTATTTATATGTTCAGTTTTGTAGCATTTAGTTTTCCTGTTCTGCGATTATGAGTCATTTTGCACATTATATCAGGCAGCATAGCACAAGATCAGATTGCACACAAGCAGACTGACTTAACCCTTTCCCAAACGACAATTTTTTAAGGTGGTCCAAATTCAAAGGGGTTGCAGACGTCAAAATAAATTAGATCAACAGCAGAAAAAATGCATGTTATAGCCTAGAAAATATTGAAGCAAAAGGAGAAAGTGCTGATTATCAGCACTTTCTTCTTTTGCTTCAATGTTTTCCCAAGCCTTTTCTATTAGGGATATCAAAACCAGGTCTTGTTTGGGAAAGGGATAACTCAACTGCTTTCTTGAATTCAGTATGACAATGGTTCATAGGAAAGGTAAAATGAAATATTGAAGAATGATGCATTTAACCCTTTCCCAAACAAGACCTGGTTTTGACGTCTCTAATTGAAATGGCATTGGAAAACATTGAGACAAAAGAAGAAACTGCTGATAACCAGCAGTTTCTCCTTTTGTCTCAATATTTTCTATTCTATAATTTACTCAAATTCTATCTTTAATACCTTCCATTTTGTCATTTATGGAAGTTTTTGAATTTAACTACCCTAAAATTTTACCATGTGGGAAAGGGTTAAATTATCTTTAAATTTCAATATAATGTAAGAACGTTATTGTTCATTTGTCACATTATCAGTTAAGTCAGCTTGCCATTTTTACGATGGTTAAGGATCTTCTTTAAATCATTCCTTAATTTATTTCAGAGATTTTGAGGATGGTTATGTGGAGTTGTTACGACGAAGGTTTGGTACAAAGCGGGTCCACTGTAACATCGTATACCAGGAATATATATCACAGAGAGATCACACACATATGAACTCTACACAGTGGGAAACCCTGACTGACTTTGTCAAATGGTTAGGAAGGGAAGGTAAGGTCCTTATATAAACCCACTGTAACATCGTTTACCAGGAATATATATCACAGAGAGATCACACACATATGAACTCTACACAGTGGGAAACCCTGACTGACTTTGTCAAATGGTTAGGAAGGGAAGGTAAGGTCCTTATATAAACCCACTGTAACATCGTTTACCAGGAATATATATCACAGAGAGATCACACACATATGAACTCTACACAGTGGGAAACCCTGACTGACTTTGTCAAATGGTTAGGAAGGGAAGGTAAGGTCCTTATATAAACCCACTGTAACATCGTTTACCAGGAATATATATCACAGAGAGATCACACACATATGAACTCTACACAGTGGGAAACTCTGACAGACTTTGTTAAATGGTTAGGAAGGGAAGGTAAGGTCCTTATATAAACCCACTGTAACATCGTTTACCAGGAATATATCTTGCAGAGAGATCACACACATATGAACTCTACACAGTGGGAAACTCTTACAGACTTTGTTAAGTGGTTGGGGAGAGAAGGTAGAGTCCTTATATAGGTGACCGTGTATAGCAGAAGATTAACACATTACCAAACAACAAAATTTTAGGAAAATAATGAGATCCTCAAAATCTAATCTATGCAAATACTGGTACATCTAACTAAGTCCTTGTGTTGGAAATGATAAATGATAATGATGGATTTTCACCAAGAAACATAACATTTTTAGTTTTGTGTAAATTGCAATGAATGCTTATTATTTACAGTTGATATCCATAACGTTGGAAATTTGTACAGAATTTATGGAATCATTTGATAATTGATACGGAATTATTTCTTAGAAGGTTAAGTTTTAGAGTTAGAAACCTACTTTTAAAATAAGGGTTGATAGTAATTGTTAAAGAGAAAATGCTGTATTTTCACTTGAAACTTGTTTTTCTTTTGTTTCTAGGAAAGTGTGAGGTAGACTTCACTGAGAAGGGATGGTTTGTGAAGTATATAGACAGAGACCCAGAAACTATCAAGAAACAGGAGCAGTGTGAGTAAACGACATTTTGATGTCACCACGGGCCCTACCAGGGTTCCTTTAACCCATTAATGCATTTAATAACACTTTTTGATGATGCCCCACTAGATATAGGCTTTGGAAAACATTGTGGAAAATTTCTACCCAGGAGACCCCAAAATTACAAATTTCATTCACTTAGAATTGTCATCAGCAACATCTTTGAATTTGGACCAGTCTAAAATTGTGTCATTTAGAAATGGGTAAAATGTTGATTATAGTTGGTCTAAAAATAGCTTTAGTTTATCAAGAAAGTTTAGTTAGATCTAAAGCAGTAATAATTGAAAAATAGAAATTGCTTGTAACTAGCATTAACTTTGTTTCAAATTTGCTACATAGATAGTCTTTTAGATATTCTTGTGAGTGAGGTTAATCCATCAAATTCATCTATCAAATCTTTACTTTTGTGTCACAAACACATTCTAGGAATGTCTAGAATTTCTCTAGTTTTTATACGAGCCATATTTGAAGTCTATTGCTGTAGGGATATAGGTAAGAGGGGTAAAAGCTTTTTAAAATGTCAAATTTAATTTAATTGTTAATTAAACCCAATTGTCTGGGTACTCATTGAAATCATCTTATTCAAATTATCACCCACAACAGAGGGTTTGGAGTTGAAATTACAAAGTAAGAGTGTCTTAGCCCATTACCACACAGTGACTCCTTTTGACTCCCCACAAGATAATGGCTTGTGAAAACATCGTGGAAAATGAAGAAATTGCTTGTGACAAGCAATTTCTTCATTTACAACAATGTTTTCTACGTAAAAAGACAAAAAATTTAAAATTTCATTCACTTGAAATTGTCGTCTGCATCATCTTTATACCCCCCACCTACGAAGTAGAGGGGGGTATACCGTTTAGCACTTTATTTCTGCGGGGACTTTATTTCTGCTCTTTCTGCGGTTGTGGACGGCACCGCAGAAATAAAATCCGCAGAATATTAATCCTGAATGTAGAGGTTGTTGTCATTCTGTAATTTTAGTCAGTACATGGACAAGTTAAACTGTTACCACCCGATGGAAAGAACAATATCATAACAATGGAGTGCTTTCCTACTCAAAAATGGTGTTACTACAGCTTTAACTTAGATGTAGATAAGACATTTTAGTTCATCAATAAACAATTATTTAACAAGTTTGACTGATAGTTTGACATGTTTTTCTTTTCACACCTATCTGTATATGCCATTGTTTCCCATAACGCCTTTATAAATACTGGTACATGAGTGGGATTATCCCTTTACCCCAACGGAGTAATTAGAAATCGTCTTTCAAAACCATGTCTGATACTGACTGTAACTGATTTGATAGCGCAGAAATAAAATCTTTGATTTTGAAAAATGAGAGACCGCAGAAATATGTTCCGCAGGAATTTAACCCGCCTGATTTCTGGAAAAAAACGCAGAATTTGGACCCCGCAGAAATAAAGTGCTATACGGTATTGGTTTCACCATGTCTGTCTGTCAGTCCGTCCGTCCGTCCAGTCGTCCGTCCGTAGACTTTTTCGTTTCCGTGCTCTAACTCAAGAACGGTTTGATCTAGGATCATTAAACTTTACACAGTTGTTACCCATGACCCAAGGAGGTGCCCTATTGTTTTTGGGTCACCAAGGTCAAAGGTCAAGGTCACAATCAGACTTTGTTTAAAATCCGTTTCCGTGCTCTAAGTCAAGAACCGGTTTACCTAGGATCATGAAACTTTACACAGTTGTTGCCCATGACCCAAGGAGGTGCCCTATTGTTTTTGGGTCACCAAGGTCAAAGGTCAAGGTCACAATCGGACTTTGTTCAAAATCCGTTTCCGTGCTCTAAGTCAAGAACCGGTTGACCTAGGATCATGAAACTTTACACAGTTGTTGCCCATGACCCAAGGAGGTGCCCTATAGTTTTTGGGTCACCTAGGTCAAAGGTCAAGGTCACAATCGGACTTTGTTTAAAATCTGTTTCCGTGCTCTAAGTCAAGAACCGGTTGACCTACAGCACTTTTTCAGTGACATGGCGCTAGTGGGGGTATTTGTCTGCTTTGCGACAGTTCTAGTTGAATTTGTACTAGTTTAAAAATTTGCCGTTTGGTAATGGGTTAAACCCCTCTAACTGTTGCCCTGTCATTGCACTCTATGTTCCATTTCCAGTAAAGTCTAAAGAGCGTATGGACATGGATGACAATGAGAGAACGGCCAAGTTTATACAGGAACAGATAGAGAGGGGGGCGAAGTCCGAGAAAAATGTCAGGGACTCGGAGTATACGGAGCTTAAACGTGAAAATGAGGAGGAAAAAGGTATAATGTAGTATCATGATAACATTCTTTTAATTTATAACAATTGCATATAATACTAGATCTTTAAAGTCCAATTTGATTTTTTTTAACAGTTATAAACACATCAATTTACTAATTAGGATTAATACTGTCTTTCATCTCTCAATATAATTGTACCCATCACACTAAAAGGGACCTTCTATTTAGTCCATCTACACCAAACTTTGATAAACAGATTGCACATGTCAATTAGATGTCACTATTTGAAGATGAACATACAAAAATACACATGTATAGGAAAAACAATCTAGATCGGAAAATGACCTTAGAGTGCAAAGTTTTGATAACAGTTAGTCTGCGCAGTCCATGCCGACAGGCTAGGGTTGATACTTTTCACATTTTCCAGAAGATGCCTTTTATCATGATGGGTCAGAATATACGAAAAATAATTCAGAAATTTTTATGATTACCTTTTCTAGTGTCTCTGAGTCTGGGAGGTCTCAAGAAGAAGGCAGAAAGTACCAAGTGAGTATCTGATCTCTTATTTTGTACAAATAAAAAGCTTTGACTGGTGTTAATGAAGCATGGAATTGTTGGAAGGCTTTGTTGGTGTTCTCAGCTCCAATTTCAGTACTAGTACCATGGTTGCAAAAGTGTAACTTCTTTACTTTGTGAGGCATTTCTATTTTTACAACTCTGGCTTTAAAGTGTTTAAGAGAAAATCTGGTACATCTTTTGTTATTAAATTTATCAATATATATCTATAGTTCATCTATGATCGGGAGTGGCAGATGTTTACATTTTGTTTTCATAAATTATACCGTAATTAACGCGATTAATTATGAATCAATGATAGATATGTCTTCTTAAGCAGGTTATTTATCTCATAACTCGATTTTAATCACAAATCAATAGCCTGACAACCCTTTGTAAATGAAAAAGCCTACTGTTTATCTGTCACTCATTTTAGAACATCTATAGGTGAATTTAAAAGGTTTGTTTAAAGGCAAAGGTAAAGTGTTTCACAAAAAGAGCTGTTATGTGGAATTTTCTCAACTTGTATTCTCATTGCTCTTTCTGTCATTCAATGAAATTTCGCCCAACCTGTCTAAAACAAGATCTGGTTTTGATGTCTCCAGCATAGATTTTTTGTAAAAATATTAGGAGAAAAGAATAAATTGCTTATAACCAGCAATGAGATACATACTTGCTTCTTTCGATATCATCATTTTGTCATCTACAACCCATTTTAAATAGAGCAGTCTAAAATTTTGACATTTAGGAAAGGTTCAAATTTCTTTTTTCAGACCAATCACCAAAGACAATCCATTTAAAGTTCCATTCAGTAAATTAGAAGACAGTTCTAGTGGAGGAGCGAGTGGTAGTTCTTCTTCAAGTAAAAAACATAAAACCGGTGAAAAACGGAAATCAGCACTCGATGAAATCATGGAATTTGAGGAGAAAAAGAGGGAAAAAGTGAACAGAAAGGATAATTGGTTACATGAAAACATTATTGTGAAAATTGTGTCAAAAAAGTTGGGAGAGAAATATTACAAGAAGAAAGCCTGTGTTGTGGTAAGCAGATTGGAATTTCTTTGTTATCCAAAACAAAGGTCACAACTTAACCCTTTCCCGAACAACAAAATTTTCAGGTAGTCCACTTAAAAAAGTGCCACAAATGACAAAATGGATGTTATTAAAGATATAATTTGTGTAAGATATGGCATAGAAAATATTGAGACAAAAGGAGAAACTGCTGGTTATCAGCAGTTTCTTCTTTTGTTTCAATGTTTTCCCAAGCCTTTTCTATAAAGGATGTCAAAAGCAGGTCTTGTTTGGGAGAGGGTTAAATGTATTGTTTGGCTGTTATTTTTGCCTTACAATGTTGAAAAGGAAACGGTTCAAAATGGTTTCACAAGGACTGTAAATATTTCAAACAATATGTAATTGGACTTGTCCAGTTTGAAATGGATTGTACACCACACAATTAATATACCTGTGTGTAGAATCTATATTTTATGGCATAAAAAGTATTGAAAGAATAATTATGCTAAATTTTCTTAACTAAAACCGACAATACTTTTTAGTTAGCCAGGACTTTATGTCTTGGAAGCTAATGTCACAGCCCTAGTGTCTGCGTCACATCAACGTCGCATCTTCACTTGAAAAACTTTAACTTGGTCTATATCTCATGCACTATCATAGATAGAGCCTTGATATTTCACATATGGATACCTCCTGTCATGACCTTGACCTTGAGATCATGACCTTGAGACTTAGATCTAGTGACCTTGACCTTTGACTCCTTTTTTTGCGACAAGCGCTCATAAAGGCGAGCTATGTTGTCCAAGGACAACTCTTGTTTATTATTTAGCATTAATTGACATGTATGTTTTCCTTTTTATTTGTAGGAGGTAAAGAATCTGTACACAGCTGTTGTAAAGATGATTATCAGTGGTGATACAGTCAAGGTGGATCAGACACATCTAGAAACAGTCATCCCAGCTCAGGGTATAATTGTTTTAAACCTTTTCCAAACTATCTCATCACATAACTAAATAAAAGTTATAAGGAACAGAAAGCCTTTTAGTTATGCAACTGAAAAACATGCTGGGTCACCATTGTCAACCTTATAATGATTTATATAATTCTCAAACACTTGCAGTCGTTAAGCAGACTGTCCTATTTATTTATTTTTCATATCTGATGGTTTAATGTCAATAAAATGATAGCTTTAACATATACAACCCATCATTAGCACAAAAGAGCAAGAGGCGAAATTTGAAAAGTGCCAGTAAATCCTAAAATTTATTACATTTTCATTCCAAATACAAACATAAGCATTTTGAACGATTTAGAATTTTGAATTAATGCATAATTATGGAAATATTCGACAAAAATGTTATGAATCACCTCCCTTGCATATGAATATAGAGTAAAAAGATATTTGTAAATTATTTTATTCTTGAAGCATAATCTTGAAATCCGGCACGGAGAATCAACTTATTTGAAGTGTGTGTAATTTGATGCATGTCCCATGGCTAGAAAGTGGTGTTTTCAATGATGGGTCATATACCTTAAGTCAATTTATTTTTGGCAATATTTCTCATTCTCTACAATTTCCCCCTTTATGTTGCAGGTAAAACAGTGTTAATAGTAAATGGAGCGTACAGAGGTCAGACTGCTGTTTTAGAGAGCATCAATGAGAAGAAATTCTCCTGTACAGTATCTATAGCTTCAGTACGTATTTATACCATATAGAGGTCAGACTGCTGTTTTAGAGAGCATCAATGAGAAGAAATTCTCCTGTACAGTATCTATAGCTTCAGTAAGTACTTACACCATATAGAGGCCAGACTGCTGTTTTAGAGAGCATCAATGAGAAGAAATTCTCCTGTACAGTGTCTATAGCTTCAGTACGTATTTATACCATATAGAGGTCAGACTGCTGTTTTAGAGAGCATCAATGAGAAGAAATTCTCCTGTACAGTATCTATAGCTTCAGTACGTATTTATACCATATAGAGGTCAGACTGCTGTTTTAGAGAGCATCAATGAGAAGAAATTCTCCTGTACAGTATCTATAGCTTCAGTAAGTACTTACACCATATAGAGGCCAGACTGCTGTTTTAGAGAGCATCAATGAGAAGAAATTCTCCTGTACAGTGTCTATAGCTTCAGTACGTATTTATACCATATAGAGGTCAGACTGCTGTTTTAGAGAGCATCAATGAGAAGAAATTCTCCTGTACAGTGTCTATAGCTTCAGTACGTATTTATACCATATAGAGGTCAAACTGCTGTTTTAGAGAGCATCAATGAGAAGAAATTCTCCTGTACAGTATCTATAGCTTCAGTACGTATTTATACCATATAGAGGTCAGACTGCTGTTTTAGAGAGCATCAATGAGAAGAAATTCTCCTGTACAGTATCTATAGCTTCAGTAAGTACTTACACCATATAGAGGCCAGACTGCTGTTTTAGAGAGCATCAATGAGAAGAAATTCTCCTGTACAGTGTCTATAGCTTCAGTACGTATTTATACCATATAGAGGTCAGACTGCTGTTTTAGAGAGCATCAATGAGAAGAAATTCTCCTGTACAGTATCTATAGCTTCAGTAAGTACTTACACCATATAGAGGTCAGACTGCTGTTTTAGAGAGCATCAATGAGAAGAAATTCTCCTGTACAGTGTCTATAGCTTCAGTACGTATTTATACCATATAGAGGTCAGACTGCTGTTTTAGAGAGCATCAATGAGAAGAAATTCTCCTGTACAGTGTCTATAGCTTCAGTACGTATTTATACCATATAGAGGTCAGACTGCTGTTTTAGAGAGCATCAATGAGAAGAAATTCTCCTGTACAGTATCTATAGCTTCAGTAAGTATTTATACCATATAGAGGTCAGACTGCTGTTTTAGAGAGCATCAATGAGAAGAAATTCTCCTGTACAGTATCTATAGCTTCAGTACGTATTTATACCATATAGAGGCCAGACTGCTGTTTTAGAGAGCATCAATGAGAAGAAATTCTCCTGTACAGTATCTATAGCTTCAGTAAGTACTTACACCATATAGAGGCCAGACTGCTGTTTTAGAGAGAATCAATGAGAAGAAATTCTCCTGTACAGTGTCTATAGCTTCAGTACGTATTTATACCATATAGAGGTCAGACTGCTGTTTTAGAGAGCATCAATGAGAAGAAATTCTCCTGTACAGTGTCTATAGCTTCAGTAAGTATTTATACCATATAGTCAGTAAGTATTTATACCATATAGAGGTCAGACTGCTGTTTTAGAGAGCATCAATGAGAAGAAATTCTCCTGTACTGTGTTTATAGCGTCAGTAAGTATTTATACCATATAGTCAGTAAGTATTTATACCATATAGAGGTCAGACTGCTGTTTTAGAGAGCATCAATGAGAAGAAATTCTCCTGTACAGTATCTATAGCTTCAGTACGTATTTATACCATATAGAGGTCAGACTGCTGTTTTAGAGAGCATCAATGAGAAGAAATTCTCCTGTACAGCATCTATAGCTTCAGTAAGTACTTACACCATATAGAGGTCAAACTGCTGTTTTAGAGAGCATCAATGAGAAGAAATTCTCCTGTACAGTGTCTATAGCTTCAGTAAGTACTTGTGGATTCATCCCATTACCAGACAGCAGAATTTTAAACTATTCCAGATTCATTGATGTTGAAGACAACAAATTTAAGTGAATGAAATATTTTTAGGGTGTTTCTTAGGAGAAAACAATGTGGGAAATGAAGAAATTGTTTGTGACAAGCAATTTCTTCATTTCCCATGATGTTTTCCAAAGCCTTTATCTTATTGGGTGTCAGAAGGCGACAAGTTATGGTAATGTGATTTATACTATAGTTACTTTCTGAAATAACAACATTTGATAGAAGTCCGAATTCAAGAGGTGATTTGGACTTAATTAATGCCCTAACAAACCTAATATTTGTGTTTTACCATCAATATTGAGAGAAACGAAAACATGCTGGTTGTGTAAGCATTTGCATATTTTTTTTTTAACGTTTTCTAATACCTTCTCTACTATGATGGCCTAGGATTGTTTGGGAAATACAATATACATGTAATGCTATTTGGATATGATTTATAAACAGTCAAAGAGAGCTTATCAATAGAGGAATTGGATTTCAATTTGGCAATCGTGACTTCCCTTAGTTTGTAGTGCATAATATTAACTCTTGTTTCCTGTTACCAAGCTTAACACTTTCCTAAACAGGGTTCAAATTTAGCACTTGCTGACTTACTAATTGCAGGTGAAAATTGGAAAATGCAAGTTGAAAAAAATAGAAACTTGCTGAGTTTCAGCTGAAAAATCACCAAAAGCTTTGAAAATCAAAATGGGAAAGGAAGAAAATGCACTCAATTAGCCATTTTTCTTTCGCCTTAACATGTTCTATCCTTTGATTAAGTAAATGTGCTTTTATGACAGCTCATATGAGGGGTGTTCATTAAATATTTCCCCTGACCTACTTTTAGTGGAGGTAGGAAGTTGAAATTGTACACATACATTACGGTATACCTCTATAGGTCACATGAAAATTTGCAGCTCTGAAATGTAATTTGTTTCTCATTTCTGTGTGCTGAAGTTAAAGTGACATTAGTATCCGTAGGCCCAAATCCCTTATGATCCACAGAAGTTGGTTTTTAGCATGTTGTCGCACCGTTTATAGACTTTATAAGACAGAATACAAGATTCATACAGCAAATGACATAAATCGATAATCATGCAGCAGTGTAAATATATGTAAAATATTCAAAGTGGGCAGATACTGCCAGATAGTGTTTACGAAATGATGTGATATTGGGTTTTAAATCCGTCGTAATCTAAGCCAATACAGATCAGACAGAGCTGACATTTGGCACAGAGGAAAAATAAAGGCCATATTTCATTTATGTACAGTTATTTTTACAGCAAATTATCCAGAAAATAAGTAAGTAACAGTAAATGTGTATCTTTAAGTAAGGTAGCGGGATGGAGCAAGCAGTCATCAGATTCCTGTTTTTGAAAGGTCGCACTACCAAGGAGGCATTTGATGAGATGAAAGAAGTTTGTGGGGATGATGTCCCATCATATGACGTCAAACACTGGTTTACTCAGTTCAAGTGTGGACGTAAGTCTGTGGAAACAGCCCGAATCCTGGGCGCCCACAGTCTGTCATTGATGATGCCACCATAAAGTCAATGCAAGGTTTCGGGCACAATCTATGGTGTTCTACAGAAGATGTCTCCAACACTACATTAAACGATGGCAGAAGTGTGTCTCTCTGGCTAGAGGCCAATTAGAAAAAGATTAATATTTGTGCCAAGTTTCAATTCTCACTGCTTATTGGAAGTAGGTTAGGGGAAATCTTTAATGAACGTCCCTCATACTTCAAAAAGCAAATAGACTATCCAATTTAGCAAGTTGCTGAAGTTTGCAATTCGCAAATTTGATTCCTGCTATACAGGTCATAGTTTTAGAGTCTATAGTAGAAATAGTGTTTGGAAAACATTGAGAGAAAAGAAGTAGTTGTTGATAATAACCAACTTCTCCTTTTCCCTTAATGTTTTCTATAAGATAAAAATATCTGATTTTGGTAACATTTATTTTGTCATATGCAACTTCTTTGAATTTGAAGCACATTGAGATTTTTTCGTTTTTGGAATGGGTTAATCAGGAAATATAGCATAATATGATAATTTGGAAAAATAATTTATCTTTACAGGGTCCATTAAAGGGAAGAATTCTGGACAATATACCATATGAAGATATATCTAAAGTGAGCTGATGACTCGAAGAAACACAGATTGGACCAATGAAGAGTTTACCCTAAACAATTCCCAAACAAAAATTTGGACTATTCCAATTTGAAAACTGCTACAGACAACAAAATGGATGTAGATAAAGAATGGACAAGTGTACATTATAGCACAGAAAATATTGAGACAAATGGAGAAAATGCTGATTATCAGCATTTTCTTCTCTTGTCTCAATGTTTTCCCAAGTCTTTTCTAATGTGTACGTCAAAACCAGGTTATGTTTGGGAAAGGTTGAAGATGACAGAGTTCAACATGGCAGCTGTGTTTATAGTTAGCTGATCTTGTACGTCTAATGTGTACGTCAAAACCAGGCCATGTTTGGGAAAGGTTGAAGATGACAGAGAGTTCAACATGGCAGCTGTGTTTATAGTTAGCTGATCTTGTCACAGATCAACATGGCAGCTGTGTGTATAGTTAGCTGATCTTGTCACAGATCAACATGGCAGCTGTGTTTATAGTTAGCTGATCTTGTCACAGATCAACATGGCAGCTGTGTGTATAGTTAGCTGATCTTGTCACAGATCAACATGGCAGCTGTGTTTATAGTTAGCTGATCTTGTCACAGATCAACATGGCAGCTGTGTCTATAGTTAGCTGATCTTGTCACAGATCAACATGGCAGCTGTGTTTATAGTTAGCTGATCTTGTCACAAATCAACATGGCAGCTGTGTGTATAGTTAGCTGATCTTGTCACAGATCAACATGGCAGCTGTGTCTATAGTTAGCTGATCTTGTCACAGATCAACATGGCAGCTGTGTTTATAGTTAGCTGATCTTGTCACAGATCAACATGGCAGCTGTGTGTATAGTTAGCTGATCTTGTCACAGATCAACATGGCAGCTGTGTCTATAGTTAGCTGATCTTGTCACAGATCAACATGGTAGCTGTGTTTATAGTTAGCTGAACATGTCACAGATCAACATGGTAGCTGTGTCTATAGTTAGCTGATCTTGTCACAGATCAACTGTCTGATACTCATCTCTGATATTTATGTGGTCTGTCATGCTGAAAGGGACCTTCTAGGAAGTTGATTGACCAATGGCAGTTGTAAATCAAGATATTGATTGGTCAATCTAAGGACTTATTTAGTCAGATGTACTAGTATCTGGAGGGTCAGAAGTTTTGTTGACCTCAACAATTGCCTTGAGACAAAAGTGATAATATGTGTTGGGATTGCTTTACGATACATTTTGGTTGTGTTTAAAGCAGAGCTACAGGTAGCAGGGCTAATGACTTTTAAAATACATTAACTCACTTATTGTTCATTGAACCAATGATGCTGATGCTCATTGTCCCACCAAGACAATTCAAATGAGTACCCACAACATACGGTTTTGATTTGAAATAAGAAATTCAAAATGCCTTTACCACTACTTATCTGTTTCTCGGTCAAGTGACACATCAAATTGTGAAACGTACTGCAAACTGTAAAATTTGGTTAATGATATAAAAAAACAAAATACGAACACATAATGAATGTGTAATTAACTATTATGTGCATTTTATGTTGATACATTTTTAATTTAATTTAATGTCAAACCATTAATTGTCAAATTACGTCCTTTATCATGTAGTACATGAATTAAATCATTATGTTTTTATGACATATTTCTTGGCTCTTTATACCCCCGCAAACGAAGTTTGGAGGGGGTATACTGGAATCAGCCTGTCGGTCCAGTGGTTGGTTGGATGGTTGGATGGTTGGTTGGATGGTTGGTTGGATGGTTGGTTTGTTTGTTGGTCTGCCTCCAAAACTTTGTCCGGACAACTCCTCCTACACTGGTGGACCGATTTAGTTCATACTTGGCACAAATGTTCATTGTGACCTGTAGATGTGCAAGACGCAAATTTCACGAAAATTGGACCGATACTTTCTGAGTTATGGCCCCTGATTTGACCAAAAAATGCTTGTCCGGATAACTCCTCCTACACTTGTGGACCGATTTAGTTCATACTTAGCACAAGTGTTCATTGTGACCTGTAGATGTGCAAGACGCAAATTTCACGGAAATCGGACCAATACTTTCTGAGTTATGGCCCCTGATTTGACCAAAAAATGCTTGTCCGGATAACTCCTCCTACAGTTACTGTCCGATTTGCTTCATACTTGGCACAGGTGTACATTAGGACCTGTAGATGTGCATGACGCAAATTTCATGAAAATCGGACCTATACTTTCTGAGTTATGGCCCCTGATTTGACCAAAAAATGCTTGTCCGGATAACTCCTCCTATACTTGTGGACCGATTTACTTCATACTTGGCACAAGTGTTCATTGTGACCTGTAAATGTGCAAGACGCAAATTTCAAGGAAATCGGACCAATACTTTTTGAGTTATGGCCTCTGATTTGACCCAAAAATGCTTGTCCGGCCAACTCCTCCTACAGTTACTGTCCGATTTGCTTCATACTTGGCACAGGTGTGTATTAGGACCTGTAGATGTGCAAGACGCACATTTCTCGAAAATCGGACCGATACTTTTTGAGTTATGGCCCCTGATTTGACCAAAAAATGCTTGTACGGATAATTCCTCCTACACTTGTGGACCGATTTAGTTCATACTTGGCACAAGTGTTCATTGTGACGTGTAGATGTGCAAGACACAAATTTCAAGGAAATCCGACCAATACTTTTTGAGTTATGGCCCCTGATATAACCCAAAAATGTTTGTCCGGATAACTCCTCCTACACTTACTGTCCGATTTGCTTCTTACTTGGCATAGGTGTGCATTAGGACCTGTAGATGTGCATGACGCTAATTTCCTGAAAATCTTACTATTACTTTCTCAGTTATAGCCCTTGATTTTACCAAAAAATGTTTGTCCAGACAACTCCTCCTTTAGTTACTGTCTGATTTGCTTCGTACTTGGCACAGGTGTGCATTAACTAATGTAAATGTGGAATACGCACATTTCACGTAAATCAGAACGACACTCTGAGTTATGGCCCCTGATTTGACAAAAATGCATGTCCGGACAACTCCTACATTTACTGAACGATTTGCTTCATAATTGGCACAGGTATGCATTACGACCAGTATATATGCAAGGTGCAAAATTGACGGAAATCAGACCGATACTTTCTGCGTTATGGCCCCTGATTGGACCAAATTTCAAGAAAATCGGATTGACAAATTTCTGAGTATGGCTCCTGATTCAACAAAAACACTTTTCCGAACAAATGTGGTGGCGGGGGTATTTTTATCACCTTCAGTGATAGATTTCTAGTTTTTCTTGAAATAGCTTTAAAGTGACATTTCACAATTATTTTTACATAAATGTTACTTTTATTCTATCTGAAAGAGCATGTTTACGTATGAAAAGCCTGAAAATTTCAAGCCAAAGTATTGAACCGTTTACGAGAAATATATATTTTGTGCTAAATTTAAACAAATTGCTGTGGACAACAGTTCAGATTTATATAGAATTCGTCATTTCTGTCTCAACTTTAAATGCGCATGTTTCGCTTATAAATAACAACTAAAAACTGATAGCATTTCTACGCATTAGAATAAACAATCTTTGCATCAAGACATACTTTTGAAAAATGAAATAAATGTGATGTCACTTTAAGCCTTTCCAAAATGATAAAAGTTTGGTCTGTTCCAAATTGAAAGGCGATTCAGATGACAAAGGTAATATTATAAACGGCAGACAATTGTATGAAAAAGCAATGAAACCATTGAGAGAAAAGCAGAACTTGTTTATGCCCAGAATTTTCTTCTTTTCCCATGGTGTTTTCCCAAGCTTCCTCGAATTGCATGTCGTGAATGGATATGATATCTGACGTATCGCTGCTTTTCAGCAAAAACCTCGTAAATGCAGCTTAAAACAAGCTTCAGATAGGAGGTTTTTAGCTATACTGGCCGTCAGCGGGCTACTGTCATGGCGGTGTGTCCGTCGTGCGTCCTTCCGTAAACTTTTTCTTTAAACATCTTCTCAGAAACTGCTGGATGGATTTCAATCAAACTTCACAAGAATGATCATTTGGTGACCCTCTTGTTCTAAAAATAGACCTGGTTTACTGTTATGTTTTGATAAACCGTCGGTGTTGTTAGAATATCTCATAACTACGGCTTGAATCAAGCCGAAGTTACGAGATTTTATGACAACACCCGTGAAAATATTGTATATTTGTCTGAAATCACGTCACTGTTAACTGGATAAAATCGTTCCCTATACGGCATGTATCGATCTTATACTTTGTTATCCTCGTTGTAAAAGAACATTAGTTTTTATGGATTTGACAATCCATGATACATACTACACCATAAATATTGACAGCATAAATGATACGATTTTGATATTCAGAACGACTGTTCGTTGTTATAATACCACAGGTTCTTAACCTTTCCCTAAACTAGGGCCTACCCACCGTTGTGACGTCCTTAATGAAGAATACGAAAGAAAGTAATGAGAGAAAAATAAAGTTTCATTACTTATTCAAGTACCCATCATGTCCAGTGTGTTCACATAAAATGTTGAATATAGACCGAAGTGTTTTATCTAATTTGAATAGTATTAATTGTCAAGTTCGTACTGACAGCCGACCATGTTTCCCGGGTTGTTACATTTTACACTGACATGTCACACATTTACAAACATATTCTATTTCATTACAGTTCGTCATTGAACTGATCGTCTTCGTAAAACGATTTCTGCCAGGGCCTTTAGCAGCGGCGATTATTTCTTTCCGAAGTGTTGCCTTCTTTTACATTAGAACCTATTTCAAATAATTCTTAAGTTACGTTTAACAATTTAAACGTTCTTAAACATTGCTTTTTGCAATATTTCATAAATGCTGTTTGGAGACAGGTCATTCTTCTTAATTTCTAAAGATATGGCGTGCAAGAGTTTAATTATGTTTATATTGATAGATTTATGCTTTATTGATAGATGTCGATTTACAATCGAGTACACGGCGACTAGCACCAATTCGCTAGGAGTTCATCAAGGTTGCCTTACCCTACAGTCAAATTCGTCGGAATATGTGGTAGATAAAGCTGCCTTTCTCAAACAAGAACAACAAATAGGGAAAATCAGAAAAAAGTATTACAGCATAATCTCCTTTTCCATCGTTGATTTTCAAAGCTTTGTTGATTAGACACGCTGGTAGCATTTACGTGTAGAGGCTGGACAAAGCGCCGTTAACTATTTCACACGTCATGTCAGTGTCGTTACGGTAACGTATCATTTTACGGTGACGACGTTATATGATTGATGGATGACAGTTACATAGCCAGCGCGTTGTCCCACGTTGTTGTATATGCAAGAATTATTAACTACCGGTATATAACGGCGTTATAAACTTAACGTGAATTACGCGCAGGACGTGCTTTTTACATCCTCGAGGAATTTAATTTACTGGATAAAAAAGTGATTTTTGGAGAGTGTGATAGATAATCAAGGTATGGTTATAATTGTGATTGAAATATGATCAGGAAAAGGGCAACCTAACCCCTTCCCAAATGGCGAAATTTAAGGGGCAGTTAAGTTCAAAAGTCGCTAAAGATGACAAATGGTTGTTGATAAAGAAAGGATATATATGCAATATAGTATAGAAAATATTGAGGCAAAAGGAGAAATTGCCGATTATCAGCATTTTCATCTTTTGTCTCAATGTTTTTCCAAGCTTTTTTGATAGGTAAGTCAAAAGCAGGTCTTGTTTGGGAAAGGGTCAAAGCATTTTAGAAAACCGAGTTTCTAGATGAGCATGTGGTAAAATGTGTAAATTATAGACCCATTCGACTAACTTACAAATGCAATATAAGTCATAATAATTCATCAAGAAACCATGACATAACAACACGGATCTGGATCAGACTGTACGTATACACAGACTGATTTAGATCCATGTTGTTCTCAAACGCTATAAGGGACCTTTTTCCATATCAATTTAATAAAGGTATCCATCACACGTTAGATAAAAACCTCTACGGAATGCTGTAAAGAGGAAAGTTTCCTCCTCGCAAAGGAATAAAGAATTATAAACTAAAATTTCTTTTCCCACAGAGGTCGGACCAACGTAAACCAACCATTAGTTTCGTAATTTTGTAAATGCCAAGTTTTTTGTAAAACAGACGAATATGGTCTACACGCGAGTTAATTCTGTTCTGGACACATGCTGCTCTTCTAAAGTTCGTACGAGCACGAAACACGAAACACTTGGGTATGGATCAGTCTGCATGCGGGGGGGGGGGGGGGGGGAGGGGGGGTGTTCCAATGACGATTTGGGCCGCTGCATTGGCGCATAAAAAATCCTCGAAAAATCAAGTTGATTAGCCCGTTTTTATCAATTCGAGGGGCGGGACATCCGGGGGCCCACCCTGAATCACCCCACCTCTGTCCATTCCGGACCTACATGTATATTTACTGTTCCATAAAGTTCATGTTAGAATAGTAATTTCCGGTATAAGGGGCATTATTATGACATCAACATCAATAAACGAGACTTGGTTGGTTTGAACACATTGTACACCTCACGACAAATGACCTGGCAGAGCAGCCCATGCTAATCGAACGGGATGCTGTGTCAGGTGAATTATCGTCAGCAATAGCTGCAGAAGACACAATGGCCTTAGAAACGTTAGAAAGGACACACACATTGTCAGTGATAGGTCAGAAAAAATAATCTGTGACATTAACTTTGCAAAAGTCACTGAGACAATTATCATTAGTTTTTGTCTCTCGCCAATTAGCGAATGATGATCTAGTTAACCTATCCTTATCCATTCCCAAAAGCGTCTGCCTATTCACCCTTTCATTGTATTGCATGTATCCCATTTCTACACGTACCAGTACGTACATGTATTAAGATACATGTAATTCTTTACATGTGAATGTAAACAATGATAATAACACCTGATGATGTTTATAGATACATCAAACTATAGACCGACAATTGATGGACCTGATTATAAAGTATAAGTATAGTTAACCAGTAATGCCCCGGGCGGTTACGATTCTGTCAACTACAACATAAATATGTCCCAACTGTCCACAGAATACATCCTTTATCATCGACTAATATTTCACAGTACGTCACGCAATGATAGGGCCATTTTTTGAATTGTGAAAAGTATCGACTGAAATCATTCTGCTTTTCAGGTTGACAGTATGTTAAATAGTTATTCTACTTTACCATTTAACTATAATAATTTGTCGTTTCTCATAACCGCGCTGATCTTTAAGACATTAGTTCCGTGTCGCATGCAGAGGATCCCGGGCTAAATGAAGAAGCCTCGTTGCAAATCTTAGCCTAATCTGAGTTATCTTTTCACATATTCACATATCCATCCTACAATTTTCACGAACGTTACATTTACGATTTTAGCATGTATTTTTACGGCAAGTCAAGCAGAGGCCTATTAGACTATATGTGAAGCAGGAACAGGGAGAGCCCGGTAGGTGTGTGTGTGTGTGTGTGTGTGGGGGGGGGGGGGTTAAATAGCGTTTCAAATCACTACATTTCAAGACCATATTGTGTCATAGTGCAGGCGTATCCGGATAGATGCTGCTGTCTGACAATTACTACATGCCACGAAGGAAGCTTTTTGAAAATAGCATGGTTCTTGATTGTGGTTCTTGGTTGCACATAGGGGCCTACCTATCTGGATGCATGATGGTCACAAGTGTCACAAAGACACTTTTTGAAGATCCCGCGTCAAAATAATGTGTGCAGGTGTCATTCTGGTTGCTCGGCATAAAAACAGCTTTAGCGTATTCTTATTCCAGTCAGTATGATTCTTTCAATAATCATTGAACCATGAGCTGGAAAATTGACTTTATGATGTTTTAGAGTAAAATTGAAGCAGATCAGTGCACAATAAAGAACAGTCTGATCAGGATCCATACTACTGTTTTAACTCTACCACAGCGAGTATGAAGAAGTTACTGAGATATTGCACATTTTGATCAAATTGTGCGTATGACAATGGTCCTATTTCCAAAATCCCGACTCAAATATCATATCTTTCATGATTAGATGATTCACGGACCGTTTCAGTCATGACATTTTCTATTGTAACCTTCAATAATTTGTGATGAACGATGTCAATCGGTACAAAATGGTTTAACTTTCTTTATAACATTAAAAATAATTAATTCACGAAACATACATGTACAAGGCGTTCTCGAAAGAAAAAACGATTGATACATTTTTGTTAATTTCAATGGCTATGTTTCCTATATTATGTTTTTGTATACCTATGGGGAGAAATATGTGAACTTGGAAAGGGGTATTTAACCCTTTCCCAAACAAGACCTGGTTTTGACGTCCTTAGTATAAAATGCTTGGGAAAACATTGAGACAAAAGAAGAAACTGCTGATAACAGCAGTTTCTCCTTTTGTCTCAATATTTTCTGTGTCATATTTTACACAAATTCTATCTTTAATAACATCCATTTTGTCTTTTCTGGCAGTTTTTGAAGTGGATAACCCAAAACTTTTGTCGTTTGGGAAAGGGTTAAGGCATTTGAGACAATGCGATCAACATTCGGACATGAATACGCGACCAAATGTTTCCGTTTATCTAGCTAACTCAGACTTCATACTTGGAAGATGGTGCAGAGGTCAAGATTCGTGTAGAAGAATGTGGGATTTGTGTACAATATAGCAAGGAAAATGTTGACGAAAAAAAAAAAAAAAAAAAAATAAGAAAATGCTGATCACCAACATTTTCGTCTTTTGCATCAAAGTTTTCCCGACAGGGTAGTAAAAATAGTTTGTTTGGGAAAGGGTTGATTACTATTTGGTTACCAATAGTAAATTGGTATAAAATAACTTGACAAATTACCTAACATTATCATAATCGTACTCTTTCTAACGAAACTCGATTGGTATTCAATTTTCATCATATTAGGGACTACATATGAACGAACTTGGGTCTCGGAAAATAGGTCTTTTGGAATGTCAGAAAAACATGGGTCCAGACCAGACTTCGCTTACACGTAGTCTAATCAGGATCCTTCTATAGACTTATTACTTAAAATAGACCTACAAGAGATAACTCTAGAGATTAGTGTTGATCCAAACAATCTGATTGTATTTTGGGCAAATGTCTATCTGGATACATATTTGATCCCGTCGATTGTTGAATGATTCAAAACAGCAGTTAAATCCTTTCATCGGGGTTGCTTGACTCAGTGACCTAGACGTTGGACTTGAACCTTTGTCTCCCAGATGAGCCCTAAGGACATTGGTTCGAGCCCTCTCAACACTGGTATCAAGCCCGAACCTGAAAACTCGTAAAACACATGTAGAAATGAGCTTCACGATAATTATGCCTTTGATGAGAACTAGCATTTATATTCAATATAATTGCAGCCCTAAATAAAAAAAATAATAATGCTGTTATATGGCGAAAATGAGATTATTAAGCTTCACCGGCGTGAAAAGGTTCGTACTAATATTTCCATTTCTATCACCACGTGAAGTTTGACAAAAAACTTGATTGTTTTGTTTCGGCAAATGTCATCTGTCACGTATTCTTAAATACCAACATTTCTAAAGTTTCGCCACACTGAATTGGAACGGAAGTTTACATTAGGCTACTTAAAATCATGTTGTACTTCCAGCGGATACTGGCGTAACACAGGAGGCTGAGTATCATTGCAAGGGGTGTGCGCAAAATGAAAAAGGAAAAGAAAAAGAGGTGACAAGTTTATACAGTGAAGATTAAAAGTAAAAACAAGAGACGGGTATTAGACAAAGTGTTTGACAAATTTAGCTTTGAAAGCCAGGAACCCGTATTATCAACGATTATATAGAATTTGCCAGAAACATTTTAAAGTCATTAAAGTGACTTTTCACATTTATTTCATTTTTAAAAGTATGTCTTGATGCAAAGATTGTTTATTCTAATGCTTAGAAATGCTATCAGTTTTTTGAAGTTGTTATTTATAAGCGAAAAATACGCCTTTAAAGTTGAGACAGAAATGACAAATTCTATATAAATCTGAACTGTTGTCCACAACAATTTGTCTAATTTTAGCACAAAAATAGGGCCTATATATTTCTCGTAAACGGTTCAATATTTTGACTTGAAATTTTCAGAATGTCCACAAGAAAAGATGCTCTTTCAGATAGAATAAAAGTTAAATTTATGTAAAAATAATCGTGAAATGTCACTTTAACACTAGATCTGTTTCTGTGACTATCTTCACAGCCGTGTGCGATTTAGGCCGGTAGAGCTCTTCCAGAAGAGTGTGGTTCCCGGCTCTGATACACTACGTAGTATTTTTTCTACTACGTAGTGTATCAGAGCCGGGAACCAGACTAGCTCTTCTTCTTCCAGAAGACAACTTCTGGCCTAAATCGCACGCGGCTCACGAAAACGGACACCTTCTCACCTTATCTTTTCAATTTTGTCTATATCGCTATTTTCATATGGATAGACGACAAAAATACGACTATCGGACGTGCAAGCGACATGTTACACTGTAATTAGTTACGGAGGCTGTATTGCTTTATAGCATGAAGCGACTTGGTGAATAATTATGTAGATAATTGGTTCTCTCACAACGTCTACCACATTTACAATACAAATACCTTGTGCAAGGGATCACATACAGACTATACGAATGGACAAGAACGAATTTTATTAAAATATGTTGTCGTTCTATAGTAAAACACCGTTCCCACATGTAGTACATGATTAAGTCATTATGAATCCGACATTTACGGTGGGACATGAGTGTAAAAAACGACCCAGCTGTATAATGGAATATAAGTAGCAACCAATTTAACCCTCTCCCAAACAAGACCTGTTTATTACATCCATAAATTAAAAGGTTTGGGAAAATATTGAGGCAAAAGAAGAAAATGCTGATAATCAGCATTTTCTCATTTTGCCTAAATGCTTTCGATGTTATTTTGTACAAAAACCTATCTGCAGCTGTCGAATTGGACCACCCCATATTCTTGCCATTTGGGAAAGGGTTAAGAAGGTTAGTAATAAAACTGCAAATTTTCAAGATTATTGGTACATGTAGGCCTACTGGTACGATCTTTGGGCCACCAAACGTCAAACGGCACAACATGTATGAGGTCACCCACAAAGTCAACATAATAAAGGCCGTGACTTGTCATGTGATGTGTCCTCAATTATTATTCACGTTATATGGTAACCAGAAACTGTACAGTTACAATGGGACGTAGAGAATAAAACGACAACGACAAAAAAGAAAACGACAAAAATTTGGCTCAGGTTTTCAGGTATCTCGTTTATAAAAAGTCCATATATTCTTGTAAAGTTATACCGAAAAGTACACATAAATTTCCATACACTGTACATTAATATTGTTTAAAAATAATTAATGGAACAATAAACACTCGTTAATAGACTATAAAGGCAGAAACTGTTCACCATCTTTTGTATAACTTTTTTAATAAAAAAAAAACCCTAGAAGAGAGACCTTATGCTGATAATCATCGTTTTCTCTATTCTCCTTCATGAAGTTTACGCTAGCATTTGTAGATTTTCTGTTTGCGGTAAATCCTTTAACTTTCGGACACTTTTAGATTCATGTCGTTTATGAAAGGGTAAACAATCCTATCTAAAAAGCAATTTGAAACAATCTTCAACAAATGTTTCCCTGTCGAACAATTAGAATTTATTACAAGACTGAAATACATGTACTTCGAATGTAGATTTCGGTAAGGACAAAAGCGCAATTTCATAAAAACTGAAATAAAGGCTAACCAAAAACTAGCATTATAAAATGTTAATTATGGCATGCAGACTAACTATGTGTCTACTTGTAGAAATAGACATTAATCACAAAACTCGAGATGCACTAGTTAGGCCTATGTTGCGTCAAAATCGTTCTACTGAAAATATAAGTATGACACATAATATTTTCTATTACAAAAATAGGTCAGTCATTGTTTCAGAGAAAATATTATTATCGCATTTAAAATGACATTTCACGATATTTTCTTTTTTTTTTCAAAAAAAAAAAAAAAAAAAAAAAAAAAACTTTTATTTTTATCTGAAAGAGCATATTTACCTATGAAAATTCTAAAAATTTCAAGCCAAAATGTTGCGCCGTTTACGAGAAATATATATTTTTGTGGTAAAATTAATCGAATTGTTGTCCACAATAGTTCGGGATTGTATATGTAATTTGCCATTTCTGTCCCAACTTTAAAGGCGTATTTTCGCTTTTAAATAATAACTTAAAAAACTGATAGCATTTATATGCATTAGATTAGCCAATCTTTGTATCAAGACATACTTTAAAAAATGAAATTGGAATGTTACGTCCCTTTAAAAAGCGCATTTTGTCCATAAAGTGAACAATTTATGTGTACCAGAATGTAGGCTGCATTTAGTCCACATTGCAAATAATCATGTGGTCGGATTGTTTAAAGTAGTTGATTGATCGGCCAATATCCGGTTGTTTTAAGCTTCAGTTACGAGGTTTTCGTTGAAAAGCGACGATATTGTTCCGGTCTTTTTTTAACTGATTTCATCAATATAATCAATTTTTTATCTATTTACTTGCAGACATAGTGTTATGAAGAGGACGAGTAAATATGGTCTACCTTTGTGTATATTAATCCCCGGTGCTGTCTGGTTGTTGGTAGAGATAATTAATTATCAAATGTTGATCTATTTACTTTTAGATATAGTGCTATGAAGACAACGAGTAAATATGGTCTATCTTTGTGTATATTGATCCCCGGTGCTGTCTGGTTGTTGGTAGAGATAATTAATTATCAAATGTTGATCTATTTACTTTAGATATAGTGTTATGAAGACGACGAGTAAATATGGTCTATCTTTGTGTATATTAATCCCCGGTGCTGTCTGGTTGTTGGTAGAGATAATTAATTATCAAATGTTGATCTATTTACTTTTAGATATAGTGTTATGAAGACGACGAGTAAATATGGTCTATCTTTGTGTATATTAATCCCCGGTGCTGTCTGGTTGTTGGTGGAGATAATTAATTATCAAATGTTGATCTATTTACTTTTAGATATTGTGTTATGAAGACGACGAGTAAATATGGTCTATCTTTGTGTATATTGATCCCCGGTGCTGTCTGGTTGTTGGTAGAGATAATTAATTATCAAATGTTGATCTATTTACTTTTAGATATAGTGTTATGAAGACGACGTGTAAATATGGTCTATCTTTGTGTATATTAATCCCCGGTGCTGTCCGGTTGTTGGTAGAGATAATTAATTATCAAATGTTGATCTATTTACTTTTAGATATAGTGTTATGAAGACGACGAGTAAATATGGTCTATCTTTGTGTATATTGATCCCCGGTGCTGTCTGGTTGTTGGTAGAGATAATTAATTATCAAATGTTGATCTATTTACTTTTAGATACTGTGTTATGAAGACGACGAGTAAATATGGTCTATCTTTGTGTATATTAATCCCCGGTGCTGTCTGGTTGTTGGTAGAGATAATTAATTATCAAATGTTGATCTATTTACTTTTAGATACTGTGTTATGAAGACGACGAGTAAATATGGTCTATCTTTGTGTATATTAATCCCCGGTGCTGTCTGGTTGTTGGTAGAGATAATTAATTATCAAATGTTGATCTATTTACTTTTAGATACTGTGTTATGAAGACGACGAGTAAATATGGTCTATCTTTGTGTATATTAATCCCCTGTGCTGTCTGGTTGTTGGTAGAGATAATTAATTATCAAATGTTGATCTATTTACTTTTAGATACTGTGTTATGAAGACGACGAGTAAATATGGTCTATCTTTGTGTATATTAACCCCCGGTGCTGTCTGGTTGTTGGTGGAGATAAATAATTATCAAATGTTGATCTATTTACTTTTAGATATAGTGTAATGAAGACGACGAGTAAATATGGTCTATCTTTATGTATATTGATCCCCGGTGTTGTATGGTTGTTGGTGGAGATAATTAATTATCAAATGTTGATCTATTTACTTTTAGATACTGTGTTATGAAGACGACGAGTAAATATGGTCTATCTCTGTGTATATTGATCCCTGGTGCTGTCTGGTTGTTGGTGGATATAATTAATTATCAAATATTGATCTATTTACTTTTAGATATTCGTTATGAAGACGACGAGTAAATATGGTCTATCTTTGTGTATATTGATCCCCGGTGTTGTATGGTTGTTGGTGGAGATAATTAATTATCAAATGTTGATCTATTTACTTTTAGATACTGTGTTATGAAGACGACGAGTAAATATGGTCTATCTTTGTGTATATTGATCCCCGGTGCTGTCTGGTTGTTGGTGGAGATAATTAATTATCAAATGTTGATCTATTTACTTTTAGATATAGTGTTATGAAGACGACGAGTAAATATGGTCTATCTTTGTGTATATTAATCCCCGGTGCTGTCTGGTTGTTGGTGGAGATAATTAATTATCAAATGTTGATCTATTTACTTTTAGATATTGTGTATGAAGACGACGTGTAAATATGGTCTATCTTTGTGTATATTAATCCCCGGTGCTGTCTGGTTGTTGATAGAGATAATTAATTATCAAATGTTGATCTATTTACTTTAGATATAGTGTTATGAAGACGACGAGTAAATATGGTCTATCTTTATGTATATTGATCCCCGGTGCTGTCTGGTTGTTGGTAGAGATAATTAATTATCAAATTTTGATCTATTTACTTTAGATATAGTGTTATGAAGACGACGAGTAAATATGGTCTATCTTTATGTATATTAATCCCCGGTGCTGTCTGGTTGTTGATAGAGATAATTAATTATCAAATGTTGATCTATTTACTTTTAGATATAGTGTTATGAAGACGACGAGTAAATATGGTCTATCTTTGTGTATATTAATCCCCGGTGCTGTCTGCTTGTTGGTGGAGATAATTAATTATCAAATGTTGATCTATTTACTTTTTGATATTGTGTATGAAGACGACGTGTAAATATGGTCTATCTTTGTGTATATTAATCCCCGGTGCTGTCTGGTTGTTGGTGGAGATAATTAATTATCAAATGTTGATCTATTTACTTTTAGATATAGTGTTATGAAGACGACGAGTAAATATGGTCTATCTTTGTGTATATTAATCCCCGGTGCTGTCTGGTTGTTGGTGGAGATAATTAATTATCAAATGTTGATCTATTTACTTTTAGATATAGTGTTATGAAGACGACGAGTAAATATGGTCTATCTTTATGTAAATTAATCCCCGGTGTTGTCTGGTTGTTGATAGAGATAATTAATTATCAAATGTTGATCTATTTACTTTTAGATATAGTGTTCTGAAGACGACGGGTAAATATGGTCTATCTTTATGTATATTAATCCCCGGTGTTGTCTGGTTGTTGGTAGAGATAATTAATTATCAAATGTTGATCTATTTACTTTTAGATATTCGTTATGAAGACGACGAGTAAATATGGTCTATCTTTGTGTATATTGATCCCCGGTGCTGTCTGGTTGTTGGTGGAGATAATTAATTATCAAATGTTGATCTATTTACTTTTAGATACTGTGTTATGAAGACGACGAGTAAATATGGTCTATCTCTGTGTATATTAATCCCCGGTGCTGTCTGGTTGTTGGTGGAGATAATTAATTATCAAATGTTGATCTATTTACTTTTAGACATAGTGTTATGAAGACGACGAGTAAATATGGTCTATCTTTGTGTATATTAATCCCCGGTGCTGTCTGGTTGTTGGTGGAGATAATTAATTATCAAATGTTGATCTATTTACTTTTAGATATTTGTTATGAAGACGACGAGTAAATATGGTCTATCTTTGTATATATTGATCCCCGGTGTTGTATGGTTGTTGGTAGAGATAATTAATTATCAAATGTTGATCTATTTACTTTTAGATATAGTGTTATGAAGACGACGAGTAAATATGGTCTATCTTTATGTATATTGATCCCCGGTACTGTCTGGTTGTTGGTAGAGATAATTAATTATAAAATGTTGATCTATTTACTTTTAGATACTCGTTATGAAGACGACGAGTAAATATGGCCTATCTTTGTGTATATTAATCCCCGGTGTTGTATGGTTGTTGGTAGAGATAATTAATTATCAAATGTTGATCTATTTACTTTTAGATATATTGTTATGAAGACGACGAGTAAATATGGTCTATCTTTATGTATATTAATCCCCGGTGCTGTCTGGTTGTTGGTAGAGATCATTAATTATCAAATGTTGATCTATTTACTTTTAGATATATTGTTATGAAGACGACGAGTAAATATGGTCTATCTTTATGAAAGTTTATGTATATTGATTCCCGGTGCTGTCTGGTTGTTGGTAGAGATAATTAATTATCAAATGTTGATCTATTTACTTTTAGATATAGTGTTATGAAGACGACGAGTAAATATGGTCTATCTTTGTGTATATTGATCCCCGGTGCTGTCTGGTTGTTGGTAGAGATAATTAATTATCAAATGTTGATCTATTTACTTTTAGATATAGTGTTATGAAGACGACGTGTAAATATGGTCTATCTTTGTGTATATTAATCCCCGGTGCTGTCTGGTTGTTGTTAGAGATAATTAATTATCAAATGTTGATCTATTTACTTTTAGATATAGTGTTATGAAGACGACGAGTAAATATGGTCTATCTTTATGTATATTGATCCCCGGTGCTGTCTGGTTGTTGGTGGAGATAATTAATAATTAATAATTAGATATAGTGTTAGGAAGACGACGAGTAAATATGGTCTATCTTTGTGTATATTGATCCCAGGTGCTGTCTGGTTGTTGGTGGAGATAATTAATTATCAAATGTTGATCTATTTACTTTTAGATATAGTGTTATGAAGACGACGTGTAAATATGGTCTATCTTTATGTATATTAATCCCCGGTGCTGTCTGGTTGTTGGTAGAGATAATTAATTATCAAATGTTGATCTATTTACTTTTAGATATAGTGTTATGAAGACGACGAGTAAATATGGTCTATCTTTGTGTATATTGATCCCCGGTGCTGTCTGGTTGTTGGTGGAGATAATCAATTATCAAATGTTGATCTATTTACTTTTAGATATAGTGCTATGAAGACGACGAGTAAATATGGTCTATCTTTATGTATATTGATCCCCGGTGCTGTCTGGTTGTTGGTGGAGATAATTAATTATCAAATGTTGATCTATTTACTTTTAGATATAGTGTTATGAAGACGACGAGTAAATATGGTCTATCTTTGTGTATATTGATCCCCGGTGCTGTCTGGTTGTTGGTAGAGATAATTAATTATCAAATGTTGATCTATTTACTTTTAGATATAGTGTTATGAAGACGACGAGTAAATATGGTCTATCTTTGTGTATATTGATCCCTGGTGCTGTCTGGTTGTTGGTGGAGATAGATGTACCAAAATATAAGAAGTTTATACCAACCAACTTTGCCAAAGATTCCGTAAACAGAGCTTTAATAGAAAACCAACAGAAAGGTTTGTATACAGTCTTTATAATTAGATCCTTTCTTTCACCTTTCACGTGAAGACCCGTCACGATAAAAGGGACCTTATGTGATGTATCTTTGAAAACTATTATTGAAGTTTCAATCAAATTCGGAGAAGTGTATCTGTAGGCCTACAGATCGTTATGTACGTGCCTATATATCAAGAAAGGACCATGATCCTGGTGGTATTTTGTGCCACAACTACAAATATCTATTTCATTAAATTTTAGGCTAAAGATGAAGTTTTGATACTGATGAGCGAATAATCAGATAGGCCATATTTTTAAAAATCTAATACTTATTTCAAGGCGTTTATAAGGGTTGCCACTGGTAAGAGGATATAAAATTCCCTGACAATTCTCTGACATTTCCTGACAAACCTGGAAAATCCACTGACATATTTTAACGCGGTTATTTCGTGGTAACTCGCGATGTCTTAGACGATTATTGAAGGTGGTGTGAAATTCATTAATTTCATGGAACTGCTTCTTATTTTTTCAAAATCCCCTGACAATTCCCTGACATTTGCCAGTATTTTCAAAATTCCCTGACAGCTCACAAAACTCCCTGACAATTCCCTGACCTTGAAAAAAAATAAATTTCCCCGACTTTTCCCTGACGCGTGGCAACCCTGTTTATATTAGATCTATCACATTTTCTACGAAATGATCAGCGTGTGTAAAGCTAGCAACATTGTCAAACTTGCTGTCTTTCTGTTCCAGTTTTATACAATCAAACACAGTCCACACCACCAACAAGTCCACCAAGACATTTCGAAAACCATCTCATAATCCAGAAACCTCAAAAATGGCACACGGTACAACCAACAGCCTTCAACCAACAACAAAACATTAATAATGACGTCACACGCCAGGGTGATGGCGTCACCATGTCTACGACAGAAGAACCCATCATGTCTGACAAACATATCGTGGTGATTCTGTCGTACATGAGGAGTGGTTCTACACTCACCGCCGATATTCTACAACACTCGCCCGGGACCGTGTATGTGTTTGAACCATTCCACTCCGTCATCGTCAGAACCAGGCAGGGAAAACCACTCACATATCTGAATGGAACTGTCATGTAGGTCATCGAGTTTATGGAGCGTTTTTCCAGAAACACCATTAAATCAAATACAAAAGAGCCAGCGTCACTATATAGGCATAATGGCCATAGGTAGCTGCATAACGTAATTTCCATTTTGAATTAAGGAATCCATTTCTTTGTTAAAATAGCCAGTTCCATTTGCAAAATGTCAAAAAAAAAAAAAAAAAAAAAAAAAAAAAGAACTTTGTAAAAGTTGAAAAAGATCCTATATAACATGTACTCATACAAGTAATTGCGCTAACAAGGTATCTTACGACTGAAAATGCTCGTGTGAGCTAATATATTATCGCTTAAATTAAGTCTTACTTTGTCTATATAGGAAATACATTATAAATCACCTGTTTTTATTTGACATTTCCCACGTTGTGTATTCCAGACACCTGCGGGATGAGGACCTGACAGACGAGTTTCTGGTTGGAGAGTTACATAAATGGTTTACATGTCGGTATGAAGATCTAGACGTTCACTCCCTCTCTGATAACTTTCATGATCAGTTTAGTCGTTCCATGAGGTCACTCACACACTGTCTTAGAGCCAAACGTAGAACTATAAAGTCATTACGGGAGTGCCTGCCTAACGCCATCAAAATGTGCCAGAATGCCAGACAGTTACTGTTCAAGTTTATAAGATTACCGATGGGAATTATAGAGGATGTGTTTGGGGAATATCCGAATCTACAAGTTGTACATTTACTGAGAGATCCACGCGGGATTCTGACGTCTCAGATCAAACTCCGTAAATCAACATGGCCTCAGATAGGCAACACATCAAAACTACACTGTGAACGTGTCTATAATGATCTCAACTCAACGGTATATCTGAATAATCAGTTCCCGGAGCGTGTGAAGATACTGCTGTACGAGAATCTAGCTGAAGATCCCCTCGCAGTGGCAGAGAGACTATACAAGTTTGTAAACCATCAGTTCCATGATAGTATCAAACGTTATATACGCAAGTTAACGCTAGAAGGTCGGAAAAACGCGTCACCGTACGGCATTGTCCGGAGTAATTCTACCCAAACCGCGTATTCGTGGAGAAACAGTATTAACATAAGCAACGCTGGGACGATAGATTCTAACTGTAGAAAAACGTACGAGTATTTAGGTTATCAACCAATCCAGTCAGAGGATGACCTTAGAAATCATGAAAATCCAAGTTTTATATCACCCAGTCTTGAGATTGTTATCTGAGTAACTCAAATAACAAGGGTTACAATTATGTTTCGAAGTTTCATTCGCCGGTTGAATCTACCTATAAAATGAATTGTGGAGATTCTGTGTGGAGAAAGCGTAAATGAAAGAATTAAATCACAAGGTGGGGTGTTTTGCTCCGTTTTCATACAGCTGCACGCCAACGTTGTCCATGTGGTTAAAAGTATAGAATATTTTTAGAGACAATTCATTCATACTTTGGAGAATCTAACGTCAAACCTGGGGCCCGTTTCATCAAAATATTTAAGACGTATATTTGACTTACCGGTGTCTTAAAGATCGCTTAAGGTTTACGAACTGAGAATGAAAACACCACTTTCTAGCTATACGAAATGCATCAAATTACACATACTTGTGCATACACTTCACATAAGTTTATTCACCAGGCCGGATTTCAAGATTATGCTTCAAGAAGAAAATAATTTACAAATATTATTTTACTCTATATTCATATGCAAGGGAGGTAATTTTGAACATTTTTGTCAAATATTTCCATAAATATGCATTTATTCAAAATTCTAAACCATACAAAATGCTTATATTTATATTTGGAATGGAAATGTAACACAGTTTAGGAATTACTGGCTCTTTTCAAATTTCGCCTCTGGCTCTGCATTTCATTCTCAGTTCGTAAACCTTAAAACAACAATCGCATAACCCAGGTTTTGATAAATTAGCGATACGCGTTTCTTACCCTAAATTTGTCGTAAGTCATCGGTAAGTCAAAAATACGTCTTAAATGTTTTGATGAAACAGGCCCCTGGTTATGTGTAGCCTACATTGAGTCTCACACACCAAGTCGATGGACTACATGTAATCAATTAACGAAATGTCAGAGTATTCACATCAGAGATACTGCTGACGAAAAGGTGGTGTTACTGTTATATTAATGGAACTCGTGTATTTCAGAGTAAAAAATATATCGTCGCTTTTCACCGAAAAACTCGTTACTGCAGCTTAAAATAAGGTGCAGATACGAGGTTTTTGTTGAAAAGCAGTGATATCCATATCGAAGGAAAACGAGGTTTTCCCTCTTTATCTTCAATGTTTTACTGGCTTTATTATACCAGATAATCAAAAACGTACATTCCTTGGGAAATGCTTAATTTTTTAATATCCAAAGAAAATACAGTATTTATGTCAACTTTATATCTCATATTGAGAGTTTATAATGACCATTTTTGGTGGTCAAAATAATTATGTTTTACCGTTTTAGGTAAATATCATGAATAAATATTCAAAATATACGTCCATGTTTATATTTGTTATATATTGCCCTGTCCTTCACTCAACACCGATTCTGTGTATCGTCACTTTACTTCGAAACCCTCGTAACTGCAGCTTCATTTAAACTGCAGTTACAAGGTTTTCAATGAAAAGCAGCGATATGATTTTAATATCGTTCTCAACAATTGTTAAGTTATATTAAAGACAGATAAGACTCACTTTCCTATGTGATTTGCAGAACCCGCAGCTGAAAGTCTTTTCAGCCTTCGTGTTGGCAGGGACATAGATAAACATTATTATATGTCTCTGGTGTTGGAGATCTTGCCGTCCTTCGCCGCCGACGGACATACATAAAAAGCAGAAGCAAACATCGTCTGTCTGATATAAATAAAATCGATTTTTTGAAAGCACAAACAAAATAGGCTTAAATCCGATTTAAAAAAATCTTTTTCATACAAGGTATGCACTTCCTACCCAGAGTTTTCAAATCTGTTGATTTCCACAGTGGAGATTGTGCATCATGGGATTGATAGCGACTACGGACAAAATAATCTTGATTCTGTTAAGATATTTTGCAATAACTTTCTTATTTCTGCACCAGTTTTCAAACCGTTTGTTGCACGTAGGCCTACCCCGCATTTTTCAGCTCTTTCATCGGATAGATCTATATGCCTTATTGGAAAACTATAGGTAATTTTCCCAAAATACTGTCCCAACCGACCAGAAAGTGAAATGATAACAAATACGGCCAAATTAGCCCCGCTTAATGTTTTTTTTTTTTTTTTTTTTTTTGTTTTGTTTTTTGTTTTTTTGCAAAAAAATCTTTCTTGATATTACTGAGCTCTTTACTCTGATCTATGACTTATTTGGGAACTCCCTGTACTTTCCCCAAAAATGATCCCAACAAACAACACAACGATCTGAATTTTTTGCCGTTTTTCTGGTCGGTTTAGATCCATTTTCGGATTAATTATATCAACATTTTCCAGCAAAGTTGATATAATTAATCCGTTTACTTCCGTCTTATTTCAAATTACAGTCAGCATTTGAAAAAAAAGATGTTCGGTGTACCTCATTGTTACATGGTAGAGCAATGAGAATTGTTTGGATCATAGTGCGTTGAATGATAGCGTTCTGGTGTCTTCTTACCAAAGGAACGTTTTGGGAAGATAAGATTAACAGGCTGATTGGCTTTAGACGTGTTTACTTTCAGACAATAGAGCAAGGAATTCATGACCTACGTTAAACGGTAAAGAAGAAAGTGGACTTAATTCTAAGTTTTGATTATGGCCACGTACAAAACTAATTTTTATGGTAAAAATCATCTAAAAGTCGCCCTCTTTTTATGAAATCACAAAAACACACGCAAGTTCGCCTAATGAATCTGTGTTTAAAAAAAGTTCTGGATAACCAATACGCAAGATCAGCTTGCTTTCGAGTAATTATTTGACAAGTCAGGCTAACCCATTCATTCAATAAATACGTCTAAGCAAGATAAAGGGTTAATCGCCAAACTATTGTAAGTGCTTCAAAGTTACCTCCACCTACAATAGTCTTGCGATAATCCACGGTGGGGGTTGTGCATGATGGGATGGATAACGACTACCGACAATAGGGAACGATTTTATCAAGTAAACCGTGACGTAATTTCGGACAAATAAATAGTATTTTGTTGATGTTGTTATAAAATCTCGTAACTACGGCTTGAATCAAACCGTAGTTACGAGATGTTATAACAACTCCGACGGTTTATCAAAACATAACGGTTTAACTCAGTCTATTTTTTGCACAAAATTTGATGTCAACTCGCCTCGCTTCAGGTAAGACATTTTGCAATAACTCTGTTATTTCTGTATCAATTTTCAAGCGGTATGCTGCATGTACCCCGCCTTATCGAGCTCTTTCATCGGATGTATGACATATTCACTGTGATGTAAGTTGTACGTTAGGTTTGTGTAGTCATTCAAAGATGGCGACAACAATACAGCATGAGAGGTACGTGTCTTAGTTTTTCATTGATAAATTTCTTAAACGGTCGTATCTTGCCTTGATACTGATATCATTATACAGGGGAAATGTATACCTATCAACGGTTCTATACTGACGGCCATAAGAAACGCCTCAGTCTTATTAAAAATCAGATTTTTCAGTTTATTTGATTTGAAATTACAAAAACTGATTTCCATCTGTAAACTTGATTATCTGGTTTTGAAAAATGATTGTAAAGAAATTATCAAATTGTTACAGTTTAGAAATATAGCACATTTAAACAGAGCGGTATCAGAATTTCCATTTAAAAATCAGTTGCACGTGGTTAAAACTTTACTTTCGACAATAACAGGTGTCGTAAAACGTGTTATTTTGCGTTCAAAGTTAGTGAATACTACATGCGACGTCGAGCCCAACGTCATAAACATGAAACGCATATGACGTTGACGTGCGAAATCTTCTCATATAACAGGCGTTATCCGAGGTCTATCTGACTTTTGCCGATTGGCAAATGTTTCTGTCACTCTAACTCGTCATCTAAGAAGCCTAATTGTGCAATGCAAGACGTCAAAACGTCCGACGGCTTGTTTTTTAGTTTCTCGTGTTCAGAAATGGCTCATATACGAGCTCTATTTTCCGAACAATGTATCTGTTTCAAACGTTACTTGAAACAACGTAAAATGCAATGAAACACTTATTTGACCACCACAGTAATCGACTACTCAACACACCGTCGATCCCAACGTCACAAACCTGAAACGTACATGACGTTGACGTTAGGAATTTTCTCGTTTTAAAGGCGTTACACGAGATCCAGTTGAGCGTGACCGATCGATAAACGTTCGCGAAACTCAAACGCGTCGATCAAGACTCCGAATCGAGACACACAATGTGTTAAACTGTCTGGCGACTTGTTTGCGTATTTCTCGCATTCGAAAATGGCCATACCGTGAGCTCCCTTTTCAGAATTTAGCCTTTGCATCCTTTAATACGGATGTTTGATAAGAAAATCTTTGAATTCCTGATTGCCTGTCCACTAACACATGTTACTGTGTAAATTGAGACCAATTTCATCACATGACAAATAAACACGAAGCGCACGTAGAAAACGTGACCAGTCACCGGAAATGAGCATCATGATGAATAGAAACGCATATTTGTTCATTTGACGTAACTGTTGGTCAAAAATATTATATACAGCATATATTTCACTAATATTGTAATAGGCTTAAGGAAAATAATGACAAATTTCACTGAGGCGTTTCTAATGGCAGTCAGTATATATATCAAAGTACCAGTGTTGTCCTATCGTACTCAGTCCTTGTGCAAAGACAGCCCAACACGGAAAACTTTTTTCGAAGCGAGAAAGTTGCCCTTTTAAGGATGATTACATAGTAATCAGCGAACTAGGGAACAAACTATTGCTCTAACTTGGATGTTCTTAACATGCTCTTTTCTATGGTTACTGTTATTTTACACAAAAATGTCTAGAATGACCACAAACCCCGTGTTTATTAAATGGCCAGACAACGGTGTAGTCACAGTGAAAATATGCAGACACAACGGTGCAGTTTCTGTGTTTTATGTACGGTGTGGTTATATTTTCATAACAAATTGTGAACGGTGTAGACATAATGCAATTGTGAACGGTGTAGACTTGAAGTAATACAGAACTTATCATTTCTGGAATGATAATATTGTTATGTTTAATGATAACGTTTTCACGGCTGGGAATCATGTTTTACAATTACTACCGAAATTCTTCAACAATTATATTAATATGTGACTGACTTGTAAATGCTTTGCAGCAAAGAAGGTGACAATATGTCTACAAAATATACTTTAATCAAAATATGTCAGAATCTAGTTTCCTTGCTATTTGTCAAAGCAATTCCGTAAGGGTCAAATAGTAGAAATTACCAAGAATCTGCTGGCGTCTGTTTTATTTTTTTCTTTATTTTCAGTTCCACTCTGTTCACCTATTACTACTGTCATTTCGAAGGGAGTTTCGAAAAGGTTGTGAAGCATTCGGAACAGGACCATTCCAGTCAGATATTAAAAGTGCGCAGGGGGGGGGGGGGGGAGATCAATGATCAGACAGGTCAAAAAGATTTGAAAACTCTGAACTTTAGTATTATTCCTGATATTATCAAGAAGTCAGACTAGGACATCATCCCCATTTGCGAGCATAGAATACACAAGATAGACCTAATCAACGTAGAAAAAAGGATTTTGGAGTTAACAAGATTCTTTCTATCGATGATATCCCCGATTTTGAATGCATGAGTCCTGAACATAAAAAATGACGAAGTTCAACACCCCATAAAGTCTTTCAAAAAGCTCCGACCTTAATTCCTGATATTTCCATTGGACGTGCTAAAACACATGAAACGGATAGGGTCTCTTCTCTTTCCCCACGAGAACATGAAAACAATGACTGAAATGAACAGTTTGTTCCCAGATGTGATTAAGTCATTGAGAAGCGTTGATCAACTTGGTATTTGTTTATTTTGGTCAATGAAGGTCGGCTCTCGATGGAAAACATTGCATTTCATTTATTTATGGATGTGTGTAAGTTACACTGTCTTGGTAGTACTTCAATGCGTTTTACTCCAATAGTCAAACGGTTTTGGCGAATAGAATATTGTCTTTTTCATTGCAAATGGTTACATTTTATGAGTGGGCCCAAAAAATCTTGGTCAGAAAATTGTCAGTCCTGAAGAAGAAGTTCATTACGTATGAAAATTCGAAAACGAATTTTGCAGTTCCAGAATTCTATTTTCAAGACTTATTTACTTAAGTCGAACAAGACGAAAAAAAGGCCCAAATGTTTATGAAACAAATTTATAATTTATGTTTTGTTATTTATAATTTATGTTTTGTTGATTGAATCCTTTATTTTGGGTAAAATCAGACTTTTCAATGAGGGGTCAATTTGCAAACAAGATACATTTCGATCAATAATTATCATACTCCATGAGTTGAAATCATTTCATTAATTACAATAATTGATTGTAATAACCAATTAAAACAGTTACAAAGAAAAAATCAAAGCCAGAGCCGAAATTTCGAATCTACAAATCAAATGAACGGATGAACAAGAAATTTGCCGTTGCACTTAACATGGCTTCAAAATGACGGTTATCGTATGTCTTGTTTGATATTTTGTGATGGTATTCCTTTTGATTATCATTTCCGTCAGATGTTTATTCAATCACAAATAACAACAAGAGTGCCATCGTCACAATATACGCCGCCACTTATAAAATTTGAGACAAAAAAATGACATTGACAAGGATTTATAAATATTCACTGAAAAACCTTTAAAAAATTGTGTTCACAAAAAGGTTTTTATAAATATCCAGTGAAAAACCTGGAAGGAATTGCATTCACGAGGCTGAAATATCATTAAGCCCCAGAGACTAAGATTGAAGGGGGCATAATTCTGGCAAAAATCAATGAACCATGAAATCCTTCCTTCATGCACATCTACCAATTGAGGTGATAACATCCACCAAGTTTCATTAAGATCCAGCCAGAAACTTAGGAGGAGTTGTGTTGACAAGCCTGCAATTTCAATAAGCCCCAGAGACTAAGTTTGTAAGGGGCATAACTCAGGCAAAAATCAACGAACCATAAAATCCTTCCTTCATGCACATCTACCAATTGAGGTGATTACATTGACCAAGTTTCATTAAGATCCAGTCAGAAACTTAGGAGGAGTTGTGTTGACAAGCCTGCAATTTCAATAAGCCCCAGAGACTAAGTTTTTAAGGGGCGTAACTCAGGCAAAAATCGACGAACCATAAAATCCTTCCTTCATGCACATCTACCAATTGAGGTGATAACATTGACCAAGTTTCAAGAAGATCCAGCCAGAAACTTAGGAGGAGTTGCGTTGACAAGCCTGCAATTTCAATAAGCCCCAGAGACTAAGTTTTTAAGGGGCGTAACTCAGGCAAAAATCAACGAACCATAAAATCCTTCCTTCATGCACATCTACCAATTGAGGTGATAACATTGACCAAGTTTCAAGAAGATCCAGCCAGAAACTTAGGAGGAGTTGCGTTGACAAGCCTGCAATTTCAATAAGCCCCAGAGACTAAGTTTTTAAGGGGCGTAACTCAGGCAAAAATCGACGAACCATAAAATCCTTCCTTCATGCACATCTACCAATTGAGGTGATAACATTGACCAAGTTTCAAGAAGATCCAGCCAGAAACTTAGGAGGAGTTGCGTTGACAAGGCTGCAATTTCAATAAGCCCCAGAGACTAAGTTTTTAAGGGGCATAACTCAGGCAAAAATCAACGAACCATAAAATCCTTCCTTCATGCACATCTACCAATTGAGGTGATAACATTGACCAAGTTTCAAGAAGATCCAGCCAGAAACTTAGGAGGAGTTGCGTTGACAAGAAAAGTGGACGTACGTACGGACGGACGGACGGACGGATGGACGGATGGACGGATGGACGGACGGACGGACGGACGGAGAAGATGACGCCAATATACGTCCGCCTCCGGCGGCGTATAAAAATGTCTTCCGAAAATTAAATCAAACATAAATTGAACTGTTTAAAGCTTAGATGAATGAAGAAAAGAGAAAACATATTTCCTTAACTTTTGTTTTCATTTACTTTGAGGATGGCGGCATTTTCATCTAAGTTTTCTGAGACCAAAGTATTTGAGGGAGATAAAACAGATGTGCAGATGATCTGCTATCTGTTATAGCTAGTTCGCCCTATACAACATACCAAGTCTACACCGTTCACAATTTGTTGTGAAAATAATAACTACACCGTACAGATAACACAGAAACTGCACCGTTGTGTCTGCATATTTTCACTGTGACTACACCGTTGTTTGGCCATTTAGTAAACACAGCGTTTGTGGTAATTCTAGACATTTGTGTGTAAAATAACGGTAACCATAGAAAAGAGCATGTTAAAAACATCCAAGTTAGAGCAATAGTTTGTTCCCTAGTTCGCTGTTTACTATGTAATCACCCTGAAAAGACTAACTTTCTCGCTTCGAAAAAAGTTTTCCGTGTTGGGCTGTCTTTGCACAACGACTGAGTTCGATAGGACAACACTGGTACTTGGCTATATAGCACCGTGAATAGGTATACATTTCTCCTGTACAATGATATCAGTATCAAGACAAGATACGGCCATTTAAGGAAATTATCGACGAAAAACTAAGACACCTACCTCTAACGATTTTCCACCGACGCCATCTTTGATTGACCACTCAAAACTTCCGTACAAACTACACAAATCTAACGTACAACTTACAACACAGTGATATTAGATAACTCATGATACTTTTTCCGAAATATTGTCCCAACCGACCAGAAAGTGAAATGGTAACGACTACGGCCAAATTAACCACGCTTCAGGTAAGAATTTGTGCAATAACTTTCTTATTTCTGCGTCAATTTTCATGCGGTTTGTTGCATGTACTCCGTCTAACTGAGCCCTTTTCTCAGATGTATTATTTATCTGGAACTTCCCTGTACTTTACTCAAAAACCGATCCCAACCGACTAGAAAAAGGGCCTGAATTTTTTTGTCGTTTTTCTGGTCGGTTGGGATCAATTTTTGGACAAAGTACAAAGGTTCTAAAAACAAGTCATATATCCGAGGAAAGAGCTCACTAATGCGGGGTACATGCAACAAACCGCTTGAAAATTGGAGCAGAAATAAGAAAATTATTGCACAATTTCTTACCTGAAGCGAGTCAAAATTTGTCCGTATACTCCATATTCGTTTTCCATCCCATCATGCACAATCCCCACCGTGATAATCGCTGAATTTAAATTCGAACGGGTAGCCCGCTGAATTTAAATTCGAACGGGTAGCCTATCGCACGCTTTCACACTTATTCTATGAGCCAGTCATCTTATTGCTTTAAAGTGTGACCTTTTCCCTGGAAACCGATAAGAAGTGAAACTAACCGATTGCTTTTTCGCCGCCCCAAAAGACAAAATGCTTTGAACTTGCCGAATTATTGGGGCGGCGGCCGCCCCCTGCCGCCCCGCACGCGACGCTCCTGTAGAGATGTTATTAAATACAGCCCCTAAGTTTCCGACTCGGCGAGGATGCCACTGTCTAAAGGTTACATTGTGGCGACTATTCACATATCGCTGCATTTCAACGAAAACCTCGTAACTGCAGCTTAAAAAAGCTGCAGTTACGAGGTTTTCATTGACAAGTGACGATATACATGCATGATGCGTTCCTGACATATCTCACATACATGTACAAACACAACATATGATCCCTGTAACCAGCTGTTCATTCCATGAAGAGAATTATTGGGAGCGATTTGTCCATTCATAAAAGACAAATCGTGGGTGTTAATGCAAAACCTCCTATCTCCAGCTAAATTAAAGCTGGAGTTACTAGGTTTTGCAACAACACCGTCGAAATGACATAATAAAGGATACCAGTATTGACCAAGCCTGGATTGAGGAGGAGCGAGATCCATGAATTGATAGGTACAGATATTAACCCTTTCCCAAACGAGACCTAGTTTTGATGTCCCTAGGTAATTAGACTTGGGAAAACATTGAGGCAAAAGAAGAAAGTACTGATAGTCAGCACTATCTCCTTCTACCTCAATGTTTTCTGAGCTGTATTATTTACAAATTTTACCTTTTGTAACATCCACTTTGTGATCTGCAGCAGCTTTCAAAGTGGATCACCCTAAAATTTTGCTGTTTGGGAAAGGGTTAACTCTTTTTAAGGGCTTCAAAAAGGGTTTACATGTTAATAACAACAGGCAACTTTTATTCACATATCTCAAAGAGTTTAATATACTGATGTAAATGTGTGCAGGATTTCAGATCTAAGCATGACATAATGAGAGAAAACACAAAATGGGACAAAAATAAGGGACACAATCAAATACACAATTATATCCCTGAAGCAGATCATTTTGGACAACACTGTATAATAATATCTAGGCCTATAGTATAGTCATGTACATGCATATTGTTAACAGAAAATTCAAATAAGACATGATTTTGATATCCCTGGTACGACTTGGGAAAACAACGAGACAAAAGAATTTTCTCCTTTGTCTTCTTGTATTCTGTGCCAAATTCTAGATTATTTCTTTCCAATATGAATTGTACTATCCGTAGCTGATTCAAAATGTAACAAAAACAATGGAAACAATGCAACACATTGTCACTTTTCTGCAAAAACCTCGTATCTGCAGCTTGTTTTAAGCTGCAGATACAAGGTTTTTGAAGAAAAGCGACGACATCATCATATCCCTGAAGTGGCAAAACGGCAAAATGAGAATGGTCATATTGGAAAGCTGCAACTGTAAGTAACATCATGTGTGATACAGATGAAAATTGTGCACAACAAAGCATAGAAAACATTCAGACAAAAGAGGAAAATGCTGATTATCATTTTCTTGATTTGCCTCAATCTTATCCCAAATCATTTCTGTCAGGGACATCAAAACCTGGTTTTGTTTGGGAAATGATTAAAGCATTTGCGACTACCATGTTTCTATATGAGCCTGTGCCTAATCACGGAGTATAATCACGTGACTCAGAATTTTCGATAATCTTCAATATCTTTCTTAATACTCAACCAATTTGAATTCGGGTTGAAGCAGAGGTGGGAAAATGCCAGGAATAAGCTGGACGTGTTGTATTTTTAAAAAATCAACTGACAAAAAAGTTATTGAAGATAAACCAAAATTTTGGTTTATCTTCATTAACTTTTTTATCAGATGATTTTTCAAAAATCAACTACGTCCATCTAATGCGTGATGTCTGTCCACATTCTCTGCTTCAAATCGAATTCAAATCGGTTCAGTATTCACAAAGTTATTGAAGATTTTCTGAAAATATTGTATCACGTGATTATCCACCGTGCTAATTACAGCCTGAATGATTTCTGGAGCATATCATATTAAGCACACCAAAAGAATATGTTGTTAGACAATTAGTAGGGACACTTAGGATGTATTTTTCTTTTTCTGTAAAAAGCTTTATAATCACATTAATAGATTTCACTAACCAGATAGATGAGCAACTTACAATACAAACATGTTATTCAATAAAACAAGAGCCGTCGGAGACGGACAATGCTCCCCGAATAAGGCATTGTCACAATAAATGTGCCATGCAGAGCTAACATACAGCTACCAAATGTTAAGCCCCCTTTTTGCATGACATAATTTTTATACCCAAATTTCACATAGTTTATTGTCAAGGGCATCTAATTTACTACTCAAATATGGAATTTCATCAAATTCTGACCATTAGACTAGGAGAAATTAGAGAAAAACTGTATTTGACCTTAAGTCCCCTTTTCCCATGACGAGGCCTCAAATCCAAAAACCGGGAAAGTACATCAGCATTATGTCATAGGGAGTTCACATGGTTAAGTTTCATTTGATTTGGCCCAAGGATTATGGAGAAATCACTTCGGACGGATGGACAGACGGACGGAATGACGGACAGATAAAGCGGCGACTATATGCTCTCCCCTCGGGGAGCATAACAAAATTGTAAATCACAACAAAAATTGTAAATCAAAACAAAATTGTAAATATATTGTAAACATATTTCTTGTCAATGTCAGCTGTTCAAATTCAAACTTCCAAAAACGACAAAATTCTAACATGCCAGCGGATACAGGAAAATTAAGATAGTGAGTAAAAGCAAACATTAAGTGAAAACAGAGAGTGTCTTTTAAACAAATTTTATTAATCCTCAAAGTGACTTGAAAGAAAAAAAAAAACTATCAGTGCAACTTCAAATCAGTATGTTTAGTAACAGTTGTTTTGTTTACTTCATTAATCATTTACAACAGAAATACACCATTGTTTTAAAAAGATGTAGAATACTTTAGGAATTCTTATAAATCTAGTAAATGTGAAATAGTTGGAAAGGAAATACCATTTTTTGGAATCATTTCAACAGTATACCTCTTACAAAATATATCACACAAAGGACATATCTATATTTAGCATCTAAAATCCTTTTGTTTCCAAATAAACATTCAAAACATCAACATATAATGCACTTATAGAGCAATCACTTTATATTTTTTACAAAATACTAATTTACATAATCTAAACTACCCTTCCACCAGGAAAATAAGCTAGCTGTCTGAACTGAAATATCTAGTCAAAATTTAACACTTTCCCAAACGTCAAAAAATGATGGTGGTCAAATTCAAAAACTACCCCAAATGACAAAAGAGATGATAGATCTATTAAAGATAATTATAATTTGTGTAAAATATGGCATTGAAAATATTGAGAAAATATTGGTTATCAGCAGTTTCTTCTTTTGTTTCAATGTTTTCCCAAGCCTTTTCTATTAGGGACGTCAAAACCAGGTCTTGTTTGGGAAAGGGTTAAACAGGATTGTCACTGTCAATAACTGGTAGAAATATATCTGAAAGCCTAAATAAGATGGGTTCTTTTACGATAAAAAAAACCTAGAAATGTCATGAAAAAGAAAAAGGCTTACATGACATCAGAATCACAAAACCAATTGGCTGGTAAAAATAACACTGCTTAATGCCCACATGAAATCACCTGACAGTATTTTGTAGATGTATTGCGTAGAAAAGTTTTCATAAAAAAGTGGCCAAATTCACCTTTTCCAAAACAAACACATTAAGACAGTTGCAATTTAAAAGCCACTGCAAGCTACATAGAGGGCCTTAATAAGAACGAAATCTGCATATATCACAGCTCAGAAAATATGGAGGCAAAAGGAGTAAATGCTCAATGTTTTCCAAACGCTTCTCTGTCAGACATGTCAAAGCTAGGTCGTATTTTGGGGAGGATGAACTTGCAGTGTTCTACCATGACGCACCTTTGAATACATTACAATGCATATATCCTTCTTTCAATATAGTTTTTGATAAGATCAAACTTTTGCCAAATGACAAATTCCGAAGAAATTTTCATATCATACAAAAAGTCAAAGTAGTTTTCATTTCATGGTTCATTTGAATTTCATACAGTGTCAACTTAAAACACATTGAAACTTGATCATCTGCAACAAAGTTTGAAGAATTGACATTTGGAGTATATCAGTATGTGCAGAAATTCAATCGAAAGAGAAATCCATTTCATATCATAAACTTTGTAAAGAAATCATAAAATCAGAAAGAACCTGAGACACTGAACAAACTGGTAAAAAATATTATCATTTTTCTTACCAGAGAAGCATTTGATCAAATCTAAAAGTTGATAAAGCAAAACAGGAATGTATAAGAAATATTGCAGCATTTGCTCTGAATCAAATACAAGAGGACCATGATGGTCCTTAATCGCTCACCTGAACCTAGATAGAAAGAAAGACACAATGTTGTCAAGTTCAAAGAACATGATTTAAGATGTGAGATTATGATCCAGCTGAAAACTGCTTTCATAATCTTGAATGATCAATATTTGTGGCTGTTAAAGTAAAAACAAAATGGAAGAAAACAACAATTTTGTTACAGTCAAGGGCACATAACTCTGTTCTGATAAAAATATTCTCATCAACATTATGTCCAATTTTTTTTGATTGGTCAATATATTGTTAGGGTAAAAATAAAGTCGAAAACTGTAATTTTGTGAAATTCAAGGGCCAATAACTCTGGTTTTTCTAGTCAAATCAAGCTGAAAAATCCACTCATCCAGAATCTTATGGCCACCAACCTTGTGGCCAAGTTTTGTCTTGATTAGTCAATAAATGTAGATGCTACAGTGTAAACTAAGTCAAAAGCAGCTATTTTGTCAAATTCAAGGGCACATAACTCCAGACTTCCTACTTCAAACACACTGAAAATCCAAGTCATCCAAGATCTTATGGTTACCAACATTGTGGCAAAGTATTTGTCTTGATCGGTCAATATTTGTAGATTCTAGAGTGGTAACAAAGTCAAAACTATCCATTTATGACGTTCAAGGGCACATAACTCAAGACTTCCTAGTCCGATCTGACTCAATATCAAACTCATACAAGAACTTATGGTCATACATATTTTGACAAAGTTTGATTAAGATTGGTTAAGATTGTAGATGCTAGAGTGGTAACAAAGTCAAAACAAGCCATTTTTCATGTTCAAGGGCACATAACTCCAGACTTCCTAGTCCGATCTGACTCAAAATCAAACTCCTCTGAGAACTTATGGTCATACATATTTTCACCAAGTTTGGTTAAGATTGGTCAATATTTGTAGATGCTAGAGTGGTAACAAAGTCAAAACTATCGATTTTTGACGTTCAAGGGCACATAACTCCAGACTTCCTGCTTCGATCTGACTCAAAATCGAACTCATCCGAGAACTTATGGTCATACATATTTTGACCAAGTTTGTTAAAGATTGGTCAATATTTGTAGATACTAGAGTGGTAACAAAGTTAAAACTAGCCATTTTTGACATTCAAGGGCAGATAACTCTAGACTTTCTGGTCCGATCTCACCCAAAATCGAACTCATTCGAGAACTTATGATCATACATGTTTTGACCAAGTTTGGTTAAGATTGGTCGATATTTGTGGGTGCTAGAGTGGTAACACCAAAATGTGGACAGACGGACAGACGGACGGACAGACGGACGCCGACGGACGAAAAGCGACCACAATAGCTCACCTTGAGCACTTCGTGCTCAGGTGAGCTAATAACTAAAATATTATGAAATCAGTGATGGCATGTTGGTTGGCATAAAGCAGCATTTCACAGGGTTAGTACAAGCTTATATGAAGGATACAGAGCAACAGATAACTGGGACTAAAGTCATGCTATTTGTTATTTCTAATACAAACCTTATGTTGTGGTTACACACAATATAGGGCTTGATAGACAGTAAATGTAAAAGTGCCTATTTAACCCATTCCCAAACGACAAAATTTTAGGGTGGTCCACATCAAAAACTGCCACAAATGACAAAGCGGAAGTTATTAAAGATAGAATTTGTGTAAAATAGGACATAGAAAATATAGAGACAAAAGGAGAAACTGCTGGTTATCAGCAGTTTCTTCTTTTGTTTCTATGTTTTCCCAAGCCTTTTCTGCTAGGGACGTCAAAACCAGGTCTTGGTTGGGAAAGGGTTAAAAGCCAAACCCCTCTTATCTGCTATCTGCAGATCTAGTACATGTATATGTGACCTATCTGGAAAAGAAAGGCCATCTTGGGAGTGACAAAAGTTTCTACTCTAATCAGTCTTCAACGACTGCCAAGGCTGGCTAAGGTAGAAGCTTTTCTCTCTGACAAGATTTTCTGAACCTAAAAATTATAAATAAATTGGAATGAAATCATAATATCATATAGAGGTATGCAATCCTTCATAGAAGTGCAAATTTAAAAACAGCCTGAAGAAAACCCTGAGAGGTAATCTGCTTTCACTATTATACATAAATGATTTCCCTAATTTCAAATCAAATTGTCTGTTACACTAATACGATATATCTGTGAAAAAAGGTTGAGAATTTAATTTAAACTATCAGAAATACAGAAAATCTCAAGTGGAATGAGTATAAGTAACATAAATATATGGAATCTTCACAACAATAACACAACGAAATATAAACAAATATTATGATTGTAAACAGTGTAAATTAGAAGAGAAATAATGCCAGATTAAACCTTTCCAAAACAAGACTTTGTTTTGATGTCCCAGAGAAAAAAGGCTTGGGAAAACATTGAGCTAAAATAAGAAAATGCTAATAATCAGCATTTTCTTCTTCTGCTTCAATATTTTCTGTGCTATTTTGTATACACATCATATTCTTAATAAGATACATTTTGTTGACTGCAACAGCTTTTGAATGTCATCTGCAACAGCATTGGAATTGGACCAACCTAAAAAATTTTACAGTTTAGGAAAGGTTAACCCTTACCCAAACAGAAATAATTTAGACTGTTCCAATATGGAAGCTTTAGCAGACAACAAAATGTTGGACTGTCCCAATTTGAAAGATCCTGCAGACGACAATTTCAAGTTAATGGAATTTTTATTTTTAGGTCTTTTTGGTTGGAAAACATAGTGGGAAATGAAGAAGTTGCTTGTCACAAGCAATTTCTTCATTTTTCACAATGTTTTCTAAAGCCTTTATCTCTTGGGGAGTCAAAAAGCGTCATTGTGTGGTAATGGGTTAAGCAGACAACAAAATGTTTAGATAGAATTTGTGTATAATATTGCTTGGATAATAGATCTATCGAGTCAAAAGTAGAAATACTAATTATCAAGAATTTTTTTGTCTCAATGTTTTCCTGCTTTCCTTAGAATTTTCTATCAGGTATGCAAAGACAGAGCCTTGTTTGGAAAAGGGTTATCTTAATTTTGCGTAAATCTATACCATTTGATTTAAAATGGTATTTAGTAAACTTTTGTTCAAATGCAAAACAGATCTGGCAAATGTCATAAAACAAACATGGAATGTTAATTACATATGTGCTTTGCAATATTCTAATATCTTATTGGCATCTTTTCTAAAATTACTGCAACATTCTAATATCTTATTGGCATCTTTTCTAAAATTACATCATTTTTGTCATGCCCATTTTTTTCCAGATCAAGGCAGATAAAATATCAAATGCTTTATGGAGCCGTTTCCCAAACGACAAAATTTTAGGGTGATCCATTTCAAAAACTGCCACAAATAACAAAACGGATGTTATTAAAGGTAGAATTTGTGTAAAATATGACACAGAAAATATTGAGACAAAAGGAGAAACTGCTGCTTATCAGCACTTTCTTCTTTTGTTTCAATGTTCTCCCAAGCCTTTTTAATTAGGGACGTCAAAACCAGGTCTTGTTTGGGAAAGGGTTAAGCACAACAAAGTTTACAGTCAAGTAAGACAAATGGAATGTTATTATGAACATATTATACAGTATATTGAAAAGTTACAAAAAGCAACAAAATCTTAAATATTTACTGGATTTTATGGCAATAAATTGAAATTGGATTTCATTGCGTAATATTAATGCCACAAATATATGAAAATATTTTGAAAAAAGTTCCTTAAACGAAAGAAATAACAAAAGTTATTAAAGTGGTCTTTATATACAAATAATCTTCATAAAATTATAAATTGAATCATAATTATTATGTTATATCCATATAAACATGCTTTATAGAAGTTCTAACATAGTCACACGGTCTTTGACCATCAATTATTAACATTATCTATCAACTACAATCAACAGGAAGGCCATAGTAACAATGAATGATACTTTTTTAGTCATGATGGATAATCACGTGATACAGCAGTTTCAGAAAATTTTCAATAACTTAGTTAATATGGGACCGATTTGAATTCGGTTTGAAGCAGAGAAAGTGGACAGCCATCATGCATTAGATGGACGTGGTGGATTTTTGAAAAATCAGCTGATAAAAAAGTTATTGAAGATCAACCAAAATCTTGGTTGATCTTCAATAACTTTTTTATCAGTTGATTTTTCAAAAATCCATTACGTCCAGGGGCCCGTATTACTAACGATCGTACGTTTGATTTTTGCATAATTACTTGTAACAACAGCCCAGATTGGCTCAGTCAGATTTCTCGTGCAATCAGATGTCTTGTTACACAGTTTACACAAAAACTTGATCGCAAGATGTTTAGTAATACGGGGCCCAGGTTATTTCTGACATTTTTCCACCTTCTCTGCTTCAAACCGAATTCAAATTGGTCAATTATTGACAAAGTTATTGAAGATTATCGGAAATTGTAAGTCACATGATCATACACCATGTTGGTACCAACTCCCCTTTTCTGGTTGCAAGTCACATGACTGGCAACATCATGTCAAAATTGAATCAAACTTTGTCCCTGTAAAGCGGCCCATACACGATCAATATCATTGACAATATTATTGAGTCATAATATTGACAATAATTTTCTAGCCACCCATACACGATCAATATTATTGACAATATTAATTAAGAGAACAATCATCCATGGGTTACATAACGTCAATAAAAATATTGAAGAAAATATTTCAGCGATCGCAGATATTCGTCAATAGTATTGACAATCCTTCAATATTGCCCATTCACGGTCAAAATTATTGTCAATACCAAATATTGACAATAATATTGTCAATAATATTGATCGTGTATGGGCCGCTTAACAGAGCTCAAGATAACATGGGGTGAATATTTTCCAACTTTTTTCATTTCAAATCGAAACCCTATATTGTGGGTACTCATTTGAATCGTCTCAATGAGACGATTCTAATGAGTACCCACAACATAGGGTTTGATGAAATTTGAGTGAAATATTTCTTTTTGAAAAGTCATCACCCCCTCTTTTCTGGAGCTCTGCTATACTATAGGTGGAGTTGCCCCAACAAGATGTGGATGGATATACACATAGACTGAGATGATACCAACATATAGCTGCTTGTCAACAAAAATTTCGTAACTGCAGCTTAAAACAAGCTGCAGTTACGAGGTTTTCGTTGAAAAGTGACGATATTGTTTGTGTTATTCTAAAACCCACAACTACAAAACAGTCACTACAGCTTGATTGAGGCTTTAGAACACAGACACCTTTGACAGTGTATAACATCCTATCCTGGGTGGTCTTCATATATTATTTATTTGTCAAAAATGTTTCATAAGAATCAGTATGACAACTGTATTCTCAAACCAACCATACAAAACTAGAGTGAATACCATTGACATGTGAGAATAACTAAGCAGATATCCCATTACCATACAGCAATTTTTTTGCCTAATCATCTGAATTCATGTATGATGCAGAAAACAATTTAAAGTGAATGAAATATTACATTTTTCAGTCTTTCTGTATAGAAAATATTGTGGGAATTGAAGAAATTGCTTGTCACAAGCAATTTCTTCATTTTCCACAATGTTTTCCAAAGCCAGTTTCTTGTGGGGAGTCAAAAATAGTCACTGTGTGGTAATGGGATAGACCCTTTCCTATATGGCAAAATATCAGACCAGTCTAAATTGAAAACAGAGGCAGTCTGTAGGAAAACAGTAACAAACTTCTAATGCTTATTGAATGATATGAAAAAAATTTAGGGAAAAGAAGAAAATTATCATTATCAGCATTTTCTCCTTTTCCCTCAATGTTTTTCAAAAGTGTCTCTGACAGGGTTCATCAAACCCAGATATTGTATAAGAAAGTTTTAAGATTCTATTTGTCAATTTTCTTTCAGACAAGAGCTGTCCGAAAACAGCGCGCTCAACTTTCTAAGTTGCTTAGTATAAAGGGGGCATAACTCCAAATAGAGTAGTCCCAGTGTCATGGGCCCTAATAGTAAGGTAGAGGGTGTGATGGTGAATAAGTATTCCAAGTTTGGGTTGAATCCCTTTGATAGTATGGAAGTTATTGATGTTTGAAAAAACTTTAACCTTTGTTGCAACGCCAACGCCGACGCCCGGGTGACAGTATAAGCTCTCATTTTCTTCGAAAAGTCGAGCTAAAAATGCTTTATATAACATTACAAGATGGTTTACATCAACAGTCTAATTCTGATTAAAAATTATACAAGAAACAATCTGATTTGTCAAAATATCCTTCTCATCCAATCAGATTGATTGTAAAATAATTTAGAATTAGAAAATAGATTTAGAATTGTTGGTTAATATCACTGCTTTTCTTCAAAAACCTTGTAACTGCAGCTTAAAACAAGCTGCAGATACGAGATTTTTGAAGAAAAGAGACAATGTGATCCCTGGACATACAAGCATTCACCTCATCTCACATGTACAAACATAATTCTTCACATTTGTTCTTCACTCTATCTATCCTCTATGTCAGCGGCATTCTTTCATTCATTATTGTGGATTCAAAGGCATCATCGGGCTGAAATGTAAATGCAGAAGCATTTTAATATTTACCCTTTCCCAAACAACAGAAATTTAGACTTTTCTAATTTGAAAGGGGCTACAGAGTGAGATAGCAAAACATGAGCTGATAAAGATAGAATTTGTGCATGAAATAGCACAGAAAACAATGGGGTAAAAGGAGAAAGTGCTGATTATCAGCACTTTCTCCTTTTGTCTCAATGTTTTCACAAACCATTTCAATTAGGGACATCAAAACCAGGTCTTGTTTGGGAAAGGGTTAGTATCTTTTACCTCAAAATCCTTTCTCTTCTAATCTAAAGGTTATTTCTGTCTCAGAAAAAATAAACAAGCAAAGATAAACCTGCACATTTGTCCAGCCTGATCTTAATTTCCACAACCTACATTTCTATTTCAAAGTTAAAATGGATTCATTTTATTATCAGATATAGAATTTTGAATGGCAAGACAGAAATTACGGTTTGATTACTTTGACATAAGATTAATAAACAAATTTTGCAAATTTGCAACAGACCATGCAAGTCACTTGACAAATAATTTTACCGCATCCAAACAAGAGCTAATAGAAACACAAGGGTTTCATTAATTTTTTGCCAGCTGGGCCCGAAGCTAATGTAAGCTGGGGATTTTCTATGTTTTTCCTATTTACCCCATATAATACTTTCAAAAGTAGCATAGGGATTATACCCAAATTCAGTAAAATAACAAGAGCCGTCATTGACGGATTATGCTCCCCGAATAAGTGTTTGTCACAAAATAAAAACTATCATACATTAAGCCCCCTTTTCCCATGACAGATTTTTTGTACACATATTTTTTATAGAATATGGTCAAGGACATCTCATTTATCACATAAGTGCAAAATTTCATTAAATTCTGCCCATCAGATGAAGAGAAATTAGAGAAAAACTAATTTTTACATTAAGGCCCCTTTTTCCATGACGCAGCCTCAAATCAAGAAACAGAAAAATGTCCCTAGGAATTATCCCAGGGAGTTCACAAGTGAAGTTTCATTCAATTTGGCCCAAGGGTTGCTGAGATCTGGCTGTGGACGGACGGACAGCGTGGCGACTATATGCTCCCCCAAAATTTTTTCGGGGAGCATAAAAAGGGGAAACCCCTGGAAACGAGTAGAAACATCAACCATCACCAGCACCAGCAAAATAAGAAGCCTGCACCAGCAACTTATAATCTTCATTGTATGAATACATCCTTATAATTTTGACTACTGTGATCAATCCTTTCTAAAACTGCACAAATTTAGACTGGTCCCTTTTGAAGGCTACAGGAGACAACACTTATGACTTGAATAAGTGGAATTTGTGCATGGTATAGCAAAGAAAACATTGAGAGAAAATGAGACAATGCTTGGAAGTTGGAAAGAATCAATTATAATGGTTTGAAAACATAATTGGACTTTAAAAAACAAAATTTAAAAGGTATGCAATGAGTTATGTACAGAAAGCTGCAATGCATATTCTCAGTGAAATTTAGCACACATAGATATCTAAGCCTGTATTTCAAACCACAAGTATGATTAGACCCAGATCAGCTTGTACCGTAGTGCAGCCTGACCATGATCCATGCTGCCCTCCAAGTTTCTACACAAATGAAGAAATTAATAGAAATCAGCATTGATCTTACAAGACTGTGCATATGCACAGGCTGATCTGGATCCATTTTGCCTTTCAAACGCTATAAGAACCCTTGATTCATATCTGAACTATTTATAGCAACATTACTCATGGTTTTTTTGACAGATACAAGTAACCATGCCATTTTATGTTAATCTAAGGGAAGTAACTCTTGACACTACTTTTCTTTAGTATAAGTAGAGTTATCTGGAAGGTTGAACATGATAAAAGAAAGTCAAAAATAAAAAGAGTCTAAGATGTTTACAGCCTTAGTGTCCATTATTGAGCATGAACAAATGGTAGCAGAGCGGAAACAGATCCATAGAGACATACTGTAACTATATATTGAGATAATAGAGTGAGAAAAGAAGAATGGCTACGAGAATAAACCCACCAAGCTTGAAATCTAAATCATAAGAGCTTTACAAGCAAGAACTTTTGGCATGGAAAGAAATTACTGATCTAGACAAGAAAAAGCAAGGGATGGCAATAGCACTGTTCCTACCAAAGGACAATGAAATCAGAGAAAAGGTGTTTGACCAAATCAGTATAGAAGACTTAAAGAAAGAAGATGGACTTCAAACTTTGGTCAATTTTTTAGATCTTCACCTAGCTGAAGATGATTTGTCAGATAGTTTAGGGAAATTCGAAGAGTTTGAGGATTATCAGAGATCGGATGGTCAGAGCATTTCAGAATTCATCGCCAAATTCGATGCAAAATACAGGAAGATAGCCAAGAAAACTAGAATATCACTTAAAGTGATCATACCCCCCAACAGCACTGTTTTTGTGCATTTTGAGAAATACATTTCATTTGAACTGTGAGCTGCTGATCAATTGGGAATTTCTCCAAGTCTGATAAGCCCCGCCCTGCCCCGCCCACAATTTTTGACAAATCAAATATTCACGAATAAGTTTTGACAAGGGTCACCTAAGGAACATTCCTGCCATGTTTGGTAGGAATTAGCCCAGTGGTTAAGGAGACGATTTTTGAAGAATTATCTAATGATTTCTTGAAGTCTGATAAGCCCTGCCCTCCCAAGCCCACATTTTTCACCCATTCAAAAATTCATGAACATGTGTTAAATACAGTCACTAAAGGGACATTCCTGCTAAGTTTGAGTCAATTTGGCCAAATAATTGATTTTTAAAGATTTTTCACATGATTTCTCTAAGTCCGATAAGCGTCGCCCTGCCACACCCACAATGTTTGATGAATCAAAATTTACAAACAAATTTTGAAATGAGTAACCCAAGGAATATTCCTGCTAAGTTTGGTCAGAATTGGCTTGGTGGTTAAGGAGAAGATTTTTGAAGAATCTAATGATTTCTGGAAGTCTGCTAAGCCCCGCCCTGCCACACCCACATTTTTCACCCAATTAAAAATTATTGAGCATGTGTTGAAAACAGTAACTGAATTAAGGGACATTTCTACCAAGCTTGGTTTCAAATTGGCCTGATAATTGATTTTTAAAGATTTTTCACTTGATTTCTCTAAGTCCAATAAGCCCCGCCCTGCCACACCCACAGTTTTTGACAAATCAAAAATTCACGAACAAGTTTTATCAGAGTTGTCCGCGGACAACATAGCTCGCCTATACGGGAGCTTGTCACAAAATCAGCCAATTTTTTTTAAAGTAGGTCAAACTTCAAGGTCAAGGTCACAAGGTCAAGGGTCATGGTCGCAAATGAAAGGTCTTGGCAGGAGGTATCCATGTGTGAAATATCAAGGCTCTATCAATAATAGTGCATGAGATATAAGCCAGGTTAAAGTTTTTCAAAAGTAGGTCAAACTCCAAGGTCAAGGTCACTAGGTCAAAGGTCATGGTCCCAAATGAAAGGTCTTGTCGAGATGTATCCATGTATGAAATATCAAGGCTGTATCTCTAATAGTGCCTGAGATATAGACCAGGTTAAAGTTTTTCAAGTGAAGACGCAACGGGACGCGACGCTGACGCCGACACTAGGGCTGTGACATTAGCTCCCTGGACATAAAACATTATTGAGCATGTGTTGAAAACAGTCACTTAAAGGGGACATTTCTGCCAAGCTTGGTTCAAATTGGCCTGATAATTGAATTTTAAAGATTTTTCACATGATTTCTCTTAGTCTGATAACCCCCCCCCCCCCCCCCCCCCCCCCTGCCACACCCACAATTTTTGACGAATCAAAAATTCACTAATAAATTTGAAAAGGGTCACCTAAGGAACATTACGGCCAAGTTTGGTAAGAATTGGCCCAGTGGATGAGGAGGAGAAGATTTTTGAAGAAAAACCAACAGACGGACCAACAGACAGACAAGCTGACTCCTATATACCCCCCAAATTGAATTTGGGGGGAATAAACATGAAATTACCGTCTGAAATCCTTGCGTTTAAACTTTTAAGGAAGGCCAATATAACAAAGAGGAGAAAATGCTTGTGCTTACGGGAATGAACTACGACAACTAGAATATCACTGAAAGTGATCATACCCCCCAAAAGCGCTGTGTTTGTGCATTTTGAGATGTACATTTCCTATGAACTGTGAAATGATCAAGTGAGAAAAAGAGCAAACAAACAAAAAAAAAAAGACTGACCAACACATGGTAATGTTGTAAAGATTGCTTATTTTCAAACTAGGACCATAATTCAGTCAAAAATCAATGAACCATAATAAAAATTTGATATGCACATATATGAGAGGCAGGAAGCATACTAGTAAAGTTTTTATGAAATCCATCCATTAGTTACCGAGAAATTGAGTGGACAAGAAAATTCACTCAAGGGCCGTAACTCCGTCAAAAATCAATGGACCGTAACAAAAATTTAGTATGCACATCTCAACTTAGTAATGAGTTCACAAGTGATGTTTGTACAAAATTGGTCCAATAGTTTATGAGAAATAGAGTGGACAAAAAATTGAGAAACCAATCAACACACATTGATTTTGCGTTAAATGGCAATTTTCAGCAAAGGGCCATAACTCAGTCAAAAATCAATGAATCATCACCAAAATTTGATATGCACATATTTGAGAGCTACTAAGCATAACTGTAAAGTTTTTTTGAAATCCGTCCTTTAGTTTCCAAGAAATTGAGTGGACAAGAAAATTCACTCAAGGGCCGTAACTCCGTCAAAAATCAATGGACCGTGAAAAAAATTTAGTATGCAAATTTCAACTTAGTAATGAGTTCACATGTGATGTTTGAACAAAATTGGTCTAATAGTTTAAGAGAAATAGTGGACAAAAAATTGAAAAACCGATCAACACACATTGATTTTGCGTAAAATGGCAATTTTCAGCAAAGGGCCATAACTCAGTCAAAAATCAATGAATTGTCACCAAAATTTGATATGCACATATTTGAGAGCTACTAAGCATAACTGTAAAGTTTTTTTGAAATCCGTCCTTTACTTTCCGAGAAATTGAGCGGACAAGAAAATTCACTCAAGGGCCGTAACTCCGTCAAAAATCAATGGACTGTGAAAAATTTTTTAGTATGCACATCTCAACTTAGTAATGAGTTCACATGTGAAGTTTGAACAAAATTGGTCCAATAGTTTATGAGAAATAGAGTGGACAAAAAATTGAAAAACCGATCAACACACATTGATTTTGCGTTAAATGGCAATTTTCAGCAAAGGGCCATAACTCAGTCAAAAATCAATGAATCATCACCAAAATTTTATATGCACATATTTGAGAGCTACTAAGCATAACTGTAAAGTTTTTTTTTGAAATCCGTCCATTAGTTTCCAAGAAATTGAGTGGACAAGAAAATTCACTCAAGGGCCTAACTCCGTCAAAAATCAATGGACCGTGAAAAAAATTTAGTATGCAAATTTCAACTTAGTAATAAGTTCACATGTGAAGTTTGAACAAAATTGGTCTAATAGTTTATGAGAAATAGTGGACAAAAAATTGAAAAACCGATCAACACACATTGATTTTGCGTAAAATGGCAATTTTCAGCAAAGGGCCATAACTCAGTCAAAAATCAATGAATCGTCACCAAAATTTGATATGCACATATTTGAGAGCTACTAAGCATACTAGTAAAGTTTTTTTGAAATCCGTATTTTAGCTTCCGAGAAATTGAGCGGACAAGAAAATTCACTCAAGGGCCGTAACTCCGTCAAAAATCAATGGACCGTGAAAATTTTTTTAGTATGCACATTTCAACTTAGTAATGAGTTCACATGTGAAGTTTGAACAAAATTGGTCCAACAGTTTATGAGAAATAGAGTGGACAAAAAATTGAAAAACCGATCAACACACATTGATTTTGTGTTAAATGGCAATTTTCAGCAAAGGGCCATAACTCAGTCAAAAATCAATGAATCATCACCAAAATTTGATATGCACATATTTAAGAGCTACTAAGCATAACTGTAAAGTTTTTTTTGAAATCCGTCCATTAGTTTCCAAGAAATTGAGTGGACAAGAAAATTCACTCAAGGGCCGTAACTCCGTCAAAAATCAATGGACCGTGAAAAAAATTTAGTATGCAAATTTCAACTTAGTAATAAGTTCACATGTGAAGTTTGAACAAAATTGGTCTAATAGTTTATGAGAAATAGTGGACAAAAAATTGAAAAACCGATCAACACACATTGATTTTGCGTAAAATGGCAATTTTCAGCAAAGGGCCATAACTCAGTCAAAAATCAATGAATCGTCACCAAAATTTGATATGCACATATTTGAGAGCTACTAAGCATACTAGTAAAGTTTTTTTGAAATCCGTCCTTTAGCTTCCGAGAAATTGAGCGGACAAGAAAATTCACTCAAGGGCCGTAACTCCGTCAAAAATCAATGGACCGTGAAAATTTTTTTAGTATGCACATTTCAACTTAGTAATGAGTTCACATGTGAAGTTTGAACAAAATTGGTCCAACAGTTTATGAGAAATAGAGTGGACAAAAAATTGAAAAACCGATCAACACACATTGATTTTGTGTTAAATGGCAATTTTCAGCAAAGGGCCATAACTCAGTCAAAAATCAATGAATCATCACCAAAATTTGATATGCACATATTTGAGAGCTACTAAGCATAACTGTAAAGTGTTTTTGAAATCCGTCCATTAGTTTCCAAGAAATTGAGTGGACAAGAAAATTCACTCAAGGGCCGTAACTCCGTCAAAAATCAATGGACCGTAAAAAAAAATTTAGTATGCAAATTTCAACTTAGTAATGAGTTCACATGTGAAGTTTGAACAAAATTGGTCTAATAGTTTATGAGAAATAGAGTGGACAAAAAATTGAAAAACCGATCAACACACATTGATTTTGCGTAAAATGGCAATTTTCAGCAAAGGGCCATAACTCAGTCAAAAATCAATGAATCATCACCAAAATTTGATATGCACATATTTAAGAGCTACTAAGCATAACTGTAAAAACTGTAAAGTTTTTTTGAAATCCGTCCTTTAGTTTCCGAGAAATTGAGCAGACAAGAAAATTCACTCAAGGGCCGTAACTCCGTCAAAAATTAATGGACCGTAACAAAAATTTAGTATGCACATCTCAACTTAGTAATGAGTTCACATGTGAAGTTTGAACAAAATTGGTCCAATATTTTATGAGAAATAGAGTGGACAAAAAATTGAAAAACCGATCAACACACATTGATTTTGCGTTAAATGGCAATTTTCAGCAAAGGACCATAACTCAGTCAAAAATCAATGAATCATCACCAAAATTTGATATGCACATATTTGAGAGCTACTAAGCATAACTGTAAAGTGTTTTTTAAATCCGTCCATTAGTTTCCAAGAAATTGAGTGGACAAGAAAATTCACTCAAGGGCCATAACTCCGTCAAAAATCAATGGACCGTGAAAAATTTTTTAGTATGCACATCTAAACTTAGTAATGAGTTCACATGTGAATTTGAACAAAATTGGTTCAATAGTTTATGAGAAATAGAGTGGACAAAAAATTGAACAAGAGTGCCTGAAAGGCACTGATATCGCTCACCTGAGTTCTTCATGTCACATGATTTCTTATGGTCTGATAAGCCCCGCCCTACCACACCCACATTTATTGCTGAATCAAAAATTCTTGAACAATTTTTGTAATGAGTCACCCAAGGAATATTACTACCAAATACTGTAAGCATTGGCCCCATGAATAAGGAGAAGAAATTTTTTGAAGAATTATCTATAAATTTCTCAAAGTCTGATAAGCCCCGCACTGCCCTGCCCACATTTTTAATCCGATCAAAAATTCATGAACATGCATTGAATACAATCATTCAAGGGACATTCTTGCCAAGTTTGGTAAAAATTGACCCAATAATTGATTTTTAAAGAATTTTCTTATGATTTCTCTGAGTCTGATAAGCCCCGCCCCGCCACGCACACAATTTTTGATGAATCAAATATGCATGAACAATTTTTGAAAAAGGTCACCAAAGAAACATTCCTGCAAAGTTTTTTCAAATCAACCTATTGGTTCAAGAGAAAAAGATTTTTTAAGAATTATCTAACAATTTCATTAAATCGGATAAGCCCCGCCCTGCCACACCCATATTTTTTAACAAATCTGAAAATTTATGAACCAATGTTGAAAAGGGCTACTCAAGGAATGTTCTTGCCAATTTGATACCAATTGGCCATATAGTTGATTTTTAAAGAATTTTCTTATGATTTCTAAAAGTCTGATAAGCCCGACCCAGCCACGCCCACATTTTTTGACAAATCAAAAATTCACGAACAATTTTTGAAAGGGGTCACCCAAGAAACATTCCTGCAAAGTTTGGTTCAAATCAGCCTATTGGTTCAAGAGAAGAAGATTTTTTAAGAATTATGTAACGATTTCTTTAAATCAGATAAGCCCTGCCCTGCCACACCCATATGTTTTAACAAATCTGAAAATTAATGAACCAATGTTGAAAAGGGCTACTCAAGGAATGTTCTTGCCAACTTTGATACAAATTGGCCATATAGATAATTTTTTAAGAATTTTCTTATGATTTCTAAAAGTCTGATAAGCCCGACCCGGCCACGCCCACATTTTTTGACGAATCAAAAATTCACGAACAAGTTTTGAAAGGAGTCACCCAGGGAACATTCCTGCAAAGTTTGGTTCAAATCAGCCTATTGGTTCAAGAGAAGAAGATTTTTTAAGAATTATCTAACGATTTCATTAAATCGGATAAGCCCCGCCCCGCCACGCCCATATTTTTTGACGAATCTGAAAATTTATGAACAAATGTTGAGAAGGGTTACTCAAGGAACATTCTTGCTAACTTTGATACAAATTGGCCATATAGTTGATTTTTAAAGAATTTTCTTATGGTTTCTAAAAGTCTGATAAGCCCCACCCTGCCACGCCCACATTTTTTGACCAATCAAAAATTCACGAACAAGTTTTGAAAGGGGTCACCCAAGGAACATTCCTGCCAAGTTTGGTAAGAATTGGCCTGGTGGTTAAGGAGGAGAAGATGTTTAAAGAAATTGTTGACGACGCACGACGCACTACGCACAACGGACGACGGACGCCGGATAGTGACTGACCCTAAGAGCTCCCCTTGAGCTCGTTGAGCTCAGGTGAGCTAAAAACCGATCAACACACATTGATTTTGTGTTAAATGGCAATTTTCAGCAAAGGGCCATAACTCAGTCAAAAATCAATGAATCATCACCAAAATTTGATATGCACATATTTAAGAGCTACTAAGCATAACTGTAAAGTTTTTTTTGAAATCCGTCCTTTAGTTTCCGAGAAATTGAGCGGACAAGAAAATTCACTCAAGGGCCGTAACTCCGTCAAAAATCAATGGACCGTGAAAAAAATTTAGTATGCACATCTCAACTTAGTAATGAGTTCACATGTGATGTTTGAACAAAATTGGTTTAATAGTTTATGAGAAATAGAGTGGACAAAAAATTGAAAAACCGATCAACACACATTGATTTTGCGTAAAATGGCAATTTTCAGCAAAGGGCCATAACTCAGTCAAAAATCAATGAATCATCACCAAAATTTGATATGCACATATTTAAGAGCTACTAAGCATAACTGTAAAGTTTTTTTGAAATCTGTCCATTAGTTTCCGAGAAATTGAGCGGACAAGAAAATTCACTCAAGGGCCGTAACTCTGTCAAAAATCAATGGACCGTGAAAAATTTTTTAGTATGCACATCTCAACTTAGTAATGAGTTCACATGTGAAGTTTGAACAAAATTTGTCCAATAGTTTATGAGAAATAGAGTGGACAAAAAATTGAAAAACCGATCAACACACATTGATTGTGCGTTAAATGGCAATTTTCAGCAAGGGGCCATAACTCAGTCAAAAATCAATGAATCATCACCAAAATTTGATATGCACATATTTAAGAGCTACTAAATATAACTGTAAAGTTTTTTTGAAATCCGTCCATTAGTTTCCAAGAAATTGAGTGGACAAGAAAATTCACTCAAGGGCCGTAACTCCGTCAAAAATCAATGGACCGTAAAAATTTTTTTAGTATGCACATCTAAACTTAGTAATGAGTTCACATGTGAAGTTTGAACAAAATTGGTCTAATAGTTTATGAGAAATAGAGTGGACAAAAAATTGAAAAAAACGATCAACACACATTGATTTTGCGTAAAATGGCAATTTTCAGCAAAGGGCCATAACTCAGTCAAAAATCAATGAATCATCACCAAAATTTGAAATGCACATATTTGAGAGCTACTAAGCATAACTGTAAAGTTTTTTTTTTTAATCCGTCCTTTAGTTTCCGAGAAATTGAGCAGACAAGAAAATTCACTCAAGGGCCGTAACTCCGTCAAAAATCAATGGACCGTGAAAAAAATTTAGTATGCACATCTCAACTTAGTAATGAGTTCACATGTGATGTTTGAACAAAATTGGTCCAACAGTTTATGAGAAATAGAGTGGACAAAAAATTGAAAAACCGATCAACAACACACATTGATTTTGTGTTAAATGGCAATTTTCAGCAAAGGGCCATAACTCAGTCAAAAATCAATGAATCATCACCAAAATTTGATCTGCACATATTTGAGAGCTACTAAGCATAACTGTAAAGTTTGAAATCCGTCCTTTAGTTTCCAAGAAATTGAGTGGACAAGAAAATTCACTCAAGGGCCGTAACTCCGTCAAAAATCAATGGACCGTGAAAAAAATTTAGTATGCAAATTTCAACTTAGTAATGAGTTCACATGTGATGTTTGAACAAAATTGGTCTAATAGTTTATCAGAAATAGTGGACAAAAAATTGAAAAACCGATCAACACACATTGATTTTGCGTAAAATGGCAATTTTCAGCAAAGGGCCATAACTCTGTCAAAAATCAATGAATCGTCACCAAAATTTAATATGCACATATTTGAGAGCTACTAAGCATAACTGTAAAGTTTTTTTGAAATCCGTCCTTTAGTTTCTGAGAAATTGAGCGGACAAGAAAATTCACTCAAGGGCCGTAACTCCATCAAAAATCAATGGACTGTGAAAATTTTTTTAGTATGCACATCTCAACTTAGTAATGAGTTCACATGTGAAGTTTGAACAAAATTGGTTCAATAGTTTATGAGAAATAGAGTGGACAAAAAATTGAACAAGAGTGCCATCGTCACAATATACGCCGCCACTTATAAAACTTGAGACAAAAAAATGACATTGACAAGGATTTATAAATATTCACTGAAAAACCTTTAAAAAATTGTGTTCACAAAAAGGTTTTTATAAATATCCAGTGAAAAACCTGGAAGGAATTGCATTCACGAGGCTGAAATATCATTAAGCCCCAGAGACTAAGATTGAAGGGGGCATAATTCTGGCAAAAATCAATGAACCATGAAATCCTTCCTTCATGCACATCTACCAATTGAGGTGATAACATCCACCAAGTTTCATTAAGATCCAGCCAGAAACTTAGGAGGAGTTGTGTTGACAAGGCTGCAATTTCAATAAGCCCCAGAGACTAAGTTTTAAAGGGTCATAACTCAGGCAAATATCAACGAACCATAAAATCCTTCCTTCATGCACATCTACCAATTGAGGTGATAACATTGACCAAGTTTCATTAAGATCCAGTCAGAAACTTAGGAGGAGTTGTGTTGACAAGCCTGCAATTTCAATAAGCCCCAGAGACTAAGTTTTTAAGGGGCGTAACTCAGGCAAAAATCGACGAACCATAAAATCCTTCCTTCATGCACATCTACCAATTGAGGTGATAACATTGACCAAGTTTCAAGAAGATCCAGCCAGAAACTTAGGAGGAGTTGCGTTGACAAGCCTGCAATTTCAATAAGCCCCAGAGACTAAGTTTTTAAGGGGCGTAACTCAGGCAAAAATCGACGAACCATAAAATCCTTCATTCATGCACATCTACCAATTGAGGTGATAACATTGACCAAGTTTCAAGAAGATCCAGCCAGAAACTTAGGAGGAGTTGCGTTGACAAGGCTGCAATTTCAATAAGCCCCAGAGACTAAGTTTTTAAGGGGCATAACTCAGGCAAAAATCAACGAACCATAAAATCCTTCCTTCATGCACATCTACCAATTGAGGTGATAACATTGACCAAGTTTCAAGAAGATCCAGCCAGAAACTTAGGAGGAGTTGCGTTGACAAGAAAAGTGGACGTACGTACGGACGGACGGACGGATGGACGGACGGACGGACAGACGGAGAAGATGACGCCAATATACGTCCGCCTCCGGCGGCGTATAAAAAGTAGGTCAAACTCCAAGGTCAAGGTCCAAGGTCATGGTCAAAAGTGAAATATCTTGGTTGGAAGTGACCACGTGTGAAATATCAAGGCTGTATATGTAAAATGACATGAAATATAGGCCAGGTTAATGTATTTATTAAAGTAGGTTAACACCAATGTCAAGGTCACAAGGTCCAAGGTCATGGTCAAATGTGAAATGTCTTGGTCGTAGGTGTCCATGTGTGAAATACCAAGGCTGTATGTGTAAAAGGACATGATATATCGGCTAGATTAAATTTTTTTTAAAGTAGGTCAAAGTCCAAGGTCAAGGTCACAAGGTCCAAGGTCAAATGTGAAAGGTCTTGGTAAGATGTGTCCATGTGTGAAATACCAAGGCTGTATGTGTAATAGCACATAAGATATAGGCCCAGTTTAATTTATTTAAAAGTAGGTCAAACTCCAAGGTCAAGGTCACATGGTCCAAGGTCATAGTCGTATGGGATAGGTCTTGGTCGGAGGTTTCCATGTGTCAAATATCAAGGCTGTATGTGTAAAATGACATGATATATCGGCCAGGTTAAAGTTCTTCAAAAGTAGGTCAAACTCCAAGGTCAAAGTCACAGAGTCCAAGGTCATGGTCAATTATGAAAGGTCTTGGTAAGATGTGTCCATGTGTGAAATATCAAGGCTGTATTTGTAAAAGGTCATGAGATATTTGCCGGGTTTAATTTTTTTTAAAGTAGGTCAAACTCCAAGGTCAAGGTCACAAGGTCCAAGGTCATGGTTAAATCTGAACGATGTTGATAGGAGGTATCTATGTGTGAGATATCAAGGCTGTATGTGTAAAAGGACATGAGATATAGGCAAGGTTAAGAATTAAGTGTAAAAATCAACAAAGGGCAATAACTCAAAAAAATTGATCGGCAGAGTTACGGTTCTTGTGCACTGCACCTCTCCATAATGAAATCTATTCACCTGTAAAGTTTCATGATTCTACCTTACATATTTTTTGAGTTGTGCTCCGGACAAGAATCAAGTTATAAACTCAACAAAGGGCAAAAACTCAAAAAATTTGATCGGCAGAGTTACGGTTCTTGTGCACTGCACCTCTCCATAATGAGATCTATCCACCTATTAAGTTTCATGATTCTACCTTACATACTTATTGAGTTATGCTCCGGACAATAATCAAGTTTGAAAATCAACAAAGGGCAATAACTCAAAAAATTTGATCGGCAGAGTTACGGTTCTTGTGCACTGCACCTCTCCATAATGAGATCTATTCACCTGTAAAGTTTCATGATTCTACCTAACATAGTTTTTGAGTTATGCTCCGCACAAAAATCAAGTTTGAAAATCAACAAAGGGCAATAACTCAAACAAGAGTGCCATCGTCACAATATACGCCGCCACTTATAAAACTTGAGACAAAAAAATGACATTGACAAGGATTTATAAATATTCACTGAAAAACCTTTAAAAAATTGTGTTCACAAAAAGGTTTTTATAAATATCCAGTAAAAACCTGGAAGGAATTGCATTCACGAGGCTGAAATATCATTAAGCCCCAGAGACTAAGATTGAAGGGGGCATAATTCTGGCAAAAATCAATGAACCATGAAATCCTTCCTTCATGCACATCTACCAATTGAGGTGATAACATCCACCAAGTTTCATTAAGATCCAGCCAGAAACTTAGGAGGAGTTGTGTTGACAAGGCTGCAATTTCAATAAGCCCCAGAGACTAAGTTTTTAAGGGGCATAACTCAGGCAAAAATCAACGAACCATAAAATCCTTCCTTCATGCACATCTACCAATTGAGGTGATAACATTGACCAAGTTTCATTAAGATCCAGTCAGAAACTTAGGAGGAGTTGTGTTGACAAGCCTGCAATTTCAATAAGCCCCAGAGACTAAGTTTTTAAGGGGCGTAACTCAGGCAAAAATCGACGAACCATAAAATCCTTCCTTCATGCACATCTACCAATTGAGGTGATAATATTGACCAAGTTTCAAGAAGATCCAGCCAGAAACTTAGGAGGAGTTGCGTTGACAAGCCTGCAATTTCAATAAGCCCCAGAGACTAAGTTTTTAAGGGGCGTAACTCAGGCAAAAATCGACGAACCATAAAATCCTTCCTTCATGCACATCTACCAATTGAGGTGATAACATTGACCAAGTTTCAAGAAGATCCAGCCAGAAACTTAGGAGGAGTTGCGTTGACAAGGCTGCAATTTCAATAAGCCCCAGAGACTAAGTTTTTAAGGGGCATAACTCAGGCAAAAATCAATGAACCATAAAATCCTTCCTTCATGCACATCTACCAATTGAGGTGATAACATTGACCAAGTTTCAAGAAGATCCAGCCAGAAACTTAGGAGGAGTTGCGTTGACAAGAAAAGTGGACGTACGTACGGACGGATGGACGGATGGACGGATGGACGGACGGACGGATGGACGGACGGACAGACGGAGAAGATGACGCCAATATACGTCCGCCTCCGGCGGCGTATAAAAACTGGTCAACACACATTGTAGTCTACCTACCAATTCCGAAAAAGTGGCTAGAAAACATTTTCGTAGGCATTTTTTGAACATGGAGTTTTGATGTATTATTTGCAAAGTATAAGGCTTGCCTGATTTGATTAGACCGGTAGTCGCGTCCAGTCGGCCGTATTAAGGTCACAAAACAAGGTCAAAGGTCATTGAGTGCAAAATTCACCTAAGCCCCCTTTAAATGCGTATAACTCTGTCAATTATATGTCTAAATGCACGAAAATGGTTTTAAATGAAAGCCAAATAAATTATCTTGCATATGAAATATAGTTTGTGATACTTTTCTCGTTTGCACATTAATTGATATTTGGCGAAATGTAAAAAGAGGCCAAAAATGTGCAGAATTTGAACGTTGTGTAAATGAAAAGCATGCTGCATATGAAATATTATTGCGATTTCAATTACACAAACGCGCTGAAAAATTTCTATAAACCCTATGCAAAAATTTAAAATCATATTTGGTAGTAAAAAGTCACTATTTCTAAATGTAGGTACAGCTCAAAGTCAGCTGGGGTCAATATTTGTATCGATCGTTGCTTTTATACAGTGTACATGGCATTTTAACAGTATTGATGGAAGTAAAATGATATCATTACATTTGTCTGTATATTGACTCTAAATAGATTATATAAGTATATACCTGCGAAAATAACATTTAAAACAATGGCTTTCACGGTGTAAATGTTAAAATAGTGAGTAAAAGTTACCCCACCCACTCAAATAACCTGGGAAATTGGTACAATTTACTTTGGCGCCCAAAACAGTTCAAGTAATGTAATGAATAAACATTAACAATCTAGAACAGTTCGTTTATGGTATAAAAAGAAAAAAATCACTGGTTCGGAAATGGTTGACAAGGTTATACGAAGAACACATTGGCCTGTATACATGTTTGGACTTACTACGCCTCGCCACCTATAAATTCTGATCGGTTACTGTACACACATAGGCCTCAGATTGGACAGACTTGAGACATAACTACAATTCAGTAGACACAGAAAAGCTTATTCAATAAATTAAAAAAAGATGATTGGCACGGTAAATTGTTACGTTCACGCCCGTAGGAACAGGGGGGCTAGTGGGGGGGGGGGGGGGGGGGGCTTAGCTCCCCCTCCAAAAAATGGCAAAAAATGCCGAGTTTTCCTTATTTTACACCGAAATTTTAGAGAAAATCAAATTTAGCCCCCTCTAATATTCAGAAACAGGGCTTCAGCCCCTCAAATATAAAATTGCCTCTTTAGGGCCTGAACTGTACATGCAGAAGTAGCAAAAATGGCATTTTCTATTTGTTGAAAATCGAAAGCCCTTTTGGTCAAACTAAACAATAATTTCTGTTTTCATAGGAACTGAAAAAGTAAGTCAATTTCGACAACGTGATATGCGATTAACTACTTGTATCTTCATATTTTTTCTTAACTTCAGAGCGTGTATATAGATCAAAAGCACAGAGTGGGAGCAAACACCAAAATTCTAAAATATACAAGTGAGATCTTCAATATTTTAGGCAGGTTTCAGTGAAAATCAGTAGAAAAATGATATATCATATGAAATCAGTACGGTTAATGATACATTAAAGCAACATCCGGCATTCATTTCTTTCTGGCAATGTGCTATCTTGAAACAGTTGAGCCGGGGCACAGGGTAGAAAAATATCGAAACTGGTGGATTTTTCACAATAAGTGGTATTTTACAAAATCAATTTTGATTGCCGTGTCAAAATTAAGATTCAAAACAGATTTTAAGTAGGTGGGTCCGGGGTAATTCTTGTACTAGTAGGCCTAAACACGGGTGGTAAACTTTGGAACGACCTCCAAAAAGAGGTAGTGAATTTCTGTTCCCATAGCACATCCGGGAACTCGCGAGGTCGGTCCAATAGCTAAAAACGTGTAAACAAAGGTAGGTGTCGGTGGTTCTTTTGATTGTTTTCGAGGTTTCTAGCAAAAAAAATGGATAATTATGACAATGCTATGTCGTGTAAAAATGACTTATCGACGCACACGGCCCAAAACTGCGGTCGAAACCGAAGTAATTTCTGCTGGATCGTTTTTAAAAGTTCGAACACGATATAGCTTTTTCACAACAGTTTGTCAACAACTGTCACCTTTTTGCATAATTTGTGGTTTTCCGCGAAGAATACAGTCCCGGTACGTTCGTCCTGGGGAAACGGGTACTCTGCATCACATATCCTGTTAAAAACGGCAACGGGGCGCATTATTTAAGAAAATGATTGAGAAAATTCCAGTAGAGGTCGTTCCAATAAGGTAGAGCCTGTTCCAATTTGAATGAGATCGTTCCCAGTGCTCTCCTGTTTTATACAATGAAATAATTCCTGTGATATCAGACCAGCCAAACTAAGGCAAAAATTAATGATGGCGTTTGAAATATCAGAATTATCGTCATATTAGAGGCGTCGTTTTGTCTTGTGTGGAGACTTTGTTTTACATGAAAGTCTGTTTCTGATGTTTCTTAAACTCTACGCATGGATCTCTTGAAATGCACTTTTGGCTCACCTGAGCACGAAGTGCTCGAGGTGCACTATTGTTGACACTTATTGTCAGTCGTCCTTCCGTCTGTCTGTCTGTCCGTCTACACTCTAGCATCCGCAAGCTTTATAAGCCAATCTTAAACAAACTTGGTCAAAATAATGATGGTCGTAAGTTCTTGGATGAGTTCGAAGAAATATTGAATGCTGAAGAGTGAAAGTAAAGTCGAAAATTGCAGTTTTGTCAAATTCGAGGGCAGATAACTCAAGATGCATCATTCTTATCAGGATGAAAGTTTTACCTATGCAAGATCCTATGGCCAATATTCAGTCCAATTTTATTTTCTTAATTGAAAAATATTTGTAGTAGCTAGACTAGTGAATAAAAGTCGAAAATGGCAATTTTTTCAAATCAAAAGCAGATAGCTCAAGATGCATTCTGATTTGGCTTAAATTTTCTTTTAAGAAATATCTTATTCTCTTAAGATCTTATTTCTTTGGATATTATTTTGATTGAAAGAAACTGTACATGCTGAAGAGTGAAAGTAAAGTCGAAAATTGCAATTTTGTCAAATTCGAGGGCAGATAACTCAAGATGTATCTTTCTAATCAGGCTGAAAAGTTTACCTATACAAGATCTTATGTTCAACAATATTCTGTCCAAGTTATGTGTTGATTGATAAATATTTGTGGATGCTAGAGCGGAAACAAGGTCGAAAATGGCAATTTTGACAAAATCAAGGGCAGATAACTCCAGAGGTGCATTTTCCATCAGGCTGAAAATTAAACCTGTCCAAGATATTATTATCATCAACTTTTCTGTCCAACTCTTGTCTTGATTGATCAATATTTGTAGATGCTAAAGTGTAAACAAAGTCAAAAACAGCCTTTTTGACATTCAAAGGCAGATCACTCAGTACATTTTGGTTCGATCAGGCCCATAATCGAACTCATCCAAGAACTTACGACCATCATTATTTTGACCAAGTTTGTTTAAGATTGGCTTATAAAGCTTGCGGATGCTAGAATGTAGACGGACAGACAGACAGACGGAAGGACGACTGACAATAAGTGTCAACAATAGTGCACCTCGAGCACTTCGTGCTCAGGTGAGCCAAAAGTGCATTTCAAGAGATCCATGCGTAGAGTTTAAGAAACATCAGAAACAGACTTTCATGTAAAACAAAGTCACCACACAAGACAAAACGACGCCTCTGATATGGCGATAATTCTGATATTTCAAACGCCATCATTATTTTTTGTCTTAGTTTGGCGGGTCTGATATCACAGGTATTATTTCATTGTACAAAATAGGAGAGCACTGGGAACGATCTCATTCAAATTGGAACAAGCTCTACCTTATTGGAACGACCTCTACTGGAATTTTCTCAATCATTTTCTTAAATAATGCGCCCCGTTGTCGTTTTTAACAGGATATGTGATACAGAGTACTCGTTTCCCCAGGACGAACGTACCGGGGCTGTATTCTTCGCGGAAGACCACAAATTATACAAAAAGGTGACAGTTGTTGACAAACTGTTGTGAAAAAGCAATATGGTGTTCGAACTTTTAAAAACGATCCAGCGGAAATTACTTCGGTTTCGACCGCAGTTTTGGGCCGTGTGCGTCGATAAGTCATTTTTACACGACATAGCATTGCCATAATTATCCATTTTTTGCTAGAAACCTCGAAAACGATCAAAAGAACCACAGACACCTACCTTTGTTTACACGTTTTTAGCCATTGGACCGACCTCGCGGGTTCCCGGATGTGCTATGGGAACAGAAATTCACTACCTCTTTTTAGAGGTCGTTCCAAAGTTTACCACCCGTGCTAAATCCCACAATTTAATGACATAGTTTGACAAGATTCGAGTGGCTAGAACCTTCGTTCAAACATCCTTCCATAGGCCTACACATTTCACAAGTGAAAAAACTTTAACGGATAAGCCGGACGATCGTCCTTTTATAATCATCCGATAGCTGTTTCCACGATGAACCATTCTTTTAAAAGCAATATAGTCTGTTTCGATGTACAATTGACGGAAAGTACGTTCACAAGAACCATTGAAATTATTTGCCAAATGTGTTGAAGAGCAATTGCCTGTAGTTTATGACGAGTCATCTTCTTTTTGCAACCATCAAACTCTGGCTGAAGACATCCAGAGATGCGGGAAAGGGGGGGGGGGGGGTGATTAAGATAAGAATTGATTAAATGACTGCTACTGTGGAGGACTTCTTTAGATCAAGTATAAACACTTGGCAAAATAGATGGAAAAATAGTATAGTATGGAGTTCGAAGAAATCTAAGTGGAAAACAAAACAAAAAAATTAACACAAATATCTGGTTCTGTCTATGCTATGCTAAAACGTTTTGACCCCCCCCTTAACACACAATGGCAGAATCATGGTATATACTGTAGGTTACAGTGCATACACTTTGACGTATTTTTAATCTGTGAAAGCTATTGATAACATTGTTTGAATATGTCTAAATGTGATACTGTATCATAAAAACGAGAAAGTAGGAACGGTTTTTACTGGACAACCCGTTCTCGAAGTGTGACGAAAATGGTTCTTCAACTAAATCTAATTTGCTAAACATGAACACAGACTAGTCAATTTACACATTAAAACAGACCAGATGTAGTCTATGTACAGGTAGAACTTTGTGTGTAGCCTGGGTCTAGTCGTCGGTAATATACAATGTGATGGATATGATTCAAAGACATCGATATATGTAAAATTGTGGCACCTGTGAACAGGAGTAGAGGAACAGCAAGACATTACTAGACTAGAATCCAGGGTAAGTTGCATGGTGCACAGCATTATCTCGGGAGAATACCCAGAGTTCATTCTAAAGATTTCAGAGATCATGAAACAGAACTGCCATGCGATTCTAGATTTTTAACGTACTGCAACCCTTTCTAAAAAGATGTCTCCCTAAAAGCGTTGTCAAATCTGGCAGATGATTTAGGTAGTCCACCCATTATTAGATACCAAACACTTTGTGTAATTTTTCCTCCATCTTCAGCGTGTCCCGTTACAATGCAAGTCGACAAGGGTATCCGAATTTTAAAAATCTGGATATCCTTGTCAATTACCGATGTCACTGATGACGCCAAAAATGCACGATATTTGGCATCTATTGACGAATGAAACATACCACAATAGTTATGTGACGCAAATAATTATCCAAGAATAACTGATATGATCAAGTCTTCATCATTTAGACCTTCTGAAACAATACCTGTTGTTGAGCCTAGCTGTTGAGGGAATAGAAGAGCACGCTCATTTCTTAAGTTCTTTCCCATGGGTGCATTCCCAGAAAAAAATGTAATTACGTCTCTGATTCTACCAATTAGTCCAGGGTTTCGTGCCCTTAACCCATTACAACTCAGCCAGGTTGAATCAAGGGTGGTTTTGAACAAACAGATGTTGATAAGAAATATTGGTTTTTAACCCTTTCTGCACCTTATCTTAAAACAACTGTTAAAAAGATGCATAATTGATTATTTTACAAATTTTTGATAGATGTAAAGTTTTTATAGAATTTAAATACCTTTTCAATGATATAACTTTGGAGCAGATGAAATAAACCCTTTAAACAAAAAAATGACTTTGCAGAACAGTACCCTTTCATGTTTGGTGTTGAATTTTATTTTTCTTAAAACAGAAATAAAACAACTATTTTATATATTTTCAAGATTTTTTTTTGTTGTTATAAGGAAATACAATATTAAGGAAATGAATGATGTAAAAAATATTTTAATTAGATGTATTTCAACAGTAATTTTTAAGCAATTTTGAAAAAGTTATCAGACCCCAGTCATGTTTAATTGCAAATTACTCTTTTTTTAAAGAACAAAGTGCATATTTTCTTTAATGGTCTTAAAAGCTAATAAATCAAACTTACTAATAATATAAAAGAAAAGTTTAAATTCCAAAGGATTGTCATACTTTTTTAAGGTTGAAAATGAAAGGAGTTAAAAAGAGTTACTGTTTGTTCAAGACTGAGGAGTCAAAAAGAGTTACTGTGTGGTAATGGGTTAAACTTCACAAATGGATGTGTATGCTGAGAATCTCTTGTATCGACAAATATTAAGATTTCCAAGCAAATGATGGACTCTGTGTGTGTTGTCATAGGATTAAGGTATAATTTTGATATGAAAGCAAGCGATTTCTGCACTATTGAAATACAAAAGTCATTTTTTTGACTTTTATTTATTTCGGCATGCTGCACAAAATACTGACCAATCAAGTAAATAAAAACACGATCCTGTTCGATTTCCTGAATTAAATCACATGATCTGAGTTATGATGCCAAAAAATGTCTGCAGCTTTTAACATATGGATTCACTTTTTATATGGTACAACAATACTCCCATACAAATGAAAGATACACATTTGATTACAACGAAAATTATTATTGAATGAAGAGTATTTAGTTATGTTATTTTAAGTTGGTCAGTGCCCAGAGGTTAGTCAGGTCTATTGTCTAGAGGATAGCTAAAAGCAACTACAAGGTCATAGATTTCCTTATTTGTGCACAAAGAGTTCCTTTGCGCCAACTCCACAACCCATTAGTTCTTAATCAACATAGTAAGAATTAGCTAGCGATCGTTGTGTCTTTATAATCTGATAATCACCAATAACATAATGTAATGTTTAATTAAAGATTGAGTGATTTTCATAATTAGAGATAGGCCTACATACAGAATCATATTTAGTTCAATTTCTAAAGCAATTAAAAGATTATTGGTCACAAAATCAGAAAGACCCAAAGACTGAATCTCCTGTTGTCTATAATGAAAGCATGTACATATCTAAGTAAATATATGTATTGGTACCTTCATGGGCACTTAAGACCTTTACATATACCATAATCGCATACCAGAACTGCAGTCAGACTTATGATTGTGATATTTTTTCCATAAAATGGAATGATCCGTTCCTAATTACATTTTATAAACATGATCGAATGCTCTCGTAAGTCCACCATATGTAATCACCCAAATTGCAATAATGGAATTTAACGTTCGGTTTACAGAATGAAACTACACCATTTATTAATGAACGAAACGTGTTGAAACATATTTATTCTTACCTTGAATGTCTTATGTTCGTAAGATAGTGAAATGGCTACTTTCAGCTGCTGATTATGCTTAATTTCTGTTTTATTTTGAGTCTTGTTTTATTCAATTGCACTTTTTAATGACTAGGAATTCGTCAAAAGAGGCATAGATTTGACTTACTGATGTTGATATAAGCTATATATAGCTATAATGCTGTATTATTAAAGCAATTTTTGCCAATGAAATTCTTATCATATTTTAGGAAAATGCATCAAAAGCCATAAAAAATCACGAAAATAATATTTTTAAACAAGAATTTTCAATAAAACATCATAAAAATATCGAGACTATCATTTATGTGAAGTTCGTATTGCTACACCAATGTTTGTGTTTTTTGTATTTTTCTGGAAAATTTACCCCACCCACTTTTAGCTATGGCTACAAGGGTAAGCCAATGACTAATTCTGTAAGCAAATATATATCAGTAAACAACAGATGTCTAGGCAATTTTTAAGTATAATGTCATTTATCCAAACATACCGTTGGTATTTTTCAGGATTTTTTTTACTTTTCGAAAAAAACTATTTTTGTGATTTTTTGGCCATTTTTTGCTGTATTTATCAAAATTTACAAATACACAAATTCGTAAAGTTACATATTGTTATTTTAAGTAACAGTACTAATCGTCAGCTTTATTTAGGTACCAAAAGAATTGTTTTAGCTTAAGAAATGTGTAAGTTATGGAGTATTTTAGGGGGCATGTGTGAATAATGTACCGAATGACCTTTGACCTAGTTTATTTCAACCAATATCGCCTGCTAGAGGCGACTACCGGGCAAGCCGTACGTACCATGCCTTGAAGATATCATTGGACCTGGTAGTCGCCCATGTTCAGAGAATGCCTACGAAAGTCACATTTTTTTACTTTGAAGGCAGACTATTGATTTTGCGTTAAATGGCAATTTTCAGCAAAGGGCCATAACTCAGTCAAAAATCAATGAATCATCACCAAAATTTGATATGCACATATTTAAGAGCTACTAAGCATAACTGTAAAGTTTTTTTGAAATCCGTCTATTAGTTTCCAAGAAATTGAGTGGACAAGAAAATTCACTCAAGGGCCGTAACTCCGTCAAAAATCAATGGACCGTAAAAATTTTTTTAGTATGCACATCTCAACTTAGTAATGAGTTCACATGTGAAGTTTGAACAAAATTGGTCTAATAGTTTATGAGAAATAGAGTGGACAAAAAATTGAAAAACCGATCAACACACATTGATTTTGCGTAAAATGGCAATTTTCAGCAAAGGGCCATAACTCAGTCAAAAATCAATGAATCATCACCAAAATTTGATATGCACATATTTGAGAGCTACTAAGCATAACTGTAAAGTTTTTTTTAAATCCGTCCTTTAGTTTCCGAGAAATTGAGCGGACAAGAAAATTCACTCAAGGGCCGTAACTCCGTCAAAAATCAATGGATCGTGAAAAAAATTTAGTATGCACATCTCAACTTAGTAATGAGTTCACATGTGATGTTTGAACAAAATTGGTCTAATAGTTTATGAGAAATAGAGTGGACAAAAAATTGAAAAACCGATCAACAACACACATTGATTTTGCGTTAAATGGCAATTTTCAGCAAAGGGCCATAACTCAGTCAACAAGAGGCCCAGGAGGGCCTGAATCGCTCCACTGGTTAAAGTGGAAGAATTATCCCACGATTTCTTGTAAGCCTTACACAGGGGCAGCCAAATCTTGATATTTGTGAATAAATTTTGAAAAGAGACTCAAAGAACATTCTTGCAAAGTCTGGTTACAATTGGCCTTATGGTTGATTTTTAAAGAATTTTCTTATGATTTCTGTAAGTCTGATAAGCCCCTTTCTCCCTGCCACAGCCACATTTTTTTGACAAATATAAAAATTTGTGAACAAATTTTAAAAAGAACGACTAAAGGCTCATTCCTGCAAAGTTTGGTTCAATTGGGCACACTGGTTGATTTTTTAAGAATTTTCTTATGATTTCTTTAAGTCTGATAAGCCCCTTCCTCCCTGCCATGGCCACATTTTTTGACAAATGTAAACAAGCTGAAAATTACACCAAGGCAAGATCTTATAGTCACCAACATTTTGTGAAAGTTTTGTTTAGATTTGTCAATATTTGTAGTTGCTAGAGTGAAATCAAAGTCAAAATAGAGTTGAAAATGGCAATTTTGTCAAATTCAAGGGCACATAACTCATGATATATAATTCCGATCAAGCTAAAAATTATACCCAGGCAGGATATTATGCTTATATATATTCTGTCCAAGTTTTGTCTTGATTAGTTGATATTTGTAGATTTTAGAGTAAAAATAAAGTCAAAACCAGCTATTTTTGACATTCAAGGGCAGATAACTCAGGTTATTCTGGTTCGATCAAAATTCTTTGAAGGAATCTGAGAAAGGGTCACCCAAGGATCATTCCTGTGAAGTTTGGTTGAAATACATCCAGTAGTTTCTGAGGAGAAGATTTTTAAAGAAAAAGTTAACGGACGGACGGACGGACGCACGGACGGACGGACGCACGCACGCACGACGGACACAACGCCATGACAATAGCTCGCTGGCCTTCGGCCAGTGGAGCTAAAAATCAATGAATCATCACCAAAATTTGATATGCACATATTTGAGAGCTACTAAGCATAACTGTAAAGTTTTTTTGAAATCCGTCCTTTAGTTTCCAAGAAATTGAGTGGACAAGAAAATTCACTCAAGGGCCGTAACTCCGTCAAAAATCAATGGACCGTGAAAAAAATTTAGTATGCAAATTTCAACTTAGTTATGAGTTCACATGTGATGTTTGAACAAAATTGGTCTAATAGTTTATCAGAAATAGTGGACAAAAAATTGAAAAACCGATCAACACACATTGATTTTGCGTAAAATGGCAATTTTCAGCAAAGGGCCATAACTCTGTCAAAAATCAATGAATTGTCACCAAAGTTTAATATGCACATATTTGAGAGCTACTAAGCATAACTGTAAAGTTTTTTTGAAATCCGTCCTTTAGTTTCCGAGAAATTGAGTGGACAAGAAAATTCACTCAAGGGCCATAACTCCATCAAAAATCAATGGACCGTGAAAAATTTTTTAGTATGCACATCTCAACTTAGTAATGAGTTCACATGTGAAGTTTGAACAAAATTGGTTCAATAGTTTATGAGAAATAGAGTGGACAAAAAATTGAAAAACCGATCAACACACATTGATTTTGCGTTAAATGGCAATTTTCAGCAAAGGGCCATAACTCAGTCAAAAATCAATGAATCATCACCAAAATTTGATATGCACATATTTGAGAGCTACTAAGCATAACTGTAAAGTTTTTTTTGAAATCCTACCATTAGTTACCGAGATATTGAGCGGACAAGAAATTTCACTCAAGGGCCGTAACTCCGTGAAAAATCATTGGACCGTGACCAAAATGTAATATGCACATCTCAACTTGGTATTGAGCTTACATGTGAGGTTTGAATAAAATTGGACTTGTGGTTTAGGAGAAATAGAGCGGACAAAAAACCAACAGACGGACCAACAGACAGACAGACCGACAGACAGACCAACGGACAAGCTGACTCCTATATACCCCCCAAATTGAATTTGGGGGGTATAATAAGGATGCTTTGTATGAAGAGGCCAAAAAATCTCTGAAAAAATTCAAAGGAGACACTGTTGAGAGCAATAAGTTGGGTTCAGTAAGTATCAAACTAGAGCCAGCCCTCCTGGCACAACATGAGGAGGCCTTGTTAGCTGTAGGCTATGTAAGGACCAAACCAGGATTTTCTGGATACAGTAGAAACGGTAATCAAAGGGGCAGAGGCTATAATAGAGGAGGTAACCAAAGGGGGCGAGGTCAAAATCCAATCAATAAGATCAATCCAGTGGGTAATGATGGTAGGCCAATGGTTTGTAAGTCATGTGGGTCATCTTTAACCAGATTGTCCAGATAGTTGGGAGAACAAAGAAGAGGAAAATGTGGTATTGTTCACAGGCTACAACAAGGCAGACATTTTAAGACTAGGTGTGGATGCCAGAAATTGTGCGGTGCTAGAGAGTGCATGCAGCAGCACTGTATGTGGTGAATCATAGCTGAACGATTACTTGACCTCTTTAGATGCTGATGTCAAGGGAAGTGTCAGTAAAAAGGAGGGGAATAAAGTGTTTAAGTTTGAAGGAGGCACAAAATTAAAATCAAAAGGGGAATTCACACTAGCTGCTGTAATGGCCGGTAAAAATGTACAGATAAGAACTGACGTCATTGAATCAGACATTCCACTATTAACCCTTTCCCAAACAAGACCTGGTTTTGACGTCCCTAATTAAATAGGCTTGGGAAAACATTAAGGCAAAAGAAGAAACTGCTGATAACCAGCAGTTTCTCCTTTTGTCTGAATGTTTTCTATGCTATATCATACATAAATCTTATCATTATCAACATCCATTTTGCTGTCTTCAGCAACTTTTGAATAGGAATACCCAAAACTTTGTAGTTCGGGAAAGGGTTAATTTCAAGGTCAGCTATGAAATCTGCAGGGGTAGAGTTGGACCTAGAAAATGATACTGCTACAATATTGGGAAAGGATGTCATTCTAAATTTAACAGAATATGTACACCAATTACCAGCACAGATATAAATGTCGTTTAAAGAAATTGTTGAGCTTTTGTGAAATTTCCTATTTTCCGATGCCACAGAAACCAGAGTTTTTCAATTATTGGATTTCTATTCTTTTGGGCAAATTTTATAAGGGACAACGTGAGGATTATTTCTGCCACGTTTGGTTGATTTTAACCCAGAAGTTTAGGAGGAGATGTCGTTTAAAGAAATTGTTGAGCTTTTGTGAAATTTCCCATTTTCCAATGCCACAGCAAACAAAGTTTTTCATGGATTTCAATTCTTTTAGCAATTTTTATAGGGTACAACCCAAGGAACATTTCTGCCAAGTTTGATTGATTTTGATCTTGTAGTTTAGGAGGAGATGTCATTTAAAGAAATTATTGAGCTTTTGTGAAATTTCCCATTTTCCGATGCCACAGCAACCAGAGTTTTTCATAGATTTCAATTCTTTTAACAATTTTTATAAGGGACTACCCAAGGAACATTTCTGCCAAGTTTGATTGATTTTGACCCAATAGTTTAGGAGAAGATGTCGTTTAAAGAAATTGTTGAGCTTTTGTGAAATTTCCCATTTTCCGTTGCCACGGCACCAGAGTTTTTCATAGATTTCAATTCTTTAAGCAAATTTCATAAGGGTATACACAAGGAACATTTCTGCCAAGTTTGATTGATTTTGACCCAGAAATTTAGGAGGAGATGTCGTTTAAAGAAATTGTTGAGCTTTTGTTAAATTTCCTATTTTCCAATGCCACGGCAACCAAAGTTTTTCATGGATTTCAATTCTTTTAGCAGTTTCCATAAGGGACAACCCAAGGAACATTTTTGCCAAGTTTGGTTGATTTTAACTCAAAAGTTTAGGAGGAGATGTCGTTTAAAGAAATTGTTGAGCTTTTGTGAAATTTCCTATTTTCATTTGCCACAGCAACCAGAGTTCTTCATAGATTTCTATTCTTTTAGCATTTTTTTATAGGGGACAACCCAAGGAACATTTCTGCCAAGTTTGATTGATTTTGACCCAGTAGGTTAGGAGGAGATGTTATTTAAAGAAATTGTTGACGCCATGACGGACATACAGACGGACACCAGACATTGATAGATCACAATAGCTCCCTTGAGCACTTCGTGCTCAGGTGAGCTAAAAAGAAGAGAAAATAGAATGAATGTTAAATTAAGGGAAGTAACTCTTGACACTACTTTTCTATAGTATAAGTAGAGTTATCTGGTTTGATGGAGCTCTCCCTCTGGGAGGTTGAACATGATGAAAGAAACTCAAAAATAAAAAGAGTCTAAGATATTTACAGCGTTGGTGTCCATAATTAAGCGTTAACATTTTAACTTTGTATATATGATACAAAGCCAAAGCTTTTATACAAAGACAAGCGAAAAAATACCTTAACCCTGGATCTTTTCATCAAATGAAATAAACAGGTCAAATTTCAACATTTGTTGAATCTATACAGACAGACAGACTTTGATAACTCTTCTAACAAGCAACACTTAAACGAGCCCACATGAAGATCTGCCAATAATTCTTCTAATTTTTCAACACTAATTTCAACTGATTTTAAGTATCTCAAAACAAAAGCAAGAGAACCACATGCCTCCCAATTTCAGAATAACTTAAAATACATACTTCTTCTGAAAACTGAAAAATGGACGGAGAAAATGTTACAAAGATGCACCTACAGTTAGAGTCTTTACAGTTTTTTTTTCTTTCTTTCTAAAGAAGCTCGTTTTTTGTACAAAAAATACTATATATGCTCAAAGAACAGACATTGTTGAAAAGATAGTACCCGGTAAAAAGAATGTGTATTCATAATTTCTGCTTTAATTGGCCGATAATTTTGAAGAATCTAGCCCTCCTGTGTTTGACATCTACACAATATTCAAACAATTGTGCCTTTGTGTTTTCTCAATGTTACTGTTCTTATGTCTTACATATGAACGGAATTAAAACTGACCCATTTCTCATTATAGTTCCTTGGTAGGAGTATGCCTGTACAATGTTTTTATACTCACCTTTCTGATTTTATTAGTAAGTTTCTTGAAGAACCTCGCTCCCTTACTGTCCTTAATCTGTACAGCATCACCTCCCTCCTCTTCATCTTCCTCTAGACCACAACTGTCCGCCGCCGGCAGCTCCCCGTCGTTACTGCCAGCGTTCTGTACAAGCTTCATGTACTTATACTCTAGTCTGCAAAATTCAAACAATGCATATATCACATAAATACAAAGTACAGACAATTGGTATCCACCACTGGCAGCTCATTGTTTTTTACTTTATTATTATGTTAAATTTCTAAACACAATATCTGATTGACCTCTGCTGGAAATGATCTGATTTTCAGAATATTGTGTTGCCAGACTTACTTTACGGTAAATCTCAGGAACAAAAATTCAGTTAGTTCTAGAAATACAACAAAATGTCTACAAAGATGTATTATTGTAGAAGGTATGGACAACAGCTGTCCATTGCATCTCTGTCATTCATTCCAGCATTCTAAACCAACTTCAAGTGCTTGTACTACAGTTCAAGTTCAATAACAAAATCATTTAACTCTTTCCTAAACAAGACCCAAGTGTGACATCTGTTTAACCCTTTCCCAAACAAGACCTGGTTTTGACTTCCTTCATAGAATAGACTTGGGAAAACATTGAGGCAAAAGAAGAAACTGCTGATAACCAGCAGTTTCTCCTTTTGTCTCAATATTTTCTGTGCCATATTTTACAAAAATCCTATCTTTAATAACATCCATTTTGTCATTTGTGTCAGTTTTTGAAGTGGATCACAATAAAATTTTGCCGTTTGGGAAAGGGTTAACAAAAGGCTTGGGAAAATATTTAGACAAAAAAAAATAAATTGCTGATAACCAGCATTTTCTCCCTTTGTCTCAATAGCTATAATGTAGACAAATTCCTTATTCATTACAAAGATTTTTTGTCTGCAGCAGCTTTCAATGTTGACAACACATATTTTTCACGTTTGGGAAATGATTAAATAGCTATTATCTCTTTAGAAAAGAAAGTAAAAAGGACAAATGACTGAACAAAGTGAAAAGCTTTAAAAGTCACATTGCCTGTTCAATTCCATTACCAAACAAAATCAATACAAGCTTTTAGAATTTGTAAACAAAGCAATGCCTTTGTTCTAAGCAAATTTTACCCTTCTCAATCCATACATTCACAAAAGCCTTACTTTTATGCAAAAGAGCTAAAAGTGAAAAATCCCATGACAACATCAGATTCTTATATTAGATAGATCTGCTTTTTTCTGCAGACGTTTCAATTGAAAATCAAGTATTGATCAATCTCAAACCTGCTGAAATTCTGCATATTTTTTACAGGGTGGGAAAGGGTTCATATTTAAATATTTAGATAAATCACAAACAATTGATCTAGAATTTATACAACATAATAGTAACTACATTTCAAAAATGTGGTAAGTACAGCTTGTTTAAGCTGCAATTACGACCTTTCTAAACAAAACAAACGATAAATGGTCCTGACCTAGACATTGCAGCTAATGACAATAATGTCAACAAAATAAATGGCTCATTTTGGAAGTCATTTGATCATGATCATTGTGTTTAAAATTGATTCACTGTGTAAAATAAAAGTGTCCTGAAAGGAAAAAATCTAGCAAAAGTCCAGTGGTTGGAAAATAATTTTCTTTTTCATAGAAAAAAATATTTGCTCAAAGAAGATACTACAAATTGCAGTAAGTTTACAGATATTGTTAATATTGAAAAAAAAAATCTAGAATTGAAAATGGAGAACAAAATTCTGTCAAGAAAGTCAAAAGATACAAAAGACTGTTGTATAATTGTGGATGTGGAAGGTAAATCATTCAGAACAACAAAACAGACCATACAATCTATACCAGGGAGTCGACTATCAGCACTGGATGAACAGTCCCCACATTATAATGCTGATACAGGGACATACTACTTTGACAGAGATTCATCCCTGTTTAAATACATTCTTGAGGCCCATCGTTACAGTGAGATACATGTACCCAAACACGAGTGTCCAGTAAAGTTCCGTAGAGAGATGGACTACTGGGGTATACCGTACAGCATGCTGCCCTCCTGCTGCTGGAGAACATTCTACGAGACAGACGACGAGACGACGACACTGGACACGATCATTAAGTCATATCCTAGAGTGTATACAGACAGTAAGGTGGATGTGGGGAATATAGACAAGGAAGATGACATTACTGAGAAGAGAGATAAACTACATATACTTCAGGAGAGAATCTGGCTGTTTCTAGAGGAACCACAGTCATCCACTGCTGCTAAGGTACAATATCTTTCATCCACTTATGTCATAATTATATCAACTTCTCTCTAATATACACATTTATCGCGTTATAAAAAATTTATAAAGCTTCAATACCAACAGTTTTACCCTTTATGTTTACATTACATGAAATTTTGCACCAAAATTGAAAGAGGCAAAGCTTGTGTTTACTGCTTCAGAGTCAATCAACTATTTTGATTTGTACCATTTACCATGTGCATAATTATGTCAGATTAACTAAACCGACACAATTTAAAAACATAAAACACGTTTTCATTAACCATTCCTTTCCTGTTGCCTCGATTGGCACCATATTTGGGGACATGTATGAGGCAATATATACGCTTCACGCCTTAGCAATTTTGTCGTGTTTTCTTTAAACTATCTGGATATCTGAACCGCCCATCACTAAATGCTCGTGTGTCTCGTGCATTCAGACCATGTGTTAAATCACTAAGATTTTTTGTGTACAAATTGCCACTTTGATTTACTTATTGAAAACATACGAGAACAACGAAAGAAAATTGTGTACAAAATGCTGAGGCTTACTTTACGAAAAAGGAAAATATTTTTTTTGGCTTTTGGTTTGTGGTGTTTTGCAAATGAAGGTAGCTAGACGCTTTAATGTAGCCGAATCGACGGTTCCAAGGTTTATGAGACGTGTAAACGACACGGGAAGATTTACAGAACACCCACGACCCGGTCAGCTGTGTGTAACAACTGTACGTCAACATAATTGTATATGTCAACGTCACTAACGCAGCAGATTTGTGTCAGCTCAGTCTACAGCAAATTCTATGGTTGGTAATCGTGGGCGGCCTATACATCGCGACATGGTGATAAGTCGCCTGTGAAAACACGGGTTCGCTGTCGTCATCCTGTTCAATGCCAGGCTCTTGACTCAACGTGCATTTTGGCATAATCTGACGTCCATTCAGGCACTATCAGTGGCTTAAAAGGTCAAAATCTGTCCTGTTATGTTAACAATCATAACATTTACAATTTTACATGGCTATTCATCGGTTTTGTAAGATGTAGGAGATACCATTTGTAAAAGTACTTTTTTGCGTTTTTAAATCGTGTCAGTTTAGTAAATTGATTGAAAGCAGTACACATGTACCTTAATTTTGAATTGACTTCAAAGTAGAGCAATTCTTTCACATAAACACATCTTGTCACAACTATATTGTATTCATTCCTTAATTCCTTGTATTGTTTCAGATCTGGTGTTTTTTCTACATCTTCATGGTTTTGTTCAGTGTAGTTCTCAACCTCGTCTGGCTAGAAGAGACAGCTCGTGTGGAACCATATCTCTACAAGTTCACAGATCAATTTGAGGATACTGTGAACATATCCCACACCGTCGTCAGCAAATTCAACGACAAAGTGTCCAAACTTGTGATGTTTGATCCACATGTATATGTGTTTATACTGGATATCGTGTGTATGATTTTCTTCTGTTTAGAGGTTATTGTACATTTCACATTCTGCCCAGACAAGTTTAGATATATCCTCAACTTTTATCACATCATCAAGGTGAGCCTGAGTTTGATCATGATCGCATCACTTGTTCTAGAGATCAGGAAAGATCTTATATCCAGTAAGAAAGTTGGGACGTTATTTCTGGTGTTGAAGATGATCAATATGTTACGTATATTGTTGATACTGCGACTACGTAAGCTGTACATCGGTCTACACATCATCATGCTGGCCATACAGCAGAGCTGGAAGGAGTTGTTGTTATTGATGGTCGTGTTCAGTATGGCCATCCTCATGTACGGAGGGATGATGTTCTGCGCGGAGATCGACGGTGACATGTTCCCCGACACACTGACCGCCATGTGGTGGTCACTCATCACCATGACAACTGTCGGGTACGGGGATTATTACCCGACACAAACTGTCGGATACATCATCGGGTGTCTGTGTGCCGTCAACGGTCTGATTGTTATAGCGTTGCCTATAGCAGCAATAGCTGGTAACTTTGCTAACATCAGCTGCAGAAACGCTGACTACCAGAAATATCTAAACTCTGTCAGAAATCACAATAATAGTGCTGACAGCCACACAGATTCAGATGTAAACATAGAACCAAATTTATTAAACAATCAATCTGAAGGAAAGAATGAAATAGTGAAAGATTTATAGACAGAATTTTTGAATTGTAATAAGATTTGTCAAAAAAAAAATAAAGATTTATGTCTCATTGATATTGTAAATTAAATATTTTTATAATGTAATCAACTAATCACTAGCTACACAACTTTCATCCTTTTCCAAACAGCAAAAATTTAGGGATCCAACTTAAAATCTGCAACAGATGACAAAATGGGTGATGATAAAGTTAAGATTTGTGTACTATGAAGCATAGAAAATATTGAGACAAAATAAGAAAATGCTGATTAGCAACATTTTTTCTTTTGTCTCAATGTTTCTCCAAGCTATATTTATTAGGTACATCAAATAAGTTGATTGGGGTTTAACACCTCTTCCAACTGTTATGGTCATATCCCACAATGTCTATGAAACATTATAGCTAAGAAACATTGTGGGAAAAGAAAAAATTGCTTGTCACTAGATATTTCTTCATTTTCCACTATGTTTTCTAAATTGTTTTATGGGGCGTCACAGAGTGGTAAGGGGTTAATTAGTAAGAAAACAAGATATACTCACTTTTTATTTTTCCTCCAGAAGAAACACAGCATGAAGAAGAAAATAAAGGCCAGGGCCACCACTACAGGGATAGCTACCTGAAACTATAACAGAAAATAACAATTTAACCCTTGTCCTGCTGACATTAAATTTTGTCTCAAACAAACTCCCAATTTAAGAGACATTTCAATAAGATTAGCTTATGTTTATGCCACAATAATGGAGTAGAAAGCAGGCAGTGTAGGCTAAGATCAGACTGCACATCTGTGCAGGCTGATATTGGTCTATGCTGCTTGCCAAACATTTGGTCATAACAGTAAATTAATGTAAACAGCATGAGAAAAGTTAATCAAAAGTGACAAAATACTTTACCAAACAATGTCCCATTTAGGCATTCCTCATCAAAAAAGTTTGAAAAAATTAGAGAATAGAATAAAATGCTGATGATCACAGGTTTCTTCTATTCTTACAATGCTTTCTATGCTTTAAACACATTTCTCGCTTACATGTTTTTAATAATTTTACTCCGTTTCACTTATGAATGCAAATCAATGAAGAATTGTGTCATTTTAGAAAGGGCTAAAGATCTTAAATTTAGTACCTTGATTGAATGGTAGGTTTAAGATCTAAGCGACAATATATAGTTGTATTGCAAAACTGGTGCATCTAACCATGAGTTCCTGGCATTTCTTGGTCCAGTTTCAACAAAACATTGGATTAACCAGCTGTGGTAATTAAATTCAATCTGTGTGAAACTATAGTGTTTGAATGGAAAAGAAACTGGACAAATGAAAAGATGACCCCTTTGTAACTGACAAAGCAAGCACCAGGGCCGCGTTTTACTAACGAACTTACGAACATTTTTAAAACAACAACACATTTGATTGGCCGGATAATTAATGTTATGATTTCTCTTTCAATCAGATGTGTTGTTACAAGGCTTTTGCAAAAATCAATGTTAGTAAAACGCGGCCCTGGTACTCATTTTATCTACAAATCAATATATTGGTGAAATACAATTAAGATACATAGCTTTCAATGTCTGCTCTAAAATATTGTAGTCTGGTAATTAACCCTTTCCCAAATAAGACCCTTACAGAATAAACATGGAAAAACATTGAGACAAAAGAAGAAAATGCTCAATGTTTTCAGTGCTGTAATATTCACAAATTCAACCTCCAGTACCATCTGTTTTGTCGTCTGTGCCAGCTTTCAAATTCAAAATTTTGTTGCTTGGGAAAGAGTTAAATGAACAAAGGATTTATTTCCTTTTTACTTACAATTAGTGGTAAGGCAGTTAACCTCATGGTACAGGTCTGTGTTTCTTCTAACAACAATCCCTCATTCATTACTATACAGTCTCTGCAAAAACATACATTAAACTGACATTTCACATTTATTTCATTTTTTAAAAGTATGTCTTGATGCAAAGATGGTTTATTCTAATGCGTAGAAACGCTATCAGTCTTTTGAAATTGTTATCTATAAGCGAAAAATACGCTTTCAAAGTTCAGACAGAAATGACAAATTCTATATAAATCTGAACTGTTGTACACTACAATTAGAATAAAAGTAAAATTTATCTAAAAATAATCGTGAAATGTCACTTTAATTGGCTTATGTGCTAAATGAATGTTGATTTAAAAAGTTTCAGTCTGATTAATAATATATATCTTGAAACAAGAGTTTTGTTTCAACACAACAGGATGCAAACAAGAGCCGTCACAGACGGATTATGCTCTCCGAATAAGTGTTTGTCACAAAATAAAAACTGTCATACATTAAGCCCCCTTTTTCCATGACAGATTTTTTGTACACACATTATTTATAGAATATGGTCTAGAACATCTCATTTATCACATAAGTACAAAAATTCATTTCATTCTGCCCATTACACGGTGGATAACCCATGTGACTTTTGGGAAGCGTTAACACCGAAAAAATCGTCCGCTTCAAGGTATGTTTTGTTTAATTTCTCAGCTAATACTCTATTGATTTTGACGAGATACAGTGCAGGGAATGCGCATTTGAGAGGGCTATCCCAGTTTGTAGCTCACTCTAATCGGAATCCCGTGGTTTCTTCAAACATTCAAGCGAAAGTTTTTTTTCGGTGCATGTGAACGCTTCCCACTTTCATTTTGCACTTACAAACACTTTGGCTCGAATGTTTGAAGAAACCATTGGATTTGGAGCAGAGTGAGTTAGAGCCGGGAATAGCCCTTTCAAAGGCGCATTCCGTGCACTTTATCTCATCAAAATCAATAAAGTATAAGCTGAGAAATTAAACAAAACATACCTTGAAGTGGATGATTTTTTCGGTGTTAACGCTTCCCAAAAGTCACGTGGGTTACCCACCGTGCATTAGATGAAGAGAAATTAGAGAAAAACTAATTTTTACATTAAGGCCCCTTTTTTCATGAATTTGGTCCAAGGGTTGCCGAGATCTGGCTGTGGACGGGCGGACACACAGACGGACATACAGACGGACCGCTAGGCGACTATATGCTCCCTCAAAATTTTTCGGGGAGCATAAAAATGTGATAAAATCTACTAACATTAAATATCTATGAAAAATGTTTTTCAATCATAGTAATTGAAGCAATTTTTTTCAACTTATTTTCTTCTTTCTCTAATTGAGGTTTTCAATGCCTTATTTAAGTGAACTTGTAAAATCCAGTCATTGCTTCAAGGATTTTAAAAGCTTGACCATAGCACAGGAAACATATTGTTGCTTTCCAACAAAAAACAAGCTGTAGATTCAAGGTTTTTGTTGAAAAGCGACCATAGAGATTACTAACATATTGACTGAACACTTACCGAGGAGCAATGTAATGTACAGTTTGAGATCCACCCACACATTCTGTCACAATTCGTTTGAAGTCATCCTGGGTACAGATTGGACAGGCCGATCTTGTTCTCCACATAAAGTGGAAGGTACATCCGTCACAAGTGGCGTCGGAACATTTTGGTGGCAGAATTATCTCCCCTTGTTTCACTTCATCTTTGTCACAATGTAGACTAACTACAGTGTGACGACCTTTAGGACAGGCTCTAGTGGGTCTGAAAATAAGTAGGGACAAAATGTAAGCTGTGCAATACAGTTTTACTGTTCTATTTAACCTAATACCAGACAACAATTTTTTCTGACAGGTTCTCAAAGACGTTGCTGACAACAATTTCAACTGAAAGAAAATTTACATATTTGGGTTTTCAAGTCTTTATGTAGTGGCACATCATAAAGCTTCATTATGTGGGATTGGGTTAATCTATGATAAAGATTTATTGCCATTACCTCTCAGACCTTTGTCATGGCTAACCTATTTCCATCATTCTTTAAAATCAACACTATGAATTTAATACACCTGAAATCTTGTTTCATGTTTTTATCAGCTGTGAGCATAAATATGCCTATTAAGGAACCTTTTCACTTTTGTGCAAATGTTTTCACATAGAATTCTGTTGGCAGACAAGTGTTTGGTAAGATAGAGAATTAACAGTAATAATCAACCACTTTCTCTATTTGTTACAATCTTAACAAGACAATACTTACGTTTCAGCCGCAAAGTGAAAATGGATGTCTTTTTCGAAGTCTGAAAATAAAATAGGAACAGATAAGAGACAGAACACCAATGTCCCCATAACCAGTGAGTGGAACTCTGTATCACATATTATCACAGAGAATATTGATGCCTTTCAATGAAAACCTTGTATCTGTAGCTTGTTCTAAGCTCCTTTCCAGTGCTTTCCACTGTATCACCTCCGCCCCTCAAAATTTATGACCAAGTCTGAAGTTTCAACAAAGGGAGAAGGCAAAAACTATATGCCTGTCCCCAACTCTATGCATTTAGGTATACAGGAAGTAAACAAGCTGTCATAGAGTGGATAAATAGGCCTCAGTTCCATATGAAGAAATTCATCTAGCTTAACCCCTTTCCCTAACAACAAAATTTTATGAATGTCTAATTCAAAAACTGCTGCAGGTCGCAAAATGCTTGTTGATGAAGATTGGATATGTGTGAAATGTAGTGTACAAAATATTGAGGCAAAAGGAGAACATGCTGATTATCAGCATTTTCTTCTTTTGCCTCAATATTTTCCCAAGCCTTTTCTAGTAGGGACGTCAAAACCATGTGTTGTTTGGGAAAGGGTTAAATGAGCTCAGATGATCATTCCAATTCATAATGCACACCAATCATTTCTAAAGTACAGATTTAAGTTTTTATGCTTCTGTGGAATAACAATTTTGAACATGATAAAAGCCTATCATTTTACCCTTTCAAAAACAAGAGTGCCATGGTCACAATATACAACGCCACTCCCAGAGACTAAGTTTAAAGGGGGCATAACTCAGGCAAAAATCAATGTATCATAAAATCCTTCCTTCATGCACATCTACAAATTGAGTTGATAACATTGACCAAGAAAAGATCCAGTCAGAAACTTAGGAGGAATTGCGCTCACAAGAAAAGTGGATGGAAATACGGACATACAGACAAATGGACGGACAGACGGAGAAGATGACGCCAATATACGTCCATCTCCGACAGCTTGTAACAACATAAGCTAGACTGTTACAACCTGAAAACTGCTGGAGATGACGAAATGGAGGATAATAAATATACATTTTTTGCACAAAATACCACAGAAATATTAGACAAAAGGAAACAAGTTTTGTTTTGATTTATCAATATTTGTAGTTGTTAGAGTGAAATCAAAGTCAAAACAAGCTATTTTTGACATTCAATAGCAGATAACTTAGGTTGTTATATTTCAATCAATTTTTTTTAAAGGAATCTGAGAGAGTGTCGCTCAAGGTTCATTCCTGTTAAGTTTGGTTGAAATCCATTCAGTAGTTTTTGAGAAGAAGATTTTTAAAGAAAAAGTTTACAGACACACCGACGGACGCACAGACTGATGCACAACGGACACACCGCCATGACAATAGCCCGCTGGCCTGAAGGCCAGTGGAGCTAAAAATGGTGGTTCATGGCATTTTCTCTTTTTGTTTAATTTTTTTTCCATTTGCTCATTAGGTGCGTCAAAAGTAATCACTGTTAGGGAAAGGATTAACATTCAATGAGTTGATGAAGATATAACAAACCTGTTTGATCAAATCCACTGTCCATATAGAGCTGTGTTAAGTTGACTGGATGTTCCGTAAAACTGGTCTCATTTTGTACTATCTCTAGCATAACATCTCCCAAACTATAACAGAAATGACAGAAAAAATGAAGTGTTTGTCAAAATCATTGAAATAAGTTAATTACAATAGTAATCAAAATCAGTCTGCAGGAGGAAAGCGAAACAAATGTCGCATTGAGGTGAACTATTTATCAACTGTCTACTGTTTCAAATACCTTTTGATTTTTTTATAACCAGAATCTCTTTTATGATGGAAATAGTAAAAGAAAGCTTCACCAAAGGAAGATTTGTTTCATTATGAATTGGTATGTGACTAAGGGATGTTCACAGAAATTGTTGACAGAAGTACAAACCAAATGACACCCTCTCTGATGAGGGCAAAGAATATCTACAGATCATGGCCACAAGCTGTATTGCATATAAGGTAAACTATTTTAACCACCTCATAAAAGCAATCATTTAAGGTTTACGAACTGAGAATGAAATGCAGAGCCAGAGGCGAAATTTGAAACAAGCCAGTAATTCTTAAACTGTGTTACATTTCCATTCCAAATACAAACATAAGCATTGTGTATGGTTTAGAATTTTGAATTAATGCATACTTATTGAAATATTTGACAAAAATGTTCAAAATTACCTCCCTTGCATATGAATATAGAGTAAAATAATATTTGTAAATTATTTTCTTCTTGAAGCATAAACTTGAAATCCGGCACGGTGAATCAACTTATGTGAAGTGTATTTACATGTGTGTGTAATTTGATGCATTTTGTATGGCTAGAAAGTGGCGTTTTCATTCTCAGTTCGTAAACCTTAAACCCTTTTCCAAACAAGACCTGGTTTTGACGTCCCCAATAGAAAAGACTTTGGAAAACATTGAAACAAATGAAGAAACTGCTGATAACCAGCAGTTTCTCCTTTTGTCTCAATATTTTTTATGCCATATTTTACAGAAATTCTTTTATAACTTCCATTGAGTCACTTGTGGTAGTTTTTGAAATGGATCACTCTAAAATTGTGCCGTTTGGGAAAGGGTTTACTGTATCACAAATACCTAGCTGACTGTGTAGACATCATATCACTGCCTTTCTCTGATGAGGGTATAAGTGTGGATCTACAAATCTTGGCTACAAGCGTCTTTGGTTCCTTCATGGCCTGTAATAGATTGTTTTTGTTATTCCTAGTCATGCTGATCCTGGGTTATGTCAGATACCTTTGAAAGTACCATAAAACCATCTTTCAAATTCATCAATTGTTACTGCTGTATTTGATACTAATTGCTTTCATACAGCTTAAGAAGAAGTGTAGCTTTTAATCTGCCTACATGAACCATTTCCCAAACAATAAAATTTTAGGGGTTCCAATTCAAAAAGCTGCTGCAGACAACAAAGTGGATGTTTATCAAGGTTAAATTTGTGTATGATGAAGCTCAGAAAATATTGAGGCAAAAGGAGAAAGTGCTGATTATCAGCACTTTCTATAATCAGCACTTTCTTCTTTTGCCTCAATGTTTTCCCAAGCCTCATCTATATAGGACATCAAAACCTTGTTTGGAAAGTGGTTAACAAACAAACAAACAGATTCAAGTATAACTAACTACTGATATGCTTGATATTTGTAGTCATTCAACAATCATGGTATTTTCATGAGCCGCAAATTCACCTTTTCTTAGTAAAACTAAGTGAATCTAAGCATTGAAAAGGTACACAAATTTATCCATTCAAAGGTTTCATCTCTTGACAAATCTTACCATGAATAATTCAATCACCAAATTACTTAAGATAGAACACCCATAATGGAGATTCACACAGCATTGGCATTTTTCAGCCCATGTCATAATTTTTGGCAGCAGAGAAAGTGTGGAATTTTTCCAGATCGTAACTTATCCATATAGATCAGATTTTGTTTACAACATTCCCTGAAACACTCTGATGTCAGGTAAATTTCAAAATTGCCACATTACAAGTAGAGTCCTATGATGTAATAAAAGCTGGAACATTTTAAAATAGCTTAAAAGTGACAATAGTATGATGTAAATGGATGCAATTCTGCCAAAATGCTTGTCAGAGTTACGCTACTTTGTCTGTGGTCCACACACATGTATAAAGTTTTAAAGAAGCATCCATGACTGTGGATATGAGGTAATTTGCACTTGAAAAAAACCTCAACCCATTCCCAAACAAGACTGGGTTTTGACGTCCATAATAGAAAAGGCTTGGGAAAACATTGAAACAAAAGAAGAAACTGCTGGTAACCAGCAGTTTCTCCTTTTGTCTCAATATTTTCTATGCCATATTTTACGCAAATCTTATCTTAAATCATTTTGTCATTTGTAGCAGTTTTTGAAGTGGATCACCCAAAATTTTGTGGTTTGGGAAAGGGTTAACCAAACCATGACACTGTTCAGGATGCACTGCAGACATACCCCTCCCACTGCCATTCTTGAAAAGGGCTCCAAATTACAGTACAGATCAAAATGGATCAAGATCGCTAAAATCAACATCTTATCAGGATCCTTTTTTTCTCTTATAACTGTTATGAAATGAGGAAACTGCAGAGCTGAATCTAGGTTTTCACAAAAGTGGGCCAACTCCCCCACCATACTTCAAAATGTGGGCCAACAGGATTCAGGCTTGAGCCAAAGTGAATTTAACTTTTTATCGCAAAAATATTAAGTTATAACTTATCTGTAACTAGAGCCATTATATGAAACTGAAGGAACATTATCTTTACTCCATGAAAGTTAGGATTAGCTCTTGTCTAAGCAGTCTCTTTAAACAACTGTTGTCCATGTAACAAACTTTATATGTTCAATTTCTTTAATTTCTTGGTTGTTTAAAGTTTAGATTATACTATTCGTAGAAAATGATTACACTGTCCAAGACTGGTTGAAGCAAATTATTTACACCACAAAATCGTTTTTAATTTTGCTTTAAAACTCTTCTCTCCAGATTTAAATAGTCTCAGGGCTGTAGAAAAAAAGGCTGGACCATTTAACTTCAATCGTAACCCTGGGCAGAATTCACCATACATGATGTGGCTACTGCAGTAGACATCTACGCCGAGGAGGATCACTTAATATCAATTAATTCAAACCATTTTGTGATAAAAACAATTTTCAGGCAGAGTTTCTTTGTTTCGTCGGCCATTTTGATTGTGTGCCGCGATGATAGCATATCACTCAGTCCATTTATGTGCTTAAAAATGATTTTAACACAGAGTTTCTTTATTTTGTTTGTTTTGACCACCATCGGTGTTGTTGTTGTTGCGGCGCACCGTAATAATTACAAATTCTGAAATTTTCACAGCCATTTCCCCCTTCATTCAACTCGTTTGGTTTCTTCCCATTTTCGGTTTATATCTCGAACATGAATCTATTTCATTTCTAAGGCAAATATCTATTTTTGACTGGAGATGTAAAACACTATATAAATATAGAATTGCAGGGGTGTTTCTCTGCAATCTGTTTTTAGCACTACGTTATTACACGACATATATTGAAAAATGCGCCAATCTGAAACAACATACATGACTTCTCCCGCGCGGCCTATCGTTTTTTGCGCCAAGCAATAAATTACTGCGGGAATATGACAATACAGTATCAGGTGAATAAAATTTCAGATTCTTTTGTATTTTTGGGTGGAAAAAATTGTGGAAAAAAAAGTAATTGCTTGTCACAAGCAATATCTTCACTTTCCACAGTGTTTTCCAAAGCATTTATCTTGAAGGGCATCAAAGATCATGAATGGGTAGGAATGGTTTTAAGTTTCTCATGCAATCATGCAGTTCTCAATAATCTGAAACAAAAGTAGTCCAACACCTTCCTGATAAATATTACAAACTAAGACATTATCATGCTTATCCAAACCAAAAATGCTTTTAACATAAATTGAAGACTGAAGTCATATTATTCTGATCTTTACATTGACTTGTTGTATCTAATCTCCCAACAGAAGCACACACAAAATGGCCATTCACCAAATTTTATAAACATGTACCATTCATATAACAGAAAATATTTTCTCTTTTATTCTTCTTTCAAATCTTTTATCACTATTTCACTAAAAACTTGTCTTTTATCCAAAAGTTTATTAGTTGTCAAAAAGATTTATCCAAAATGAAGTAAGATACAAACCTAAATAGAGAAAATTGTTTATCATTTTATAATGGACACAGAGCTGTCTATAAATGAAATGGAAAGTATATTGCAGATATCTACGGAACTGTCTCAGTCAAATGTTTCAATCCAGATTAATAATGTTAGATTGCTATCACTGATTATTACCTAGTGCTCTGTTCACAATAATTTTCTTCTATTTCTGCTACCTTATGTTGGTACATGTTTATTTACAAAAGCATTATTATATGACATAAATTATATGGTCAATAATGTTATCCTACTTTAGAAAGGCCAGGCATTCCTGCTCGAGATTTGTGCTACAAAAAATAGTCATACATTAATAAGTATATCAACAAATTATTATATTTCAGATTCATCATTATTTCATTGATGAATAGCAAGTTCTGTCAATGAAAGAATCCATAATCATTAACCATTTCCGAAACAGCAAACCTTTATGGTAGTCCTATTTGAAAGCTGCAGCAGACGACTAAATGAATGTAGACTTTCATACAGTATGGCATGGAAAACGTTGAGGCTAAAGGAGAAAATGCTGATTATCAGCATTTTCTTCTTTTGCCTGAATGTTTTCCCAAGCCTTTCTCTTATATGTCAAAACCTGTTCTTGTTATGTTTATGGGTTAAACCGATTCATTTGACCAAATGTATCCCCAAAAGTCTTGGACACCAATATTCATCATAAGTTATCTTAGTCACAGATATTGTTATTTGTCTAAATGAGACAGGTGTTAGAGACAGTTTAGTACAATATAAAATACAATACTGTTTATTTTGTAAATGAAGGCCAGTTAGTATGTGGAAAATAAATATATCTGATTATCTGCAGTTTTATTAAACATTTGTTTATCAGTATTGTGGAATTATTATGGGGGCATTTTTATGTGAAAACCTATAGTTAACATGGGTTAGACAAGCATCATTCACACATGTTATTTTCACATCAAATCACACTGTAGTTAATGCATACTTTTATTACTGCATTATCCTGGGCAATAAAACATATCAAACATTTCATGGGTCTAATGTCTGATTTTACTTGTACAATTTCAGAAAGTGTTAATTGCAACAATATTACTATAGATTTTTTGTATATGGAGAATTTCAAGGTTAACATGGGTTAAACAAGCAATACACACATGTAGTTTTCACTTCAAATCACTCTGTGGTTAATATTGTTTATGATTACCTTTTTTAGTGCTTTATCCTGAGCAATAAAACATATCAAACATTACATGACTTATTTATTCATGTTTTATATACTGAATTCCTGTGGTAATGCAAATGTTGTCAAAATCTAAATATTGTGATCCTGGCTCATATGATGAACTACCAGTGATTAACCCTTTCCCAAACAAGACCTGGTTTTGAAGTCCCCAATAAAAATTGCTTGGTAAAACATTGAGACAAAAGAAGAAACTGCTGATAACCAGCAGTTTCTCCTTTTGTCACAATATTTTCCATGCTATATTGTATACTAATTCTATCTTTATCAACACCCATTTTGTCGTCTGTTGCGGCTTTCAAATTGGAACAACCTAAAATTGTGTTGTTTGGGAAGGGGTTAAAAGATGTGTTTGTGAAACATGAATGCCCCTGAAATGGCAATGTTAAGTTTTCATGTTCACTTTTCATGAAAAGGGTTGATAAGGTTCAATGGATGACCTTGAGGAAGGACATATTGCATGGAACATATATCATTGAAAGAAGGTTATATACCAAATTTGAGCTTTGAATGTTGAATACTTTTGGAGAATAGGCCAATGTTAATTTTCTGACAGACAAGCAGATGGATGGACAGACAGACAAACAGACAGATAGACAGACACAAGTAAAACAATATGCCCCCCGATCTCTCGCTACGGGGGCATAAAGATAATGCCATTTTTCAATAGATTTTGAACAACTTTGCAATTTCTACACGGATTGATGTTATACCTATAGATCTAGTATTAAAGTAATATTGTTTTGTACTGTATTTTACCAATAGTATACCATACATATTATTTCTTTAATGACTGTAATTAATGAACAATTTTTGTGGACGATTCTGGATCTCCTTACAGTCTGGTATCAAACTCATGGTAATATCATACTCAGAGCTACAGATAAGAGGGAATGATGACTTTTCAAAATGAAATATTCGACTTAATGTTCATCAAACCCTATGTTAAGGGTACTTATTAGAATCGTCTCGTCAAGACGATCCAAATGAGTACCCACAACACATGGTTTGGAATTGACTTAAAACATTTAGAATGTCATCATCCCTCTTACACCCCATATTATTTGCTTTGTTCTACACCAAGATAACACTAAACTGCTCATACCATTTCTGTGCTGACTGTAATGTTGTTCCTACAAACAACTGTTGAAGAGTCCGGGTCCCCGTATAGACTGATGTTGAACCCATGATAGTACTGGGCACCACTAGATGTAAACAGCAGCGATCCCTGAACAAACTGAGACCTGTAGATAAAGAAAAGATACTTTTAAACCTGGAATTTCAGTCATTGAAATACAAAATGTGTTTCTGAAACACCAATGCCCATGAAATGGCCATTTTTCTACAATGTCAAGTTTTTGTGTAAAGGGTTGATTCGGGTTAACAGATGAACTTGAGGAAGGTCAAAATGCATGGAAAAGGTAGAAATCATTGAAAGGAAGTTGCATACCAAATTTGAGCTTAGTATGTCAAATACTTTTGGAGAAAAGGCAAATGTAAAGTATTCAGACAGACGGACAGACAGACGGACACAAGTAAAACAATATGACTATGTCCCTAATCTTTTGATACGAGGGCATAATAAGGGAACAATTCAACGAAGGCTTTAACATTTACCTTCATAATTTATTCTCTCTTTCTTTTCAGATCAACAACAACTCTACCTTGTTTGTTTTAATGTATGAATGGCTGTATTTGTTCTCATGAGTAATTTTCCAGTACAAAACTAAACAAACACTAGGCAATTGAAGATCTTGCCAGATTATATGTAATCTATGATTTACACCATAGTTTTATTTAATGTACACATTGAACAATATTGATTGTTTGAATCCAAACTTAATCTTTTCTTTTAGAGTAAAAATGTGCTTGTCTGAACTGAGGAAAGTATGATCTAGTCATCATCAAAACATACAGATTCTGGGACTGCATTTCACCCACGTGAAATGAAGATATTCATATCCAACAATTTTCAATTTTTTTAGGTGTATAGACAAGTGCTGTCTAAGGACAGCAAAGTGCGACTATTAAGTGCTAAATAATGTAAAATTATAAGTCCAAAAAGGGTAAAAATTCCATTAAATCCAATGTCACAGTAACAAATTCTTGTCAAGAGGAAGGTATTATGGTTATCACAGATATACGCAAGTTGCACAAAAAAACTTAACCAAGAATTTAAAAGACAACCAGATGTGTTTGTGAAACACCAATGCCCCCGAAATGGCCATTTTTCTAAAATTTTTCTAAAATGTTAAGTTTTTTCGTAGAGTAAAAGTTTGATAAGGGTTAACAGATGACCTTGAGAAAGCTCAAACTGCATGGAACAGATAGATATCATTGAAAGGAAGTTGCATACCAAATTGAGCTTTACGGACAGATGGACGGACAGACAGACAGACATGAGTAAAACAATGTGCCCCCAATCTCTCGATACGGGGGCATAAAAAGGGTAAAAATTCTGCTAAATTATATGTCAGAGTAACAAATCTTTGCCTAGAGGCTAATATTATGGTCAAAGAGGCATGTACAAAGTTTCAGAACAATAGCATTAGTAGAAACAGAGATTTGAGAAACTTGCATGTGAAAATGTAACCAAAGCATTATGGCCATGCTGAAGCTGATGCTGACGCCCAGGTGACTAGAATAGCCCCCCTATTCTATTAATAGTCACACTAACAAGAGTTGTCCGCGGACAACGTAGCTCGCCTATACGGGAGCTTGTCACAAAAACAGCCATTTTTTAAAAGTAGGTCAAACTCCAAGGTCAAGGTCACAGGATCAAAGGTCATGGTCACAAATGAAAGGTCTTGGCAGGAGGTATCCATGTGTGAAATATCAAGGCTCTATCTATAATAGTGCATGAGATATAGGCCAGGTTAAAGTTTTTTAAAAGGAGGTCAAACTCCAAGGTCAAGGTCACAGGGTCAAAGGTCATGGTCACAAATGAAAGGTCTTGGCAGGAGGTATCCATGTGTGAAATATCAAGGCTCTACCTATAATAGTGCACGAGATATAGGCCAGGTTAAAGTTTTTTAAAAGTAGGTCAAACTCCAAGGTCAAGGTCACTAGGTCAAAGGTCATGGTCCCAAATGAAAGGTCTTGTCGAGGACTATCTATGTGTGAAATATCAAGGCTGTATCTCTAATAGTGCCTGAGATATTGACCAGGTTAAAGTTTTTCAAGTGAAGATGGGACGGGACGGGACGGGATGGGACGCGACGCCGACACTAGGGCTGTGACATTAGCTCCCCGGACATAAAGTCCCGGCTCGCTAAAAAGTAAGCTATATTTATCCAGGTAACACAACATACTTGCTCAAGTTCCTAAAGTCATAATTCCTGCCACTAAGTGACGTATATAACCCATCTGTGTAACATGCCACACCCTTCCATGTCTTCAGACCCTTCCCACATGCCTTACACGACTCCGCCCCGTATGCGTTGTTAGTTTTTACAACCGTCCCTGTTGGACATTTAGCACAGGAGGTTGTTGCTGTATCAATGTAGTAGCCAGCCGGACAGGGTACACATCTACAAGTGAAGAATTGTTTTTATCAATTTAAATATGGAAAAATTGTCAATTAAACCTGACAAAAGGAAGATACATCATCTATAGGAATACAGAAGATTGAAGGGAAAGAAATTGTTCATCATTCATTGCATGTTGCAGGAAAAGTAGAAAATGCTAATTAGAACGTCCTCCTTTATGCTAAATATCTATTCAAAAAACCTCATCACTTTGATTTTCAAAAGCCTCACTTCTATAAGATGTCAAAATGCATAATTGCTGAGAAAGGTTTAAGCATTCTCAAAGCCTTGTAAAGTTGTTGCCTTTGAAATTTCTATCCATCATCCACAATGTTGGCTATTTCTATACTGTTTATACTAGCAAAGGAGTTTCCTTGATTGCTTTGGAGGATTATGATTATTTGAGGGGTCGAAATTCTAAACATTTCAGTAAAGATTTACACATCTCTCACCCTTGTTTAGTTGTTCCTTTTGGACATTTCTGACATGATTTTGCCCCACCATCCACTGTGTTGGTTATTTCTATACTGTATATAGTGGCGGAAGAGTTTTTCACAGATGTGGCATCTAACAGAACACCAGTGTTTCTAAAGGCCAGAGTAAACACTATTGTTCCATTCTTCTTCACATCATAACTGAAACAATATGTAAATCAAACATAGAAATGAGCCCTGATCTGGAAAAAGTTCCCTTATAGGATTTGAAACAGTCAGGTTTCATGATCAGCTTGTGACTAAAAGCTGTCACAGGTCACCAATAAGCTATTGGAGAACAACATGGTTCATGATCAGACTGCGTGTATACACAGGCTGGTCTTGGACCATGTTGGGCTCAAAAGCCTTGAAGGACCTTTTTTCCAGATTCTGGCTCAAATACACATCTAAACAAGAGTTGTCCCCCTGAGGGGATAAGTGTAGTGATGTTGAAGTGGGTGTACAGACTATTGCCCCGCTAGCTAAGTGTTCAGCACCTCTGAATAGTATTCTGACAGTTGTGGGTTCAAGTCCAAAGATGGGTTCATGTGTTTCTCTTCATATTTACCTAATAGTTACAGAGCTCCAGATAATTGCTGAGCCTAAAGGGTTTTTACCCCCTAAAATTTTTGTCAATGCTGATTTAGTATTTTATAATGCTGAATTAAAACCAAAACAGATTTAACTTTTGACTCATTTATTATTATTTGTGACACTTGATGCAGTTTATTTGGACTTTTGGGGACCCATTTTCTGCCCAAATACTCCTTACCCGCTGTTCAGCACAAAGAGAACATTTCAGTCACTTATTCAGTCCATCTCCGACAATGTGTAGTCATGAATATTTCAATTTCTAACTGTGGACAGTTTTTAGACACATCGAAGGCATGTTTCTCTGCAGATTTGCCATATTTTACAAAGATCGTGTCGATCTCATTAAAAAAGTTTTGGAGGATGATTGATTCATTAGTTGCCTCCGATCTATCGAAGAAATCAACTCGCCGTATCTGGTGAATGTTTTCTCTTCTTTGAGAATCTACTTGGTCCCGGAGAAATTTGCCGGGTAACTTTAATCCAGCATTACACTAAAACTATCGCATGAACGCCGAAATACAGGGAACCACAAGAAAAATCCGTGTTTGATTAAGAAATCTAGGAAGGAAAATCTGTTTGGGCCCGGTTCGCTATTACTGTAGTTCTGAGAACACGGGAACCAGAGGCTGCATTGTTCGGTTAATTTAGAATTTTTAAATTGTGTAATAATGTTCCATTTGTACGATATGACTTTTTACGCTCGGAAATTTATCGTAATGCTGATTTATTTTTTGCAATGCGTTTTTTTACCCCCCAAAATATTTTTCAATGCATATTTTGTTATTTTCTATGCGTTTTCACGCAAAAACGCACCTTATCTGGAGCTCTGTAGTTATAGGCTCATTATTTGTTTCATGCCTAGAAGCTAAAGATTTAGGAAACAATTTTGCACTGATTAACCTATCCTCACATGACACTTTTCCATGCCCCACAAGATGAAGGCTATGGGAAATGTTGTGGAAAATGAATAAATTGCTTTTCAAACTATGTTGTGTACTACTAGAAAGATAAAATGCATAATTTCATTCAATAGAAATTGTGGTCTGCAACCTTTTGAATTTGGATGAGTCTGAAATTTTGTTGTCTAGTGATGGGGTATTTAAATATATGTAAACAAAGACACTTGTGTTTTATTACATACAAGCAAGCTGGACATCATTAAGTGAATGTACTCACACAAATTTTGTTTTATTAACAGCACTTTCCCATGTATGTTTCACCTCCTGCTCACCATTGTTTTCATCCTGTATAATAGTAAGATGTACAAATGCATTTTAAACATGTAACCAAAATTTTCATTCAAATGCAGTTCACATAAAGGTTTAAGTTTAATGATATAATTCAAGAACAAAATGAAGTGAAAAATTTAACTAATTCCTTGCATATTGATTTACTTCAAAAGACTGGTTCTGTAAGCCTATGAATCAATAGTGAACTCGCATATGGAATTTAACCCTGTCCCAAACAACAAATTTAAAAGCTGCTGTAGATGACAAATCTGATGTTAAGAAAGAAGAGAATTAAGTGCAATATAGCACAGAAAATATTGAGACAAAAGAAGATAATGCTGGTAATCAGCAGTTTCTTCTTTGTCTCAACGTTTTCACAAGCCTTTTCTATTAGGGACGTTAAAACCTAGGCTTGTTTGGGAAAGGGTAAAGGTAGAATACCCATAATGAGGCCATTTTGAGATAGATACTATGTCAGCATGTTTTTTGGCAACATCATTAACGTTCGGCAGTATGTGATCCATATGGATGAGTTAATCCTTTCCAAAACAAGACCTGGTTTTGACATCCCTAATAAAAAAGACTTGAGAAAACATTGAGACAAAAGAAGAAACTGCCGATAACCAGCAGTTTCTCCTTTTGTCTCAATATTTTCTGTGCCATATTTTACACAAATTCTATCTTTAATAACATCCACTTAATCATTTGTGGCTGTTTTTGAAGTAGATCACCCTAATATTTTATCGTTTGGAAAAGGGTTAAAAAGAGGAGAATGTCATCTGAAAATGTGAATCTCTAGTTAAGGTTACTCTACCAAAAGAAAGTCAAAGTTTGAGTTTATTAGGGTTTTACCCCGTTTTCAACTGCTACGGTCATATCCCTGGAGCACCTAATCATGGATTCCTGTTGTTTCTCATACCAGTACTACCACAACACCCTAAACAAGCCTCCAGCTGCTCACCCACATAGGTGCATGATATCAAACCATTGATGGTGAAATTTTTGTCAGAAAGGTTTTTTTCCGACAGCCGGGTATCGAACCGGGACCTCTCAAGTAAGAGGCAGATGCCCTATAAACTGCACTAAGGCCGCGGCCAAAAAAGAAAGTTTAAATCTAAGCTAAATATCATTATAACTGAGCAGCAGACAACAAGAGGTAAAGGCATTCTAAATCAGTGATTTCAAATTCAAATCCTATGTTGTGGGTAATCATTAGAATTGTCTTAGTGAGGCGATTGTAATGAGTACTCCCAATAAATGATTTGATTAAAGATTCTAAAGCCATAACCCCCATTTATTTGCAGCTCTGATATAGTAAGTATGGAACTTACAGTAAGCAGTATAAACTGACACAGGTGGTCACACTGCATCTCAAATGTAACAATAAACTGTCCGATTGTCGTCCCCTCTTCTAATCCTTCTGATCTGAATCCATGTACCTTCTTGATGAGAACAAGATACCCTGACTCCCCTCGAGCAAAGTGACTCTTTAAATAGCTGCCAAACGGTAACCATCTTGTATCATCACTGCAGTTGGCATCTGTTAAATTATACACCAGAAATACATACAGACAGCGTTTGTGCAATCTGATTAACCCTTTCCTGAACAGCAAAATTTAAGATGAATCCAATATAAAAGCAGCTTTAGATGACAAAACTGATGTTGAAGAAGAATGAATTTGTGTACAATGTAGCACAGAAAATATTGAGGCAAAAGGAGAAAATGCTGGTCACCAGTATTTTCTTCTTTTGTATCAATGTTTTCCCAAACTTTTACTATCCGGGACATCAAAACCAGGTCTTGTTTGGGAAAGGGTAAAAACCAGATGTTTCATCTTATTTCATACAGTAACATCTCGCAGTCACCAGTTTAAGGTCATCTTCAATGACCTCGAGAACTCTAATACATTTGTATTTAAAACTTTCTAATCAAAACTCTTGTTGTATATGGTTTTCCATGACAGGCATGTGCAAACATGTGCATGGTACTGCACTAAAATGACAGGGTCATCAAGGGGCAGTTTTCAGTATTAATAGATTTTAAAATCTCGAAAGCGTTTATTAGATTGGTCAGAGGAAAAGGTCATAGAAGATGACCCCTAACAGGTGCCTGTCAGATGTTACTTCAAATTTAACATTGGATTTTATTCAGATTAGAGTTTGTGTACAACTAAAATGTTTGATAAGTAGATATCATCATCATTTCTCTATCCAAACATATCTTAACATGGATTCTATTTCCAGAACATCCTATTCATTTCTTATTCCAACTAACTCAGGCTTAACCCTTTCCCAAACAAGACCTGGTTTTGACACCCCTAATAGGAAAGGCTTGGGAAAACATTGAAACAAAAGAAGTAACTGCTGATAACCAGCAGTTTCTCCTTTTGTCTCAATATTTTCTATGCCATATTTTACACAAATTCTATCTTTAATACTTTCCATTTTGTCATTTGTGGCAGTTTTTGAATTTGACCACCCTAAAAGTTTGCCATTTGGGAAAGGGTTAAATATGGTTTCTGAGTAGATTAATTACACACCTGCCAATTTTCTTACCTTTGAAAGAAACACAAGTTGTCTTTAAGTCTGCAGGTATTGAGTTCCAATTCTCATAAGTAAAGCTGTAATCTGGTGCAGTGGAGACATTACACTTCATGCATGTCTCTCCATCGGACATGGAATCTTGTGGACAATACTCGCACGTGCCGTTAACAAGGTGCATGCCTGGGTTACAGGGTTTACAGTCCATCGTATCTTTAGATGGGGGAAGTTTGACGGATGTTGGCCAGTCTGGGTTGCAGATTCTGGGTAGCACCCATTTGTAGGTTCTATTTGTCTGTAAGTAATCACATGCAGCAGGGTGTTAGTGAGGTAGTAAGGATAGCAGGCAGTCAAACATGCAATGCTTAACTCATTACCAGACAGTAACATTTTACACTTGGCCAAATTCAAATATCTTTCAGACGACAATTCGAAGTAAATATTTGAATTTGCTTGGATTTTATGGTAGAAAATAGTATTAGAAATGAAGAGATTGCTTCACAAGCAATCTCTTCATTTTCTAAAATATTTTCCAAAGCATTTTTCTTTGGGCGCATCAAAAAGCGTCACTGTGTCGAAATGGGTTAAAGCTGCTGCACAATGCATTTTATCCTTTCCCAAACAAGACTACCCCTGCGTTCAGTAACAAAACGTTAGCTAACAGTTAGCCGTTTCATTCGGAATACTCGGTCAATTCTGTGAAATTAAGGTCAAAGAAGTTGCAAATGTTGGTAACGTTAGCTAACAGTTTGTCTACTGAACACAGGGCTGGTTTTGATGTCTCTAATAGAAAATGTTTAGGAAAGCATTGAAGCAAAGAAGAAAATGCTGATAATCAGCATTTTCTCCTTTTGTCTCAATATTTTCCATGCTGTTTTGTACACTAAATCCAATCATATAAGCATCAATTTGTCCCCTGCATAACTTTCAAATTAGAACAGTCCAATTTCATGCTTTTTGGGAAAGAGTTAAACCCAAATGCGCCAGCCAAAAACGAATGCAGTAGATATATCCTTTCTAAACTTTTTAAGAACTGATTAAATGGTCCAAGTAAGAGAAATCAGAGTAAAAAACTATTATACCATGATTGTCTGTTAAATCATGATCCAATGTGCAAATCTGTAGTGTAACAGTTAAGCATATAGAATACGAGCAGATAGAATAACAAACAGCTAAAGCATTAACATAATATGAGCCTCTGGTCGTAGAATTAGATATATATTTGAACATATAGACATGTTAGTTTACACAAAAATCTATGCAAGAATGTATACATTCTCTAAGCAAAACAGGAATTACAAGGTACAATAAGGGCAACATGCCTTTTCACTGTATCTTGACTCTGAAACAAGCCATGGATTTTAGGTCCTAACAGAAAGTCTGAGAAAAAAGAAAATATTGTTTACCAGCATTTCCTTCTTTTGCCTCAAAATTTTCTGCATTGTAACATATACAACAATCCATTTTGTCGGCTACAGCAATTTTCCAATTGGACCACCCTAGAGTTTAACCATTTGGGGAAGGGTTAAAACTGTTGGTGAACAATTTGTTTACAGTACTTTAAGGATAAAGCATACCTTCCCATCTACACAGGGTTCCAAGATTTCATAATAGTCTTCTTTAGTACAGTCTGGTCTCCTTGTACAATTCACAGATCCTTTAACTGCAAGGATAAGAAAGATATACAACAGTGTTTTAACAAACTTTGACATTTTCACTAAACACTGTCGATTTTTGAACTTGCTAATCTCTTTTAAATCAAGCCCTTTCCAAAATCAAGGAATTTAAGCTGTAGTATGGGAACACATGGATCCTGTTCAAAATGCTTGTATACAGAGGTTGTTCTGGAACCATGTTCATCTCAAAAACTTTAACTTTTCCAGACTGTCTCAATCTGTATTCACAAATAACCAGTAATCTGTACAAAACATTAACCTCTTTCACTAAGATATTGATCAGACTGAACATAAGAGCACTGTGAAACATAACCAGGCTGTAAATATTTTATTCCTAAATGCCATACAAGCAGGTTTCCGTTTTCTGGTTCAAGTTTCTAGCTCATTCATACCAGAATATTCCGTTTGTGCATTACAGTTCATACACGATGTTGACCCTTTCTCTGATGAGTATGTATTAGCAGGACAGGGTGAACAGTAACTGGCTCCTCCACTGCTGTACGTACCCGCATCACATTTAGCACAGGTAGACGATACAGCAACACCTGAAGAACAAGAGATGTTTGTAAAACATATATGCCCCCTCAAGGGCCTACATTTGAGGTAGGTCAAAGTCCAAGGTCAAGTTAACAAGGTCCAAGGTCATGGTATATGTAAAAGTAAAATGAAACATAGGCCAGGTTAAAGTTTCTAAAAGTAGGCCAAATGCCAAGGTCAAGGTCAAATGTGAAAGGTCTTGGTTGGAGGTGTCCATGTGTGAAATATCAAGGCTGTAGGTGTAAAAGGACATGATATATATGCCTGGTTTCAGTCTTTTTAAAAGTAGGTCAAACTCCAAGGTCAAGGTTGCAATATTCAAGGTCATGGTCAAATGTGATAGGTCTTGGTAGGAGGTGTCTATGTGTGAAATATCAAGGCTGTAGGTGTAATAGGACATAAGATAAAGGCTAGGTTAGATATTTCTAAAAGTAGGTCAAACTCTAAGGTCAAGGTCCAAGGTCATGGTCAAAAGTGAAATATCTTGGTTGGAAGTGACCATGTGGGAAATATCAAGGCTGTATCTGTAAAATGACATGAAATATAGGCCAGGTTAATGTATTATTAAAGTAGGTCAAACACAAATGTCAAGGTCACAAGGTCCAAGGTCATGGTCAAATGTGAAAGGTCTCGGTCGTAGGTGTCCATGTGTCAAATATCAAGGCTGTATGTGTAAAAGGACATGATATATCGGCTAGGTTAAAGTTCTTTTTAAAGTAGGTCAAAGTCCAAGGTCAAGGTCACAAGGTCCAAGGTCATGGTCAAATGTGAAAGGTCTTGGTAAGATGTGTCCATGTGTGAAATACCAAGGCTGCATGTGTAATAGCACATAAGATATAGGCCCAGTTTAATTTTTTTAAAAGTAGGTCAAACTCCAAGGTCAAGGCCACATGATCCAAGGTCATAGTCGTATGTGATAGGTCTAAGTCGGAGGTTTCCATGTGTCAAATATCAAGGCTGTATGTGTAAATGGACATGATATATCGGCCAGTTTAAAGTTTTTTAAAAGTAGGTCAAACTCCAAGGTCAAGGTCACAAAGTCCAAGGTCATGGTCAATTGTGAAAGGTCTTGGTAAGATGTGTCCATGTGTGAAATATCAAGGCTGTATTTGTAAAAGGTCATGAGATATATGCCGGGTTTAATTTTTTTAAAGTAGGTCAAACTCCAAGGTCAAGGTCACAAGGTCCAAGGTCATGGTTAAATGTGAACAATGTTGGTAGGAGGTATCTATGTGTGAGATATCAAGGCTGTATGTGTAAAAGGACACGAGATATAGGCAAGGTTAAGAATTAAGTGTAAAATTCAACAAAGGGCAATAACTCCAAGAATTTGATTGGCAGAGTTGCGGTTCTTGTGCACTGCACCTCTCCATAATGATATCTATTCGCCTGTAAAATTTCATGATTCTACCTTACATATTTTTTGAGTTATGCTCCGGACAAGAATCAAGTTATAAAATCAACAAAGGGCAATAACTCACAAAATTTGATTGGCAGAGTTACGGTTCTTGTGCACTGCACCTCTCCATAATAAGATCTATCCACCTGTAAAGTTTCATGATTCTACCTTACATACTTTTTGAGTTATTCACCGGACAATAATCAAGTTTGAAAATCAACAAAGGGCAATAACCCAAAAAATATGATCAGCAGAGTTACGGTTCTTGTGCACTGCACCTCTCCATAATCAGATCTATCCACCTGTAAAATTTCATGATTCTACCTAACATAGTTTTTGAGTTATGCTCCGGACAAGAATCAAGTTTGAAAATCAACAAAGGGCAATAACTCAAAAAATTTGACCAGCAGAGTTACGGTTCTTGTGCACTGCACCTCTCCATAATGAGATCTATCCACCTGTAAAGTTTTATGATTCTACCTAACATAGTTATTGAGCTATGCTCCGGACAAAAATCAAGTTTGAAAATCAACAAAGGGCAATAACTCAAAAAATTTGATCGGCAGAGTTACGGTTCTTGTGCACTGCACCTCTCCATAATGAGATCTATCCACCTGTAAAGTTTCATGATTGTACCTTACATACTTTTTGAGTTATGCTCCGGACAAGAATCAAGTTATAAAATCAACAAAGGGCAATAACTCAAAAAATTTGATCGCCAGAGTTACGGTTCTTGTGCACTGCACCTCTCCATAATGAGATCTATCCACCTATGAAGTTTCATGATTCTACCTTTAATACTTTTCGAGTTATGCTCCGGACAAGGTTTGGTCTACGGACAGACCGACCGACCGACCGACCGACCGACCGACCTTCCGACCGACCGACACTTGCAAAACAATATACCCCCATTTTCTTCGAAAGGGGGCATAATTAATTAATAAAAGTTTGTATGATTCTTTCCCCAAAAGTAAATACAGCTTAACCCATTATCACACAGTGAATCCTTTTAACTTTTGATAATTGTTTGGGAAACAATGTGGAAAATGAAGAAATTGCTTGTGACAAGCAATTTCTTCATTACCCACAATGTTTTCTGCACGAAAAGACAAAAATAGGTAAATTTCATTCACATGATATTGTCTTCTGCAACATCTTTGAATTTGGACCAGTCTAGAATTGTGTTGTTTGGTAAAGGGTTAATAAAAGTATGTATGATTCTCTCCCCAAAAGTAAATACAGCTTAAAACTTCCATGTATCGATACATCTAATTGTGTTATCCACAGCAGTTTCCAGATAAGTGCAGTCTAAACTTTTGTTCTTTATTAAAACAATCCTTGCTTAAAACTTACGTGATGATACTTATTACTATGGCTATCAACAACTGTATCTTTGTAAAATATATTTTATAGTGCACACTTTGAACGTCTCTGAAAGTCGTAAAATTCAACCTTATGCTACAACAATGATATGACATATATTTACCTCTGACATTGATTTTTCGGAGAGCCACCGGAACTGTTTTATCATCATCTCCCAGTCCGATCACAATCCACTTGATCACATTAAACCCACTCTTCAGGCTTATCTGGGAATCACAATAATTAAACAGACTAACAATAAATTATTGTAACAGCATAGATAAGGGTTATCAGAGCTAGAAATCTATCACTGACTGAAGTTGATAAAATACCCCTATAACTACATTTTGTCCAGACACGTTTTTTGTCAAATCTGGGACAATCAACCAATAACTCTTGATTCAGTGTTCAGAGAAGGTATGTCCTACACAAGTACAGGTCCTACAGATTTCTGTCGAGTATGAAGCAAATCATACTAAAACTGTGGGAGGAGTTGCACGGATAAGCTCTTTTTCCTTTAGGGTTCTTAGACAAATTAGAGGCAATAAATCTTAACCCTTTCCCAAACGACAAAATTTTAGGGTGATCCACTTCAAAAATTGCCAAAAATGACAAAATGGAAGTTTTTAAAGATAGAATTTATGCAAAATAGGGCATAGAAAATATTGAGACAAAAGGAGAAACTTCTGGTTATCAGCAGTTTCTTCTTTTGTTTCAATGTTTTCCTAAGCCTTTTCTATCAGGGACGTCAAAACCAGGTCTTGTTTGGGAAAGGGTTAATTCTTATTTTTATGGTATCAGATACAATTTCACATCATAATGTACCCAGGTTCCTTAATCAGCATTCCCTGGCCATGTATTAATATCTTGGTTACATCCAAGCTAAGTTGCTTTGTGAAAGGGCAGGGAAAAACTGTTGTAAGTGTATAACTGTATGCACTTACTACAGTTTTGCCCTGACCAATTTAATTGTTTGCTGTGTCACTTTTGAGGTCCCCAAGTCCCTTTATCAGTACTATTACCAGGTTACATGCTCCCATATTTCTTCATAGATCAGTTGATTTTTATGGGTCAGGGCAAAATTATTGGAGGTGTGCACATAATTGTTTGTACTTAAGGTAGTCCACCCCAAATGAGATTTATGTGACATCAGAATTATTTGAGCAACGTCGTAAACATTTGGCAGTTAAATGTTTCACCGCCAAATGTTTACGACATCACCCGAAAAAGGTCAGATACACACAAACAATGTTAACAACATCACACACAAAATTTGACATGGAATGAATCTCATTAGGGATGGACTACCTGAAAGAAGTTTGTGTTGACCCCACACATTGTTTACTGTGTTACCTTTGTGTGTCCCCATGTCCCCTGATCTGTATTACCCGGCCATGTGCTCGCATCTCTGTCATTGGCAGCTTGACAACGGTCATTCTGAACCTGAAATTCACATCAAACATCACAAGTTAGTACCATCTCCTATAGTTTCTATCACATGTACTTTGATTAATCAACTAATATTGAAGGGTTTGAGGGATATCCCAGAATGTATTAAGTTATTAACCATGTATCTGTACATCTAATTGTGTTTCTACATAAGTTTCCAAGTAAGTGCACTCTGAAAGTCCAATCCTAGCATAAACCTACTCTATGAGCATAATATATCTATACAAACATAAAACAGTTTAGCCCAAAGCCCTTGACGTGTATTCTACTTGTTGCCTGTACTTACAGTGATATAGAAGAGACTTCCGCCTTGACTGGGATATTGATAATCAAACTCTAGATATCCCGCCTTCACTAGTGTTACTGAGTAGATCAGGTCGGTGGTACAAGTCCCAGGCTTCGCGGCTACATAGGTACCCTTTGGCTGAAACTCAAATCTGAAATGACATTTCAATAATTTCCTTTTACAATCTCTCAACAGTCAACACAAAGTCACATAGCAAAAGCAACTAGAACTGTCACAGGATGTGACTTGATACCCCCCGCACAAGCTTTCATTAGCTAGCACTTATGGTTAAGAAGATATGGTATAGGCAAAAATGCAAGGGTACAAACAACAAAGGGCAATAATTCTTAAAGTTGGCATGAAAGAGTAACAGTTGTTTTACATGACACTAACCCAAAATGAGATCTATAAGTGTACCGAGTTTGAAGTTGCTAGCACTAATGATTTAGAAGATATGTTCCGGACACAAATCCCAGCGTGAAAACAACAAAGGACAATCACTCAAATTGTAGGCATACCAGAGTAATGATTCTTGTACATGACACTTCTGTACAATAAGACGTATAAGTGTACCAAGTTTGAAATTGCTAGAAGTTATGATTTAAAAGATATGGTCCGGACAAAAATGCAAGGATACAAACAACAAAGGGCAATAACTCTAAAAGTGGGCATGGCAGAGTACCGGTTCTTGTACATGAACACTTCCCTACAATGAGATCTATTATTATGTACAAAGTTTGAAGTTGCTAGCACTTATGCTTTAGAAGTTATGGTCTGGACAAAAACGCAAGGGTAACAACAACAAAGGGCAATAACTGAAAAATTGGGCGTGACTGAGTAACAATTATTGTACATGACATTTCTCTAAATTAAGATGTATAAATGTATTAAGTTTGAAGTTGCTAGCACTTGTGGTTTAGAAGATATGGTCAAAACAAAATGTAAGGGTACAAACAACAAAGGGCAATAACTCAAAAAATGGGCATGACAGAGTAATAGTTATCATACATAACACATACCCAGAATGAGATGTATAAGTGTACCAAGTTTGAAGTTGCTAGCACTTGTGGTTTAGAAGATATGATCCAAACAAAATGTAAGGGTATAACAACAAAGGGCAATAACTCAAAAAGTGGGCGTGGCTGAGTAACAGTTATCGCACAGGACACTTCTCCACAATTAGATGTATAAGTGTACTGAGTTTGAAGATGCTTGCACTTGTGGTTTAGAAGTTATGGTCCAAACAAAATGTAAGGGTACAAACAACAAAGGGCAATAACTCATAAAGTGGGTGTGGCAGAGTAACAGTTATTGTACATGACACTTCCCCATAATGAGATCTATAAGTGTACCAAGTTTGAAATTGCTAGCACTTATGGTTTAGAAGATATGGTCCGGACAAAAATGCAAGGGTACAAACAACAAAGGGCAATAACTCTAAAAGTGGGCATGGCTGAGTAACAGTTATTGTACATGACACTTCCCCACAATGAGATCTATAAGTGTAGCAAGTTTTAAGTTGCTAGCACATATGGTTTAGAAGATATGCCCTGTAGAATTATTTTGTCCACGGACAGACAGACAGACAGACAGACAGACAGACATACAGACAGACAGACAGACAGGTTGATTCCAGTATACCCCCTAAAACATTCGTTTTGCGGGGGTATAATAAAACATTCGTTTTGCGGGGGTATAAATATCATCATTTAGGTAAAGGTAACACCACCAACAAGAACATGATATATCTTTGTGTTAGAATTCCATGACATGTATTCAGTAAATTCTGTAAAGCTGCTATGGCTATGTGGAACTATGACAGTAATGACAGTCATGAAATAACTTAACTTTTCCCAAACAAGACCAGGTTTTGACGTCCTTTTCAACAAGAGTTGTCCGAGGACAACATAGCTCGCCATACGAGAGCTTGTCACAAAAAAAGGAGTTCAAGGTCAAATGTCAAGGTCACTAGGTCAAAGGTCATGGTCTGAAGGTCAAGGTCATGACATGAGGTATCCATATGTGAAATATCAAGGCTCTATCTGTAATAGTGCATGAGATATAGGCCAGGTTAAAGTTTTTTGAGAGTTGGTCAAACTCCAAGGTCAAGGTCACTAGTTCAAAGTTCATGGTCCAAAATGAAAGGTATTGGCATGAGGTATCCATGTGTGAAGTATCAAGGCTGTATCTCTAATAGTGCCTGAGATATAGACCAGGTTAAAGTTTTTGAAGACGCGACGCTGACGCTGACACTATGGCTGTGACATTAGCTCCCCGGTCATAAAGTCCCGGCTCGCTAAAAAGGCTTTGGAAAACATTGAGACAAAAGAAGAAACTGCTGATAACCAGCAGTTTCTTCTTTTGTCTCAATTTTTTCCATGCTTTATTGTATACAAATCCAATGTTTATCAACACTTTTTTGTCATCTGGAGCAGCTTTTGAATTGGATCACCCTTAAATTCTGCTGTTTGGGAAAGGGTTAACAGCTGCACATTACTGGCATACAACCAGGTGAGGATACAGGTCAGTAAATGATGCTGTAGTTGTGTAAGTCACATCCACTGTTGCAAGACCAATTGTTATTGTTTAGGAAAGAGTAACACTAACAATAATTACATTCGGCTAAAACACGGTATTCGGAAACAAAGTGTCTCACCGGGTTAACCCACCCTTCTAGCTTTCTTGGCATAAAATAAGATTCCAATATAAACAGTTCATTACTTGAATCATCAAAACTGATGTGTGAATAGTTTCTGAAGCCATTAGTGAAAAAAAATTAAACTTGTTTTAAAATACAAAATTGAAACGATTTTTTAATCAGATTTTTGGCTGCATTTTTATTTGTGTAGTGTCCGTAACCCTTACAGTGCAATAAAAAGTCCTGAGCTCATGTTAACACGAAACAGATTATTTCATTTAGGCTACCATATTGAGAGCTGTACTGTTCTTGACAACTGAAGTTTTAATGTAAATGGATCCTTGGAAAAATCACCAATGTAACAGTTGGTTACAGACACTACATATTTAAGCTAGGGTCTACAAATGTCCCATTTTCTGAGACACAACTCTAAAATATGGGTACAATAGACTACCAAAATCTACCTTAGGATCTGTTTTATCAAATCAAAATAAAATTGTTTGGAAATAATCAAATATACCTCATCACATGTACCTTGAATTCTAAAATTATTTTGGTGAGACAATACAACGCCCAAAAATGGCTATTTTCTGAGTACATATTCAATCATTTCTCAATGATCATAAAAGATTGACTCATGAAAATTTTTGGACATCAAAAACTAGTCTTGCCTCATACTATGAGCTTTTTGTAGATATATTTTAGGCTATATTTTTTCAGAAAATCATGTATAACATTGAAAATACCTTTTTTTCCGAATACCATGTTTTAGCCGATTATATATCTAATTATATTATATCTAAAATTGCATGTAGTGTTATCTTTGAAATCTTGATAAACTGTCATGGAACAACAACACTAATGACCTTGATGACAGTAATGTAACAGCTGCTACCTACTGACCTAGTATAGGTGAGGAAATATACTGATGGTATCGTCATTTCATGTTACAATCAGCTCAGCTGATGGCAGCTAATGTGCAGGGGTGTGGAAATATGGAATTTTTCCACTTGTCCTTGGACAAGTTGAACTCAAATTTCTACTTGTTCGAAGGCAAAGTTTACTTGTCCAGAAAAAAACAAATCTAGACAGGTAAATAATATTTAAACTTAATTTTAACTCTATTTTCAGTTAACATATAAAACTGAATGAAAACAATTCAAACACATGTAGTGTGATTTAAAATTAAAATGTGATTAGATTGAAATGGATTTTTTCAGACGGATCGTGATCAAAAATAAGATTAAAATTTCGTTTTTATCACATTTTGATCCCCTTGATATGCACTTGCCCATGGATAAGCTCACTTGAAAAAAGCCCTTGCCCGTCCACCACAAAACCCGTGTCGGGCAAGTCGGGTATGTGATTTCCGCATCCCTGATCACTGTGATGTAAGTTGTACGTTAGGTTTGTGAAGTCATTCAAAGATGGCGACAACAATACAGCATGAGAGGTAGGTGTCTTAGTTTTTCATTGATTAATTTCTTAAAAGGTCATATCTTGCCTTGATACTGATATCATTATACAGGGGAAATGTATACCTATCAACGGTTCTATATCTCAAAGTACCAGTGTTGTCCTATCGTACTCAGTCGTTGTGCAAAGACAGCCCAACACGGAAAACTTTTTTCGAAGCGAGAAAGTTGCCCTTTTAAGGATGATTACATAGTAATCAGCGAACTAGGGAACAAACTATTGCTCTAAATTGGATGTTTTTAACATGCTCTTTTCTATGGTTACTGTTATTTTACACAAAAATGTCTAGAATGACCACAAACACCGTGTTTATTAAATGGCCATACAACGGTGTAGTCACAGTGAAAATATGCAGACACAACGGTGCAGTTTCTGTGTTATCTGTAAGGTGTGGTTATATTTTCATAAAAAATTGTGAACGGTGTAGACATAATGCAATTGTGAACGGTGTAGACTTGAAGTAATACAGAACTTATCATTTCTGGAATGATAATAGTGTTATGTTTAATGATAACGTTTTCACGGCTGTGAATCATGTTTTACAATTACTACCGAAATTCTTCAACAATTATGTTAATATGTGACTGACTTGTAAATGCTTTGCAGCAAAGAAGGTGACAATATGTCTACAAAATATACTTTAATCAAAATATATCAGAATCTAGTTTCCTTGCTATTTGTCAGAGCAATTCCGTAAGGGTCAAATAGTAGAAATTACTAAGAATCTGCTGGCGTCTGTTTTATTTTTTTTTCTTTATTTTCAGTTCCATGCTGTTCACCTATTACTACTGTCATTTCGAAGGGAGTTTCGAAAAGGTTGTGAAGCATTCGGAACAGGACCATTCCAGACAGATATTAAAAGTGCGCAGGGAAGGGGGGGGGGGGGGGGGGGGAGATCAATGATCTGACAGGTCAAAAAGATTTGAAAACTCTGAACTTTAGTATTATTCCTGATATTATCAAGAAGTCAGACTAGGACATCATCCCCATTTGCGAGCATAGAATACACAAGATAGACCTCATCAACATAGAAAAAAGGATTTTGGAGATTCTTTCTATCGATGATATCCCCGATTTTGAATGCATGAGTCCTGAACATAAAAAATGACGAAGTTCAACAACCCATAAAGTCGTTCAAAAAACCCCGACCTTAATTCCTGATATTTCCATTGAACGTGCTAAAACAGATGAAACGGATAGGGTCTCTTCTCTTTCCCCACGAGAACACGAAAACAATGGCTGAAATGAACAGTATGTTCCCAGATGTGATTAAGTCATTGAGAAGCGTTGATCAACTTGGTATTTGTTTATCTTGGTCAATGAAGGTCGGCTCTCGATGGAAAACATTGCATTTCATTTATTTAAGGATGTGTGTAAGTTACACTGTCTTTGGAGTACTTCAATGCGTTTTACTCCAATAGTCAAACGGTTTTGGCGAATAGAATATTGTCTTTTTCATTGCAAATGGTTACATTTTATGAGTGGGCACAAAAAATCTTGGTCAGAAAATTGTCAGTCCTGAAGAAGAAGTTCATTACGTATGAAAATTCCAAAATGAATTTTGCAGTTCCAGAATTCTATTTTCAAGACTTATTTACTTAAGTGGAACAAGACGAAAAAAAGGCCCAAATGTTTATGAAACAAATTTATAATTTATTTTTTGTTATTTATAATTTATGTTTTGTTGATTGAATCCTTTATTTTGGGTAAAATCAGACTTTTCAATGAGGGGTCAATTTGAAAACAAGATACATTTCGATCAATAATTATCATACTCCATGAGTTGAAATCATTTCATTAATTACAATAATTGATTGTAATAATCAATTAAAACAGTTACAAAGAAAAATTCAAAGCCAGAGCCGAAATTTCGAATCTGCAAATCAAATGAACGGATGAACAAGAAATTTGCCGTTGCACTTAACATGGCTTCAAAATGACGGTTATCGTATGTCTTGTTTTATATTTTGTGATGGTATTCCTTTTGATTATCATTTCCGTCAGATGTTTCTTCAATCACAAATAACAAAAATGTCTTCCGAAAATTAAATCAAACATACATTGAACTGTTTAAGGCTTAGGTGAATGAAGAAAAGAGAAAACATATTTCTTTAACTTTTGTTTTCATTTACTTTGAGGATGGCGGCATTTTCATCTGAGTTTTCTAAGACCAAAGTATTTGAGGGAGATAAAACAGATGTGCAGATGATCTGCTATCTATTAGAGCTAGTTCGCCCTTACAACATACCAAGTCTACACCGTTCACAATTTGTTTTGAAAATAATAACTACACCGTACAGATAACACAGAAACTGCACCGTTGTGTCTGCATATTTTCACTGTGACTACACCGTTGTTTGGCCATTTAGTAAACAAAACGTTTGTGGTCATTCTAGACATTTGTGTGTAAAATAACGGTAACCATAGAAAAGAGCATGTTCAAAACACCCAAGTTAGGGCAATAGTTTGTTCCCTAGTTCGCTGTTTACTATGTAATCATCATGAAAAGACTAACTTTCTCGCTTCGAAAAAAGTTTTCCGTGTTGGGCTGTCTTTGCACAACGACTGAGTACGATAGGACAACACTGGTACTTGGCTATATAGCACCGTGAATAGGTATACATTTCTCCTGTACAATGATATCAGTATCAAGACAAGATACGGCCATTTAAGGAAATTATCGACGAAAAACTAAGACACCTACCTCTAACGATTTTCCACCGACGCCATCTTTGATTGACCACTCAAAACTTCCGTACAAACTACACAAATCTAACGTACAACTTACAACACAGTGCTGATGTGCACTCAGAGTTGGCCTTGAATAATTAAAAACTGCCAGTGTTATGAGTAGTGAACTTCATTCAAAGTGGCTATAGCAGTGTTTTGTCAATTATGTACACTAAGGACTTATGCAATATTTATTTGCTAAAAAAATCTGTCAGTTGTCTCTTTATTTTGCTCCAGAACAAATTAATGCAACACCCAACTCAAGCCAATAGTCATTTATTCCACTTAACTATTTTCCAAACCACAAAATTAAGGCTGGTCAAATTCAGATGACAAATTAGATGTTTATAAAGATACAATTATGTACATCATAACCTAGAAAATATTGAGACAAAATGGGAAATGTTGGTTTTGCAGCTCTTTTGCCTCAATGTTTTCCAATGTCTTTACCATTACAGATATCAAAACAGGTCTTGTTTGGGATAGTTTTAAAAGATTCATGAGACACTTCATCCATTGGTGAGCTATAGAGCTCCAAGCCGGGATTTGAACCAATGTGGCCCAGCCGCCCTAAATCCCAGGATTTATAGTATCCTACCAAACTATCTTGGCTTTGTGTATTCTTTCAAAAGCAATCAAAGGTTTCTTACAAATATCTATAAAATCCTTTCAAGGATAAAAGTCATTTTGACCTAAGAATCCTACTGGATAAAAGATTGTTTTCCGAGCAATTAAATCCTTTCCCAAATGGCAAAAATCTGCACTGATACCATTTGAGAGCTGCTGCATACCACAAGATGGTTGTTGACAAAGACAGGATTTGTTTACAATGTTGCACAGAAAACATTGAGGTGAAAGGAGAAAATGCTGTTATCAGCATTTTCTTATTTTGCCTAAATGTGCTTTAAAAGCCCTTTCTATTAGGGACAATAAAACCAGGTCTTGTTTGGGAAAGGTTTAATGTTCTCTATACAATGTTTATAATTATGTTCTAGGGTTTCCTATGACAGTAGTTCCTGCAAACATTGATTTTACCTACAAAACAGAGACAATCACAGACCAAGATATAAACATTGAGATTCTAATGAAGATTTGACAATACTTATCCAGTAACAAGCTTTTCCTAGTCCTTTACCCATTCCAAATATCAAACTTATAATAATCTTTACTTCTCAGATCATCTTCATCAAAGAGGCAATATTACAGAAAACTACCATATTTAGCATCTATTCTTTTTTGTTATTCATTTAACAAACACGTAAAATACAGTTCGAGTTACCTTTAATGCCATTATTGCATTAATATTTCATCTTGCTTTTTTGTACTTGAATTTTTACCGTTACATTAGGGTATGCCAAAGAACAGTTGAACTATTCTGTCTTTTTTTCTCTTTTCACAGAGTCTGATCTTATGTTAAAACTATGATGATATTGAGCTGTCATAAAACACATTTTTAATCACTATATAACCATTTTAGAGGGATTGTAGTTACCATGGTAACAGATTGGGTCCTCTAGCTATAATTTACCTGTCTGTCAGTGTGTTTTTCTCATTTGTCAGACCACCTGTCTACTAGCACAGATGGAACATTAACTGATAAAGTAACAGCCTGACAGAATATTGTAGAGCAAAATATTGTTGTAGATCTACTTCATTTATCCAGAGTACTGGGAAAATATTTGCACAACTTGTGCAGCCTGATCAGGATAAAATTAAAGTCACAAGCTGCTGATCCCAACTGTTGAACTTATATAATTTGTAAATGAATCACCAATTGGTGAGAGACATATTCATGACTTTCCTCAAAAGCCTGGATTCAAACCCATGTTCCCAAGAATTGATAGTCTCTGACCTTACCTAGTACGCTCAATAAAAATTTTCAGCAAGCATCCCTTAAAGCATTTCTCATCATACTGGTCTGACTCAGATCAACTTGTATGTTAATGAAGACTAATCGAGATCCATGCTACTCTCTCTGAGTTGCTAAAGGTTATGAAGAAGCTAATACAGAATACCATGGATCTTAATCAGACTGTGTGTATGCACAGGCTGATCTGGATCTATAGTGGTCTCAAATGTTATAAGGAAATTCATTTTCCAAATCTTCATTCACTTAATATTTTCATTACAATATGTAGATGACAGCAAATTCATTTTTCAGCCTTACGAGGGTTGTTGAAGTATTGATTTATAGAGACATTCACCTAGTTAAAACACATTTATTAAAACCAATATTAGATCAGCAACATAATGCTTTGTTCTTCATAGATTACTAAAACAGACCTTCTAATGCTATATAGGAAACACATTGTTGGATATTATGACAAAACACTAACAAGAGGCCCAGGAGGGCCTGAATCGCTCCACTGGTTAAAGTGGAAGAATGATCCCATGATTTTTTGTAAGCCTTACACAGCGGCAGCCAAATCTTGATATTTGTGAATAAATTTAGAAGAGAGACTCAAAGAACATTCTTGCAAAGTCTGGTTCAAATTGGCCTCATGGTTGATTTTTAAAGAATTTTCTTATTATTTCTCTGATAAGCCCCTTTCTCCCCGCCACGGCCACATTTTTTTGACAAATATAAAAATTTGTGAACAAATTTTAAAAAGAACGACTAAAGGCACATTCCTGCAAAGTTTGGTTCATTTGGGCACACGGGTTGATTTTTTAAGAATTTTCATATGATTTCTTCAAGTCTGATAAGCCCCTTCCTCCCTGCCACGGCCACATTTTTTGACAAATGTAAAAAATTGTGAATAAATTTTGAAAAGAGAGACTCAAAGAACATTCCTGCAAAATTTGGTTCAAAATGGCCCTATAGTTGATTTTTAAAGAATTTTCTTATGATTTCTTTAAGTCTGATAAGCCCCTTTCTCCCCGACACGGCCACTTTTTTTGACAAATGTAAAAATTTGTGAACAAATTTTGAAAAGAATGACTCAAGGCACATTCCTGCCAGGTTTGGCTAAAAATTGGCCCAATGGTTGATTTTTAAAGAATTTTCTTATGATTTCTTTAAGTCTGATAAGCCCCTTTCTCCCTGCCACGGCCAAATTTTTTGACAAATGTAAAAATTTGTGAACAAATTTTGAAAAGAACGACTAAAGGCACATTCCTGCAAAGTTTGGTTCATTTGGGCACACGGGTTGATTTTTTAAGAATTTTCATATGATTTCTTCAAGTCTGATAAGCCCCTTCCTCCCTGCCACGGCCACATTTTTTGACAAATGTAAAAAATTGTGAATAAATTTTGAAAAGAGAGACTCAAAGAACATTCCTGCAAAATTTGGTTCAAAATGGCCCTATAGTTGATTTTTAAAGAATTTTCTTATTATTTCTTTAAGTCTGATAAGCCCCTTTCTCCCTGCCACAGCCACATTTTTTCACAAATGTAAAAATTTGTGAACAAATTTTGAAAAGAATGACTCAAGACACATTCCTGCCAAGTTTGGTTCAAATTGGCCCAATGTTTGATTTTTAAAGAATTTTCTTACGATTTCTCTAAGTCTGATAAGCCCCGCCCTGCCACGCCCACATTTTTTGACGAAACAAAAATTCGCGAACAAGTTTTGAAAAGGGTCACCCAAGGAACATTCCTGCCAAGTTTGGTCAAAATTGGCCCACTGGTATAAGAGGAGAAGATATTTAAAGAAAAAGTTAACGGACGCACGCACAGACGCACAACGGACACAACGCCATGACAATAGCCCGCTGGCCTTCGGCCAGTGGAGCTAAAAACCAGTTACTATAACTAGAATGGAGAAGTCACTGTCTACATTACATGACACTTCTCCATATTTCAACCAGAATTGCTGTATCACAGAATTATGCTGCCATACATCACGGTGGATAATCATGTGATACAATATTTTCAAAAAATCTTCAATAATTTTGTAAATACTAGACCGATTTGAATTCGGTTTGATGCAGAGAATGTGGACAGACGTCACGCATTAGATGGACATGGTTGATTTTTTTTTTAAATTAACTGATAAGAAAAAACTTTTAATCAGTTGATTTTTCAAAAATCAAACACATCCAGCGTATTCCTGGCATTTTCCCAACTTCTCTGCTTCAAACCCAATTGGAAATTCTGAGTCACATGATTATCCACCGTGATACATGCTTACAGGGCAACAGATCGTCTATAGGGGGATGTCACGCTTATAGGGACCTTGTGGAATAAAATTTCAAGAAACATATCAGATTCAAAAGAGATCAACCAGATGTCACATTTGGAAAATTAACATAATAATTAGATACGAAATATTTAGACAGAGAAAACATTCTAGATTCAGAACATTACAGCAGTGAGAAGTAGGCTGATCCTTCTTACACTTAAAAGTAGGTCCCTTTTCGTGTGACGGGTTTGATTTGATTTGTCTTGAACATACGGATTGATAGACAATTTCTGAAATAATACAATTTTAAGGTGGTCCACTTTAAAATCTGCTGCAGAAGATAAAATAGAAGTTATTGCATTTTTTTTTTCTTTTTTTTTGTATTGATTGGTAGATATATCACAGAAAATATTGAATCAAAAGGAGAAAATGCTGGTCACCAGCATTTTCATCGAGTGACCAGCGTTTTCATCTTTTGTCTCAATGTCTTCAAGCCTATTCTATTAGGTATGTCAAACCAGGTCCTGTTTGGGAAAGGGGTAATTGCACTTTTTGTGTCCCTGAATATCAATGGATGAAAACATATCATTTAGCCCTATTCTGGTCCATTAAATATTGTTACATGAAGTTCAGTTTGTGATATAGTCAGTTACAAATTACAAAGTTTGTTACAGTCATGTCAAAGTCAAAAATAGGATACTTTATACTTGTTATTATTCAGTTATCTAACACACAAATTACTAAGCATCTTACCTAACAATCTCATGTTCCATATTTGAAACTCATCTCTACTAACCCTTACCCAAACAACTAAATTTTAGGCTGGTCCAAATTGAAACCTGCTGCAGACAACGAGACAGGTGTCGATTAAAAGCAAACAGTGTACAAGGTAGAAAAGAAAGTATCTAGGCAAAAGGAGCCAAATTAATGCTGGTAATCAGTATTTTCTTGTTTTGCCTAAATATTTGCCCAAGATTTTTCTATTAGAGATCATGTGATAACCAGTTCATGTGTAGGAAAGGTTTAAGGCTTTCCTAAACAACACCTGTTTACATAAGCCCTTGAAGGTATGGCCTTGAAAAATCTTGAAGAAAAGGGGGAAAATAGCGGTCTTTATTTCTTACTTTTTTTTACATTTATTTTGTCGACTAGAATTTTTTTAATTCTCATAGTCTGAGACCGAGTTGTTTTGGTAATGGTAAATCCTTAATGGGCTTTAACCCTTTCCCAAACAAGACCTGGTTTTGACGTCCCTTACAGAAAATGTTTGGGAAAACATTGAGACAAAAGAAGAAACTGCTGATAACCAGCAGTTTCTCCTTTTGTCTCAATATTTTCTCTGCATTATTTTACACAAATACTATAATTATTAACATTTATTTTGTCGTCTGCAGCAGCTTTCAAATTGGACCAGTCCAAAATTTTGTCGTTTGGTAAAGGTTTAAAGCTTTAAGGTTTAGGGACTGTTATCCTCCATAACAAAGAAAGACACCAGTAATTATTCAGAATATTTTTTCTACCAGTAACTGCTTTGTATTTAGAAAAGTCCAAAAGTTTGCTGTTCCAGAAAGGTAGACCCAGATCAGCCTACACAAGCTATATTATCAATTACCCAATCATATCTATTATTTACAGGCCCGTTTAAAGTGCTATATTGATTTTAGATATTGATCTAGTCTCACTGGGAATATCATTCATCCTAAACTGCAGATTTGTTAACAGTCTATGCATTAGACTTCAAACATAATGAAAACCTGTATGTTAATGGCAAAATATCAAATTGTTCCAATTTGCAAGCTGTTTGCTGGAGATGAAATGGGTAGTCATATAAATGGATATTGTGCACAAACTTATTTTCAAAATATTGAGGGAAATTATTAAAGTGCTGGTTTTCAGCATTTTCTTTTTTTCTCTAAATTTTTTCCTTTGCTTTCAAAAGGGATGTCAAAGATTTACAACATTAATGATTAGAGAAAGGTTCCAGACAATGATCTATTAAGTCTCACTGGAATATCATCCTTAACCCTTTCCCAAACGACAGAATTTTAGGGTGATCCACTTCAAAAACTGCCAAAAATGACTAAATGGAAGGTGTTTATAAGGTATAATTTGTGTAAAATATGACATAGAAAATATTGAGACAAAAGGAGAAACTGCTGGTAATCAGCAGTTTCTTCTTTTGTTTCAATGTTTTCCCAAGCCTTTTCTATTACGTCAAAACCAGGTCTTGTTTGGGAAAGGGTAAAACTTAAGAATTGTTAACAGTCTATCCATCAGTCTAAAAACATGTCAGATGAAAATGTCAAAACAATCAAGTACTGAAAGTACTAACTGAAGCTGCAGCGACACACACTTCCTCCACTTCATTTAACCTGTGGTTTTGATAATCTGTTACAGATACCATAAATGGAAAACAATGACCATAAAGAATTTATCTTTTTTCAACAAAATTATTACCTTCTGCCAAACTGAATCATGATTTCAGGGTACTTAGATTTTTTTTTCTTTTTTTTATAGTTATCCTTTATGGCTGTTTAGAAGTATCAAGCTTCATGCACAGAATAAAGAACACTCTAGTTGAGATAATTACCAGTAACCTATAAAACAACTTGCCTGAGGAAAAATGTCAAAATGTTAATTGTTCTGTAAAGATGTTTTCTACAGATATCTTCCCATAATCTTTATTCTGTGTTAAAATAGCAATCAACAAGTCAACTTGTATATATTTTTAGCGAGCCTTGACTTTATGTCTGGGGAACTAATGTCACATCCCTAGTATCGGCATCAGTGTCGCCTCGGGTCTTCAAAAACTTTAACCTGGTCTATATCTCAGGCACTATTAGAGATACAGCCTTGATATTTCATATGTGGATACTTTTCACCTAGACCTTTTATTTAAGACCATGACCTTTGACCTAGGCGTTTGACTGACTTTTAAAAAACTTTATCCTGGCCTAAATCTCAAGCACTAATAGAGAGTGAGCCTTGATATTTCACATATGGATACCTCATGCCATAACATTGAGACCATGACCTTTGACCTAGTGACCTTTGACTCTTTTTTGTTGTGGCAAGCTCTCATAAAGGCGAGCTTAATTGTCTGTGGACAACTCTTGTTATAGATCTACTGTATTTAAAACAATTGCTTTGAATTGTACTTTAACAAATCTTTATGAAATCTTGTCATTGTTCAATGTTTTATCTAGACTTTAAAACAAAATTTCCATATAACTTTTTTTTATTTGAAGGAATGACTTAAATTTAATGATAGTTGATAACCATGACGGTTTAGTTGGTATCTTTGGAATTTGTGAATAGCCAAATGGTTGATTGTCAAGAAATGTCATATTCTGCCATAAAACAAACAATACTCACTCCGTACAGTTGACTTCAGAGTTTCTTCCCACAAAGTTTTCTGTAGTGACAGTAAATCCTTTAGGTAGTGTGTTCCACTCCTCAAACCTCACAGTTTGTCCTGTAGCATGGGTCCCCGGAGCACAATCTTTACAATCCTGAGTATCTATGTCTAAATACTGGCCACTTTCACATTCCTTCACTGTAAACAAGAATTACATTATTAGTTTAACAGCAAAATAGCCTAAAATCTGACAGTTTGTCCAGAAACATGGGTTTTTGGCTCACAATCTTTACAATTCTTGGTATGTATTTCTAGATATTGGCCATTCTCACACCCTTTCGTTGAAAACAAGGATTAAATAAAATGGATAGGGATCAGATCAAGACTTACTACCCATAAACAGAACATTGACCCTGACATTTGACTGTAACGTTAGAGCTAAAAGCTTTTTGTCATACCCAAGATAATATAGCCTTATCAGGGAAAAAGACTGAGAATTTTAACTTAGGGGCCCAGAATAGCAAAATTCAACACTTAACATTGAGTGTATGGGCACTTTCTCTGAAAATTCAGGGGCCCAGCCCAAAATCTAGGGGCCATGGGCGACTGGGCCCCTGCTAATCTTTATCCCTGCTTATATCTTACAACTCTCATGCAAAGTTTTACCACCATGTAGATCTATGTGTCATTTTTGACATTGTTTTCTTGTGCAGTTCTCTTGAGGAGGCATGAAAAAAGGTTATTTTGTGGGAATGGGTAAGCTAAAGAAGCAACTGAATCACTTTGATTACTTACAACAATCCCCTTTCCTGGGTATAAAGGTTTTATAACTATCAGCTGTGGGCGTACATCCGTTACTCGGTACATAAACACTCCAGCGACCATTTTGTGTGTCACATACTGTGTATTCCGGTTTGTAATCATTCTGAAATCATAAAAATTAAAATACTAATTAATGCAAAAAATTTAGCTGGGACATCTGAATATGCAATGTCCCCACTTCAGCACTATCGAGGATCCAACCTCTTATTTTAACCCATACCCTTATATTGACGCTTTTTGACGCCACTCAAGAAAAAATCTTTAAAAAACATTGTGGGAAATTAAGAAATTGCTTGTGACAAGCAATTTCTTCATTTCCCACAATATTTTCTACCCCAAAAGACAAGAAAATTTCAAATTCCATTAATTAACTTGAAATTGTCGTCTGTGACATCTTTGAGTTTGGATCACCCTAAAATTTTGCCTTTTGGGAAAAGGTCAATGACAGTACAATGTAAATGGATAGGGATCCATGTTGCTCTCTGACAAATTCTGTGGGTGATAAATAAGGGAATTGTAAAACAACAATGTGGCTCTTGGTCAGGCCTCAGAAATACTGCTTGTTTGGGAAAAGGTTATGGCAGTAAATAAGTAGCTTTCCATTGCAATAATATCATTCCGATCTGCCTTCAGCCTGCGAGGAGAATAGGAAACATAATTAGGTATAATTCACTCACCAAAACTAATCACATCCAATGTTCCCATGTTTAAACCTAATTTATTGACTCTTGTTTTTTTGTCATAGGGAAAATGAGAAACATAATTCAAAACATTGTTTCCTAATTCTCCTTTTTTTGTTAGCTGTTTCCAAAGTTTGTCTATTTGTTGAACCTTAAATGTTTGAATGTTTGAACCTTTTTCGCCGAAAATATTTCGGGTTAGTCTGAACTAAAAGTACACCAAAAGCAGGAAATGTGTATGCTATTGAATAGATATGAAAAAGAGACAAGAGGACCATGATGGTCCTATATCGCTCACCTAAACAAAAATGATATGAGCAACACTTTTGTTCAATTCAAATAATATTTATTACTTTATGACTGAAAAACAACTTATGGTCAATAAGGTTGTGAAAATCTAACTCATCCGAAATCTAAATTATGGTGCAAAACATTGTATCCAAGTTTTGTCTTGATTGATAAATAATTGTAGATTCAAGAGTATAAACAAGCAAATTCGTTGAATTGATATCCCCCGCCGAATATATTTTCATTGTCAATAAAGTAGCGCGGAAACAAATATAACTCTGTATGTATATGGCTTCAACAGAACGAATATCACTCTGTATGTATATGGCTAAAACAGTCAGGGGCAGTAACTCTAAATTCGGCGGTCAAACCGGGTAACCCCGACGATATGCGCATGTCCACTTTGTAGTGAAGCTGTGAGCCAAGTTTCATTGAAATCCGATCTATAGTTTTCAAGAAATAGCGCGGAAACGAATATCACTCTGTATGTATATGGCTTAAACAGTCAGGGGCAGTAACTCTAAATTTGGCGGTCGAACCGGGTAACCCTGACGATATGCGTATGTCCACTTTGTAGTGAAGCTGTGTGCCAAGTTTCATCGAAATCCGGTCTACAGTTTTCAAGAAATAGCGCGGAAACGAATATCACTCTGTATGTATATGGCTTAAACAGTCAGGGGCAGTAACTCTAAATTTGACGATCGAATCCGGTAACCCCGACGATATGCGCATGTCCTCATAATAGTGAAGCTGTGAGCCAAGTTTCATTGAAATCCAGTCTATAGTTTTCAAGAAATAGCGCGGAAACGAATATCACTCTGTATGTATATGGCTAAAACAGTCAGGGGCAGTAACTCTAAATTCGGCGGTCGAACCGGGTAACCCTGACGATATGCGCATGTCCACTTTGTAGTGAAGCTGTGTGCCAAGTTTCATCGAAATCAGGTCTACAGTTTTCAAGAAATAGCGCGGAAACGAATATCACTCTGTATGTATATGGCTTAAACAGTCAGGGGCAGTAACTCTGAATTCGACAGTCGAATCCGGTAACCCCGACGATATGCGCATGTCCTCATTGTAGTGAAGCTGTGAGCCAAGTTTCATTGAAATCCAGTCTATAGTTTTCAAGAAATAGCGCGGAAACGAATATCACTCTGTATGTATATGGCTAAAACAGTCAGGGGCAGTAACTCTAAATTCGGCGATCGAACCGGGTAACCCCGACGATATGCGCATGTACACTTTGTAGTGAAGCTGTGTGCCAAGTTTCATCGAAATCCGGTCTACAGTTTTCAAGAAATAGCGCGGAAACGAATATCACTCTGTATGTATATGGCTTAAACAGTCAGGGGCAGTAACTCTAAATTCGACGGTCAAACCGGGTAACCCCGACGATATGCGCATGTCCGCATTGTAGTAAAGCTGTGTGCCAAGTAACATTGAAATCCGGTTTATAGTTTTCAAGAAATAGCGCGGAAACGAATATCACTCTGTATGTATATGGCTAAAACAGTCAGGGGCAGTAACTCTAAATTCGGCGGTCAAACCGAGTAACCCCGACGATATGCGCATGTCCACTTTGTAGTGAAGCTGTGTGCCAAGTTTCATCGAAATCCGGTCTATAGTTTCCAAGAAATAGCGCGGAAACGAATATCACTGTATGTATATGGCTAAAACAGTCAGGGGCAGTAACTCTAAATTTGGCAGTCGAACCGGGTAACCCTGACGATATGCACATGTCCACTTTGTAGTGAAGCTGTGTGCCAAGTTTCATCGAAATCCGGTCTACAGTTTTCAAGAAATAGCGCGGAAACGAATATCACTCTGTATGTATATGGCTTAAACAGTCAGGGGCAGTAACTCTGAATTCAATGGTCGAACCAGGTAACCCCGACGATATGCGCATGTCCTCTTTGTAGTGAAGCTGTGTGCCAAGTTCCATCGAAATCCGGTCTATAGTTTCCAAGAAATAGCGAGGAAACGAATGTCGGACGGACGGACGGACGGACATGGCAAAAACAATACCCCCCCCCCCCCCCCCCCCCCCCCCCCCCCCCGAAAATTTTTTTCGGCGGGGGATAAAAAAATTTTCGGCGGGGGATAACAAGGTCGAAAATAGCAATCTTATCAAATTCAAGGGCACATAACTGTGGACTTTCTGATCAGATAAGACTGAAAATCAAACTAATCCCAGATCTTATGGTCCCTAATATTGTTTCGAAGTTTTGTCTAGAATGATCCATAATTGTAGATTCTAGAGTGTAAACAAGGTCGAAAACAGCCTAAAATGGTAATATTGTCAAATTCAAGGGCACATAATTCTCGACATTCTCATCAGATCAGACTGAAAATCAAACTCATATGAGATCTTATGGTCCAAAACATTGTGTCTAAGTTTTGTCTTGATTGATTAATAATTGTAGATTGTAGACTGTAGAGTGTAAACAAGGTTGAAAACAGCCGAAAATGGCAATTTTGTCAAATTCAAGGGCACGTAACTCTTGACTTTCTGATCAGATCAGTCTGAGATCTTATAGTCCCCAACATTGTGTCCAAGTTTTGTCTTGATTGATTAATAATTGTAGATTCTAGAGTGTAAACAAGGTCGAAAAAAGCCAAAAATGGCAATTTTGTCGAATTCAAGGGCACATAACTCTCGTCTTCCAAATCAGATCAACCTGAAAATTCAACTTGTCTGAGATCTTACGGTCTCCAACATTGTGTCCAAGTTTTGTCTTGATTGATGAATAATTGTGGATGCTAGAGTGTAAACAATGTTAAAAACAGCATTTTTCGACATTCAAGGGCAGATAACTCTGCTCTTTCTGGTCCGATCAGGCCCATTACCGAACTTGTCCGAGAACTTATGATCATACTTGTTTTGGCCAAGTTTGATAAAGATTGGCTAACTTTTGTGGATGCTAGAGTGTTAACACCAAATTGTGGACGGACGGACAGACGGACGACGGACAAAAAAAGACCACAATAGCTCAACTTGAGCACTTCGTGCTCAGGTGAGCTAAAAATGCATTTTATCAGCATTTTAGTTCTTTCTTTCAATGTGTCTCTATTATTTTCTCCACTAAAAATGTCAAAACAAGGAATCCTTGGGGCTGGACCTAGTGTCTAGGATTTTGCTATGCTCAGCTCTCAGCTATCAAAAAGAAGGTATTGGCGATATTAGCAAAACTATGGAAAGAGCATCACATTAATGACTTGTTTCCCACCATTATCATTCATTATGAATGTTTCAATTGGCATATTAGACAATTCCAAAGATGGTTAAAGTGGAACTTGACTAGTTTTAGGACAAAAATGTGTACATGTACATCAACAAAATATGTTTTAAGTCAAGATATGTAACATTATTTTACCCTATTTAAAACAGCAAAAACATAGAACCACATTTTACTCTTTCCCAAACAATACCCGGTTTTAGCGCGATATCTTTCACAGGAGAGGTTTGAGGCATTTTGTCTCAATACTCTTGTACATATTGTACAAAAATCCTAATTTTAATCAACATCCATTTTTTCAACTGCAGCAGCAGCTATAAAATGGAAACAGGGAAAGGATTCAAATCCAAGGACAAACTTGCCATCACTTATACTATAATATTGTTAGTATTATTGCAAAACCTTGTAACTCCAGCTTGATAAAAGCTAGAGTTATGACGTTTTGCAATGACACTGACAATATAAAGAATATCCTTTACATAACAGCTAAGCTTCAGACTGATTCAAATTAACAGGAGTTGCTGTAAACAGCAACAAAATATTAGTCTATGTAATTCTGCAAAATGATTCTTTAGGAAGGGAAGAAGACAGTGAGGAATAAGGAGAAAATGCTTCTACTCAGCATAATTCTTCTTTAACCTCAAAGTTTTCAAAAGATCTCCTTATTGCTCATCAAAGCTTTTGAGTTGTTTTTGCAAAAGGTTAACGAAATTGGGGTAGTGGTGACATGGCCCAGTGAATACAGTCGGGTAAATGGGTAAAAAATATAATGCTTGTGTAATCATTACTTTACTCTGTGAAAACTATCTGGTTACATATTATAAACTAGGTCTAGTTGTCTCATACTTCAATCAATACATTTTTTTTAAATGGCAATGAATTTTGTGGTAAAAACACCCTTGGCTTACGATTAATCGTCTATGTTCCTATAAAATCTAATAACAACAGCTGCAATCAAACTGTATAAATCCACAAGCAACAAGAGCCGTCACAGACGGATTATGCTCCCCGAATAAGTGTTTGTCACAAAATAAAAACTATCATACATTAAGCCCCCTTTTCCCATGACAGATTTTTTGTACACACATTATTTATAGAATATGGTCTAGAACATCCTATTTATTACATGAGCACAAAATTACATTAAATTCTGCCCATTGGATGAAGAGAAATAAGAGAAAAACTAATTTTTACACTAAGGCCCCTTTTTCCATGACGCAGCCTTAAATTTACAAACGGAGAAAGAGCTCTCTAGGTATTGACCCAAGGAGTTCACATGTGAAGTTTCATTGAATTTGGTCCATGGGTTGCTGAGATATGGCTGTGGACGGACGGACGGACAAACGGACGGACGGACAGACACACGGACGGACGGACAGCATGGCGACTATTTGCTCCCCCGAAATTTTTTCGGGGAGCATAAAAATTGACAGTGACATATTTTTGTGTTTACTTTTTCTAAACCAATAACTCTTCTCATTTATACCGTTTACAATGTGCATGTGATAAATGAACAGGCTGATTGGTTGTAAACGATAAACACAATTATACGTCACTTTCAAATTTCGCTTGTGGAATAGTAGTTGGGACGTTTTCGATTTATACAGAAAAAAAATACTGTGGTTATCATTTGTCCGAAATTATGTCACTGTTTACTTGATAAAATTTGATCCCTATTGGCTTGGCTGAAAGATGGTAATTTAAATAAATTTTGCTCATTATTTCATAGACATTAAACCTCGTCACCATGAAAGGGTTTCTATAATCAAGAGTAGATCTCTGATCGCTTAATCATGAGATGTTTGGGTGTCAATAGTTGTACATTATGGCGTAAACAGACTAAACACGAAAATCATACACAACTCATGACAACATGAACAATGATTACGTGAAAACCCTGCCGACTTTGAAGTATGAAGCCAGCAGAATTGGAACAGACAGACAGATAGTTATGGTGGGGCGGGGCGGGGCATGACATTCTCCTTTTTTCACTTTTATTCAGCAAAAGAAAATAATTGAAGAATAAAGTGGGAAATGTACCAAAAATCATGCCCCCCACTCCCAGACTGAGAGATAAGGCCAAAAGGGAACGATTTTATCCAGTTTATTGTGACATAATTTCGGACAAACCAAATTAATAGTATTTCATAGGTGTAGTTATAACATCTCGTAACTACGGCTGGATTTAAGCCGTATAGTTACAAGATATTATAACAACACTGACAATTTATCAAAACATAACAGTAAACCCAGCCTATTTTTAGCACAAAATGCATCGCCATCTGCTCCCCAGAAGATTTCCTTTGCGGATCCATTGGCTCTGTCTATGTAGTTTCCACAACAGTGCCATTGATTCTATCTTTTTCATACCTCAGGCTCAATCCGCCTTTCTCTCTCACACAATATTTGTAAACAAAGAAAGGTTTCTGGGATTATTGATCAAAGTCTTCCCACCTATATGGAGGTCTCCCCCATCTAATACAGTGTCATTAATTTACAGGGAATCTAGATTATGTGCTGTTGTCGTGCGGGGAATCTTTTCTGAACCCTGAATGACAAAAATGAGGACAGTCTCATTTTAACCCTTACCCAAACCGCAAAGTTTTGTGGTAGTCCCAGTTTGAAAGCTTCTGCAGACAACAGATCGGTGGTAGTAAAGATATGATTTGTGTACAGAATGGCTTAGAAAATATTGAGGCAAAAGGAGACAAGAGAAACATGATGGTCCTTAATTGCTCACCTGAACCAAAATGGCACCAGCCATAGCCTTGTTTGAATTCATTTATAGTCTTGACTATAAGACTGAAAACAAACTAAATGGTCACCAAACTTGTGTCCAAGTTTTGTCTTCATTGGTCAATACTTGTGGTTGTTAAAGTCAAAAATGGCATTTTTCTTCAAATTCAAGGGAAGATAACTCACTGACTTCTAGTCCAATTATGCTGAAATTCAAAATCATCAAAAGATCTTATGGTAACCAACATTATGTCCAAGTTTCGTCTTGATTCGTCAATAATTGTGATTATTAGAGTTAAAACAAAGTCGAAAACAGCAATTTTGTCAAATTCAAGGGCACATAACTCTAGACTTTTTTAATCTGATCAGACCTAAATTGGAAATCATTTGAGATGTGGTTATTAGAGTAAAACCAAAGTTGAAAACGGCAATTTTGTCACATTCAAGGGCAGATAAAACTATCAAAAGGGTTTTGCTTATTTTGGATGTGTACCTGTACACATTTATATTAACCCTTTCCAAAACAAGACCTGGTTTTGACGTCCCTAATAGAAAAGCAGGGTTCCCACTGACTTTTAAATCTGGGAGTGAAAACAGTCATTTTACAGCATACTTGCACCCCCTCTATATGAAGCATAGAAGGCTGCTTGCAAAAATTGGAGGTACGAGAGTCAATTTTGGGGTGCAAAACCCCCATATTGGGAACCCTGAAAAGGCTTGGGAAAACATTGAAACAAAAGAAGAAACTGCTGATGACCAGCAGTTTCTCATTTTGACTAAAAATTTTCTGTGCCATAATTTACACAAATCCTATCTCAGTATCTGTAATAACATCCATTTTGTCATTTATGGCAGTTTTTGAGGTGGATTACCCTAAAATTTTGTCGTTTGGGAAAGGGTTAAAGTATATCTGTATTCAGGCCAAATGATAGCACATCCTATCCAGGGCCCGTATTCACCAACAAATTCTAAATTTTAGAATTAGACTTTGTCTAAATTCTTAATTCTTTACTCAGCCAAGAAAGTTCTAAATTCCTTATTCACCAACGCAATTTAGACCAGTCTTAATTTAGAATAATTTGTACGCGGCGTAAGCGGCCACAATCCTGCGCTGGTTTCCGGATTTTGATAGAGCGTAGGCAAATTATGCAACCAGCATCATGGTCTGTATATTTTGAGGATAAAAACGTAGTAGACACCCTTCAACTTCTTTAAGGGTCTGTTGGATCAAATCCAAAGCGAAGAGACGGCCTTGATCATAACGGAACGAACGAAAGGACAGACTGTTTGACAATCGGCAAGCACTGTTTTAATTTTGACATTTTTTATAACGTCGATAATTAATCATTTGTGCAGTATGTCCCATCTTCAGTAATATCTATTGCAAAGCAAACAATATCTTAATAGATAACGATTAAATATTTATTTAACTGTATAAAATTCTGCATCCTAACTAAAGTGTACAACAACTTAGTTTTATATTTACCCCCATAATATATGGCAAATGTCTGTGAATCAGAAAATGATAAATAGACTTGCCATTAATTAAATCCTTAATTGCTATCGAGAGCAGACATAAAATTCCCCATTGTAGGCCCCTCGATTAATGATCTAAATATAAACCCAAGGTCAAGTTCAAAGCTTTTTGTGACGTAATTCACACACGTTTTGATTTCTCTGTAGATGCAATGTTTACTGAACGACAAACCGGGAGGATTCTAATTCTGTGGATTTTGGAGGGATAGAGATCATCAAGAAAGTGGTTATTCATCTTATTTCAAGAAAATGGTATGCCTTGTGATAAGTCAGGGTACCGTTGGTTTGAAATTTGCCTTTTGGCCACGATCATCACTCGTCTTGTTCAACTTCTTGGAAGTTGAAGACTGTTTGAAAATGGACGACCCCCGATAAACAGGACTAAGGTCAAGAATTTAGGAAGTTGTAGTTACAGGGAATAAGAGATCAAAGAATATCATGGTATGTGCTCATGATCGTGTTTTTGCTACGTTTTTCTTCGTTTCAAGTTAATTTTGTTCTTTGTTCAAATGGACCCTTCGGGCTTCCGATCCCAACCCACACTCGCTCATGTGCACACAAAAACACACCGGCCATGGTTTATAGCTAGTTGTAAAGTTGAGTTGCATTCTTTGTTGTTTGAGCTGAATTCTCTTTGATTTCTCTCTGACAATATTTGATTAGCGAAATGTAGGCTAACGTGTTTTTTGCCCATGACAAGTGAAGATTTTGCGTCAGACAATCTGCCATGTTTACAAGAATGGCACTTTTCTTACCGGCTGACCTTTTGAGCTTGTCGAGTTACGATTTGCGCATTCAAATATCTTCAAAAAGTGCCATCTCGTCGAATTTTTGTTTAAGATTAAGTTTTAGATGGACTTGTGTTTTGTTTTTGTATTCCTTTGTCGATTTTAAGCATGTAACAAGCCTTGAAGCTGTGAACGGCGGCCATTTTTCACCCATGAAACGTACTTTAGCACGGCAGGTGGTAGACTTGGAAATCTAAAGAATTTTCTAAAGATTTAGATTTAGAATGCGTTGGTGAATACGTACTTTAGAATTAGACTCCCAATTTAGCAAATTCTTTAGATTTAGTCTAATTCTAAAATTTAGAATGCGTTGGTGAATACGGGCCCTGAGCTCTGCTGTTTGACTAATCTGAGTTTTCTCTGATGAAATTCGCTCTTTGATATGTTCATGTTGCTCATTTACATCAGACCGCACTACCATTCAAAAACAATGGAAAGTTCGACACAAGTTGTGACGCTTTGTTCACCGTCCGATCTAATTAAACGATATACTTAAAATGCATTATGATAGCTATCAATAAAAAATTTATTGTCATTCCTGGTGAAAAATTTAAGACAAAAAAGTATTTTTAAAAGGTTTATAGGCAATGTTTTGCTACAACCCTAACCTGAACAGCCATTGATTACAGTGACATACTTTCCGTTGTTTTCGAGTGGTAGTGCGCCCTGATGTAGATAAGCGACATCAACATATCAAAGAGCGAATTTCATCAGAGAAAACTCGGATAACTGTTTGACATAGAATACTTGACTCTTCTTCTTCTTCCGTTAACCCTTTCCCAAACGGCAAAATTTTCAACTTTTGCAATTTGAAAGGAGTTACAGAAGACAAAATTCATGTTGATACAGATATAATTGGTGTAGAATACAGCAAGGAAAATATTGAGACAAAAGGAGAAACTGCTGGTTATCAGCAGTTTCTTCTTTTGTTTCAATGTTTTCCCAAATAATTTTGCTTAAGGACGTTTAAACCAGGTCTTGTTTGGGAAAGGGTTATGTGCTGGACCCAAACATAGGTATAGTCGCACTGTGGTGAACTATGTACATGTGTGAAGGAAGGATTTTGTACAGTCTAAAAACAGGATAAAAACATCTGTCCCGGCCTAATGCACCAGGTTGGCACCAACGCAGCTCTTAAAGGCATCAAGCAATGGTGCTGTAGCTACTAAGGCATGCAGGGAGTTTTGTATGGTGAATGGAAGAAAGACCTCTTGTATGCCGCTACCAAAACAGTATGGTACCAGGAATCGGATCTCATGGCCTCTTGTCACTGTGCTGGCGGGGATGAAATACGCCTCGGCTGGAATGTCTACAAGGTTGTTGACGATCCGGTACATCAGGACTGTCTTGCTTCTTTCGCGTCGGTGTTGAAGGTCTTCCCATCCCAGGTTCTGTATCATGGCTGAGACACTGCTAGTTCGGCGGTAGTCATTCTGGCAGAACCTTGCTGCACGTCTCTGTACTGCTTCTACTGTCCTTATTTGGTCAGGGTCCAACATTAACTTTTTTGATAACCAGACAGTCGGGCTTGTTGCTGCCAGGTGCTGCTAGCCCTGGCCAAATATGCACTTGTCCTGACCAAATATTTAGATAGTAATGGAAAGGAGTAAACAACAATAATCCTTTCAGAAGGGGCATATTTTCTTGTAGTGTCATATATCCCATGCTTTCATTATGGTTATAGTGACTGAGATTTGAAATGAGGCTGACCAGTTGGTCCTGCATCTTGGGGATCTAACTAGCCCTGACCAAGCAGCAGGCAGTTAATGTCTGTCGGGCATAAGTTGATGTTGAACCCTGTTTGGTCCTTGGTTGCAGGGTCCCAGACTGTGGCTGCGTACTCTACAGGGGACGTACAAGTGTCCTGTAGCAGGTTTCCTTTATGTCCTTTGGGCTCCTTTGGAGGAAGGATATGGTCTGATTGGCCCTCTTTGTCACCATGTCTACGTGGCTATTCCAGGATAGGGTCTTGTCGATGGTGACACCAAGGTACTTTTGTCGTTTCCTTGAGTACTTGACCATGAATGCTGTATGCTGTCTGGATGATCTACGTCTTGTGGTTAATTCTTATGTGTTCATACTTGTCCGGATTGAAGACATCTGTCATAGGGCTGTAACGATACACCCAGAGGCGAATACGAATACACATCACGATACATGATCACGAATATGAATATTTATTCATGAATACATCATGTTTTTCTAATGACCAAGAATTAGTATTTCATACTACTTTTTACCAAACAATGAGACGCAATAACAATCGAATACTATTCTGATGCCTGTCTGTCATCTTTCTTTTAATGAATTACAAAGCATAAGTACAAAGTATCGATTTAAGAACGCAATTGTGACAATGTTACACTTTTTAAGACACATGGATTGAAAAATGCCAGATTAATGTAGACGACCGAGTGCCTCCCCCGCAAAACACACATTGCATGTCCTTTACAATTTAAGAGGATCATATCTGCTGATAATATGCTATCCATCGACGCAAAATTAAAATCCTGTTTTGTTTAGAAAATAATACTCACACTTAAAATTGTATCTCTCGCTTGTCAAAGTATGATAGAATAAAGACTGTTCAAAGTACCGGTAATTCCAACAATTTCTGAAGAGAAATTAACCACGAAAACATAACGCTGCTGGTAAGAGTCAAAATGACTGTGTAATTCGTATTGCTGATCACAAAACGCCGTAACTAAACGTTACCAAGATTTGGATACATCGTTTTAGTTTTTAAGTTAGACGACGAGTTCTCGGAGATCAAAGGGGAATGCCGCAAACGCAATCGTCATAATGACGTAGTATATGTCTTTATTCTTTACTCACATGCGTTAGCTCGGGGAATATGTGAAAAGGAAAAATAAATGTGGATGTAGTTAATTGGAATGAAAATCGTACACGGTAGGATTTCCACCCGCTTACGACTTGCGAGGATCAAAGAGTTTGAACTCGGTGAGGAAATGTGGTTAGTCGGACAATTTTGAATTAACCATTGATTTCATATTCGTACATAATCAAAAACTGCAAATCTGATTCAAACGTTAGGGGGGTTTTACAGTACAGTCGCAGGGTGTCCGCATTACATACTTATGTTAATTTATGCAACACACAAATGGCGCTGATTGGACATTGGTTGCTTTAAAGAATGACAGGTGATCGGGGTGGAACATGTTCAGCTTTCCTAGCTCTTCTTTCAATTTCACTCGACCGATAAGATGTCAATCAAGCAGGAATTATTCTACCGTTTATATGACAAAGTTCATTCGGAAAATCGTAAAAAACAATTTGATGAAGGCTGTAAATACGATGTCTATGATTTCTAGCGCAGAAATTAATAGAATTGATAATTTTCCGTAGGAAAAAATTGCCATGCGTACAGTTTGGACTACTAATTTGACCGGGATTGAAGATAAAACGTCATGTTTTGTTTACATTGAGATGAGAGATCTCGTTGGTTAAGAAAACTGCAAATGAAATAGAACTTTTGGGCAATGTTTATTTGCATTTGACATTCTGAAACATGTTCGTATTTTGTATTCGCCAATATTCGGTTCTCAGACTGCCGAATACGATACGTATTCGCGAGAATTAAAATATTCGGTTCACCGAATATTCGAGTGCATCGTTACAGCCCTATTCTGTCAGTCCCTCTCCCATTCCTGAAGGTGATCAAGGTCCTCCTGTAGCAGACAGTCGTCAGCAAAGAGCCATGCTGTGGATGTAACTCAGGATGGGTCTTGCTACCAATTTTTGTTTGGGGCCAGGGGCCAGTGAAATTGGGGAAAAAAGCGATGTTTTTACCTAAATTTGGAAAAACTAGAACAAGTTTGTATTCATACTGTCACTAAGTTTCAGCTGCAAATTAGACTGTAGTGATGTAAAATGCATTTTGTACATACTCTTGTTTAAGAATCTACTCAAAAACTGTCTTCAAAATGTTTGTAAATGAAGATGAGGTCTTAACATGTGGCATTCTGGGTCCTCATTGGGAATTTTCACCTGAGAATTGGGAAAAAAGATACTTTATGCCACTGGGAATGGGGCCCAATAACGGCCCCAAACATTAGCAAAAGAGACCCCTGGCAGGTCAGGGGTCTTGCTACCAATTTTTGTTTGGGGCCAGGGGCCAGTGAAATTGGGAAAAATAGCGACCTTTTTACATTAATTGGGAAAAACTAAAACAAGTTTGTATTCATACTGTCACTCAGTTTCAGCTGCAAATGAGACTGTAGTGCTAAAAAATGCATTTGTACATACTCTTGTTTAAGAATCTACTATAAAACTGTCTGCAAAATGTTTGTAAATGAAGATGAGGTCTAAACATGGGGCATTCTGGGTCTTCATTGGGAATTTTCACCAGAGAATTGGGAAAAAAAGATACTTTTTGCCATTGGGAATGGGGCCGAATAACGGCCCCAAATTTTGGCAAACAAGACCTCTGCAGGTCATTGATGTATATCAGGAATAGGGGAGGACCCTACACCGTTCCTTGAAGCACGCCAGATGTGACAGGGGATAACGATGATGTTTCTCCGTCTAGGACTACTTTTTGGTATCTTTCAGCAAGGAAGCTCTGGATCCATGCAAGCATATTGTCTGATTATTCACTGTGAAATTTAATTGTTAATTCTTAAATACAACATTTTATTCAATTATAATGCAGGCCACCGGCCTATAATAACATTTGTACAAACATTTATATAAGAGGGAGGTGTTAGTTTTTGGAATTTTCTGAAATTGTTTAGGTGTTAAACATGTCCTCTTTCCTTACTGGCCAGTTTCCTATCAAATATCACCTGCCAGTAATACCCGAAAGGGGAGTTAGGCAGTATATATAGATAGAATATCCATTCAGAAATGCAGTTTTAAAAGGGTCCGTTTTAAAAGCATTTAAGGAGCTGGACTGCGAGGGCACTGAGAGGCAACTCTCTTTCACCTTTATATTGAGAGTCAACTTGATTAATGTTACTAGACCCAAGGAGGTTGAAGAGATGGAGTTCGTGCTTTGCCACATCAAAGGTTCCATGTCCGGCAGCCGCGACACCTTTTAATTAGTCAAGTACCATCATAGATTACCACCTAATTATGTACCCAGTATGTGGACTCCGTTGTTGACTGATAGCGCGTTTCTTATCATACAGGTAGGGAGGACAGTGCTTTTTCTTTAAAAAAAAAATTGAACAAGCTATCAATCTGTCTCATAATCTCACCAGTAGATGCAGACAATCATAAGAAACAAGTAGCAGTTTGAATTTTGAAAATCCGTCCATAATTGATTAAGTTATTGAATTTAAAAAAAATCGGATCATCAATTAGGGCACTCTCAACCTGCCGCCCTAAGACAGTGACACTAAATATTTTGTCATTGAAAATCTTTACACGGGAATGATTTTTTTCGGCACTGGAATGTATTTTTGTGCATGACAAGATTACATCGTCTTGACAACTAGTACTCAAGTATCCATGTTTAAGGATAATGTCCGAATACTTCGAAATGAAACTGTAGGAATCCTGTTCCCGAATATCCGGCTGTATATGGCTATCACACACGTTACAATTTTCTGAATGTGGAATCCATGAAGCAGTGTTCTCCCCAGCCTAATAAGCTGTATCGGCCCCACTACAGCTTCATGTAAATTAGTGTAATGCCACTACAGCTTGAAAAGTACCCCTGCAGCTAAATTCCTTCAAAAAGGTCATTAAACAGGGGGTTTTCTTAGCATTTCATGTCAAAAAGTGATAAGTTCTCTATTCTTGTAATATAAAATGTAATAATTCTGTATAAAAACATAATGGGAAAAGAAGAAATTGCTCAAATTGAGCAATTTCTTCTTTTCCAATTATGATTTTATTCACAAATATTTGCATGAACACTATGCATTTCAAGGTTTACCAATACTTATAATTTGCCACTACAGCTTCAAATTATTCTAGGGAGAACCCTGTGAAGTATCTTGGAATGAATTGTGTTTAACTTTTTTGTGAGACTGTATTTCTTTGTAGTATTTCTGCAATAACCTTCTGCATTTGTCGCATAGTCTTGGAGAGTGAACAAATGTTTTGTCCGAATTCACATCAATTCCAAGTAGCCTACCTTTTCAATTTTCATACTTAAATGCAAGCTTGTTGTGGCTATACTTTGAAGGATGTCCAGCGCAAAGTCTGCAGAGGCAGTTTAACACCTCTGAGTGGATCTCCATACTGACTATTAATTCATAACGATCCAGTTCCTGTAACAATTGTAAATTGAATAAACCATGAAAATAATTTCACATAATTTATGAGTTATTTGGTTTTTTTTAGGTAGCTATACAGGTATCGCGCTATCACCCTTTCAATAAAAGGACCCGATTTTGACATCTACAGTACAAATAGATCTAGCTTAGAAAATATTCAGATGGATAGTATTCACATGCATTGGCATTAGAAATTCGGAAATTTACTCAAGAAATTATATTGTTAAACAATTCCCACGGAGACAATTTTTCATTCTCCAATTAAAAGCTGCTGCAGATGACAAAATGGGTGGAAGCAAAAATGGAATTATGTGCGTTGTTTAAGAGAAAACATTGATGGAAAGGGAGAAATTACTTATCATTAGTAACAATTTCTTCTTTTCGCTCAATATTTTGCCATAGTATTTCTACCAAAGAGGTAAATCCATGTCTTATTTGGGACATTTCTTGTCGATACTCGGTCTAGAATATAGGGCCTACACGTTCTGTTTAACCCTTCCCCAAACAAGTCATAGTTTTGACATCCCTATTCGAATAGGCTTTTGAAACATTTAGGAAAAAATGGAATTACTGAAAATCAACATTTATTCCTTTTGTCTCAATATGTTACGAGCTATTATCATACACAAAACATATCTCTTATAAACATTCATTCTGTCGTCTGCAGCAGTTTTCAAATTGGACGACACTTAAATATTGTCGCTTTGGGAAATAGCAAATCAATCAATGACTTTTCTAGTACATTGCTACAAGTAGACTTCGTTAAGTGTATACGAAAAAAAAAACCAAAAAAAAAACAAAGTTAGCTTTCCTTATTTTATATTCGTATATTAACTAGCGCTAATGTTGATATTAAGCAACAAACTAGAAAACGAAGATTACAGTAGTACTTATTTTTGAACCATCAAAACACACTTTCGGATATTTTTGGACATAATATGGATGGGTTTAATCAAAAGCGGACAAAATTTCCTTTTCAATGCGTTATTTTTTTAATTAAGGATGTTTAAGGCTGCGATGTGTAAATTAAAAATAAAACATTTTCATTTATTCAAATAAAATGATAACTTACTTATTTCAGCGATTGAGCGATTACTGGCATCAATATGGAAAATATTTTTCATTTATCACGTACAGTTATTTATCTACTTTCAATATTAATTCAGTGCGCATAAATTATTTCAAGTGTCTCTGTGCAATGACAAGTGCGCATACACCACTACAATTTCCTGTCATAACGCTGAAGTGGTGAATTTATCAACTTTTTGAGATAGCCGCGGTGCCAGACATGGGTTTCAAGGGGATCGTTAATTAGGTGATAATAACCCTTCGTATTTGGATGTTTTCCATAGAGTTGCACTGTCCACCCAGCATGTGACTAAATCTGCTAATTAATGTCACTAATGAAGCACGAACTCCATGTATAAAAACTCCTTGCTAGACCGTAAGAAGACAGACAGTAAGACGACAGACGTCCCTTGTTGGCTCACGCTACTAGAAGGAAACAATTAGGACTTTTGCACCTGAAGGACTAACCAAATAATTTTGACCGGTGTACATACACATCTAAAACATGCTTACCGTGGTGCAGTCAGCTGCATCAATATGCCGAATCCAGGCGAGATTCAAGCAGACGATAAGGAAAATTAATGTCATTTTTTAACCGGTTTCTCCCTTTACACAGTATTTAATCACCGTTATTCACAAGGCTTCGGTGAATAACAATTCTTTTGATATAATTTGCGCACTGTATGCCAGTATTACTGGCAGTAATTCCAACCTGCTTGCAATGAAAATCGAAAGAAAAAAAATGACAATTTTTTTCTCGACACCGAAACCGGAACTGACAATTCTCAATCTCTTGGTCCGGGAAATACGCAACTGTTGATTTGAAAATGTTCTGAATACGTCTAATTGCCTTCTCCCGGATCTCCCGGAAAATAGCTTACACTGGTCGAATTCCAAATTTTCACCTAGAAACGACAATCAGTATTTTATTGTTAAAAAGATTCTAGGATATGTTTTTAATGGAGCCCCTTTAATGGTTCCTGCTTTAACGAGAAAAAACAAGCCTATCATATAGAAGAAAATATCATCGATTGAAATGTTACAAAAAAATGTTACTTCAACTTCAACTTCAACTTCTAGCAGCCTTAAGATCAATGTTGATCACTGATGGCTGGCGCTGTCTGGAAACAGTTGTTAGTACTGGGAAAAAAGAGTAAAAGAGTGTTAGTTAGGGGGTAAAAGTATAGAGTGCAATGCTAAAAAAACTAAATACACGGGTTAAAAGCAGAGGGGTGAGTTACGGGTGGGGGTGGGGGAGTGAGTCCAAGTTACCTATGAATATGGGCAGGGTTGGACTTGACTGGATGGTGACTGGAAGGCTATTCCATAGACGGATTGTTCTGGAGAAGAAAGAGCCAGCATTGTAGTTTGTTTTGGACTGTGGGATGTTCATATGGAGGTTTCTAGTAGTAGTGAGGTGGTGAGTGTCAACGGCTGCTTGGTTTGATCTGATTTTGTATAACATTGTGAGTGACGCTATGTCCCTTCTGTGTTCCAGGGTTTGCCATTTTAAGGTGTTGATCATGTCAGAAACGCTGTGGGAGTAATCATAGTCATTGAGGACATAGCGTGCAGCTGACCTTTGTACCATTTCTAATTTGTGGATGAGGTATTTCTGCCAGGGGTACCAGACTGTAGCACAATACTCGACTTGGGGGCGGACGTAAGTTTTGTAGGCGGCTTCCTTGACCCGGGCATTATTTGTTTTTATGTTTCTTTTGACGAAACTGAGAGTCTGATTTGCTTTCGAGGTGATTGAGTTTATGTGGGGGGCCAATTGAGGTCCTTACTGATGTTAACTCCAAGATATTTGGCTTGGTCTGTGGATTTGAGTTCTATGTTATGAAGTTTGTATGGGAAGAGGAGCGGGCTACGCTTCCTGTGTATACGAAGGACCTCACACTTATCAGGATTGAACTCCATAGCCCAATCCTGTTCCCAAAGCTGAAGAGAGAGAAGGTCTTGTTGGAGTTTTTCTGCAGATGTTTGTGAGGTAATAGTGAGATACAGACAGATTAAGACTAAAACGAGTTTATTTGAAATTATTTGTTACAAGAAACAGACGCTTCTACTTCTACTTCTACTGTTTAACCCAACAATCGATTATAACTGGGTAAATGTGTGCTTATAGTCGGTAAAAAGAGCTGTTAAAGAAAAGATATATTACAGTATTAATTAAATTTCTAAAATAAGACAGTATGCTGCATTTATACACAAAAAAGGAGATCGGTCTATACTAGGTTGATTGCTGCTAGTCTGTCGGAAAATAAACATAGACTACGGCTAGACTTGACGATAAGTGGCAAAGTGTTCCAGTACTTGACTGTTCTAGGGAAGAAAGTGTTGGTAAAGTACGTACTGAGTTTTGGAGAAGGAATTGAGAAAATTAAGGTATCTAGTGGATATAAGATGACTACTATCTATTGCAACTGTACAAGCTATCATGTTGTAGAATAAAATGAGTGAGTTGCGTAATCTTCTTTCATGTAGTGATTTCCATTTTAGGGTGTTCAACATATGAGTGACGCTGTTGGTGAAGCTATAGTCATGGCATATCGTGCAGCTGACCTTTGGACCCTTTCAATATTGTAAGAAATGGTTTTCTGCCAGGGTTGCCAGTGATGGTGACAACTAAGTATTAGGCTGCCTTGAGTCCAGTATCGTGTAGTTTGTAAGGATAAATCAGTGGATGTCTCTTCCTCGTAATTCCCAGGATTTCACACTTATCGGTGTTAAATTCCATTGACCAAGCTCTCTCTCACTTTTGTAAGTTATAGAGGTCTTGTTGGAGGGATAAGTTGTCGTTATGTATGGATGGTAAGATAGATAATTGTATCATCAGCAAACATTCTAGTATTAGATTTGACAGAGTCTGGGAGGTCGTTTATGTATATGAGGAGACAGGGACCGAGAACAGATCGTTGAAAGACTGCATAAAGAACTAGGACTTCACAAGAGAGATGACCTTCTACAGCAACTCGTTGGGAACGATTGGTGAGAAATGATTTGACCCAGTTCACTATTTGGGGGTATATGCCGAGATAATGTAGCTTAAATACAAGGGAAAGGTGATCAACTTTGTCCAATGCTTTGGAGAAATGCATTACAAGCACATAGGTTTGGTAAACTGATTCCAAGTTGTTGAAAATTAAGTTGTTCAGAGGGGATGACACTGACTTAACCCTTTCCCAAACGACAAAATTTTAGGGTTATCCATTTCCAAAACTGACACAGATGACAAAATGGATGCTATTAAAGATAGAATTTGTGTAAAATATGACACAGAAAATATTGAGGCAAAAGGAGAAAATGCTGATTAGGCCTATCAATATTTTCCCAAACATATTCTCTTAGGGACTTGACGTCCCTAGGGTCTTGGGACCCAGGTCTTGTTTGGGAAAGGGTTAAGCTGTTTGTTGAGAATGTTGACTTTGTGTAAATAATGCATTCTGACTTAATGGGCATGGGGGTATATTAGCTTGTACCAATAGGGAGAATCACGTGATTGACAATGGTATTGAACACGAAAAAATGGCGGCGAAATGACCGCTTCGGCGTGAAAACTCAAACTTTTTCAATCTACGTAGTTTCTCAGACAAACCACCTATCCTAAAGTACCCGCTGTTCTCTAAGGTTTTCACAGACACCCAACTTTCCCCTATCCATTTGCTGTATTTAGAGAATACTTAAAGAATATTTCAGAAATTGCGAAAATTTTGGATGTGTGTTATTAAGCTCGTCGCATCATATTTGCAGCTTTATTTCTTACACAAAAAACCCCCCTCTGATCACATTTTATACTTTCAGACCCTTTTTGATCGATATTTCATTCTAGTCCATTTACACGGTCCGTCTGGTCTTTTTAGCTCACCTGAGCACGAAGTGCTCAAGGTGAGCTATTGTGGTCACTCAATGTCCGTCGTCCATCCGTCCGTCTGTCCGTCCGTCTGTCTGTCCGTCTGTCAACAATTTGGTGTTAACACTCTAGCATCCACAAAAGTTGGCCAATTTTAATCAAACTTGGTCAAAGCAAGTATGGTCATAAGTTCTTGGATGAGTTCGATTATGGGCCTGATCGGATCTGGAAGTCTGGAGTTATTTGCCCTTGAACGTAAAAAATAGCTTATTTTGACTTTGTTAACAATCTAGCATCTACAATTATTGATCAATCAAGACAAAACTTGGACATAATGTTGGAGACCATAAGCACTGTGTTGTAAGTTGTCCGTTAGGTTTGTGCAGTCATTCAAAGATGGCGACAACGATACAACAAGAGAGGTAGGTGTCGTAGTTTTTCATCGATAAATTTCTTAAATGGTCGTGTCTTGCCTTGAGACTGATATCATTATACAGGGGAAATGTATACCTATCAGCGGATCTATATATCAAAGCACCAGTGTTGTCCTATCGTACTCAGTCGTTGTGCAAAGACAGCCCAACACGGAAAACCTTTTTCGAAGCGAGAAAGTTGCCCTTTTAAGGATGATTACATGGTAATAAGCGAACTAGTGAACATACTATTGCTCTAACTTGGGTGTTTTTAACATGCTCTTTTCTATGGTAACCATTATTTTACACAAAAATGTCCAGAATGACCACAAACGCTGTGTTTAATAAATGGCCAAACAACGGTGTAGTCACAGTGAAAATATGCAGACACTACGGTGCAGTTTCTGTGTTTTATGTACGGTGTGGTTATATTTTCATAACAAATTGTGAACGGTGTAGACATAATGCAATTGTGAACGGTGTAGACTTGAATCAATACAGAACTTATCATTTCTGGAATGATAAAATTGTAATGTTTAATGATAACGTTTTTATGACTGGGAATCACGTTTTACAATTACTTCCGAAATTCGTCAGCAATTAATTTAATATGTGACTGACTTGTAAATGCAGCAAAGAAGGTGACAATATGTCTACAAAATATACTTTAATCAGAATAGAGAAAGAATCTAGTTTCTTCGCTATTTGTCAAAGCAATTCCGTAAGGGTCAAATAGTAGAAAATACCAAGAATCTGCTAGCGTCTGTTTTATTTTTTCTCTTATTTTCAGTTCCATGCTGTTCACTTGTTAAGTACTACTGTTAGTTCAAAGGAAGTTTCGAAAAGGTTGTGAAGCATTCGGAACAGGACCATTCCAGCCAGATATTAAAAGTGCGAAGAAAGGAGGTCACTGATCAGACAGGCCAAAAAGGTTTGAAAACTCTGAACTTTAGTGCAATTCCGGATATTAACATGAAGTCAGACTAGGACATCTTCCCCATTTTTGTAGCATAGAATACACAAGATAGACATCATCAACGTAGAAAATCAGGATTTTGGAATTAACAATCTTTCTATCAATGATATCCCCGATTTTGTATGCATGAGTCCTGGACATAGAACATTACGAAGTTCAACAACCCATAGAGTCGTTCAAAAAGCTCCGACCTTAATTCCTGATATTTTCAGACGATACCGACAGGGACTCTTCTCGTTCCATACGAGACATGGAAATAATGGCTGAAATGAACAGTTTGTTCCTAGATGTGATTAAGTCATTGAGAAGCGTTGATCAACTTGGTAATTGGTTATCTTTTCATAAGATGGTCAATGAAGGTCGGTTCCCGATGGAAAACATTGCATTTCATTTATTTATGGGTGTGTGTAAGTTATACTCTCTTGGAAGTACTTCAATGCGTTTTACTCCTAAAGTCAAACGGTTTTGGCGAATAGGATATTGTCTTTTTCATTGCAAATGAATACATTTAATGAGTGGGCCCAAAAAATCTTGGTCAGAAAATTGTCAGTCCTGAAGAAGAAGTTAATTACGTCTGCAAAATGCCAAAATAAATTTTGCAGTTCCGTTATTTTCAAGACTTGATTACTTTAAGTCAAAAAGACAAAAAAAGCCCAAATGTTTATGAAACAAATTTATGATTTATGTTTTGTTATTTATAATTCATGTTTTGTCGGTAGAATCCTTTATTTTGGGTAAAATCGGACTTTTCAATGAGGGGTCAATTTGAAAACAAGATACATGTCGATCAATAATTATCATACTCCATGAGTTGAAATCATTTCATTAATTACAAGAATTGATTGTAATAACCAATTAAAACAGTTACATAGATAAATTCAAAGCCAGAGCCGAAAATTCGAATCTACAAATCAAATGAACGGATGAACAAGAAACTGGCCATTACATCCACATCTTAGGGTAAGTCAGTATACATTGCTCTAAAATGACGTTTACAGCATGTCTTGTTTAATATTTTGTGATGGTATTCCTTGTGATTATCATGTCCGTCAAATGTTAATTCGATAACAAATAATGTATTTCGAAAATTAATTTAAACATACATTAAACTGTTTAGGCTCAGGTGAATGATGAAAAGATTAAAATGGCATATTTCCTTAACTTTTATTTTCGTTTACTATGAGGATGGCAGCGTTTTCATCAAGGGAGAGAACTGGGTTTTCTAAGACCAAAGTATTTGAGGGAGATAAATCAGAGCTGCATATGACCTATTAGGTGTTGGAGCTAGTTCGCCCTATACAGCATACCCAGTCTACACCGTTCACAATTTGTTATGAAAATAATAACTATACCGTTCATTAAACACAGAAACTGCACCGTTGTGTCTGCATATTTTCGCTGTGACTACACCGTTGTTTGGCCATTTAGTAAACACACCGTTTGTGGTCATTCTGGACATTTGTTTGTACAATAATGGTAACCATAGAAAAGAGCATGTTAAAAACATCCAAGTTAGAGCAATAGTTTGTTCCCTAGTTCGCTGATTACTATGTAATCATCCTTAAAAGGGCAACTTTCTCGCTTCAAAAAAAGTTTTCCGTGTTGGACTGTCTTTGCACTACGAGCAAAGGCGATTGGACAACACTGGTACTTAGCTATATAGCACCGTGAATAGGTATACATTTCTCCTGTACGATGATATCAGTATCAAGACAAGATACGGCCATTTAAGTAAATTATCGACGAAAAACTAAGACACCCATCTCTCACGATTTTCAACGGACGCCATCTTTGATTGACCACTCAAAACTTCCGTACAAACTACACAAATCTAACGGACAGCTTACATCACAGTGATAAGATCTCGGATGAGTTTGATTTTCAGTCTGATCTGACCACAAAGACAAGAGTAATGTGCCCTTGAATTCGACAAAATTGCCATTTTCGGCAGTTTTCGACCTTGTTTACACTTTAGAATCTAATATTATTGATCAAACAAGACAAAATTTGGATGCAATGTTGGGGACCATAAGATCTTGGATGAGTTTAATTTTCAGTCTGATCTGAACAGAAAGTCCAGAGTTACATGCCCTTGAATTTGACAATATTGCCATTTTTGGCCGGTTTCGACCTTGTTAACACTCTAGCGAATGTGATGTTAAACACGCGCACAGTTGCTCGAGTGCTAGGAAAGCCATACCCTGTCATACCCAAACCGGATTTTAAGCGGATTGTTCATAGTCGATATGCCATTTATTAATAAAACGGTTACCTTTTAGGATAGGTGGTTTGTCTGAGAAACTACGTAGATTGAACACATACCTTTCTAAAGTTTGAGTTTTCACGCCGTAGCGGTCATTTCGTCGCCATTTTTGCGTGTTCAATACGCACTTGTTTTCCATCGATGTTTCATTTTGAGAAATCCCCTACACTTACACGTTTGAGATATTCCATGCTTTCAACCGGTAACATGACGAACTCTTGTGGTCAAGAAATCGACGCATTTAGCCCGAATGAAAACATAGAAAACAGACAGTGTTGAGATAAACAACGAACTATGTTAATAAAATAGACGGAACAGCCACGCTATAGCCCGAACTATCGCCAACCGAAGTCGGCCAAAATGTAGTCGCGGAACTGTTCGTTACTCCTTGTCCTTGTACAATTTACACCTCCAGTGATAAAGCTCCAATAACATACGAGAAACAAGTTTGAAGTAAGCTCTAGAGTTAACCCTTTCCTAAACAGAAAAATTCTGAAGGTCTGATTGGAAAGCAGCTTTAGACGATAAGATAATTATATGTATTAGAAAATATAACATGTGCACAGAAAATATTTAGGCAAAAGGAGAAAATGCTGATTTTCAGCATTTTCTTCTTTTGGTTCAATATTTTCAAAGATTATTAGGAATACATTAGGGACGTCAAAACCACGTCTTGTTTGGGAAAAGGCTAAGCAATCAATGTATCACCGATTAAGTAACATCATGGTTGAACCCGTTTTATGCAACTTAACCTTGGTAAATGAAACCATGCCTTTGAACTGTAAAATAAAGACTATTTTTCCTGCACATTCAACAATTGATTCAAAGTTAATCTGAAAACATGGTGGTCCCATATGATATAGGCCTACATACATTTTCCGGATCCCGGCCAACTTATTTTCTAAGTCTGAGTTGTATATTTAGCACTCAGATTGATTAAGGTTAAAAAGATACAATTCTGACACGGACACAGTAAAGACGAGAATATACAAGTCGCCATCATTTTATTCTGCTCTTATCATAAAAATTATCATTTCTTGTTTATTCGTGTATAAAATTAATCTTTCAAAAATCAGTTAGATTTAAAATCTTTTAAAATAAGATCTGCTCCTTTTTCACCAATCATAATGGCTGCTGCATTCGTATTTCCGGACACAACTGTTGGCATAATGGACGCGTCAACCACCCGGAGTCCCTGGATGTCTCGAACTCGTAACTCCGGATCCACAACGGATGTAGGATCGGATCTGGCTCCCATCTTACATGTAGTGGTGTAATGAATACCGGTCACCACGTTACGGATAAAACACGCCCAGTAGGCGTCACTCTCAAACTCGTGTGTTTCCGGACCTGACTGACCACTCCCATCACCCGGACCTGACTGATCACGGTCACATAGACTGATTCTGTTAACGCCAATACTTAGATTTAAACGTTTCATAGAATCAGTCTGTATTATCTTCTTTATAAACCGAATACCCTTCGTGATTTTCCGTATATCCTCGTCGTTCTTGAAATAGTTTCCCTCTAACACAGGTCGGTCGAAGGGATCACGACTTCGTAATGTTAGACTGCCCTGAGATTTAGGGTGAAGTAGAAACATAATGAACGTCACGCCGGGACCCTGGCTGATTGTGTTTAGTTGTGGCAGTTTAGTCTCCGTTGTAGGAAGTTTGATCGGGGCGATTCCGATTTGAAAGTCCGGTACGCCATCTTTAGATCCGTCCTCCCTGATAAAAGCCACGCCCACTCCGGCTGGTGATGCGAGTAATCCGGTACCAGATATCGCGTATTGTAACATGTCTATGAATGTGGGCGGAGTTAGCGAGTACCGAGAATCGTTCGTATTGGCCCATACATTCACGAAGGCGTGATAGTTTAATTGTTTACCAACCGGCAGATCCGCCTTCACGTCAATACCCATCTTCTGTAGGTGATCTTTAGGCCCTATACCGGACAGTAATAGTAATTTTGGTGATTCGATAGAGCCAGCTGATAAAATAACCTCCTTGTTAACATAGACCGTATGCTTTCTGTTGTCTTTTATAACCTCAACACCCACGGCAGTTTTACCTTTCAAGACAAGCCTCGTGACGAGATTGTTCACCGACACGTGCAGATTTGGTCGTGTCATGGCGGGTCGGAGTAGGTTTTTGACGGGACTAGTCCGGACACCATTCTTACTGGCTCTATAATGAGAACTAAACCCGATATCACGTGCACCATTATGATCAATATGATCATACCCGAGCTCCTCTCCAGCATTAATGAACGAGTCAAACAGATCATCACTGAATCCTGCACTGTCAGAAACGCCCAGAAAACCACCAGTTGAATGATCCTCGGACGTCTTCAGCGAGTCCACTTGAATGTCTTCAGATTTCCTGAAGTATGGTAACACGTCTGTATAGCTCCACCCATCACAGCCTGACTCCGCCCAGGAATCATAATCACGCCTACTCCCGCGGGCGTATTGTAGATAGTTGACAATGGACCCGCCCCCTAGCACTCTCCCCACCGCCCAGATCTCCTCGTCCCCGTCCGCGCGATGCTCGTGGGCACGTGCTGGTCGTTCTATCTGATAGTTCCATCCAGCACATACTGCACTCCGAACGCGAATCCCGGGATATGGTACGCGAGGCTCGCTGTATCCTGGCCTCCAGCCTCGAGTAATAACACGGTAATGTTGGGGTTCTCTGACAGTCTAGCGGCGACCACAGCGCCCGCCGTCCCTCCACCCACCACGATATAGTCATACGTAGAGTTCAACACTGTAACAGTCCGATCGTGAACTAGGTCTATCAACTCTAGTAATGGAGACCGCTTTAACATATAAAATCCGACAATAGATAACAACAAAACAATCACTGCTTTTAAAGCCATAGGTCGGTTTAAAGTTTTATGGTAAAAAATGCAGAATCACAGTTTTCCGGGGAACCTTATTGTAAATTCAAGGTTTTTTGGATTGATGCACACAAAACATGAACGTGATATTCGCATATAATAAGGATCATATTCTCATTCAATCTACACGTTTTTTGACATTTACCTACTTGTACAAAACATTTTTTGTACAATGACGATAGTAAACGGTCGAGCGGGCGCTTTAACCATTTACCTGTCGACAATATCGAAAAGATCGAACTAAAAGAACTCTTTTTCCCGTTCATGCCTACTTTTGTATAAATCGTCAGTGTTTTTGCCAAACATAGTAACAGCAGCTTTAAGGGGGAATGCTCCAGCTTTTCGGAACACTCGGTTATTACTGTAGACAATTTAATGTTTCGTACCAATATGTTTCGCTACCATATTTTCAATAATATAACACATCATTACAATTTACCATTTTGGCGGTAAAAGTGTATTTATTATGTGAAACTGATTTCCTCGAGATGGAAATCGATTATTTAGAGCAAGACAGTCGTAAGTGTGTATGAAGTTACCACTGTTTTGCGTCATTTTATTCATTTGTAGCTGATAAAAATTGCTGTAATTCACAAATAAGTGCGCTGACCTATACATTTTCTTTTTGAATTATCACCAGGAAATGTTGTTTAATACAACGAGGGAGTTTTATCAAATTCTATTATGTAGAACTTGAAATATTTCCAAAAATATGCAAATTTTGGCATAAAACACCCCAGCTTCGTTGATCTAACCGAACACATGAGCATGCTGTTTTATACATTTACGCGTTTATAATAGCACATAATTATCTTGGGTTTTCTGTTCTTATTAAATGTAAGACGTTACTTTAAATCCGTTTTCGGGACTAAACGATGAATATACAGCATTTTATTAGCATTTTAGTGACCTTGGACAGGTGCAAGAAATTGTGCATTTGTTCGATGTAGGGGTATGTGATACAATTGCCTATAAAATTCAAACAAGATCGCTGACCATCCATTTTTATTTTATTTTTCAATTGGTAATAACATGTAATTTCAACATACAAAATATAAATAAATTCTATTATTGGGAAAAAATTAGGAAACTGGAGCATTCCCCCTTAACTGCAATTACGAGGTTTTGCAATAACACCGATGATATATTAAAAATCGAGAGAAAATATAATGTGGTGGTAGTCAACATAGTCTTATGTTATATGTTAGGGAGAGGGATAATGAATAATTCATGAGACTTGACCACTACTCTAACCCTTTCCCAAACGACAAAATTTTGGACTGGTCTAATTTGAAAGCTGCTGCAGACGACAAAAGTAATGTTGATAAATATAGTACTTGTGTAAAATAATGCACAGAAAATATTGAGACAAAAGGACAAACTGCTGGTTATCAGCAATGTCTTCTTTTGTCTCGATGTTTTCCCAAGCATTTTCTATTAGGGACGTCAAAACCAGGTCTTGTTTGGGAAAGGGCTAAACTACCCTGGCCATTACACCCCCACCTAGTCTCACCTTAAATAGGGGGCGTTTTAAATGATGATATAAATAACATCTCCCTTTCCAACAGCCTTATGTTAGATCTAGTAAGAAGAAAATCTAGATAATGTCAAGGAAAGGGTTATTGTATGTCAAATGTAGTGCTACACTGAGTATTTTATGTGGCCATGTACTCTCCGAAGCCGAGGTCTATAGACCAGGCCACGGTTTCTCGAAGAAAAAAAAACCTTAAGTACGTTCTCAGACTCAAATCTGAGCACCGTGCTCAAATCGTACGAAATTCACGTGAACTTCAATAGAATACCCTTCAACGTTGGAAAGTATCCCTTTGAAGTTGAGCATGTTCTCATGGAAATATAGCCTACTTAAGTTTTTTCGAGAAACCGGGGCCAGTTTCATAATACCAGGTCCCTAATGAATAATTAATGAGGCAAAAGGAAGCAAAAGTAGTCCAACTGATATGCCTCCAATAGTAAAAACACATGATTTAACACGCTGTTATCTCAAGACCGGGTCATGTGACAAAGCCAATTAACGTTTGTAATTTTAGCACCCTATATTGTTAGTACTTGGGAGGACTCTGAGTACCTGCAACATTCATTTCCATGAAATATTTATCGTTAAAGTTAAGCTGGTATCTTCATATTTCTGCTCATATGTTAACCTATAAAATTAACAACAAAAGCCCAAACCCTGACCCAATCAAGACCTGCTTTGATATCTCTAGCAGACAAAGACCAAACCGTTCATCCAAATATAAAAAAAACACGGTTTAGTCTTCCAAACGCGGATGTGAAAAACAATACAGTGGGAATACACAAGGTAAGAAAACATCAACATATAGCCTTTTAATTGCTGCTATATAAAAAATGTTTGTGCAGAGCTGATGCAAAATCGTTTATCTTGGGGATGCTGCAGTTTCAGAACAAAAGATTTGAGTAAACTATAGATACAGGCGATTTTGAATCGTAAATCACTATTTTATCGCCTACTTCCCGTTTTGTTTTATATTTGTAGAAATTATTTAACTGGTTTCGAGCAAATATCTCTTCAAAATAAGTTTTCGACATCTATGGAATAAATCTATACCATTCATCAAACTGGAAAAAAAAAATTGGGTGTCTAAAGCCATGTTTAAAAATTAGCCTTGTTTGCTACAAGGTACAACTTACCACGGTTGTTGATACCACACAACACGGATGATCCACATAATTTGGGTAAAACGAACTCGCATGCGAACATCGGGTTTTATAGCGCAAAACACTTAAAATGACCTTTTCTAATTAAGATAAAATGAAAAATGCTTGATTTTTATAAAGTAAACGTGCTATAACCCTGTTAGATTTTATAGTCGGTTATTTACTTTATAATATATACTGACAGGCAAAAGAAAGTATACACTTTTTGTCTTTCAATATCTCTCTTAATTTCCACCATATCGGCTCAAAATTTTGTACTTTTTATTTCTACTCAGAAACCAATAATACAGTTTTGATAAATTTCACATGAAATTATTTTGACTACCAATACTCCTGCTACATGCCGCTTTAGCAAACTTTGCACGTGCGACTTAGCGATGCACCAAACATTGCCGATAATCCGTATTTAGTGTCTTCATTCTTTATCACAACAAATCACAACCTTAAATTTTCTCTAACGTTATATCACAATTCTCAGTGGCTGGTAGAAATCGATTAGTATGCCACTTTTTGGCATTAAGACCAATTTTTCTATGACGCAGCATAATAATGAAAGAACAGTGACTCTATATTCACTTAGTCAGGTGGCTAGGAACATTCTACGCAAATTTTATTAAAATCCGTCAATAAATTTAGAAGGGGTTATGGCATATAACCTGTTTGTATCAAGTCCCATTTTGCCATGACGCACCGTAATATGGAAAAGCGCTAACAAAGTACGCATAATCCTAGGTGACTATGCACTTTCTGTGAGAATTCTATCAAATCCGTTCATAAATGTAGGGGATGTTTCAACGTGTAGTCTTGCATTAATAACGCGGTTAAGTCCCCTTTTTCGATGACGCTGCATCCTATGAAAAGACCTTCGCACCGAAAGGAAAGACAGATAGACGGATAGGTGGAGATGATTACACCAATTGACGAACACCTTCGGTGGCGTTTAAAATCGTACAAAATTTATTTATCAGTTTCTCCGAAAACGTGAAAGAACTAGGGTGTATACTTATTTTTGCCTCTCAGTATATGATTGAATTCGGGGTGGTCTGGGATGGCAACCTTTAACGTCACATGTCACTTTGTACTTAAATCATTTTAACGCTAATGATACCAAACTGCGCCAATGTCCTATCCTTCGAAAGTTGTAGATAGGCCTATATGGGCGACTGGAGATAATGAAAACGGACTTTTAAGCTTTATAAACCAGTGGCATGGGAAAATATTGAGGCAAAAGAAGAAAATGCAACTACGAGAAGGTTTTCAAGGGGTTCGTTCGAACACCCCTCTGGAACGAAATGATTTTCGTGGGAAATTTAAAGATATTTTGAGTAAAATGAGGCAGACATTTGAACCCCCTCTTTAGAAATCCTGGATTCGCCTCTGTAAACACCTACACATTTTTATATACAATAGTACCGACCGAAAATAAAGTCACGTGGGCTAATGTTATCTACTTGACAACCAATCAACTCTTTTCGTATTTGTAACGGTGCAAATCAGACGAATTGATTGGTTTTGCAGCAGTAAACATCAGCCTACGTCACTGTCATTTTCGGCTGGGACTTTTGTAGGTATTTATTTGTTTACAAGTATGTTTGTGTCGTAAACAAATCTTTAGTCGTGTCAGGAAGGAGCCGCCGCTTCCTGGGTACAAGTTCTATGGAAATTAAAAATGTCTTGTTCAGAGACAAACACGCTTGTGCCAGCCTGGTTCGCCCCCACCCCACCGCCCCGACACCTAAGCCGAATCATCAGTCAGATTATACCAGGTTGCTATTAGTTTTTGTTATTTTTACGTGCAGGATCAACAGTCAATGTAAGTCCTTATTTTCACAACCAAAGTCTTCCAGAGGTATGGTAACTAGTTCTTGAATCTACGCAATCTATGTTCATTTCTATCCATAATTTGTTTTACATGCTGTCGTAGATGGCCTTTCATAAAGACTTTCACTTCAACCCACACTTAAGAGTGAGAGAGACAATCATGATAAATATTCTTGGTAATATCTTCATGAAAGAAATGCACCCATATACCGTATGTTTACATGTAAAAATTGACAGACATGCGTATTACCGTCGAAAGTACTCATCCACATTCCTTTTAGTTTTAGTAAACCAAAAATAAGCCATAATTGGTCTTAAACCAAACATCTATTGACTCTAAACGATAAAAAATTGGTTTTAACAAGGGTGCAGCCAATTTTCCTTAAAAGAAGACCGGAATTTGGTTTTTATTATCCATGTCGGTTGTATCGATGGTCCGGGTTTGTTTTACCTGCTGGAGAATTTGCACCGTGGTATTTTGCACCATAGCAATTGACAGTACCCAATTTCAAATAGTTCTTGTTCTTTTTCTATACTTTTTATGGGTTTTTGTAAAGAAAACACTTGAAGCGATCCCCGATCCTCCGTTAAACAACAATTTGACAATAATTATGTGCTTTAATAATGGTTTACAGACATTCTTACCAGGATTTTTCTCTTTTCGTGCATCAAAGTCAGAATCAGTAGCATATATTTCTCTTACTAACAGATTTTATGAGACAGGATTTTAGGTAAACATTGGCAAAGTTATGTACGTTTTCATTGTGTGTCACACAAAAATCAACTCGGCCGATATTGTAATTAAAGATAATAAACACTCACTCTTTTTTCCCGCCGTTCAAAATGAAATTGTTTTACATCCACGTTTGGAAGACCAATCCGTGTTTTTGTATTTGGATGAACGGTGTGAAGACATTGATGCAAAAGAAGAAAAAAACTGATAACCAGCATCCTGGGAAACCCAGCGGTCATAGCTATGCTACATGTTCTTTTGTCTCAATATTTCCTGAGCTACATTGTACATAAATCGGGTCTATACTTCAACTTGTTTTGTGCAAAAGCTTAAATTTTGAGTAGCCTAAGTTATTTTCGTTTGAGAAAGGATTTAGTTTAGACATAAGGACTATGATGTTTAAATATGTGGATAAATGAATTAATATTCAGTCAAATTATATTAACCATGTCAAGGGCGGATCCAGGAATTTTTTTCCAGGGGGGATCCAAGCCCAAGATTTTTTTCCAGGGGGGAGGGTCCAAGCTCAAATTATGGATTAAGATGTAATAAATATGACATTTTTTCACCTCATCAAATACCATCATTCATTTCTCAAATACCAATTGTCTCGGTGTTTGCAAATTATGGACACTGCAAAGTACACGGTTTGATATATCCAATGCATTAATCGCATGTGCGATTTAATGTAATTTGAAAATACGCAAATATGCTGTTCAATTACAAAGCGTTTTCAGAGAATGACCAACATACTGTAGCATTCGTAATTTCACATGCTTCTTTTCAAATATATATATACGTATGTTTATTTGAGTCTCATTCATGTTTTCAAAATGACATTATAATTATACAATTTAAAATATAAAACCGGATTTAAAACATGACCGTTCAGAATGAACTATAAGAGACTAAACGTTGCATTTTCTTTACTTTTGCAGACATGATTGATGTGTTATCAGTTTTGCCGAGTAGGCCTATATTTGATTGTTGTCATAAATTCGTGGTGGAACGTTCCACCGCCGAATGTTTTCGACGTCGCCCGAAAATGTTCGGAGGCGTGAAGAATGTTTTAACGACGTCGCATGAATAATTCCGACGTCACGTAAATCTCATTAGGTGTGGTATACCTTAAATATCCTTTTTACAAGACATGTTGTGATGCACCCACCATCAATAATTTGATAATCATCAGAGGAAAATGTTGATAATCAGAATGTTTTCCATTTTTAAAATAATATCAATCTTTTCCATGTCACATTGTAATAGGGCCTACGCCTACTAGATTGAAAATCTTATCTTCATCAGCATGGTCTACTTTTGTCTCGAAGTTTTCTTTGAGATTTTATAAAAATGCCCCAAACCACTTTTAGCCTCTAATTAGATCTATTTCACTGTGTGAAACAAAACCACAACCTCCAACTAAGAAATAGCCTAGGCCTACCTAGTTTTAGCCTGGTCTAAACCCAAACAAGACGTAGATGACAGTTTCGAGAAAATTAATTTCTACTCTTAATTGTTGCCATTCTCTGTACAAAACAATTGTGGGGATGAAGATGGCAAGCAATTTCATCATTAACAAGATGCGCCTTTATATTTAGAGGGAACAAAGTACGTCACCATGTCGCTTAAATCTCCTGTAGTCGTTATCACTGGTGGTGAACTCGGCCAAAGCGAGGGACGTTTTTTCGCGATCATTGTATTCCGTCGGTGTTGTTATAAAATATCGTAAAGTTCTACGGCTTTATCGAAGCCGTAGTTACGAGATTTTATAACAACACCGACAATTTCTCAATACAAAACGGCAAACCCGGTCTGTTTTTAGAACGAGTTCATTGTCATTAGAAAAAAAATCTGTAAACTCACATTAAAACGTGAAATATCTATACCTTGTTGTAGTGAAAATTGTTTAACTTCTCCACCAGTGGTTAGATTTTTGTTCTTTAATCATTTTCATTAATTCGTCTTCACGACGATCCAGAATTAGATTCCTAAGCATATTACTCAGGTGAGCGCGTATCAAATTGTGATACAGCTGTGTCCGCAGTTTCCACATGGTTTTATTTGATTAAATCTAACCCTAATTAAACAATAGGATTTGTCCATTTGACCATTATTTTGGACACTATTTCCTCGGTAACGTAATAAAATTGCGTATTTTATATACTCAAGTGAATTATAGCAAGTTTGAATATGATTGGCTGTCGTAAATTACAAGAAATCTGAATATTGTTTTCCCTTTTCAATAAAGGGAAGTAACAATAAGAAGCGGTCATTCTTAAAGGGCCATTAAGGGGGAATGTCCCAGTTTCTTAATTTGGTTCCAAATAATAGAATTTACTTATATTTTGTATTTTGAAATAACATGTTATTACCGATTGAAAAATAATATAAAAATGGATGGTCAGCGATCTAGATCTAGTTTGAATTTTATAGGCATTCGTGTCACCTATAGCGAAAAAATGCAAATTAATTTCTTGCACCTGTCCAAGGTCACTAAAATGACAAAAAATGCTTTAAAATCATTATTTAGTCCCGAAAACGTATTTAAAGTAATGTCTTACATTTAATAATTCATCCAGATTCATACAAACAAAAACTTTTACAAATACTCTTTCTTTCCTTTGGCTATAGTGCAATGGAACGCACTCCCTGAAGATGTTGTCAGTTTGCAAGACTTTGACTCATTCAAGTCTGAAGTATGTAAACTGCAACACTCAAAACCATAATCCACTTGTTGTGCTTTTAACCTGCTTTTAAACATTCGTCTTTAACACTTTTTAACCTATCATCTTTTATCTCCTTCACCTAGTATCTTTCCTTTATCTTTTTTCTACTTACTAACTTTTGCTCGACAGCGCTAACCTGTCTAAAATGTCCGCGAGGGCGTATGACAGTATATAGAGATAGATAGATAGATAGATAATAAGAACAGAAAACCCAAAATGTGTGCTATTATGAATGCGTAGCCTAAATGTATAAAACAGCATGCTCACGTGTACGGTCAGATCAACGAAGCTGAAGTGTTTTATGTCAAAATTTGCATATTTTGGAAATATTTCAAGTTCTACATAATATAATTTGATAGAACTCCCTCATTGTATTAAGCAACATGTCCTGGCAATAATTCAAAAAGGAAATGTATAAGTCAGCGCACTTATCAGTGAATTAGTAGATCTACAGCAATTTTTATCAGCTACACATGAACAAAATGACGCAAAACAGTCGTAACTGCATACACTCTTACAACTGTCTTGCTCTAAACAATCGATTTCCATCTTGGGGAAATCGGTTTCGCATAATGAATACGCTTTTACCATCGAAAATGGCAAATTGTAGGCTAATGACGTGT